>CM038145.1:262764741-263381372 GCA_021437245.1 Aegilops speltoides
CCTTATGGGGAGGTGGCCAACTTTTCAATCAAGATACTACAATAGTAGGTCTTCCGGCTGGGTGTGTTGGCCACGACATCCACTATACCGGTTACAGAGAGACCAATATTATAGTTCTTGGGAGACGTTCCAACCATCATATCTGCCTGAGATTCAGATCTGATTGGTGTTAGGATATTCCAGACTCATCAAGTCTAGGAAGGAAAATGAAAGTCTGCAACACAAATGGACGAGACGGCATTGCGAGATTCTCGGGGAATAAACTGCGACAGCAAGCTCCAAAACATGAGCTGGTTTTGCTACAACATGTGAACACGTTGTCCGAGACAAGCATGACCACAAAGTAATCTTATAATAAAACACTACCGAGTTCAGGTGGGGAGCCATCAACGAGGATATCGAAGTCCTCACATAAGTCCGGATTAGCTCTTATGAAGGAACTTCTTCTCCTTGAACAAATCAGTCAGTGGCTTGGTGTGCTAAGCATACATATAGAATGGAGGTTGCAAGTCTCCAAACCACAGAATGCTTTGCATGTATGCATGACCGATTTGGGATGATTCTAGAGGAAGCAACATTGACTTTCTCGAATTCACGATGGCAACTTGCATCAAATGCACATGAACTGGAGGAAGTCACTTCTTTCATCCAACATATGCTTCATGAACGGGACATGAAGATAATGCTTATAGAAGTTTCCAACACTAGCTTAATGTTCAACAAAATCATGGAGGAGATAAGGATGTTGTCGATGGGCTCAACAACAATTCATCCAGATTCCCATGGAGATGGAATTCCATAACTATGTGAACAAGGTGATAGTATTGGTCAGACCCAAAAGATTTAATGGTGTATGCTCGAGGAAAATCCACGAGTAAGACAACATTATGAACATTGTTGGTTCTGATTTAATTTGACGATCGCCCATACTCAAATCAAAGTTTTGATAAGACAATAGGTCCAACAACTAATCACAGGGGCCACTCGATGAACATATCATCTTTCTTCAACACACACACATACAAGATATCCCTTAAAATGAACTAAGTCGGACAAGCTTTTATCTTCCAACTCTCCAAGTTGTTGTCGACAAACCAACTAGCTCGGGGTATCCAAAGATGATTCTTGGAGAAGGGGTGGTTACAAGAAACCAACTTGATCACGAGCTCAACATAGCAGTCAGGGAACAATCTGGTGATGCCTCCGTGAAGACATTCGGAGAATCATGAACCACCGATATGTCACTAAGCTCGAGATCAATCTTGCTTTTCAGGGAAAGATGATGTGATTAAGAGAGTGATGGATTGACACAATCCTATCTCATTGATCGAGGAGTGCACCAGGGAAAATGGACTAGGTAGCACGATCAATCTTAGAATGATGATTCAAAACCCGACACGCTAAGAATGAAATTATTGTCCGTTAACTACCAAGCAACAAGGTTGCTAGGAGTATTGAATTCACACATCATGGTTCACTTGTCGGCATTCTGGTTACAACAACACTGGAACCGAGGAATGAAGAATGATGGAGAGAAGTATTATTGCATCAAGAATTCATAAGAGGTGGTGCAATTCTCATGACACTCTTGACATAAAGATGGTAACACTCCAAGGTAGAGCAGAGCAGAAGCTGGATTGGCATTTTGATCTGCGGAATACAATTACTTTGACCCAATCCTAGATATGGATGAGGTTCTGGAGTTTGTTTCTCCTATTCATTCTGAAATAGAATGGCTTGATGGACCACAAGAATATTACGCATCGAAGAACACGAATGCATAACTACTCCTTACTATCAATTGATAGACGGGGTCACAATACAACTAAAGAGGGACAACTCAAAAGAACATATGATTTTCTGAGTTGTGGATGCATAGATGAGTATGTCGAACCAAGTTCAACATTTCTTCAGGACAACCCATGCGGAAAGGTAGGACTGGCAGATTCACAATGCAGAATGGAGAACTCATCAAGAGCACTCTGGTTGTGATCCTTTGGTTCAAAGAACTTCTGCCATAAACGGTTCTTAGTATTTGGAAGAAGGAAATACCACGAACCTTGAGGACTAACACAAAGGTTACTAATAACCTAAGGGAGCTAGCAAACATTAACAACATGAGGTAAGTAGAGCGAATCTCGGGTTCAAGAACCCAGGAATAGAATACCTACATACTAACTGGCATCACGGGATGCTTTCGAGAATAATGGCCGGAATCATCAGACTGGGAACGCAAAACATGGCTAGATTACTAGATGATCCCCTAAGACACCTAGGGTCATAATAATAATTCCAACATATATGTCGAGGCAATAGAATACTTCAACTCAACAATTGGTGTGATTAACCTGGCCTAAAGGAACATCGAAACCAGAGGGAAAGGATTTTTCAAATGCATCAGATTGTTTAGAAACCTGGGATGACTCAGACAACATAACGGTTGTAAATGCTCAAAAAGATTTGAGACATCCTGCAAAATGGTGGCATAACCACTCGATCATCATAATATCAAGGTTCTGAGATCAACTATGAATACATGGAGACAGTAGGAACTGAACTGAGGCTTGAATTCAACTTTCTTATAAGTCTACAGATTAGTAACACGTGATCCTAATAGAAAGAAGAGAAATCCTAGTTCCTTAACCCCGTAGGAAAGATAAGATGACTCAGATCAGAAGGCATAAGGTATAAGGAGTAAAAAGAGCCTTACGTTCCATCCCACAATCAATTCCCTTACATATAACTAAAGCATTTCTAGACTCAACTTCGACCAGGTTTGGCTTGGTAATCCTCTGAGTAATCGGGCTCGATACCAAAGCTATCAGGACCCCGACTCAATGCCACATCCATCTAGCATGTAACACCTCATATCACTTTGCGGCCTCACGCATGGTATTCCCACAGGTGTCGCCTTACCTTTGCCCGGGACCGTTTGCGCCTTTGGCACATGTATATGATAGTGTCGCTAGCATCCATATGATAAGGAGCCCGGGCTGACATGGCTAGTCGTAAACCCAAAGTGGCACTAACTTACGAGGACAGCATCCATGACCCAAAGATCGAGCGTGTCGGTCATCGTGAGTGAATCCGGTCTGTAGCACTGGCTAGCAGACTTTGGTGAACCGGGCAGGCGGGCTAACAGACTCGGTATTCATCACGTGACATTTCCTGAAGGATGTACACATGAGCGAAGAAGGACACATGCCAGCCAACCTAAGTGTTCGAGAGCGGTAGCAAGCTACCATGGCTCAATGGAAGCACTAGGAGACATTTCCCGGTAAGAGAGGCTACTAAGGATAAACAACTAGATAGTCAGATCCCACACATACCAAGCATTTCAATAACATACACACAATATGCTCGATATGTGCAAATACAACATGGCATCGCAACATGAATCTACAACTCAAGTATTTATTCATTAGGCTCCGAGGAGCGAGATATTACAAACATGGGTCTCATGACCCAACATTCAGAGCATACAAGTCAAAGCACAAGAGGAAGCTTAACATGTCTGAGTACAGACATCTACAAATGAAAAAGGCTGAGAAGCCTGACTATCTACCAGATCCTGCCGAGGGCACAAGATCGTAGTTGAGGTATCAAGCTAAACGTCAAAGTCCACGTGAAACTGCTAGTGAGACTGAAGTCTCTCTGCAAAAACATAAAATAGGCAAACGTGAGTACAAATGTACCCAACAAGACTTACATCGAACTAACTACATATGCATCATTATCAACAAAGGGATGGTGGGGTTTAAGCTGCAGACAAGCCAGCTTTGACTCGGTGGCTATCCTGAACTACGACTGTAAGTAACTCTTTTGAGGTGGCGCACACGAGTCCACATATTCACCATATCAATACTCCACTATGGATCCGCTCCCGTCTCCCTGCGAGAATGCCATCCATAGCACTCACGCTTATCTTGCGCATTTTAGAGTATCCACTTTCACTTGTCTATGAACTATACAGGCAACCCAGAAGTCCTTTATCCGCGGACACGGCTATTCGAATAGATAATGTTAACCCTGCAGGGGTGTACTTCTTCACACATGCTCTCGCCACTTACCGCCATGTACACCTCGTGTATCTCGGCAACCTTCAAGCGGAAGCCTGGCGAGGGAGTCGGCCACGACCTGACTAACCACACAAGTCTCTCGTCAAGGTTTATCGCCTATTCGGGTTCCATCCGCAAGGAGATCCGGCCGGGGTGTCACTCACGGTCCCAAACGATGTGAGCAGGGTTCCCAAGCCCACCATCCGGGTGCCACTTGGTACACCGTGCCACTGTGCCTAGTCTGTCCCAAGCCCACCTGTACCGGGTGCCACTTGGTAGACTACTAGCACTACCTACAAACACCAGAAACTAGTTGCAACTCCTGGACAGAGATCAGGTTGATTAATAAGTCGAGAGGGGCCGAGTTACCGGAACCCAATGTGTGGTAGTAGCTGTTCATGGATCACAAACATAGAACTCAGTTCCTGAGGACGGATGCAATGAGACAACCCACCATGTACTCCTACATGGCCTCTCACCGCTACCTTTACCAAATTATGTTCAGACACTTAGCTCTCAACAGTAGGGCATGTTCACACACCTCCGATTCATCTCCGATGAATCAGACCTGACTCAACTCTAAGCAGTAGCAGGCATGACAAACAAGCATGAATGAGTAGGCACATCAGGGCTCAAACAACTCCTACTCATGTTAGTGGGTTTCATCTATTTACTGTGGCAATGACAGGTCATGCAGAGGATAAAGGGGTTCAGCTACCGCAGCACATAACAGTTGAAATTTTGTTGTCCTAATGCAGTAAAAGAGAGCAGGAGCGAGAGAGTGGGATTGTATCGGAATGAACAAGGGGATTTTGCTTGCCTGGCACTTCTAAAGATGATATAGCTCTTCATCGGTGTCATCGAACTCATCGTCGAAACCATGTCTATCGAGAGGGGACAATTACCGACAACATAGAAGGAAGCACAATCAATGCAATGCACAATATGATGCACGATCATGACATGGCAAAATGAGTGTGTTGGGGTAATGCAACTAAAACCAGAAGGGTTTGACTCATTTTGAACCAATGGTTCAATCCCAAACTCAAATTATGAATTTAGATAGTGCCTTGTCATGTTTTGATATAAACAGCAGGTTTAAGTTGCTTTATCATGCATGAAACCAGTACAGATGGATAGATTGGATTTTTCTGATCATTTTTCATATATAACTTATTTCATTCTGAGTTACGGTTGAATTTATATGAATTTTAGAAGTTTAAGCCTTTTTCTGGATTTTCTGAATAAAAATAAATCCAGTAAATGATTTACTGCATCAGCCTGACATCACCCTGACGTCGGCAGGTCAATAGGGCGGGTTCAGGTCAAACCTGACCAGTGGGGTCCACTGGTCAGTGACTGAGGCTGATTAGTGTTGCTGACATGTGGGTCGGTCGGCAGCCACGTCACCGGGTCAATTTCGACGCGTGGGGCGATCGGCGTGTGGCGTGGCGTGTCAAACCGACTGTGGGGCTGTGAGGGTTAGTCTAACCTAAACAGTACCTAATCCAGGGTTAATTAGTTAGTGGGGCCTAGGTGTCAGTGGCTGTAGGGTGTTTAGCTGGATGGGTTAGCTCCTAATGATGGAGCCACGTCGGCTCGCCGGAGTTTGGCCAGCGGCGACCATCCCGCGCGGCAGAGCTGCTACTGGGCGGCGCTAGAGGCTGCGTTTAGGTGTGGGGAGACCACCAGGAGGGAGCCCGTGCTCTTCCGCATCCAACGGAGCAGGAAGGAGCGGGCGGTGTGCGCTATACTCGCCGGAGTTGAGCTCGGGGCCGCAGCCGGAGCTCGGGCGAGCTCGGGGTCGGCGTTAGGGAGCACAGCAGAGGGTGCGGAGGGGTGCTATGGCGTCCTGGCGGTGCACTAAGCACGGCTGCGTGCTCGGTTGCAACTCTAGGCAACGGTGGCTATGGCGGCGACATGGCCGGCGGCAGCAAGCTCTCGGGCGCGGCAGCGCTAGTGCTAGAGGGTGAGTTAGACTGCGGGGAGAGAGGGGAAAGGCGTAGGAGCTCACAAGGGGTCGGGAGAGAAGCTCGGTGGGCTCGGGGAAGCTTCTGCGACGGCGAATTGATGACGGCGATCTCCGGGCACCGGAGATGTGAAGGAAATATGCCCTAGAGGCAATAATAAAGTTATTATTTATTTCCTTATTTCATGATAAATGTTTATTATTCATGCTAAAATTGTATTAACCGGAAACATAATACATGTGTGAATACGTAGACAAACAGAGTGTCACTAGTATGCCTCTACTAGACTAGCTTGTTAATCAAAGATGGTTAAGTTTCCTGACCATAGACAAAGGAGTTGTCATTTGATTAACAAGGTCACATCATTAGTTGAATGATCGATTGACATGACCCATTCCATTAGCTTAGCACCCGATCGTTTAGTATGTTGCTATTGCTTTTATCCATGACTTATACATGTTCCTATAACTATGAGATTATGCAACTCCGTTTACGGAGGAACACTTTGGTACTACCAAACGTCACAACGAATCGGGTGATTATAAAGGAGTACTACAGGTGTCTCCAAAGGCGATGTTGGGTTGGCGTATTTCGAGATTAGGATTTGTAACTCCGATTGCTCTGAGAGGTATCTCTGGGCCCTCTCGGTAATGCACATCACTTAAGCCTTGCAAGCATTACAACTAATGAGTTAGCTGTGAGATGATGTATTACGGAACGAGTAAAGAGACTTGCCAATGCGAGATTGAACTAGGTATTGGATACCGACGATCGAATCTCGGGCAAGTAACATATCGATGACAAAGGAACAACGTATGTTGTTATGCGGTCTGACCGATAAAGATCTTCGTAGAATATGTAGGAGCCAATATGGGCATCCAGGTCCCGCTATTGGTTATTGACCGGAGACGTGTCTCGGTAATGTCTACATTGTTCTCGAACCATAGGGTCCGCACGCTTAAGGTTTCGATGACGGTTATATTATGAGTTTGTGTATTTTGATGTACCAAGGAGTTCGAGTCCGGATGTGATCACGGACATGACGAGGAGTCTCGAAATGGTCGAGACATAAAGATTGATATATTGACGGCTATATTCGGACACGGAAAGGTTCGGAAGTTTCGGAGAAAATCGGAGTGCGAGGGGTTACCGAACCCCGGGAAGTATTGGGCCTTATTGGGCGAGAGGGAGAGAGAGGGCGCACCAGAGGTGGCGCGCCCCCCATGGGGAGTCCGAATAGGACAAGGAGGGGGGCCCCCTTTCCCTCTCCTCTCCCTCTCCTTCCTTCCCCCTTCCTCCTTCCTAGTTGGACTAGGAAAGGGGAGTCCTACTCCCACTAGGAGGAGGACTCCCCCCTCCCTTGGCGCGCCTCCTAGGCCGGCCGGCCCTCCCCCTTGCTCCTTTATATAAGGGGCCAGGGGGGCACCCTAGAACACACAAGTTGATCCTTGAGATCGTTCCTTAGCCGTGTCACGGTGCCCCTCCACCATATTCCACCTCGGTCATATCGTGGCGGTGCTTAGGCGAAGCCTGCGTCGATAGAACATCAAGATCGTCCTGCACGTCGTCTTGACGGAACTCTCTCTCCGGAGCTTTGCTGGATCGGAGCCCGAGGAGCGTCACCGAGCTGTACATGTGTCAAGAACTTCGAGGCGCCGAATGTAACAGCGCTGGGATCGGTTGGATCGCGAGGAGAACGTCGACTACTTCCTCTACGTTGTGATCGCTTCGCTTGGTCTCACGAGGGTACGTAGACAACACTCTCCCCTCTCGTTGCTATGCATCACCATGATCTTGCGCGTGCATAGGAATTTTTTGAAATTACTCGTTCCCCAACAAAGGCATCGAGCCTAGGTTTTATGGTTTGATGTTTTGCACGAGTAGAACACAAGTGAGTTGTGGACGATACAAGTCATACTGCCTACCAGCATGTCATACTTTGGTCAGCGGTATTGTGAGATGAAGCGGCCGGACCGACATTACGCGTCGCTTCGCGAGACTGGTTTCACCGTTACGAGCACTCGTGCTTAAAGGTGGCTGGCGGGTGTCTGTCTCTCTCACTTTAGTTGAACCGAGTGTGGCTCGCCCGTCCTTGAGAAGGTTAAAACGGAGTCTATTTGAAATATCGTTGTGGTTTTGATGCGTGGTGAGATTGGTTCTTGCTTAAGCCCGTAGCAGCCACGTAAAATTTGCAACAACAAAGTAGAGGGCGTCTAACTTGTTTTTGCAGGGCATGTTGTGATGTGATATGGTCAAGACGTGATGCTATATTTTATTGTATGAGATGATCATGTTTTGTAACCGGTTATCGGCAACTAGCGGAGCCATATAGTTGTCGCTTTATTGTATGAAATGCAACATACTGTAATTGCTTTACTTTATCACTAAGCGGTAGCGATAGTTGTAGAAGCAATAGATGGCGAAAACGACAACGATGCTACGATGGAGATCAAGGTGTCGCGCGGTGGCGATGGTGATCACGACGGTGCTTCGGAGATGGAGATCACAAGCACAAGATGATGATGGCCATATCATATCACTTATATTGATTGCATGTGATGTTTATCCTTTATGCATCTTATCTTGCTTTGATTGACGGTAGCATTTTAAGATGATCTCTCACTAAAATTATCAAGTAGTGTTCTCCTGAGTATGCACCATTGCCAAAGTTAAATCGTGCCGAGACACCACGTGATGATCGGGTGTGATAAGCTCTCGTCCATCTACAACGGGTGCAAGCCAGTTTTGCACACGCAGAATACTCGAGTTATACTTGACGAGCCTAGCATATGCAGATATGGCCTCGGAACACGGAGACCGAAAGGTCGGCGTGAATCATATAGTAGATATGATCAACATAAGATGTTCACCATTGAAAACTACTCCATCTCACGTGATGATCGGTTATGGTTTAGTTGATTTGGATCATGTGATCACTTAGATGACTAGAGAGATGTCTGCTAAGTGGGAGTTCTTAAGTAATATGATTAATTGAACTTAAATTTATCATGAACTTAGTACTGATAGTATCTTGCTTGTCTATGTTTGTTTGTAGATAGATGGCTCGTCTTTGTTGTTCCGTTGAATTTTAATGCGTTTCTTGAGAAAGCAAAGTTGAAAGATGATGGTAGCAATTACGGGATCGGGTCCGTAACTCGAGGATTATCCTCATTGCTGCCTGTAAGAGTTACGTCTGGATGCACCGCTGGGTGCCAGCCTGCTTCTGATGCTGGCCGACGGCGTTAAGAACGTCTGGCGAGCAAAGCGATGACTACTCCATAGTTCGATGTGCCATGCTTTACGGCTTAGAACCGGGTCTTCAACGACGTTTTGAGCGTCATGGAGCATATGAGATGTTCCAGAGTTGAAGTTGATATTTCAACAGAATGCCCGGATTGAGAGATATGAAGTCTCCAATAAGTTCTATAGCTGCAAGATGGAGGAGAATTGGTCATCGGTGAGCACATACTCGTAATGTCCGGGTATTACAATCACTTGACTCAACTGGGAGTTAATCTTCCGGATGATTGTGTCATTGATGTAATTCTTCAATCACGCCACCAAGCTACAAAGGCTTCGTGATGAACTATAATATGCAAGGGTTAGTAAAGACTATGCCTGAGCTCTTCACAATGCTAAAGGCTGTGGAGGTAGAAATCAAGAAGGAGCATTAAGTGTTGATGGTCAATAAGACCACTAGTTTCAAGAAGAAAGGCAAAGGGAAGAAGAAGGGAACTTCAAGAAGAACAGCAAGCAAGTTGTTTGCTCGGGAGAGAAGAAACCCAAGTCTGGACCTAAACCTGAAACTGAGTGCTTCTACCGCAAGCGGTAGTCCTTTGAAGCGGAACTGCCCCAAGTATTTGGCGGATAAGAAGGATGGCAAGGTGAACAAAGGTATATGTGATATACATGTTATTGATGTGTACCTTACTAGAGCTCGCAGAACACTGGTATTTGATCTTGGTTCTGCTGCTAATATTTGCAACTCGAAGCAGGGACTACGGATTGCGAACACTAGCAAAGGACGTGGTGACAATGCGTGTGGGAAATGGTTCCAAAGTCGATGTGAATCGCGGTCGGCACGCTACCTCTACATCTACCTTCGGGATTAGTTTTAGACCTAAATAATTGTTATTTGGTGCCGCGTTGAGCATGAACATTATATCTGGATCTTGTTTGATGCGAGGCGGTTATTCATTTAAATCGAGAATAATGGTTGTTCTATTTATATGAGTAATATCTTTTATGGTCATGCACCCTTGAAGAGTGGTCTATTTTTAATGAATCTCGATAGTAGTGATACACATATTCATAATGTTGAAGCCAAAAGATGCAGAGTTGATAATGATAGTGCAACTTATTTGTGGCACTGCCATTTAGGTCATATCGGTATAAAGCGCATGAAGAAACTCCATACTGATGGACTTTTGGAGTCACTTGATTATGAATCACTTGGCACTTATGAACCGTGCCTCATGGGCAAGATGACTAGAACCCGTTCTCGGTACTATGGAGAGAGCAACAGATTTGTTGGAAATCATACATACAGATGTATGTGGTCCGATGAATGTTGAGGTTCGTGGCGGATATCGTTATTTTCTCACCTTCACAGATGATTTAAGCAGATATGGGTATATCTACTTAATGAAACATAAGTCTGAAACATTTGAAAAGTTCAAAGAATTTCAGAGTGAAGTTGAAAATCATCATAATAAGAAAATAAAGTTTCTACGATCTGATCGTGGAGGTGAATATTTGAGTTACGAGTTTGGTCTACATTTGAAACAATGCGGAATAGTTTTGCAACTCACGCCACCCGGAACACCACAGCGTAATGGTGTGTCCGAACGTCGTAATCGCACTTTACTAGATATGGTGCGATCTATGATGTCTCTTACAGATTTACCGCTATCATTTTGGGGTTATGCTCTTGAGACGGCCGCATTCACGCTGAATAGAACCCCGTCAAAGTCCGTTGAGACGACACCTTATGAACTATGGTTTAGCAAGAAACCAAAGTTGTCGTTTCTTAAAGTTTGGGGATGCGATGCTTATGTGAAAAAGCTTCAACCTGATAAGCTCGAACCCAAATCGGAGAAATGTGTCTTCATAGGATACCCAAAGGAGACAGTTGGGTACACCTTCTATCACAGATCCGAAGGCAAGACATTTGTTGCTAAGAATGGATCCTTTCTAGAGAAGGAGTTTCTCTCGAAAGAAGTGAGTGGGAGGAAAGTAGAACTTGATGAGGTAACTGTACCTTCTCCCTTATTGGAAAGTAGTTTATCGCAGAAACCGGTTTCTGAGACATCTACACCAAATAGTGAGGAAGTTGATGATGTTGATCATGAAACCAGATCAAGTTACTACAGAACCTCGTAGATCAACCAGAGTAAGATCCGCACCAGAGTGGTACGGTAATCCTGTTCTGGAAGTCATGCTACTAGATCATGATGAACCTACGAACTATGAAGAAGTGATGGTGAGCCCAGATTCCGCAAAATGGCTTGAGGCCATGAAATCTGAGATGGGATCCATGTATGAAAACAAAGTGTGGATGTTGGTTGACTTGCTCGAGGGTCGGCAAGCAATAGAAAACAAGTGGATCTTCAAGAAGAAGACTGACGCTGACGGTAATGTTACTGTCTACCAAGCTCGACTTGTCGCAAAGGGTTTTCGACAAGTTCAAGGGATTGACTACGATGAGACCTTCTCACCCGTAGCGATGCTTAAGTCTGTCCGAATCATGTTAGCAATTGCCGCATTTTATGATTATGAAATTTGGCAAATGGATGTAAAGACTGCATTCCTGAATGGATTTCTGGAAGAAGAGTTCTATATGATGCAACCAGAAGGTTTTATCGATCCAAAGGAGCTAACAAAGTGTGCAAGCTCCAATGATCCATTTATGGACTGGTGCAAGCATCTCGGAGTTGGAATAAGCGCTTTGATAGTGTGATCAAAGCATTTGGGTTTATCTGAGACTTTTGGAGAAGCCTCAGTATTTACAAGAAAGTGAGTGGGAGCTCAGTAGCATTTCGATATTATATGTAGATGACATATTACTAATCGGAAATGATATAGAATTTGGATAGCATAAAGGGATACTTGAATAAGAGTTTTTCGATGAAGGACCTCGGTGAAGCTGCTTACATATTGGGCATCAAAATCTATAGAGATAGATCAAGACGCTTAATTGGACTTTCACAAAGCACATACCTTGACAAAATTTTGAAGAAGTTCAAAATGGATCAAGCAAAGAAAGGGTTCTTGCCTGTGTTACAAGGTGTGAAGTTGAGTAAGACTCAATGCCCGACCACCGCAGAAGATAGAGAGAAATGAAAGATGTTCCTATGCCTCAGCCATAGGCTCTATCATGTATGCAATGCTGTGTACCAGACCGATGTGTGCCTTGCTATAAGCTTAGCAGGAGGTACCAAAGTAATCCAGAGTGGATCATCGACAGCGGTCAAGAACATCCTGAAATACCTGAAAAGGACTAAGGATATGTTTCTCGTATATGGAGGTGACAAAGAGCTCATCGTAAATGGTTACGTTGATGCAAGCTTTGACACTGATCCGGACGATTCTAAATCGCAAACCGGATATGTATTTACACTAAACGGAGGAGCTGTCAGTTGGTGCAGTTCTAAACAAAGCGTCGTAGCGGGATCTACATGTGAAGCGGAGTACATAGCAGCTTCGAAGCAGCTAATGAAGGAGTCTGGATGAAGGAGTTCATATCCGATCTAGGTGTCATACCTAGTGCATCGGGTCCAATGAAAATCTTTTGTGACAATACTGGAGCAATTGCTTTAGCGAAAGAATCCAGATTTCACAAGAGAACCAAACACATCAAGAGACGCTTCAATTCCATCCGGACTTGGTCCGGTGGGAGACATAGAGATTTGCAAGATACATACGGATCTGAATGTAGCAGACCCGTTGACTAAGCCTCTTCCACGAGCAAAACATGATCAGCACCAAGACTCCATGGGTGTTAGAATCATTACTATGTAATCTAGATTATTGACTCTAGTGCAAGTGGGAGACTGAAGGAAATATGCCCTAGAGGCAATAATAAAGTTATTATTTATTTCCTTATTTCATGATAAATGTTTATTATTCATTCTAGAATTGTATTAACCAGAAACATAATACATGTGTGAATACATAGACAACAGAGTGTCACTAGTATGCCTCTACTAGACTAGCTTGTTAATCAAAGATGGTTAAGTTTCCTGACCATAGACAAAGGAGTTGTCATTTGATTAACAAGGTCACATCATTAGTTGAATGATCTGATTGACATGACCCATTCCATTAGCTTAGCACCCGATCGTTTAGTATGTTGCTATTGCTTTTATCCATGACTTATACATGTTCCTATAACTATGAGATTATGCAACTCCCATTTACCGGAGGAACACTTTGGGTACTACCAAACGTCACAACATAACTGGGTGATTATAAAGGAGTACTACAGGTGTCTCCAAAGGCAGATGTTGGGTTGGCGTATTTCGAGATTAGGATTTGTCACTCCGATTGTCGGAGAGGTATCTCTGGGCCCTCTCGGTAATGCACATCACTTAAGCCTTGCAAGCATTACAACTAATGAGTTAGCTGTGAGATGATGTATTACGGAACGAGTAAAGAGACTTGCGAACGAGATTGAACTAGGTATTGGATACCGACGATCGAATCTCGGGCAAGTAACATACCGATGACAAAGGGAACAACGATGTTGTTATGCGGTCGACCGATAAAGATCTTCAGTAGAATATGTAGGAGCCAATATGGGCATCCAGGTCCCGCTATTGGTTATTGACCGGAGACGTGTCTCGGTAATGTCTACATTGTTCTCGAACCGTAGGGTCCGCACGCTTAAGGTTTCGATGACGGTTATATTATGAGTTTGTGTATTTTGATGTACCGAAGGAGTTCGGAGTCCCGGATGTGATCACGGACATGACGAGGAGTCTCGAAATGGTCGAGACATAAAGATTGATATATTGGACGGCTATATTCGGACACCGGAAAGGTTCCGTAAGTTTCCGGAGAAAACCGGAGTGCCGGAGGGGTTACCGGAACCCCCCGGCCTTATTGGGCCGAGAGGGGAGAGAGAGGGCCGCACCAGGAGGTGGCGCGCGCCCCCCCCATGGGGAGTCCGAATAGGACAAGGAGGGGGGCGCGGCCCCCCTTTCCCTCTCCCTCTCCCTCTACTTCCTTCCCCCTTCCTCCTTCCTAGTTGGACTAGGAAAGGGGAGTCCTACTCCCACTAGGAGGAAGACTCCCCCCTCCCTTGGCGCGCCTCCTAGGCTGGCCGGCCCTCCCCCTTGCTCCTTTATATACGGGGGCAGGGGGGCACCCTAGAACACACAAGTTGATCCTTGAGATCGTTCCTTAGCCGTGTGCGGTGCCCCCTCCACCATATTCCACCTCGGTCATATCGTAGCGGTGCTTAGGCGAAGCCATGCGTCGGTAGAACATCAAGATCGCCTGCCACGCCGTCGTCTTGACGGAACTCTCTCTCCCGGAGCTTTGCTGGATCGAGCCCGAGGAGCGCCACCGAGCTGTACGTGTGTCAAGAACTTCGAGGCGCCGGAGTAACGGCGCTGGGATCGGTTGGATCGCGAGGAGAACGTACGACTACTTCCTCTACGTTGTGATCGCTTCCGCTTCGGTCTACGAGGGTACGTAGACAACACTTTTCTCTCTCGTTGCTATGCATCACCATGATCTTGCGTGTGCGTAGGAAATTTTTTGAAATTACTACGTTCCCCAACAAGATGAAGACGACGGCGCTCCGGTCGACTAGGGCCTCCTCTGGTCGCGTGCATCGGGTGTGTAGCGCCACGGGTCGGTGCAGAGCTCAGGGATGCGGAGAGGGAGCGAGGGGGTGGCTGTGGCTGCGGTAAACGGCGCCGAGCTCTTGGCGGTTGCGGCCATGGCGAGGAGAGGGCAAGAGAGAGGGCAGAGGGGGAGAGTGAAACGTCCAGAGGGTCGAGGCGGCGCCGAAGAGAAGCCCCGAGGCGTCGTGGTGGCCTCAGTGACGCAGGCAAGCAGGGAGGTGTGTGGCGTCGCGGGCGCGCCTGCGCTGTCTCCCTCCTCTGCCTACTGGCAAAGGTAGGTGATGACTAGCACGGGCCAGGTGGGCCGGCCCAGCCAGGTAAGTGGCATGTGGCCTTTCTCTCTCTCTTTTCCATTTAATTCTGTTTTCTATTTTCTATAATTGTGTTTGGCTTTAATAAAAATGCCAGGGCATTTCCAAAAATCATGAAACTGCTCAATGTCACTGTTTGGAATATTTCCAACAAAAAACATTTTAGTTTGTGATTATTTGAGCATTTAAAATATTATTTAGCAATTAAATGCCCAAATGCAAATACCATATGATTTAATTCAAAAATCCAGAATGGCCTAGAAAAATGTGCACCATTTTTGGGGGAGGTTCTAGACTAATCCAAAAATGATGAACTTTTCTGAAGGGCATTTTGAGTTCTTTGAGAATATTTTTATTTGAACCTAGTTGATTTGATCTGGTTCTAGGGTTTGAGCAATCCCCAATTCAACTTTCAAATAAATTAGACATGATGCAACAACCAAGCTAGACCAAGTTCAAAGTAAAGCTAGGGATGTGACAGAAAACCAAAAAAACGTCAGTAAAAACTTGACGTCCGAACTAGATCAATTGTTCGGTGCCAATCAGAAAATTGGTCTTAGAAAAATTGCGCTTCTGTCATGCTTTAACATGACAGATCCTATCTCAAGACTTCAAGCGGGTCATCCTACGGCTTCAACCTCCTAGCCTGAAGGCGGAGTACTTCTCGTTAGGCCCGTTTAGCAAACTTTAGCAGCTGTGAGAGGGAAATTAGGCCCCTGGCTATTGACCACACACTCACGTCGAAAAAAGGAGTGATAGAAAAAAGACTTTACAACGACTAGGAAGCAGAACACTTATTATAAAACATCTCACATAAATTTAAGAGCCCCCGAGTGACTTGGGTAAAAGAATTTCATGTATAATGATTATATGTACCGAAGTACTTATATCATATCTGTGTCCACCCAAACTTTATACGCGTCTTAACCGACCGTCGGCTTCTCCCTCTTCGGTCAAGGACCGAAAAGTGTTATGTACTCCCCCTGTTGGGGATATTACCACTAGGTGTAAACCGGCCAGCTTGGGCCGAGTTAACTCCGTTAGTGGTATAAGCAGAGAAAGGCCCAAGGCCTGTAGTCGGTTTAGAACTTGTAGCCGTAAACCGGCTTGATGTATAACTTGTATTGTAAGTTAGGAATAGAGAGATACCAACCGGGATACGAGTATGAACCAGTTGGGACTCTATGAACCGACGGGCGTCCACGTGTATATAAGGGGCGACCAGCGACGGTTCAAGGACGATAAACCACAATTCGAGCCTAGGCGGCTTGTTTGCTCCTAGCCATCGAAACCACATCAATTCCATCACAACTAGACGTAGGCTTTTACCTTCATCGAAGGGGCCGAACTAGTATAAACCCTTGTGTCTTTGCGTCCGCTTTAACCCCTTCAAGTAAACCCGTAGCGACGGCTCCACGACTAAGTCCTTACGCTAGGACATCTGCCGTGACAAATCCACAACAGTTGGCGCCCACCGTGGGGCTATCGCACGATGGTTTGACGATCTTGGAGGGCAAGCTCAAAGGACTCGAAGGCTACGTCGTGGGCCGGATGACCAAGAGTCGTCGCGGCCGGATCTACATCGATGACGCCGGATGGGGTCCCGAGGCCGATTCAATTGAGTATGGATACCGGGTCCCCTTCGGTGGCATACATGTTTTCATCGGCAAGATCGGGGAGCCTGGGCCTGAGCCGGACATCTGCACCGACCTCGTCGAGACGGCTCAGCGTGCACGACCTGCCCAGGTTAAACCAGCCATGAAGCATGTCTTCGTTGGAGTCATCCACGGAGAACACAACGCCGGTTTAGAACACGGTAGTGAGACCGTCGTTTACTCCGACGACGAATCTTCAACAGGAGAGACCGAGTCATTGTACCAGCTGCAGGACGATATGATCAGGGGCTGTTCCGATGGCGATAGTATTCCGGACCCCCCGAACCAGTTTAACCGGGTTGGAATATTCATGGCCGGTACGCAGGCAGCGAACCACTCTTCAACCGCAGCAGCGATGCTTTCCGGATCAGCAGCGGCGGTGGCAGCCGGGCCGAGGCCCGTCGCGCCTACTGCTCAAGTTCTATCAGATCTGTTTGATGCACTAGCTGCGCTTATGGCGGAGGACAACCCGGCGGATCAGGAGGCTCATAATGCAGAAATTGCGAAGGTGAAAGAGCAGATCACGCAAGCCAAGGCGGATCTAGTGTCAGAGAAGGAGCGGATGGCCGCAGAGCGGGCCGCTCTGGACGCCCAGGCTTACAAACTCATGCTTGATCAGAGTGCGTCGCAGGAGGTGTTGAAGAGGAAGTATAGATCACGCCTACCATTAGGATTTGATCCTAGAAATCTCTTTCAGACCCCGGGAGCTGGACCCAGTAATCCGCCCCAGCACAGGGAGGCAAACCGGATTGAGGCGCCAGGAACAGGAGCGACGGTCCAACCACGCCTGATGGAGCCTCCTCAGCAGAACGTGATGGTACCCCCACCGGTTCAAACACCCCCAGGTCATTATTCTAATCCTATGGACAACCTTGTTGCAGCCGCGGCACGATTGGAGGCTATCCCAGTCGAAGGAGATTCCCCACAAGCAGTTGAGACGCGTCGGGTTAAGGAGCTTCTCCGGACTGCACTGATTCAACAGGAGGCGTATTCATATAGCCGTGATCGGATTCATTCTACGCCCCGTCCAAGCCGGAGTTACAGCAGGCGTGTGGATGAACCGGCCATATCAAGCAACGCGCGGGACCGTGAAGCGGCCCGTGGCAATAACTCGACGGGTGGTATTCGTGATGCTCAGGAGGTGGTGGATCGGGCCCGGGCACGCAGGGAGGCCGAAAGTTAGCAGCCCAGGATGACGCGGGTCAACATACACCGTTCGCCTACCACCTTCGCCGGACCAGGAGCCGCATCCGCTTTAGGGGTGCCCTGTTTAATCCCGCTTACGCAATGTGCGCTGCCTAAAGACTTTAAGGGTCCACGCAAGGTGCCGAATTACACCGCCGATCTGTCCCTCAAGCGTGGGTTGAAAGTTATGAGATGGCCATGGAGATGCTAGATGTCGATGAGATCGCGTGTGCAAAGTACTTCACCATGATGCTTTGGAAGGCACGGCTCAGATTGGTCAAGAGCTTACCGCCCAACTCTATCAGCTCATGGGCCCAGTTACGGGCCCGGTTTATTCAGAATTTCAAGGATACGTGTAAATAGCCCAAGTCCATAGTAGACCTGGCGGCTTGTGTCCAGGAGGAAGGGGAGCCAACAACCCGTTGGGTACGCCGTGTTTCCGAGATTTTGCACTCTTCTGACAGGATCAACGCTGACTCGGCAATCTTAACATTAGAAGGCAACTGCCGGTTTGAGCCTTTAAAATTGAAATTGGGGCGCATGAAGCGGTTCTGTAATGACATGGGAACCCTCATGGCCGCTTTGGTGAAGTATGCTGATTCGGACAGTACCAAGGATCCCGAGGCTGATGATGATGAAGCAGGGAAGGGAAAGAAGAACGGCAACTCCAAGGGGCAGCAGTACAAACCGGCGGGTCATGGAAACGGAGGCAAGCGCAAGGCAGATGGCAACCCGGATTTCGTGGCCAACACTAATGCACAGGACAGGGGGCAGCGGCGCAGAGGCAAGGCGAATCGGGGTCAAAACCCTAATGCAAGCCGTTTGAATTACTTGTTGAATCAACCTTGCCCCAAGCACGGGACGAAGGAGTCGCCAGCTAACCATCTCTGGAAAGATTGTTACATTATACAGGAGTTAAAAAATTCTAATGCTTTCCGGTATGACCAGGGTCGTGGCGGTTCAGATCCGCTTCCACGGGCCGGTCACGATGGAGCTTCGGTTCAGTCTTAATCAGGCAGTCACAATAATCGTAATAATCAGAGCGGCCAAGCGGCAGCAAAGAACAGCGATCGGGTTATCGAGCCAACCAAAGCAGTTGAATAGTGGGCGATATCATGTTTTACAACTAGTTTGGATAAGCGACCGAAAGCTTCACAAGCGGCGATGAACTCGTTGAACCGCCTTGCCGCGTTATTTACGCTGGTCGAGCAGCCTATCGTGTGGAGCGAGAGGACCATCCCCGGGTTGATAATCCGGGCACCGGCATTGGTCGTAGACCCTCGTGGGGGCTATAAGTTCACTAAGGTGCTTATGGATGGAGGAAGCAGATAACATATTATACTATGAAACTTTCCGTCGCATGGGTCTAACAGACAAGGATCTCAGACCGTCCAATACAGTGTTCCCTGGCGTAGTACCAGGCAAATCTGCTTATCCTGTTGGTAAGATAGCCCTGGATGTGGCTTTTGGAGACGAGCACGATTTCCGGTCTGAAAAGCTAACCTTTGAGGTAGTAAAAATCCGGAGTCCATATCATGCCTTGTTTGGGCGGCTGGCTTATGCTAAGTTCATGGCGTGACCTTGTTACATCTACTTGCAGCTCAAAATGCCGGGTTACAAGGGAACGATAATGGTGCATGGAAGCCGCCGAGTCGCTTTGGAATGTGAGGAAGGTGATGTAGCTTATGCAGAGGCGGTCTGTGCCACGGAGGAGTTGAAGTTCTATAAGGACAACGTTGATCCGGCAGATATGACCCTTTAAAGAAACCAACTACTGAGCAGAATCGGATCTGAAGTTTAAATCGGCAATGAGACCAAACTTGTTGACTTCGTGCCAGGCGATTCGTCCAAGCAGTTCACTGTCAGTGCCAACCTGGATCCCAAATAGGAAAGCGCGCTCATCGAGTTCATCCGTGAGAATCGGGATATCTTTGCATGGAAGCCATCTGACATGCCAGGTGTACCGAGGGAACTCGCTGAGCACACACTTAATGTGGATCCTAAGTATAAACCGGTAAAACAGTTCCTCCGCCGGTTTAACGAAGAAAGGCGCAAAGCCATTGGGGAGGAAGTAGCCAGGCTTTTGGCAGCTGGCTTTATCATTGAAGTGTTTCATCCAGAGTGGCTTGCTAATCCGGTGCTGGTCCTTAAGAAAAATGGCACTTGGCATATGTGTGTAGACTACACAGATCTTAATAAAGCCTGTCCAGCGGATCCTTTTGCCCTCCCCCGCATTGATCAGATTATCGATGCCACGGCAGGATGTGAGCGTTTAAGTTTTTTGGATGCGTACTCTGGATATCATCAGATCAAAATGGCGGTTAAGGACCAGGAGAAAACAGCGTTTATAACTCCCTTTGGAGCCTTCTGCTATGTATCCATGCCTTTTGGGCTCAAAAGCGCCCAGGCTACTTATCAGCGGTGTGTATAGAACTGCCTGCATACCCAAATCGGCCGCAATGTGCATGCTTATGTGGATGATATTGTAGTAAAATCAAGACAAAAGGAGACACTGGTGGACGATTTGAAGGAAACCTTTGACAACTTGCGCATTTACAAGATGATGCTTAATCCGCCAAGTCGCCTTTTGGTGTTCCGGCAGCAAGTTATTGGGGTTTCGTGTCTAACAGAGGAATTGAGGCTAATCCGGAGAAAATTAAAGCTATTACTTCCTTGGCTAAACCGAAGTGTATCAATGATGTTCAGCGTTTGGCGGGCAGAATCGCTGCGTTGAGCCGGTTTATCAGCCGCCTCGGAGAGAAGGCTATCCCCTTATACCAGATGCTGGGAAAATGGCGGTTAAGGACCAGGCTACTGATGAAGCATTTGAGGACTTAAAGCGGCAATTGGCCAATCCGCCTGTTCTTGCGGCTCCAGTTGACAAGGAGCCACTGTTGTTATATGTGGCAGCCAATGCTCGAGCAGTAAGCGTGGCTATTGTGGTGGAGCGCAAGGAGGCAGGCAAGGAATATCCGGTTCAGCGGCCGGTTTATTATATCAGTGAGGTGCTTATTGAGTCCAAGCAAAGGTATCCGCATTGGCAGAAGCTAGTCTATGGTGTTTTTATGGCGATCGGAAATCAAGCAAGATTTCCAAGGGCACCCTATCACGATGAGTCGGCCTCAGCTCCTTTGGGTGATATCATACTGAACCGGGAGGCGACTGGCGGATTGCCAAATGGGCCATAGAGCTTGGGCCGCATGGACTAAAGTATATACCACGGACAGCGGTGAAGTCTCAAGCACTTGTTGATTTCATTAATGACTGGACGGAGTTACAAGCACCAGAGGAGAAGCCGGATCACACATATTGGACTATTCATTTCGATGGATCCAGGCAGTTGGAAGGCTCGGGGGCTGGAGTCGTTTTAACTTCCCCGCGAGGTGATAAGTTTTGTTATGTTCTCCGTTTAATGTTCCGTGTACTAATAATGCAGCTGAGTACGAAGCCTTGCTCCATGGTCTCCGGATGGCTAAGGAGATGAACTTAAGCCGGGTTAAGTGCTTTGGTGACTCGGACCTGGTGGCTCAGCAAGTATCTGGCACTTGGGATTCTAAGGACCCGCTTATGGCCGCATATCGTCGAGAAGTGGATAATATTGCAGGTTGCTTCAAGGGTTATCAAGTGGATCATGTGGATCACCGGAAGAACGAAGCGGCGGACGCTTTGAGCCGGTTGGGTTCTCAGCGTAAACCGGTCCCGCCTAATGTCTTTTTGGATGTCTTGCACAACCCGTCAGTCCAGCTCCCTGGTGAAGCGGATTTGGCTATTCCTGATCCGGAGGCTCAATTGGTGGCAGCATTACATGCTATTCCGGATTGGACGATTCCTTTTCTTGCGTATATGACTCGAGGGGAATTACCAGAAGATGAGATTCTGGCCAGACAGATAATCCGGCGCTCCAAGTCTATGACGATTCTTAATGGTGAGTTGCATCATTGCAGTATATCAGGGGCGTTTCAACGTTGTGTTTCCCCTGAGGAAGGCTGTGAAATCTTAAGAGAAATCCATGAAGGGGATTGTGGACATCACGCCGGTTCAAAGTCTCTGGTGGCAAAGGCATTCCGTCACGGATTTTACTGGTTGACCGCACACGCTGATGCGGAGGACTTGGTTAAACGGTGTGATGCATGTCAGAAATTTTCAAGACATGCTCATGTACCGGCACAAGAGTTGAGGATGATCCCAATAACGTGGCCGTTTGCAACTTGGGGGCTGGACATGGTTGGACCCTTTAAACGATCCAAGGATAAGAAAACCCACCTATTGGTGGCAGTGGACAAATTTACCAAGTGGGTTGAAGCGGAACTGTCGGCCAAGTGTGATGCGCGGCAACAGCGGTGCAGTTCATCAAAAAGGTGATTTTCCGGTTTGGCTTTCCACACAGTATCATTACTGCTAATGGTACTAATTTATCCAAGGGTGCTATGAAAGAGTTCTGTGAACGTGAGCACATCCGGCTTGACGTGTCATCAGTGGCTCACCCCCAGTCCAACGGGCAGGCAGAACGAGCTAATCAAGAGATCCTACGAGGCATCAAACCCCGGCTTATGGTTCCGTTATAGAGAACACCAGGGTGCTGGGTTGAGGAGCTACCATCGGTGCTATGGAGTATCAATACTACGCCAAACCGGTCCACTGGATATACACCGTTCTTCATGGTCTACGGAGCAGAGGCAGTTCTCCCCAGTGATATCCGGCACGATTCACCCCGTGTAGCGGCTTATGTTGAAGCGGACAACGAGATGGCACGGCAGGACGCTTTGGATCTATTGGATGAAGAGCATGATATGGCAGCTGCTCGTTCGGCAATTTACCAGCAAGATCTTCGTCGTTATCACAGTCGCCGGGTTAAAACCAGAACCTTTCAAGAAGGAGATTTGGTGCTTCGCCTCATCCAAGACCGCATGATATGCACAAGTTATCCCGCTTTGGGAAGGACCTTTTGTGGTCGCAAGAATCTACACAACGGATCATACTATCTCGATTGATATTCGAGGCGCCAAGACTCACGTACATCGAGGAGGAGACCAACAGCCGTGGAATATAGCTCATCTTCGCCTTACTACACTTGAGCCATCGGCTCTCTTTATGTACATATCATGACAATGTATATATTATCTTCGATATAATAAAACCGGAGCCTCAGCTAAAGCGGGGTCTCTGTCTTTCTTATCATGCGTGGTTACATGGAGTGCTTCTGTTTTAAAGCGGCCTCCGGTTTACCCCTTGACATTTGTTTTTATCACTTGGGGCTTGGTCGTGTCCGAACCAATGCAACACCTCTTGATAGGCGAAAGCCACCAGATCATTTGGGGACACGGTCAAGTCTGAACCGTCACGCCTCTTGGTCGGCCTACTGGGGCGAGTCATTTGGGGGCTTGGTCGAACCCAACCAATGTCATGCCACTTGGCCGGCGTATCGCCACGAGTCTTTTGAGGACCTGGCTGACTGGCACCATCGCTACGCCTTCGGGAGCTTGGTTGCGTCTGACCATGGTAATGCCATCTGACCAGCTCAGTAAAGCTTTTCTTTTGCAAAAAGTTATTGCCTTTGTTGCCATATTTTCTCACAATTGGTATTCGATTTTTGTTGTTGCGTTTTTTAAACCGACAACGTTTTTTTCCGGTTCAACTGTCAATTACAGATTGACAGAACACGGTCTAATCTTACTCCGGAGTTTATCTGCCCGGTTTACCCTTTTCTTGTTATCATCATTGAATAACAAGGGGGCTGGTGCTGATTTCAGCAAGGTTTATATGGGAGTTGTTCCCTCCCCGCTTTACCGATGGTCATGGTTTTTAAAGCCTCCGCTTTAAGTTTGGCTACGCCAGCTTCATGCCCAGACACGGCAGGTATTTGTATCACATATTTATTGGATTTCTGATATATATATTGAATATCATAAACCGGCTGGCGGTATCACTGCCACCGAGGTTCAAATTTTTCTGGTTGCAGGAAATACGAATCAAGCAAAAGTTTCACTACTTATGCACGAAGGCATATTCAAACGGAAAGTTTTAACTAAAGTTATTACAAGGCAACACGGTGCCCAAGTGAGATCATTGTTCTTTGGGCAAAACGCCAACGACAGATATTTAAACCGCCACCGGTTCAAGCTCGCTCTTCATCCTCCGCCGCTTCAGCCTCCTCGTCTCTACCCATTGGTACGGAAATCAACAATGGTCCAATGATTCCCATTAGCGCTTGGAAAACAGCCTCTTCGTGGATCGGGAAGACGGTTCAATATCGAGCGTAAGTATGCTTACGGATTGGAGGGATCAGATTTTCCGCTTCAAAAGTTGGGGCAGGCACTCGCTTGTTTTGGTCATTGTATTGTGCTTGGTAATGCTCCAAATCAGCTTCTTCGGCCAGCTGACAAGCCAGAGGGTGTACTGCACGGTTTATAGCCCGTAAATCCTCTTCATTGAAATCAGAACCATCTTCTTTAACACTGGGATAGCCTTGAGCTGCTTCCACAGGATCAAAGTCTGGTACCCATGCCTTGGCTCGGATCAAGGCGTTAATAGCCCCGGTTCGAGCAACAGATTTTTTCACCTCTTCAATCCGGGCAGGAAGCATGGACAACCGGTTCAGAGTATCTTGAATCAAGGAAGGTGCCGGGTTGTTATGTGAGGCTGTGGTGATAATACGCTGGGCTCCGGTATATAACTGTTCTACTAAGGTGTAGACAGCCTTCAGCTTCTTCCGCACATCGTTTCCTAAGTGCCCAATACGTGTGCCTACAATAGTAAACAGTTAGTCTCAAACCGGAGTGATGATACAGCAGGTTCAACACATCACAACTGTTCAAAGGAAGTTTACCAAAGATTGCCGCAGTCATAGAGTGTACTTGCCGCTTTACGGCTGTCAGATCATCTACCACCGGTTTAAGGGCAGCTTCAGCATTTTTCTGCTCGTTTGATCAAGTTGGCCTTCTCAGTGGCCCAGTCTGCCTGTTCTTTCTTCAAACTTTCCTTCACTTGTTCGGCAGCATTCAAGGCACTGGTTAATTCTTTCTTGGCCTTTTCTGTTTCGGCCTGCTGGGTTTTCAAAGCCGCTTGTAAATCGGCAATCCGGTCCTCCTTGATTTTCACCTCAGCCTGTGTATCGATAGTATGTTCAGCAAGCGATTCAAGAAAGTCAAAGTCTCAACCACACAACAAAGTTATATGCTTGACACTTGGGGGCTAATGTACCTTTGATTTTTATACTAGATGGCAAAGTCCCAAGCTAAATACAAGTATTTACCTTGGCACTTGGGGGCTAATGGCTATTTGATCTAGCAATGTCTCCAAAGGCAGTTTTTATTGAAGTACCGGTTTAAGTATGCACAGTTAAACCGGCCCTTGGGGGCTATGCAGGTGGATTTCAAAGTTGTTAAGGAATATAGTCAAGTCCCGGTTTTTATCAAGATTACAAACCGGCCCTTGGGGGCTACAAGGACTGATATACTGGCAGTAAGAAAAGAAGTGAGTTACCTCAAACTTGTCCCTCATTAACTTGACCAGGCCAGCTTCATAGTCACGGCTAGTATAAAGCCGGTTTAAATAGCCAGAATGAAGGTCTTGGGCGCTTAAATCAGCATATGTTTCCAGTTCAACATCCCATTTTCCTTTATTCAAGGTGGAAACATCCTCTTTCACAGTGTGCCTGGTTAAGGTTGCAGATTCCCCGGTTGAGAGCGCCCATACCAAGAATCACAACGTCATCATCTTTCGATTCGACGGATTGTGTGGGCACGGCCGTTTTATTAGCAGGACTGCGAGATTTATCAAACCGGACGGTGCTGGCAGGTGGATTTGCAGGGATTGAAGTGTTGACAGGCCTCTCTTCAGGAATAACATCATCTTGTACCGGAGGATCATTGGGAATGTCTACAGAGGAAAAAATTTCAAGATCCGGCGCTCTCTCATGATCTGAGGCGGCAGCTTCTTCAGCCGTTTTATCCAAACGGGCCTTCTTGCTTGGTTTCGGTTTGGTTCTAAGAGACAAAGAGTCAGGGAAAAAGCATATCCATTGCAAAATATATTAGAAGCATATGGCCGGTTTGGCTTACCCGGCGGCTATCTTCAATGGTGGTAGCTGAGTGGCCGAGGATTCACCAGAGGATGAATGGGAAGTGACCTGATAATCGGAGTCGGACGGATTAAGAGGTTGACGGAAGAAACCTGCTTTGGAATTTAAAGCAATAAAAAGGTCGGAGACCTCGGAGCGGCGCTTTCGAACCGGGCTGTTTGGTAAACCGGCAGAGTTAACTACGACCATGTGCTTGGGGTTGTCAGCGGCGAGCTTCATGCTGTTGTGGTTTATAAGAAATTTGGGATCCAAATAAGCAAGAGGGTGAGAAAAATTAACTTTCCGGTTTGCCTGGCGAAATTTTGGTAAAGGCAAATTTGCTGAATCAGAAGAGAGAATAGTTACCTCAGCGAATCCTGCGTTGCTGGCTTCAGCATCATCCTGACAAGCATCATCATCAATAAGGCGTGTAAAAAGCAAGCCAAGAGAATCAAGTTCCGGATTACCCACATCATCGTCAATGGCTGGGTCAGATGAAGCAGTGGTCTTTCTCTTATGGGCTGATTTCTTGACAATTTTGGTTTTGGGCCGGGTTGGCCGCCCTGCTTTCTCCGCTTTGTCTTGTGAAAGTTTCTTGCTCCAAAACGGATTATCACCCTGGATCAGAAATAATTAAATGTTGGATACATGAAGCAGTAACAGGTTTAATGATGGAACAACTAGAAACTTACCGCAGGCGGTTTGTTGGTGGTGCAGTAAGGAGCTAGGCCGGTTTGAGCACAGAGGTGCTCAGGTTCATTCAGCATCCTTTTACCGAGTCCATAACTTCATCATCGAAAGTTCGAGTTTTGTGTGTCGGAGTGGGTCATCGACACTACCAAGTGTCTCGGCACATCAAACCGAACGCCGCTCGGAGGCAGATGCCCCATGATAACCAGCAGCGTGCAAGATCTATTCCAATGCACCGTTAGCCATAAAGGCTCGGAGCTTGGACAGTTGCGGGGCATATTTGCTTCTATCTTTGGCACTTAATCTTTGTGGAAATGGATGGGTGTTGCTTAGCCGCTCTGGACGAAAGCCAGGTAAGGGATTTTCATCTTCAGGAGAAGTATCCTTGCAATAAAACCAAGTCACATTCCACTCCTTGGGGTGAGTATGGAGTTTGACGTGGGGATAGGTGATCTCCTTCCTCTTTTGAATAGCCATACCACCCAATTCCGTATTGGGGCCGTCGGTGAATTCAGTGCGACGGTTTAGATGGAAGAGGTCTCTAAACAGTTCAACAGAAGGTTCCTCTTGAAGATATACTTCAGATAGTACTTGAAAGTGGCATAAATTGGTGACGAAGTTGGGGCCAATGTCCTGGGGACGGAGCTGAAAATTGGCTAACACGTCCCGGTAAAATTTTGAACCGGGCGGTTTGAAGCCCCGGGCCAGGTGATCTGCGAAGACCACAACTTCTCCTTCCTGGGGTGTGGGAGGACATTCCTCTCTAGGGACCCTCCAGTGGACTGTATCTTTGTCATCTAAAGCGCCGATCGAGACCAGATCATTCAGCTGTGACCCGGTGACACGAGAAGGAACCCAGTTGCATTCATACACTTGTTTGGCCATGATAAGATCTACAAAAAGTAATTGATCCGGTTCAAGAGCACGCTTGATACAAGGTGATTGATCTAAGTTATGATAAACCGGAGGCAGTGTCTATAAATCGGTTTCCTGTGATATGGTATCAGGTGGATTCTGGCGGTTCAACAAGGGGACTAATGGTGTATCTGTGCCGGTTTAGCAGCCTTTACTTATGGTGAGTTAAACCGCCTAATCTAGGCTTTGGAAGTAATTGAAGCTATGGATACTTAGTTTGCAGAAACAAGTTTCACAAGATCCAATTATAGCTATGGATCAAACGCAGGTCTATAGAAAACAGAAAAAATTTCACGAAAGGCAGAAACAGAAGTGGACTATGAAGCAGATATGTATGCAGAAGATCCATGGACTGAAGATGAGAAAATACAGCGGATGCGCAGGAATCGCTATTAATACAGTACAGATTCACGGTGTTGTTCAAAGTGAAAAGGACAGACGGGAACGCGCGAAGAACACAGTATGAAGCCGGAACCCTAAAAACATATCTAAGTCGAGAAGGGGAAGAAGCTTACCAGGAACGGAGAAGACGCGGAAAGAGGCCGCAGATTCTCGCACGCTCAGAGTTGATGCAATGCCCAGACGAGGCAGAAGTCGACGATGGTGGCGGAGCTCCAAGAACAGCGGCGCGAGGAAGACGAAGAAGAGGAGACGAAAGGGAAGAAAGAAATGACCCTTCGGTCCTATTTATAAGGCAGCCAAGCTAGGTCAAGCGCGTGGATCCAGGAACTGCTATTAAAAGAGGGCGTTATAAATGATCAAACTTCAGGATGACGTCATGCCGGTTTACAGTGACCAGAAGTAATGACGACATGGCGGTTTACCAGTCAATAGAGGATGTCCAAGATACAAGCTTTGTGAAGGATTGACATGAACCAGTTCAAATCAATCTGGGGCCTAATGTTGGGGATATTACCACTAGGTGTAAACCGGCCAGCTTGGGCCGAGTTAACTCCGTTAGTGGTATAAGCAAAGAAAGGCCCAAGGCCTGTAGTCGGTTTAGAACTTGTAGCCGTAAACCGGCTTGATGTATAACTTGTATTGTAAGTTAGGAATAGAGAGATACCAACCGGGATACGAGTATGAACCGGTTGGGACTCTATGAACCGACGGGCGCCACTGTGTATATAAGGGGCGACCGGCGACGGTTCAAGACGATAACCACAATTCGAGCCTAGGCGGCTTGTTTGCTCCTAGCCATCGAAACCACATCAATTCCATCACAACTAGACGTAGGCTTTTACCTTCATCGAAGGGGCCGAACTAGTATAAACCCTTGTGTCTTTGCGTCCGCTTTAACCCCTTCAAGTAAACCCGTAGCGATGGCTCCACGACTAAGTCCTTACGCTAGGACATCTGCCGTGACAAATCCACGACACCCCCTGTCGAGAATATCGACGATGTTTCCGATAACCAGGCAATCAGGCCATAAGGCTGTAACAGACAAAGCGCGCTCAGGGAACTTATGCTATATTACACACAAAGTGTAAGAAGCATCTTCGAAGAAAATAGTACCCCCACCGATACTTTTCTTCGGTTGCTCATTATTATTATGAGACTTGTGCAATAGATTTTTTTGTACTCATGAGTTCCGTTGTGTGCCGACCATTATTGAAAACAGTAAGAGTGCTAGCTTCTGGCTTCACCCAGTCTGAGGTCCGGCTTGGATGTCCCGATCGTGACAATCGCAGAGGTGCTCCCTTTACTACCTAGCCGAACAATTGGGAACGTAGGGGTAAACACAGGAGCAAGGCAACCTAGCTTGCAAATCGCTTAAGTCAACATGGTGCATATTGTGGCGTAATACACGAACAAGAAACGAAGCTGTACAAGTATAATCATATGCAAGAGGAAAAGCTCCATCAAGGGAGCCCCCAAATAAACAGGGTATTTGAATATGTGTGTCACAAACAAAGTTTGGACAAGGAAGTTCTTCACAAACAACTTTTTGCTAAAAAAGGTATAGTGCTTGGTCGAACCAAACAAATTTTAAAACTGAAAGTTTTTGAGCATGAAAGCGACTTAGCTGGTTAATGTGCTCGGTGTTGATGATGCGGTCCGAGCTTGGTGCGGGAGGATGTCTCGGCCCCCAAGCCCGATGTGGCTGAGCGAAGAGCTCGGCACTCCGAAGAGGTGAAGCCCCCTAGTCTAGCCGAGGTGATGGAGCAGGTCGCCGGGTGACACTGGAATCTCCGGCCGAGTAGGTTGAAGAAGCGACAATGCGGGGTTGCCAACACAGGGCAGCGCTCCAAGGCGACGACACAATTCGGTCGATGGAACTGGGCGCCGAGGACACCACGCCGAGGGGATAGTGCGGCCCGATCTAAGTCAATTGTCTGCACAGGTAAAATAGTGCAAGCTAGAGGTAATAATATATTTTTTAATATAAAAATCCTTTACTTAATGAATTTAAGTAAAGTAAATAATTAAAGAAATATGGCCTGAACACCAAGGTCGTCCTGACAGAGTTGCTGCGAAGATGCTGGCACAAAGACGCGTGCTGAGGCGACGCCACAACTTGATCGATGCCGGCTGGACGACGCCATCGGCCCATAGAGTTGACCGTGCGACACGGTCGAAGTTGATTACCTGCACACATAAAATAGTGCAAGCAAGAAATAACAATAATAACAGTTGAAAGAAAAATGATTATTTGCACAATTAAGTTTATGCAAAGTTGATAAAAGAAAAATAGCCTGGCGCCAAGGTCAATGAAGACAGAGGAGTGACGACAGCAGATCCAGTTGCATATATGACGTCTATTAGACTGTGTAAAAAAATCCACATGCACGCGTTGGTGAAACGCTAGTGCAATGCTAGTTTGCACTGTTCGTTAATTGGACATTAAAAATCATGCTGCAGAAACTAGCACTTTTGGTTAGTACTTTCATATATGCAGACGGTAGAGAAAACCACTAGTGGATGATAGCAACCATATGTGCGAAATTAGAAAAGGAAGGAACTCCCTGAATGACCGCTGCCCATGCTGAAGTGTCCTTGGCCTGGCCGACGTGATGGAGCAGGTCGGTGCAGTATAAGTCAGCTTTGAAGAAGTGACGACATGGCGATACCGAGAGGACCGCGTGATGAAGTCGAGTTCGATTACAGCCGCAGTCTGTTTGCAGATGTAATGTCCGACAGACTACGAACAAAGTCGCACCGATGAAACGCCGCTCAGTGCAAAGCTAGCTTGCAATGTTCATCAATTAGACATAAAACGTCGTGCTGCAAAACTAGCACTTGATTGAGTTAGTCATGCGGGGAAGAAAAATACTACTTCCCTATAGTACTGGTGCATGATAGCGACATCTATGTGCTGAGAAGAAAACACAAAGAAAAGAAAAGAAATCCCTTGATGAAAGCTGCCTTTGTGGGACTGTCTTCGGCCGATCTAGGCATATACTGCTTGGGACCCGATCGCCACAAAACAGTGGCCACGACATAGACCGGATTGCAAAATCTGATAATTTTGGGATGATTTCGAGGGTGGTAGCAGGCGAGATGATCATAAACGCCAGGATTCCACGAGGGGGCCTTGACCGGAGTGACTCTAGACCGCGTCCGGGCTGGCCGATCTTCGGAACGGCCGACCTGAACAAAAAAAAAGGTAGTGCATCAACTAGTAATTTAGGTCAGATCAAATAATGCATGCTTTGTAGTCCGTGCACCAACTAGTATTAAACTAGTAGCACTAGTAGATGAGGCCATCTTCACGAGAGGAAGAGTTGCCATCCCATCAACGTGGGATTCTCCTTGAATCATGGAACAACGCCATGCGGGACTGCCCTGCGCCCCGCTCCACTGATTTTGGCCGAGCCTTTTAGCGTCCATACGCCTCTCATGCCAGCTGTGTTGTTGCGCTACGCCGCCGTATATCCAATATATGTGTACATGGAATTGCTTTAGACAAAGTGTCCTCGGACAGGCACACGCTGCGGATCTTAATGTTTGCCTTCCGATCTATAATACACCTATGAATAAAATAACACAGTCCGACCGAAGATAATTTACTAGCAAATTGATGTACGCGGAACAGATCTAACTGAAAAAATATCACCTGATCATCCCATCGATCCACGATGATCACCCAGCAGGCTCTCAATGAAAGCACCAATGTTGGTGTCAAATCCGGCATATCTCATAGTAGGGGTCCTAAGCTAGGTGTCTTGGAGCGATGGTAACACGGACACATGATTTTACCCAGGTTCAGGCTCTCTTGAAGAGATAATACCCTACGTCCTGCTTTTGATTGTATTCATATGGGGGTAGTACAGAGTACATGTATCTACCACCAGATTGTAGTAAAGAATATGAGGTTATCCATTGACTAGCCTGGCCTCGGTTTATATAAGACACTGGAGGCCTAGGGTTTAGGAGAGTCCTTGTCTTGGGTGCCAAGTCTTGTGGAGTCTTCCATGTATGCGACAGGGGTTGTCCGAACTGGCCCATGAGTATGCGGCCATGGGGGTCCTAGGCCCAATCTAACTGATCGGGAGACGACGTGGTGAGTACCCCCTAGTCCAGGACACCGTCAGGAGGCACAAGTCTCGTCTACCTCTAGTTTACGAGCCAAGGAACCTCTTTTGCACGCCTGGAGCGGGGACCAGTAACCCGCTGCAGACAACCGGGTTGCAGCACCTGGGGCTGGAACGCTGGTTCAGCCACGCGTGACGGAGCCACATTGTTTGAACAATACTCCGCCTCAGCTTGTGCCAACACCACATGGTCATTATTCCAACCCTTTGGATAACAAGATCACGGTGGCAACACGACTAGCGGCTCTCCCAGTAGATGGCGACTCTCTAGTGGCAGTTGAAACACAAAGGGCTAGAGAGCTTCTTCAAACTGCATTGGTACAGCAGGATGAAGATTCTTACAGTCGAGACATGATTCATTCAACCCCTCGCCCAAGCCGAAGTTATAGCAGACACATGGACTCGTTGGCCGTTTCAAGTAATGAACAGCGCCGTAACCAGCCACGTGGGCATGACCCGACGCGCGATGGAGCTCATGACTTGGTCGGTCAGGATAGAGTGCGTCCGGAGGCTGAGCAGGCGGCTCAGCGGGCGGCTCACCAGCCCCTTCCAGTTTATCCAACGGCTTCACTAGAGGCAGCCGTGACCTCTAGAGCTATGGGTGTACCTTGTTTGGTGTTGGCTCTGCGTAATTAGCGTTTACCCAAGGATCCAAAGGACCTCGTAAGGTGCCTAACTACACAACGACTTACCCCCTGAGGCGTGGATTAGGAGTTAGGAGATGGCCATGGAACTGTTGGAGGTCAGTGATGCCGCGTGTGGTAAATACTTCACCATGATGCTAGATAGGACGGCCCGTACTTGGTTAAAAGGGTTGCCTGCCAATTCCATCGGGTCATGGGGTGAACTGAAGGCCCGGTTTATCCAGAACTTTAAATATACATGCAAACATCCCATGTCAATTGTAGATTTGTCTGCTTGTGCCCAAGAGGAAGGTGAATCAGCGACTCATTGGGTGCGCCGGGTCAAGGCTATTATACACTCATCTCACAATATCAATGCCGGCTCTGTAGTTCTAATGTTGGAGAAAAATTGCTGTTTTTTGCCTCTTAAGCAGTAGCTGGGGCGGCTCAAGCACGATTGTAATGATATGGGGCAGCTGATGGCAGCTATAATTAAATATGCCGACTATGATGGTACCAAGGACCCCGAGTCTGATGATGAAAAGATGGGAAAGGGAAATAAGAGTGGCAACGCTAAGGGTCCGTAGCATAACCCGACAAGTTAGGGGGCAACGGCAAGCACAAGGCTGATGGCAACTCATATTTTGTAGCTAATACTAGTACACAGAACAATGGTCAGCGTCGTAAGGGGAGGCCGCCTCCTCAGACAGGTGGATCAGGTCCCACTCTTGAGCAGTTACTGAATGAGCCCTGCCCAAAGCATGGTACAAAGGAGAGGCCATCCACTCACCTTTGGAAAGATTGTACAATCATGAGGGCTTTCAAAATTCTAATTTATTCCACAACAACCATGGACCGGGCGGCGGCTCAGGTTCTGGTGGCGGCGGTTTTCATGGCCCAGGTTATGGAGGTGGCGGCTCTCATTCCGGTTTCCAGGGTCACCAACACCATCAAGGTAATCAGGGTGGTTACAATCAAGGTAATTACGATAATTACAACCAACAATCCAGTCAGGGGGGTCAGCATCAGTCTAGATATCAAAGTCACCCAAAGCAGTTGAATAGCGGGCAGTACCACGTCTTTACCACAAGTCTATGCAAGCGGGACCAGAAGCTTCATAAGAGGGTTGTGAACGCCGTTGAGCCAACAATTCCCCATTACTTGCGATGGTCCGAGCAGCCCATTATGTGGAGTCGAGCGGATCACCCGCCCCGGGTCGATAACCCGGGTCACTTGGCTTTGGTGGTGGCGCCTCAAGTTGGTGGATACAAGTTCACTAAGGAGGTAGCAACATTAATATCCTTTACTATGATACTTTCCAGCGCATGGGGTTAACCAAAAAAATCTTAAGTCGCCCAATACTGTTTTCCATGGAGTGGTGCCTGGTAAGTCGGCATACCCTGTAGGCAAGATTGAGCTGGAAATGGATATGAGCACGACTCCAGGGCCGAGAAGTTAACCTTTGAAGTGGTCAAGATCAGAAGCCCGTATCATGCTCTGTTTGGACGGCCGGTTTATGCTAAGTTCATGGCATGGCCTTGTTATGTTTATTTGCAGCTCAAGATGTCGGGTTACAAGGGAACCATCATGGTGCATGGAAGCAGGAAAATAGCTTTGGAGTATGAGGAAGGTGATGCTGCTTATGCGGAATCTGTCTATGCAACATAGGAGTTGAAGTTTTACAAAGACAATGTTGATCCGGCGGATATGACATCTTTTAAAAATCCAACTACAGAGCATGATCCAATGTTGAAGTTTAAGTTGGCCAATGACAATAAGCTAGTTAACTTTGTTCCTGGCGATTCATCCAAACAGTTCAGTATTAGTGCTAACTTCGACCCAAAATAATAAAGCGCGCTCATCGAGTTCATTCATGAGAACCGGGACATCTTTGCATGGAAACCTTCTGACATGCTGGGTGTATCGAGGGAACTCGCTGAGCACACTCTTAATATTGATCCGAAGTTTAAGCTGGTCAAGCAATTCCTTCGTCGCTTCAATGAGGAAAGGCGTAAGGCCATTGGTGAAGAAGTGGCCCGGCTCTATGCGGCTAGGTTCATTGTTGAAGTCTTTCATCCCGAGTGGTTGGCTAATCCGGTGCTGGTGCTTAAGAAGAATGGCACTTGGCGCATGTGCGTGGACTACATGGACTTAAACAAGGCTTGTCCGGCTGATCCTTTTGCTCTCCCTCGTATTGATCAAATCATTGATGCTATGGCGGGTTGTGAGTGTTTGAGTTTTTTGGATGCTTAGTCTGGTTATCATCAGATCAAGATGGCAGTTATGGACCAGGAGAAGACAACCTTTATTACTCCATTTGGAGCCTTCTGTTATGTGTCTACGCCTTTTGGGCTCAAGAGTGCCCAGGCGACTTACCAGCGATGTGTGCAGAATTGTCTTCATAGTCAGATTGGGCACAATGTTCATGCTTATGTGGATGATATTGTGGTGAAATTCAGAGAGAAGGAAACTTTGATAGATGATTTGAAGGAAACCTTCGACAATCTCTGGGTCTACAAGATGATGCTTAACCCGGCCAAGTGCGTTTTTGGTGTGCCAGCAGGCAAGCTTTTGGGTTTTCTGGTTTCTAACAGAGGCATTGAGGATAACCCAGAGAAGATCAAGGCCATTACCTCCCTGGCAAAGTCGGCGTGTATCAATGATGTTCAGTGTCTGGCGGGTCGTATTGCTGCCTTAAGCCGGATCATAAGCCGGTTGGGTGAGAAGGCCATACCACTGTACCAGATGATGAAGAAAACAGATAACTTCATCTCGAGTGATGCTGCTAACAACGCATTTGAAGCTTTGAAGAAACAGCTAGCTGAACCGCCAGTCCTTGCTGCTCCCATTGATAAGGAGCCATTATTGTTATATGTGGCTGCTAATGCCCAGGCTGTCAGTGTAGCTGTTGTGGTGGAATGAAAGGAAGCAGGCAAGGAATATCTGATTCAACACCCGTTTTACTAATATCAATGAAGTGCTTATTGAGTCCAAGCAGAGATATCCACACTGGTAGAAGCTCGTTTATGGGGTGTTCATGGCCAGCTGGAAGCTTAAGCAATATTTTTTGGGTCATTCCATCACTGTGGCCAGTTCTGCTCCCTTAGGGGATATTATTCAAAACAGAGAAGCCACAGGGCGGGTAGCCAAGTGGCCCATTGAGCTTGGACCTCATGGTTTGAAGTATATGCCTCACACTGCCATCAAGTCTCAAGCACTTGTGGATTTCATCAACGACATGACAGAACTGCAGATGCCTGAAGAGAAGCCAGATAATACATATTGGACTATTCACTTTGATGGGTCCAGGCAATTGGAGGGCTCGGGTACTGGAGTTGTCTTAGCTTCCCCTCGAGGTGACAAGTTTTGTTATGTTCTAAGGTTGATGTTTCCCTGTACTAACAATGCAGCTGAGTATGAAGCCTTGCTCCATGGTCTTCGGATGTCTCAGGAGATGAACTTAAGCCGAGTGAGATGTTTCCGCGACTCAGACTTGGTGGCTCAGCAAGTCTCAGGCACATGGGATTCTAAGGATCCACTCATGGCAGCTTATCGCCGCGGTTGACGCTATTGCTGGGCACTTCAAGGGTTATAAGTGGAACACATTGATCGCAGGAAAAATGAGGTGACTGATGCCTTAAGCCAGTTGGGGTCTCAGCCTAAGCTGGTGCCACCTAACACTTTCTTTGATATTCTGCATAACCCTTCTGTCAAATTGCCTACAGAGGAAGATCTGGCTATTCCTGACCCGGAGGCACAATTGGTGGCGGCTCTTCATGCTATCCCAGATTGGACAGTACCATATTTGGCTTACATGACCCAGGGTGAGTTATCTGAGGATGAAACTTTGGCCAGACAGATAACCCGGCGGTCTAAGTCAATGACAATTGCCAATGGTGAGTTACACCATTGCAGTGTCACTGGGGTGTTTCAGCGTTGCGTCTCTCCTGAGGAGGGCCGTGAGATTCTTCGTGGGATTCATGAAGGAGATTATGGTCATCATGCCGGTTCAAAGTCCCTTGTGGCCAAAGCTTTTCGTCATGGATTTTATTGGCTGGCGGCTCATGCTGATGTAGAGGATTTGGTCAGTAAATGTGATGGTTGTAAGAAATTTTCACGGCGAGCTCACGTGTTGGCTCAAGAATTGAGGATGATTCCAATTACTTGGTCGTTCGCAGTCTGGGGGCTTGATATGGTTGGGACTTTTAAAAGGTCCAAGGATAAAAAGACCCACCTTTTGGTGGCGGTTGACAAATTCACAAAGTGGGTTGAAGCAGAGCCGGTCAGTAGGTGTGATGCGGCAACGACGGTCCAATTCATCAAATAGGTGATTTTTCATTTTGGCTTTCCCCACAGCATCATAACTGATAATGGCACTAATCTGTCCAAGGGTGTTATGAAAGAGTTTTGTCAACGTGAGCATATTTGAATTGACGTGTCGTCAGTAGCTCACCCCCAATCCAATGGTCAAGCTCAAAGAGCCAATCAAGAAATTTTGAGAGGCATCAAGCCCCGGCTTATGGTTCCTTTGCAAAGAACATCGGGTTGTTGGGTGGAGGAGTTACCTTCAGTGCTATGGAGTATCAATACTACCCCAACAGATCTACGGGTTACACACCTTTCTCCATGGTTTACGGAGCAGAGGCAGTTCTTCCTAGTGACATCTGTCACGACTCAACCCGCGTGGTGGCTTATGTTGAAGCTGATAATGAACAAGCACGTCAGGACGCGCTTGACCTGTTAGATGAGGAGCGTGACCTTGCGGCGGCTCGCTCGATGATTTACCAACAAGATCTACGCCATTACCACAGCCGTCGGGTTAAGTCCAGAACCTTTCAAGAAGGTGATTTGGTGCTCCGGCTCATCCAGGATCAGACTGGTATGCACAAGTTATCCCCACCTTGGGAAGGACCCTTTGTGGTTAGCAAGAACTTGAACAATGGGTCATACTACCTTATCGATATTCGAGAGCACAAGGACTCATGTAAGTCGAAGGAGGAGACCTGCCGGCCGAGGAATATTGCTCATCTTTGGCCTGACTACACTTGAGCCACCGGCTCTTGTGATGTACATATTTTGACAATGTATATATTATGATGATAATAAAGCAGGGCCTCTGTCCTTTTATCTTCAAGAATAGTGAGTCTTTTCATCATAACTTCAATGGTCACTGGGGGCTTCCTGATCGTATTCGAATCATAGCTGTCGGTACCCCTTTTATTGGCGCAATGCCAAAACTTATGGTCACTAGGGGGCTTCCTAATCATATTTGAATCATAGCTATCGATACCCCTTTGATCGGCGCAATGCCAAAACTCATGGTCACTAGGGGTCTTCCTGATCATATTCGAATCATAGCTGTCGGTACCCTAGTGATCGGCGCAATGCCACAAACCACTTGGGGGCTTCCTTATCGTATTCGAATCATAGCCATTAACCCTTTTTGGTCCAGCTTCCTGATTGTATTCGAATCATAGCCATTAATCCTTTTGGTCTGGCTTCCTGCTCGTATTTGAAGCGTAGCCTCGTTTTTTCTCATTTGGCTTGATCTTTTTGAAGATTTTTTTGGTTCTTCTTGATGCTATCTTGCCTTTTGGTTTAATGTCGTTCCTGCCATGTAGCATTCAATCTCACAGCTCACATTTGAAGCATACCCGTGGTTTCTATTACCCAGCTTAATGAGAGGCGATAAGTCACCCATACATGATGTTATCAAGTACTTGGAAGTATTGGCTTCTAAATTCTTTGGGTTATCACCCTTACACACAGGTATCATAAATCGGCAGTACGATTCAATATCACAGGTATGATATTGTGCTTATAATTATGTCTAAATTCTGGCTAAACCAACCCTATCTATAATTGTTTTAAACATTAGTGGTTATATGTGAGGTATTATGACCCGCCCTGCGATAAACCGCCAAGGGCTCTTGTGATCTACTTGTGTGTAGGATAATTCAAAATTTTCATCTGCACAGATCAAAATCATGATAAAGTTTAAAAGGATAATTATCAAGTGGCGGCTCAATACTATTGGGCAAAACATAAAACCATGCACGATGGCATGCCAGAGCAAAGTTAGTGCTACTCTATTACATGACTCATGGAGTCAAAATGATTAACTATTTTTCAGAAGGTCACATCTATGAACCGCTTGTTGGAGATATGCCCTAGAGGCGATCATGTATGATGATATTTCCTATGTGTTTATGAATAAAGATAGTCCTTGGACATTATCAATGATGTGTATCAGCAAGTATGTGACTTGTTTGTGGGACTGTGCATTGTATGATGACTGTCCTAAAAGGTCCCTAGTCGAAAGTGCTGTGTGGACACGCAACCGACTAGACTGGCATATGACACGGTCGATGGCTTGGTCTCACTAGCCATGGAGCATTGGATGCTAACCGGATAATATGGACTTGGAAAGGTCTGGTTGGATTCGACGAAGTCGGATCTGAGTCGAGATAAGGTCCGAGTCGGACAGACCCAACTATGAGTCGCGGCGATATGTCATCTGTGAGTCTCTAGTACAACATACGTTCTATGTCCTAAGACCTAAGCTGACGCATGTACTCGGGATGGTGACAGACTTGCTTTGGGCCAACCAAACGCTACTCCGTGACTGGGTAGTTACAAAGGTAGGTTTCGGGTTTGTCCAGTCCCATGCTACGAGACATGGTCGAGCAAGATGGGATTTGCCCCTCCGATCAGGAGAGATATACTCTGGGCCCCTCGTGTGATCCGACCAGGATAAGCATGGCCATGCGACAATGATTATGAGATAATCCGGTTTGTGGTCGGTATCACTGGAACGAGAAAGAGGTCGGGCTATCGCAAGGATGACAGTCTCGCCTTGAGCCAGACAAACATATATCGTGAGGCAAAGGGAGTAGAAGTGTGACACGTTGTACAGGTTTGCCTAACTAGCTTCATAGTCTGCTTGGTGGTCGGCACGCCTTGCTAGAGGCCGCTACCAACCGTACAGGTCGGAGGTGATCCGAACTGCGACCAAGCCGACTTGAACCTAAGGGGTCGTGCGCTTAAGGGAAGGAACCTACGAGGTCGGATACGAGGACACTGGTCGGATGTGATCCGATTTGTATTTGGATTGTGGCCGAGTAGACTTGTGGGCTTTAGGGTCCGTGCGAGGCTCAAGTGTTGAGCCCGCGACGGACGCCTATATAAAGTAGAGGTGCGGCACACTCATGCGATTGATCGCTCCGGCGCTGTGACTAGGGTTTGCATGTGTTGCGAATAGCCACCTCCACTCGTCGCCGACTATGTGATCGGACCTAGCAGTCCACTGCACGGTGTTCCTCCTGCACGCGCGGCTACCATTAGAGGCAGTGCACTTGCGCCGCTCCGGCGAACTGGTACGTGGGATCGGACGACCGGCTGCTCGAGGGAGATCAGACGAGGAGGAGACGAGCCACGCGGACGCGCTGCCCCAACTCTTCTTCCGCTGCACGGCACTGCGCATCTAGTGGTAACGAACTGTGATCCATCTCCCGTAGCATGTTGCTGGATGTTCTGCTTGTAGGAATTTTTAATTTACAGTCGATGCACCCTACCATAGAGCCCAACAGTGGTATCAGAGCCTCTGCTATAGGATTTGGATTCAGATCATATGCATATTAGATATGTGGAGGCGGCAGATGAAATCTGTTGTCGTTGATAAGATTGGCTATGTGCACGATTGATGTGATCAACTGCACATGGGGATCGTTCAGGCTATGTTTTCTGTAAATCGGGATCGATGAGGTCGTGACATGATCTACCCTTATCGGTCGGTTATCCGCCATCGGGGTTAACAGTGAAACGTAAATCCGAATCGGATTCGCGATGATCGATAAGATCGGTCAGATCAGAGAATTCGGCGTGATTGGAGTTCAGATGTGATCTGTGTTTTCCGCCGTGTGCGTAGCGCCGTGTATTTCGTACCTGACACACAAACCGATAGAATGCGATTCTATGCATAACTTTGTTTTGCAGGTTTGATGTGAATAGTATGGCTCATGTGTATGTGAGGCATGTGTGTAATTATACGTGGCCTGCGTGTCATGTTTGTCAGCCGGCAGGATCCAAAGTGCTGTCATTATATTGTATAACGACCTGCATGTCGACCTGTGACTCTATGTAAATTCATTACTAGTTGTAGTAGTTGGATAATAGAGATCAGGTTGGCGGCTTGGTGTCCCGACGTGACAAACAAGATGGAGTTCGTAGATGGTCATTGGAGTCGGAGCTGACCTGGAAGAACGTCCATGATGGAGCCATACTATTTCACAATATGTGTTATATTTGTGATTGTTATGCTTCTTTGTTTCTATGCATGTTAGAATGATAGAATGATCCCTCATGAATATCAAGCGAATTGCCATCCCCGATGTTGCACCTTCGCATGTCAAGTACGAATAGTAGTGGGCTCATAAAATTGGGGTGCTGCTGGATGTCCTTGAACTGAAGGGTTTGTGTCGGACGCAGACATGCACTGCATCCGGTTAACTTGACAAGGCTATCAAAACGGTTTTGGGCCTTGTGGCAAAGAAGGTTGGGAGCCGGGGTATGAGATACTTTCCCAACCGAGAGGAGTCGTATAGAGATACGATTAGCAAGGAGTTGCTTACCGGATAGGTATGTTGGCTAGCAGTGATGCTAAAGCTCACTAGTCGCATACGCTAGTCGGATCCTGAATCACTGAGAGTTTGTGGAGGGATGCCAACTTCAGTGGGGGTATTTCTGTTTAGGCTAGAATTACTCTATATAAACACATTGCTTAGTGATTGCATATTTTATGTTGTAGATCAATGGCACCACCTGCTCAACGCAACTTTGCATTGAAATCAATTCTGGAAAAGGATAAACTGAATGGAACAAACTTTACCACCTGGTATAGAAATCTGAGAATTGTTCTCAAGCACGATAAAAAGGAACATGTTCAAGAGGATCCACTTCCAGAGGAACCTGCCGATAATGCTAATGCCACAACTAAGAATTCCTACCAGAAACTCGTTGATGAATCAACGGAGATCAGCTGTCTGATGCTGGCTTGTATGGAGCCCGATTTGCAATAGCATTTCAAAAATGTTGAGGCTTACGATATGATCGAGAGTCTCAAGAGCATGTTTCAGACACAGGCTAGGACCGAAAAGTTCAATGTCTGGCGATCCTTGATGGATTGCAAGCTGAAGGAAGGTGATCCACTGAGCCCGCATGTGATCAAGATGATCGGAAATGTGCAAGCTTTGGATCATTTTGGCTTCCCGCTCTTGGATGAGCTGGCTACTAATGTTGTTCTGGGTTCTCTTTCGCCCAGCTATGGGACGTTCATCTCGAACTATCATATGCATGGCATGGATAAGAAGCTCACTGAATTGCATGGGATGCTCAAAGTAGCAGAGCAGGATATTAAGAAAGGCACGCATCAAGTGTTGATGGTGCAGAAATTGGCTAAGTTCAAGAAGAGTTGGTCCAAGAAAAAGGCTAAGGCAAAGGGCACGGAGACGGTAACCTCCGCCACTGCACCGAAGTCTGGACCGGACTTGAAGACCGTTTTCTATCACTTCAAGGAGACCGGTCACTTGAAGAGGAGCTATAGCAAGTGGCTTGCAGAGCATGGCAAGAAGGCTGGGAATGCTGCTTCAGGCAAAGGTACACTTGTTGCATAAGTTATAGACATTTACCTTGGTGACATACCTAGTAGCTCTTGGGTATTTGATACCAGATCAGTTGTTCATATTTGCAACTCGATGCAGGGGCTGGTAAGAACTAGGCGTGTGGCACAAGGGGAGATTGACATCAGGGTCAGCAACAAAGCAAGAGTTGCTGCGTTGGAGGTCGGCACGATGCAGCTCCAGCTTCCTTCCGGATTCATTATGGAATTGAATAATTGTTATTACATTCCTGCACTTAGTTGGAACATTATTTCTGCCTCATGTTTGATGAGTCAAGGTTATGAATTCAATTTAAAGGACAATGGTTGTTCGATATTTTTGAATGGTATGTTCCACGGCTATGCACCCATTGTTGATGGGCTATTTATATTGAATCTAGAACAGGAACCGGTCTTTAATATGAATGTTAAGAGGCATAAGCCTAATGAGATAAATCCGACATACTTCTCGCATTGCCGGCTTGGACACATTAGTCTGAAATGCATGAAGAAGCTCCATGATGATGGGCTCCTAACTTTGTCCGACTTTGGGTCGTTCGAGACATGTGAATCATGCTTGCTCGGCAAGATGACTTAGTCTCCCTTCGCAAAGAGTTGCGAGAGGGCGTCCGAGCTGTTGGAACTTATACATAGTGATGTGTGTGGTCCAATGAGCACAACTGCCAGAGGTGGCTATCAGTACTTCGTGACTTTTACCGACGACTTGAGTAGATATGGATATATCTATTTGATGAGGCACAAGTCGGAGACTTTTGAAAAGTTCAAAGAGTTTCAGAACGAGGTTTCATCTCAGCAAGACTATAAAGCTTTTGCGATCTGATCGTGGAGGTGAGTACATGAGCCAAGAGTTTGATGATCATCTGAAAAGTCGAGGTATGGTACCTCAACTCACACCTTCGGGTACGCCACAGAGAAATGGCGTGTCCGAACGGAGGAATAGGACCTTGTTGTACATGGTCTAGTCTATGATGAGCAAATCGGATTTACCCTTGTCATTCTGGGGATACGCTCTAGAAACTGCAGCTTTCACACTTAATAGGGTACCATCAAAATCCGTAGACAAGACACCACATGAGATGTGGACCGGGAAGAGTCCCAATTTGTCTTTTCTAAAGATTTCAGGTTGTGAAGCATTTGTCAAACGACTTATGTCAGACAAGCTTACACCCAAATCGGATAAATGCATATTCGTGGGATATCCGAGGGAAACCTTGGGATATAGCTTCTACAACCGGGAAGAGAACAGAGTGTTTGTTGCTCGGAACGGGGTTTTCCTTGAGAAAGAGTTTCTCAGTCGGGAGTCCAGTGGGAGGACGGTCCGACTCGAAGAAATTCGAGGACCACTCGGGGACGGCTCGGCTAGTGACGTGATCATACCGGAGTCAGTCAGGGAACCCATAGTGGAAGCGGCACCAGAACCACGGAGGTCGGAAAGATTGCGCAGAGTGCGCGATGTATTGATGCTAGAAAGCGACGAGCCGTCCACATATGCGGGAGCGATGGTGAGCCCAGATTCCGAGGCATGGCTGGAGGCCATGAGATCCGAGTTAAAGTCCATGGATGAGAATCAAGTCTGGGACTTGGTTGATGTCACGACCCCGACTCAATGGCACACCGATCTAGCATGTAACACCTCATATCACTTTGCGACCTCACACACGGTATTCCCACGGGTGTCGCCTTACCAGGCCCGGGACTGTTTGCACCTTTTGGCACACGTATATGATTGTGTCGCTAGCATCCATATGACAAGGAGCCCGGGCTGACATGGCTAGTCGTGACCTAAAGTGGCACTAACTTACAGGGAGAGGCATACATGACCCAGCAACGAACGTGTCGGTCATCAGCGAGTGAATCCGGGCTGTAGCAACTGGGCTAGCAGGACTCCGGTAAACCGGGCTGTAGCAGGCTAACAGGACTCCGATAAACACCTCGTGACGTTTCCCCGAAGGGACAGACACAGGAACGTAGAAGGACACATGCCGGCCAGCCTAAGTGTTTCGGAGCAGTAGCAAGCTACCAAGGCTCAGTGGAAGCACTAGGAGACATTTCCCGGTAAGAGAGGCTACCAAGGATAAACAACTAGATAGTCAGATCCCACACATACCAAGCATTTCAATAACATAAACACAATATGCTCGATATGTGCAAATACAACATGGCATCACAACATGACTCTACAACTCAAGTATTTTATTCAGTAGTCTCCGAGGAGCAAGATATTACAAACATGGGTCGCATGACCCAACACTCAGAGCATACAAGTCAAAGCACAAGCGGAAGCTTAACATGTCTGAGTACAAACATCTACAAATGAAAAAGGCTGAGAAGCCTGACTATCTACCAGATCCTGCTGAGGGCACAAGATCGTAGCTGAGGTAACAAGCTAAACATCGAAGTCCACGTGAAACTACTAGCAAGACTGAAGTCACTCTGCAAAAACATAAATTAAGCAAACGTGAGTATAAATGTACCCAGCAAGACATACATCAGAACTAACTACATATGCATCATTATCAACAAAGGGGTGGTGGGGTTTAACTGCAGCAAGCCAGCTTTGACTCGGTGGCTAACCTGAACTACAACTGCAAATAACTCTTTTGAGGTGGCGCACACGAGTCCACATATTTACCAAATCAATACACCACTATGGATCCGCTCCCGTCTCCCTACGAGGACGCCATCCATAGCACTCACGCTTATCTTGCGCATTTTAGAGTATCCACTTCAAGTTATCTATGAACTGTACAGGCAACCCAGAAGTCCTTTACCGCAGACATAGTTATTCATTTCAAATAGATCATATTAACACTATAGGGGTGTACTTCTTCACACACGCTCTCGCCACTTACCGCCATGTACTCGTCATTTATCTCGGCAACCTTCAAGCGGAAGCCTGCCGAGGGTGTCGGCCATGACCTGACTAACCACACAAGTCTCTCATCCAGGTTTATTGCGTATTCGGGTTCCATCCTCAAGGAGATCTGGCCGAGGTGTCGCTCACGGCCCCAAACGATGTTTGCATGGTTCCCAAGCCCACCATCCGGGTGCCACTTGGTACATCAGATCAGGTTTTGTCTTATCATCCCAAGCCCACCTGTACCGGGTGCCACTTGGTAGACTACTAACACTACCTACAAACACCAGAAACTAGTTGCAACTCCTGGACAGAGAACGAGTTGGTTAATAAGTCGAGAGGGGTCGAGTTACCGGAACCCAATGTGTGGTAGTAATTGTTCATGGATCATAAACACAAAACTCAGTTCCTGAGGACGGTTTCAATGAGACAACCCACCATGTACTCCTACATGGCCTCTCATCGCTACCTTTACCAAATCGTGTTCACACACTTAGCTCACACACAGTAGGACATGTTCACAACATTCCAATTCATCCCCGATGAATCAGACCTGACTCAACTCTAAGCAGTAGCAGGCATGACAAAACAAGCATGAATGAGTAGGCACATCAGGGCTCAAACAACTCTGTCGGCATTCTGGGAACGGGGGTCCCCGGACTTGCCTGCTTGCGGCCTGCGGCGTGGCTCGAGGGAGGCCCAGTGCAGTCCATCTTCATCAACACAAACGCAAGACCCTCGCGAGGGGCCAAGCCTCGCGGGGCGGACGACAAGGAGCTTCCTCAGGCACGGCCTCGTCAGGCTGGCTCACGAGGAGGCGGAGAGTTCAAGGCAGGGTACCTTGCAAGGTGCCCATGACGCAAGCCATGACGACCAGGGCGCCCGGTCAGGCGCCAGCCAGCAAGTGTCCTCCTTTCCTCTTTGGTGCAAAGGGAGGAAGCGCGCGAGAGCATCAAGCAAAGGCAACCATTTGATTACTGCGAGACCAAGACCAGCCCAACGGCCGGAAGGAAGTCATTGTGGAGCCCAAGCAGGCGTCATCACCAGAGCCTTTGACAGGCGAGGACCAACTTTAGTCATGATAAGTGTACCCGCTGTTCCCCTTCAAACTGGCCAATTGTTGGCGCCCTCCCGCTCAATATTTGGGAAGAGGCCCAGGGCCTTTGCCTATAAATAGGACTAGCCACCCCCGGGGTAGGGACATCTAGAAACCTGATCTACCATCGAGAATCCAAGAGCCAGAACCAAGTAACACCAGCCAAGAGCAGACCCTCGCGAGGCTGTTCTTCCTTGTATTGCTCATCATCAGCCCAAGAGGCAATCCACCACACCACACACTGGAGTAGGGTATTACACCACAATGGTGGCCTGAACCAGTATAAATCTCATGTCTCTTGTGTTGTTTTGTTTCGTAGTTTAGATCCTAGCGATTCGGCTAGGAACAGGCAGGCAGAGGGTTGAATCTCCGCGCGCACCCCAGAGTTTGAACCTCAAGGGTCTGCCGGAACCTGAAATCCGACATTTGGCACGCCAGGTAGGGGTGCGCCGGAATTTGCCTTCCGTTGTCTCATTCTTCTCCGACCGTCGCATCCATGTCTGACGCTCGTCGGGCTCGCGCCGAGCGCCGAGCCGCCCTCGCTTCCCGCGTCGCCCAGACGGCCCCCGTCGGGGGGCGCCCTCGTCGTTCCCCATCACCTGCCGTCAACACCGCCATCGGTCCCGCGGGGAACGGGCAGCAAGCATCGTCCCAGCATTCCCCCGTGGCCTCTTGGGAAGATCCACGCGGCCTATTCCTCACCCACCCCGCCGCGCCGGCTCCCTCGGCCGTCGCGGCCCTCCTAGGCGGCTCGCAGGCGCCGCCCTCCAGTCACCACGTCAAGCCGTTCGTCCGCCGGGTCCGCACCGCCTCCACGCGGCAGGGGGCTCCTCGGGGCCGGTCGGAGCCATCGGCTAAGCTGACCTTCAGCTCCGAGGACCACCCCACCAACTCGGCCTGCTCGAGCGCGCTCCCCATGCTCTGTACGCCAACCATCTGCCAGGTGGCCGTCACCAGGACCCTCATCGACGGTGGCGCGGGCCTCAGCGTGCTCTCAATTGAGGCCTTCAACCTCCTCTGCATACCCCGGGAGCAGCTGCAACCCAGCCGGCCTTTCTCGGGCGTCGAAGGCGGGTCGTCCAGCTCCTTGGGGCAGATCCGACTCCCGGTAACTTTCAGCACCTAGACAATTTCTGCACGGAGCTGGTTGATTTCGACATTGCTCCCATCGGCCTCCCCTACAACGCCATCCTCGGCTATCCAGCGTTGGCCAAATTCATGTGCGCGACTCACCCGGCGTACAACCTCATGAAGATGCCCGGGAGCAACAGCGTCCTCACCGTGCCCGGGGACACCTAAGGTGCTCTGCGAGTACTCAAGCTCGCCCTCAAGACGGCGGCGGCGGCGTGGCCCGCCGACGCAGAAACCCCCAAGCCCAAGGGGGCTGCGCTGACCAAGAAGAAGCAGTTGTTCACCCAAGACAAGGCAGAGACCAAGCGGGGGGTTGCAGGCGGTCGTCGCCGTTGCCAGGCAAATCCACTCAGGGCTTCGTCACCGTAATCCATTCGTGCCATTGGATGCTGCTTTGACGAGCTGGCTCCCATCGACCAGTAGTGGGCTCTGTTGGCGGTGGTACCCTGCATCACAAACGTCGTGCACCTCAAGAAGCAGAGGGACTTCGGTGGTGTTTAGGCATCCTCTGCACGGGCATGTCTCAGCGCAAAATGACCATTGGATCAAACTCAGATGTTACAGATCAATCACTATAGCACAAAGCTCGTGGGTGTGTTTGGTTGCATTCTCATTGCAATATAGTTGTTCCCTCTTTGTGCATGCTCATCTCAGCACCCCTCTTCATTCATGCTCCTAGTTTATTTGTGTTAAACTACTAGTGTGGACTCATACACCCTTCATGCACTCTGCCAAACACCCAAAAGTGGGTCGAGAAGGGAACTTTTGCTCCCATGCACACTTCATACACCCTACCTAACACTGATTCATGCTTCATATGGTTCATATTCCGTGGACTACTGTAGCACCACACTCTCCGTGCGCTATAGACCTAGTTCTGTTAACATTGATCTCACCGTTCATTCTCGACCGAACAGTCAAAAAAGGGGTATGTTAATTACTGTTCATATAGTTGACATGCGCACTACATCATTTGTTATCGTCATATCTTACTACACTAGCAACAAGATTATGTAGTACCGACGTATGAACCACTGCACATGCCTAGTAGTAGGAGTACTGTGTAAGTTCAAGTGGCTGTTGTGTTTCGCACTCCTCCGTCCTAAGAGTGGAAACGCTTGCTGTAATCATTTTTTCTTCAGAAACAGTGGACACTCTCTACTGTGCGGATCCTCCTCAATGGTCGTTGGAACCATGCTACTCACTTTCACCGACGTGTGGGACAACCAGCATCATGGTCCACTTGCCATGCACTAAATTACTCCGTATTAGGCACAACTGCATGGTAGACTACACCGGTCGAAGCGCCACAGTAATGCCCAATGAGCCATCAAATCACAAAACCCCCATCTTTCTAGCAGTAAGTTGGACAGACGAAGTAACCATCATTTCACTCTTCTCCCTCATCTTCCTCTCTTGAAGAAAACCCCAACTTGCTTCTCCCTCATCTTGTTCCTCATTTCTTCAAGAAAACCCCAACGCGCTTCTTCCATTGTTCTTCTCTCCCAAAGAAGGAATGGTGAGCGCATCAATGGTGTTGCTTCTGGCCAAGGCCTTGTCTTGCAACCCCGTGACTGAGCCTATAACTCTGTCTCTATTCTTCTTTTGGGTTGTGATTATGGTCTCTTTTCTTTTATTTCTATTTTATAGTTTCTTGATGGACCCTGGGGCACCGGCCGAAGTGATGTCTATGGCTCTGACCAAAACTGTCGAGGCTCAGGGTACGAAGAAGCGCAAGCACCCCGCTAAGACCACCGCAGACAAGCTCAAGGCCATCGCCCTGTCCAAGCCCCCCTCTCCGGGATCCCTTGTTAAGCCAGTCTAGGTAATATCTCTTCTTGACGATCTTTTTTGCTATCTTGATCGTGTTTTTTCGTCTAACACGCAATACTAGTACTAGTAGTACACCTTTCTGGGTGATCTTGCATGTGATTTTTGTGTGCCAAATGACGGTTCTAAATTGCTCTTTTGACCAAAACACGTGAGAGGTTGACATACATATGATTATTGCACATAACACTGGTTTCTTATAGATTACTTTCGACTACTTTATGAACATCAATGCTAGCTATAGGAAATGCAAGATTTTAGCTCTCATGCCTTTGAAGAGAGTATATTAGCCTCAATAACTTGTGTTATGGATTTTGCAAGTAATCCCTCTACTCTCATGTCTTTGAAGACATGTTCTAGTGTATTTTGCACTCATTTCTGTGCGTATATGTAGTCCTATATGGAGTAAAATATCAAAAATCATCTTATATTTCTAAATGGCGGTAGTAATAAAATATTTGGTTTCTGTTTGAATTGGAACCAGGTAGGCGGTGGAGATGAAGTTCTCAAAATCATGCCATGTGAACTGGAAGACCCGAGGATGAGTTCTTCTACTAAACTATCCAGCTGCTGTGTCCTTGTCTAAACAATTGTTTTCCTGTAGCATTGTTGGCAGGCGTGTTCTTGAGGGTGTACTTCACCACAACAATTTCCTAGCTGTGCCTTCGATTATGAAGGGTGTGGTTCTTGTAAAGCTTCCCAACAAATCTAATGCGGACTTTCTTCATCATCATGTTTATGAGTGGAAAGACCACTCTGTTAGGTTCTCCAAGGTTGACGAGATGGCTATGGTGTCGGTAGACATCTCTCACGAAGTCCATGGCCTAGTCAGTTATGTGGGGTACATCCCGTAGGTCAGTGGCAAGAAATAGTCTGCATAGTTTAATTAGTGCGACTTTGCTTGTCTATAGTAAGTACTATTGTTCAGTACTTGATTTGTGTGTGTGCACCCTGTATTGTTTAGTACTGCCGCTTTTGTTGTGTGGTGAGTCCTGAGAACAATCTATGTTAATGTCTGTCCACTCAATTCAGTTTGTATATTTTTGAAGTATCCAAATCATCTTTTGTGTGAGGACGGTATATCAATATGGTTGCACTCCAATATCTATATGCATTGCAGGGTTTATCGCAGCCACCAGGTTTCCAGTCCCATGGATATTCGCTCAATACGAGTTGTCACGACCTTTGGACTGTCCTGCTTGTGGGAGTAAGCGGGGGCCCTGCATGCCACCCGTAATTGGACGATCAACCTTCAATTTAGAAATTGAACATAGTGATTTCCTGGTAAGGATTCACTCGTGTCACATCAAGTAAATCTTATTGATTTACTTTCTAAATCTTATTGATTTACTCTATTGTTTTTTACTTTTGCTGCAATTTTACGATGCAGATTTTTCCATGTCACATTCATTACAGAATAAACCGTTTGGTTTGCTCTATGGTGGTTATTTTTGCAGGTTTCACTTCTTATGTCGTGTCAGTAAGGAAGGCACTATCCATCACTTATATTACTGGACACAATTGGACCGGTCTATTGTTTGAGTAGAATCTGAAGCTCTATGATGAACAACAATTTGTTTTTAACAAACACGCCACAATTAGTCCTTCGCGCGTTTAAAATAAGTGAAGAAAAAGACTGGATCAAGGTCATGAAGCCCAGTGAAGTTAGAAAGCTGAAGTATGAAATCATAGCAGACCAGAGACGGTTGCTGCTCTCTCGCACATCGGTACCACCTTCAGCATCAGATCAAGCATCGACACCTACTCCGACGGCACTGGCTCTAGCACTGACAGTGGCATCAGCTCAGTCTGATCCACCAGAGGATTGGGCACCAACTGCATTAGCAGAACAGGCTGATCTACCGGAGGATCGAGCATCGACATGGGCACCTACTCTGACACCGGCACCAGCTCCACAAGGAGTGCGATCTCCGGCAGCAGCAGTGGCACTACTAGTCGCACCAGCACGGGCACCAGCAACGGCTCCGGCACCTGCACCAACACTTGAAGTTGCACTTGCATCTACTCTAGCCCATGTAGCGGCAATGGAACTAGCACTTGCACCGGAAACAGACTAGGCTGCAATTCGCACTTCATATACCAAAGTCCTTACAAAAACTGATATCTCCAACTTCTTGGTAAGCATTGGCAGCCCAAGTGCTTCGTTCTTTTTTCTTTCCTTGTTTTTTCGCATGATTCACTGTGTTGATCTATCTGTTTGTGTATGTCTTCTTGTTTGCAAACGGAGAATTCCTAGGGAAACAAGGGAGTCGTTCAATAATTTGGGCCATCGTGGCCAAGTTTCTCTTACCATGTGCAACCTTGGTGTGAATGAACCTGCTCAATATACCGTAAGTACAAAGGATGGTCGCATGATGATTGATGCTAAAGGATGGTCAAGGTTCAAAACTCTATCAAATCTTGCGGTAGGGGATGATGTCAAAATCGAACTTTCTCGACAAGGAGAGCTAGTCCTAATCAACTTTGAAATTCTTCAGTAGCAGCGCGCAACTGCGAAACTGATCTATCCTACAAGAGCTTTTGATGTAATACTATGGCATCGTGAAACAAGTGTCCTGTGTGTATAAGTAGTATGATAGTATTATTTACTACGTAGGATATCGTGAAATAATGGCAACTCTAATTGCTGGTTCAGAAATGTCGTCCGATTTCATTCTCACAGCTGATGTGCTTTATTTAATTTTCTATATTCGCCTTGCGACAGCATCTAAAACCAACGTTGTACTGATCGCTTGCAATATGAGATGCGCTAAGTTAGAACACATGGGCCCCCAAACCTGCAGGATCACCGGCCTGTGGCTCAAAGTCCAGAACCACCAGCCTATCTGAGTATTATATTCTCATCTGGACCCCCATATTATGTTATATATATTCCCCTTAATTTTTCTTATGTATAAAGTTGTGATATAAAAGATTTTTATATTTCTTTACAGAGGGAGTATCTCTCTATCAAAAATATATTTATGTGTAACTAGTTACTCATGCCTTTCTACTTCCTTTCGCAGATATGTGGGGCATCCGGCAACGGGGTCCACGTGCCATGCACCAAATTAGAGTGACCAATTGCATGGTAGACTCACCCCGGTCGTAGCACCGCAGTAATGCCCAATGAGCCGTCAAACCACAAAAAACCCCACCTTTCCAGCAGTAGCAGTAAGCTGGATGGACGAAGCAACAATATTTCACTGGGCCTGAATCCCCTTCTCCCTCGTCTCCTTATTCAGAGAAAACCTCCTCTCAGCAATTGCGTAGGGTTTTCTCATGGAGATCCAGGTACGAATTCTTCATCCACCCCGGATAAATCCTAGTCCCTTGGTCGTGGGTAATCCTAGGATGGTAGCCGCCGCCGTTGATGCATTTTTCTTACTACTGAATCTAGTGTGTTTCATTTGCAGTGCCCAAAGTGCGAGGACCCTCCAGGTTTCTTCACCCTCGGGGAGACGCCACACTTGTTCCTTCTCATCCTAACACATGATTTTAAAATGCTCACAATATGTTCCTAGAATCCTATTTTTTATCCGGGAGGGCGGGTTTTTTTGAACATGCTGTTGACTAATTTGGAAATTTGGATTGCTATATTTGGATAAAGGTACTAGTACCATGGTCAACACTAATGTGAAAGAGGAAATTATTTCTAGATTTGGATAGCAAATATATTATGTTCTCATATTATTTTTCCTACAGTGCATTCCTTGCTCTACCGGAACACATGTACTCAAGATGGTCGGCCTTGCCATAACAGAATACACTAGTTTAATGGTCACATTGAAGACAAGCCATGTATATAAGTTCCAAGCTGGGTTCATGAACCAAGAAGATTGCTGTTTTTTATGGCTGAACTTGGATAAACTTGCTCAAGTGTTACAGACTGAAAGTGGGCGCACGAATGTTGATGGAAATAGCAGAACCTGGTCTCATCTTCACTGTGATCTTCCACCCCGACGTCGTTCCAGTAGTTCATCCATGTTAGTTTTGTATCTGGTGCTTGCATGTTGCCTCGATTACCTCTTATCCACCTATTCTATCTAACTAATCACAATTTGACTTTAGAAGTAGCAACGATTTGTGATTCCCTTCTCTCATGAAGATGCTAATCCTAACTAATATTTCTTATAATTGGTTGCACGTGTAGGTTATTTCAAAGTTCAACACACTACCCGCTTGTTATTCTATAAGAACTCGACTGTTACTGATGGCACTAAAGTTGACTGGGACAACATCCACCAGTTCCTACAATTTATTGATTGTCTTGAGGTCCTTGTGGGGAGTTTTAGTGGTGGAAGGCCACATGGGATATGTGTAGCACTGGTGCACACGCTGAATAGGTCCAACTATGTCAAGAAACTTATGGTTCGAGTTATTTTCTGTTATATATGTTGTTCATAAAATCTTGCTTAATTATACATAGTTTTACAGTTGTGATCTTCTCGAAACAGAAACTGCCCAGTTATACAGATGCCTGACCATGGTCGGGTCAGACTTATGCTTGGTCACAACATGATGTTTATGCCGACCTACTCCATTTCCCTTGGAGGTGAAAAGATACTTATTCATGGGTGGTCTCAAATAATGAAGGCCCATCCATCTGGAGAATAGGACAGAAGGTTATGCTCATGCTTTGCCATTGCTCAAAAGCGAATATCTTGTTTATTGAGCACATTGTGAGATGAAGCCGCTTTCAGAAGGTTCTGGATGAACGGGGTGGCGCGTGGGCCTTGTCCTGGGGCTTGGTGGCCTCTGAGGGAGTCCTAGATTAAGGGGTCCTCAAATGGCCGGTCTATTAACATGGGCCAGACTATTAACATGGGCCGGACTGTTGGGCTATGAAGATACAAGACATAAGACTTCTTCCCGTGTCCGGATGGGACTCTCCTTTGCGTGGATGGCAAGCTTGGTGTTCGGATATGTAGATTCCTTTCTCTGTAACCAACTTTGTACAACCCTAGTCCTCTCCGGTGTCTATATAAGCCGGAGGTTTAGTTCGTAGGCCAGAATCATAATCATATAGGTTAGACTTCTAGGGTTTTAGCCATTACGATCTCGTGGTAGATCAACTCTTGTAATACCCATATTCATCAAGATCAATCAAGCAGGAAGTAGGGTATTACCTCCATAGAGAGGGCCCGAACCTAGGTAAACATTGTGTCCCCCGCCTCCTGTTACCATCGACCTTAGACGCATAGTTCGGGACCCCCTACCCGAGATCCGCCGGTTTTGACACCGACATTGGTGCTTTCATTGAGAGTTTCGCTGCGTCGTCACCAGAAGGTTTTGATGGCTCCATCAATCGTCTACAACAATGCAGTCCAGGGGAAGGTTTTCCTCCCCGGACAAATCTTCATATTCGGCGGCTTCGCACTGCGGGCCAACTCAATTGGCCATCTAGAGCAGATCGACAGCTACGCCCCTGGCCATCAGGTCAGGTTTGGAAGCTTGAATTATGTTGCTGATATCTGCGGAAACTTGATCTTCGACATATCCGAGCCCAGGACGGCTGCTCCCTGCCACCACGATGAATATGACCTAAATCTGTCATCGGACCATGCCTAGGAGATAGCGCCTGCAACTGCTCTGGCCCTAGATCCGGAGCGGATTGCATCGACCGAGGACGGGAAGCTCAGCCCCGCCCAGGAAGCCGCAGACTCTGCGGCGTTAGAGCCACACACAGATCCAGCCTCGAGTAGGGCCTGTGTCACTGGAACCTCAAAACTGTTTTCAGCCATAGGTTCCGAACCATCTGCATCCGTGCCCATCAAATCTTGTCAGGCGCCGATCGTCGAGTTCAGCTCCGCGGATATCTTCCGGCACTCACCTTTAGGTGATGTGCTAAACTCATTAAAAACCCTCTCCTTGTTAGGGGACTCCCAGCTGAACTATATCCGGCTTGAATGGGAAGCCGATGACAGAAAATTTTGCTTCCCACCCACCACCCACTGCATAGCAACTATCGAAGACTTAACCAACATGCTCGATTACGATTCCGAAGACATCGACGGTATGGACGACGATGCCTGAGGGAAGCAGGCATAGAAACCACCACTCACAGGGCGCTGGACAACCACCTCCTCGTATGACGTACACATGGTGGATACACCAAAAGAGAACAATGAAGACAATGAGAAGGATCCAGTCGAGGATAAAACTCCTGAGATACAGCAAAAGCGCTGATGCCAGCGGCGCCACTCTAAACCACGCCGTGGAAAAAACAGCAATACCAGCACAGGAGAAAATAACACTCCAAACGATGCCGAAGACAATGAAGACCCCATTGAGCCAACCTCCGAGAAGGATGAACGGGAAGATGGGCGAGTTAGCCCTGATGAACAGGCCATGAATGAAGACTCGAAGAACAGTAACTACCTTCCGCTCTCCGAGGATGAGGTGAGCCTTCACGACGAAGACTTTATCGTGCCTGAGGAGCCTGTCGATCAGGGGCGCTTTAAGCACCGGCTAATAGCCACTACAAGGAGCCTGAAAAAGAAGCAACAACAGCTTCAAGCTAATCAAGATCTGCTCAACGATAGATGGGCTAATGTCCTAGCAGCCAAAAAATACGGCCTTCAGCGCCCAACCAAAAGTTACACGAAGTGCAAACTATTACCCCAATTTGATGACGAGGTGCTGGAGCCCGTCCTACCAGCGCATAATGCAGCTGACTGACTACCACGTGGCCGGGATAAAGCGGCAACTCAAGCTAAACACCAACCCGCACTACCTCGCCGTAAAAAGAGAGACACAACAGCCCGAGGATACACATATGACCTGTGGCATGACTTAGAAAATAGAGCAGGTCAGACCAGATCGATCTATGGATCTCGGGGGCGTGCACCGGTGCGTGAAGATGGCCATCTGGCCGGACGAGACAAACATAACCACGCCCGGGCCAAAGACCGCAAACGAACTACTTCCGAACTACATCGCGACGTGGCCCGACATAGAGGCGCCGCACACCCCATTTGCTTCACTGATGAAGTAATGGAACACAAATTCCCGGAAGGGTTTAAACCCATGAATATCGAATCATAATATGGAACAACAGACCCCGCAGTATGGATTGAAGATTTCCTCCTCCATATCCACTTGGCCCGCGGTGATGACATCCATGCCATCAAATACCTCCCACTAAAACTAAACGAACCAGTGCGGCACTGGCTGAACAGCCTCACCGAGAACTCTGTCAGCAGCTTGGAAGAATTGGAAGACGCGTTCCACGATAACTTCGAAGGTACATATGTTCAGCCTCCAGACGCGGATGACCTAAGTAACATCATCCAGCAGCCCGGGGAGTCTACCAAGAAACTCTGGACCAGATTCTTAATAAAAAAGAACCAAATTGTCGACTGTCCGGATGCCAAAGCCCTTGCATCCTTTAAACACAGCGTCCGAGATGAGTGGCTCGCCCGCCACCTTGGTCAAGAAAAACCAAGATCCGTGGCTGCCCTTACCACTCTGATGACCCGTTTTTGCGTGGGAGAAGATAGCTGGTCCACTCATAGAAGCAACAACACTGATGATCCAGGTACTTCCGAAGTTCGAGATGGCAACGGCAAGCCATGACACAATAAAAACAAGCGTCACAATAACAATGAAGGAATGCAAGACACGGCAGTCAATGCTGGATTCAAGGGTTCCAAACCCGGTCAGCGGAAAAGGCCATTCAAGGCAAATAGAGATGGACCATCCAATTTAGATAAGATACTGGACTGGCCCTGCCAGATTCATGGCACCCCCGTTAAACCAGCCACTCATACCAACAGAAGTTGTGGGGTTTTTAAACAAGTCGGCAAGCTTAATGTCGAACACAAGGTGAAGGGGCCGCCCAGTGACAGCGATAATGAAGAAACTCACCAACCGAACACCAGGGGTCAGAAGCAGTTACCCCCCAAAGTAAAGACAGTAAACATGGTATACGTGACGCACATCCCCGTAAGGGATGGCAAGCGCGCACTCAGGGATGTCTTCGCGATGGAGCCATTCGCCCCAAAGTTCAACCCATGGTCGCCCTGCCTGATCATATTCGATCACAGGGACCATCCGAACAGTATCCGTCAGGGCGGCCTAGCCGCACCGGTCCTTGACCCAATCATTGATGAATTCCATCTGACGTGAGTCCCCATGGACGGTGGCAGCAGCCTAAACCCGCTCTATCAGGATACAGTGCGAAAAATGGGTATTGATCCCTCAAGGATCAAACCCACAAAAAGTACCTTTAAGGGAGTCATTCCAGGAGTAGAGGCCCGCTGTACGGGCTCAATCACACTGGAGGTGGTCTTCGGATCCCCGGACAACTTCCGCGGTGAAGAGTTGGTCTTCGATATCGTCCCCTTTCGCAGTGGCTATCACGCACTTTTTGGACGTACCACTTTTGTTCGATTTAATGCGGTCCCACATTATACCTTCCTCCAACTTAAGATGCCTGGTCTACGTGGCACCATCACAATAAATGGAAGAGTGGAATGCTCCCTCCTTATAGAGGAGCATACTATGGCTACTTCGGCCGAAGTATAAAGTGGCCTTATCAAGCCGCACATTTCGTCGGACATCAAGTCACCGGTCTCTATTAGAAGGGACCAATCAATCTCAGAGTTGAACTAGCAGTTCGGCCTCCGCCGTCCGCCCCATATAGCCATGAAGTCTTTCCCGCGCGCATAATTATACACTTAAAATACCCTAGTCACTAGCGGACGCATAATGCGGACAGACCTATAATATTATTTGCACTCTCATATTCTTTTTATTTTTTAACCATTTTTTATCTTTAACCACAGATAATTACATTTGTTGAGAAGTCCTTTAACAAAGGCAAGGCAGCGCAGACGTGCAACGGGAGGTCCAAAAGCTTTTCTGTAGACCGCGCTCTTTATTTCAATCCTGTAAGGTGCCCCTGTTTCTCAGCTTTCAAGTCCGAACAGCTTTATAGCACCCTTCGGCGTCATGAGTTTGGCCTTATATGCATCAGCTCCGAATCATGTCTTGGTTCAATAGTTGGGTTACCCGGCTCCTGTGCTTACTACCTTACGTTCCACTCTATCGGCTAGGGTAGTAAAGGGAGAACTACTGCGATTGTGTCCTGGTTCGTCCGTATGAGCACCTCAGTAGAGAAAGCCAAAAACTGACTGTCATGATGCGGCGAGAGCTGGTCAACCACTCGATGACTCACCGGAATCTTCGCGATTCCTTCTGTATTACACGAAGGACCGTTTTTCGGGTCACGTATGCAAACGCACCGTATTCGGATAAACGCGTACATACCAGGGGCTATATCGTAGCCCCACCGTCAAACTCCTATGGCTAAGTGAAAGTGTTAAAGCCCTATAGTCCGATTGCCTGGTTTGCCGCATTGACACCTCCTTAATGGACCAAGACATTGGGTCAAGAGTAATTCAAGTGCTTTTCCGAACACCCCTGCATTATACGCGACGGGGCTGAAGCCGACGACTGGTAAACTTTCATATTATATAAAAAACGGCCGCATGATAAACGACTGGTAAACACCCCTGTGTTATACGCGTTATACATTTTGCTCAATATAGTTAGTTACTTACTTTACTGGAAGTTGCGATAGTCAGAGCACATACATGCTTGATTTTACTTCAGTTAGTAGCTGTATCCAGTAGGTACTTATTTGTGAAAACTAGACCTAGAGAAAGTATGCAGCCTTGTTTTGTGCAGATAACTACTTTTGGTTACATACTGTTGGCAAATTTAGTAGGCTTATACAATAAGCTTCTTCATTAATTTTGTTATTCGTAAACCTGTAGTTACAGAGATCCATGAGTTTCATCGAACATATAAACGCTGGTGGGAAACCCGCCGTTTTGGGGGCCTTCGCGCGTGCACGATCGCTAGTTGTTCGATTAGCTTCTTTGATCGTTTTTCACCTCGATTTTTACTATTCACTTCTATCTTTTGTTACAACTTTGACTGCTTTACCGGGTGGCTGCCATTGGGCCCATAAAGTCATTGGTCCATGTGGCAGTGGAGTGATCGTCAACTCGGTCTGTGACCGCCCGTAAAAAAACCTAGATCGTCTAATACTATCTCTATGGGGATATGTCTGAAGCTTCAGTATGTTTTCCCCCTAACAGTATTTAATCTAACCAGTGGTGCATCAGGTACTAGATTGTGCTGACAAAATCGAACTACTCATTGATAAAGACAGCATGCTCGCTCACATGTATTGTGGTTTCGCACTCATAAATCAGTATTTGGGCACTGGCTTTTTATATATATATATAAGAATGTTATCATCAAAAACTGTAATATCTCTACTAATAAACTTTGTGGAAGTGCACTACCAACTGAATGAGGAGAGAGCTATCTTCACCTGATGATTCCATCCCTTTTTACATAACACTAGCTGCTGCATAGTAAAAAGTGTCTCGCAGATGCTCTTTATGACACCAACTAATAGATTAATGAGTGCACTCATGGAGAACATAACAAGGTATTTTAGGACGTGCTTGGACTAGGTTCAAATTTTTGACAGTCTTAGGCACGCTTTTTTTACAGTGTTGGTTTCAAGTTTTTTTTCTGACACAGTTAGACTTTCTAAAATACAGCCTTGAATACCACATGTTCTGTACAAAGCTTGTTTAGTTCTCTAAAACCTGCACATGTTAGATACAGTTTGCGAGAACATGTGCAGATTTGTGAGAACTAAAAAAACTTTTTCCCAGAACATGTCCATTGATAGTAAGATTGTTTGCCATAGTGAAAGGAGACAATGCGTTTGATATAGCTTGTCATGAGATAATGAAACGATAGTGTTTATTTGGTCACCAGCAAGATGATGATGTGAAGAATGACTATTTGTGTCTTTCAGAGTTTCTACCATTCAATAATTTCCCATAACAGAATATTTGCTAATATTGGTAGCTAAAAATGAGATACTTTTGCTTGTTGATGCCTTCCCTTTTTGTAGTAACATCCATGTGTCCAGCATATGTAGAATATTAGATTTTTCTTGGCTGTTTATTGTAGTTCGTTCTTAGGGTTTGGAAAATTCTTTAGCGATATTCCTTCTCTCAAGCGAGCATGAGCAATATCTTCTTTATGTCGTGTGCCGCCAAGTTTCTCTATTTTAGATGGTTGTATCTTTTCGCTTCTAAAAAGGGATATGTATTTTAATCTGACTATAATTTGTGATAGGTACATACTAAAGGATGTTCTAAGGCTAGCACCTGGTTTAGAAGTTTTACAATTCACAACAATACCTCATAATTTTGATTTAATGTCCAGAATGTCAATTGAAGAATGAGCCTATGAATTGCATTGTATTTTGTAATATATCCTTATATATGGTGCTTGTGGCTTTTTTGCAATTATAAGTTTACATTTATGGGTATTTACAGAGTCCCCCTTTCTTTTTCCACAAGGGGCAGTAGCTGTGCCATTCGATTTGAAGGACAAAGAGTTGATCACAAAGGGGTAGCATTCAGGATATATACACAAGAGTATAGAACCAAATTATATGATGTAATTGACCACTATTTCTATTAACTTATTTTGTATACAATGTTCATGAGTTCATGTACATTTTATTGTGTCACTTGTGTTTACTCTTTTTTAATCCAAGTTTACAGCTACTCGGGGTTCCTAATTGCAGGCTCAACTATCTTTACCTACCAATGATCTAATTTGTGGCATTATTACCCAATAAGAAAATATTTGCATTTAATTTCCTTTATATATATAGGGGTATAAGTTCTTACCAAATGTACTCAAATAACGGTTATTGAAAAAGTGCAAATATTTTCAACACGAACATGGTTTTAAACGGGTCTCTGCACCATTTGGCGCAACTGGTCATCTAGTTAGTATAAGGGAGAGAACTTTCACATGCAAATACACTTTCCTAGAAATCTTTTGTGATTGTGAGCCCCCACCAAAATATTATATGTCAAAATTGTTGACGTTGGACAAGGAAGACAACGTAATGATTTATGTTTGTTCATATTCACATAGAAGTCATATTGTCATAGATCCTTCAACATGTGGTGCTTGCCCCCTATCTTTGGAGACAACATATTGTCATTGATCTTTCAACATGTAACTGTCACAAGCTAGAGCGATACACAATATCTCCAATTCATCAATCATATGTAGGCATGTATTCCATATATAGTCATACCTGCTTGCAATAAGAACTTGCAACACATCTTTTGTCCTACCCTCCCATTGTAGTGAGCTCCTAATGGAAACTATGGGTAGTTGAGGAGCTCCTTTTAATAGAGAACCGGAAAAACATTAACACATAGTAAATACATGAACTTCTCAAATTACAGTGAGAGTATCCCAATTATTATCACCTTGGGGTCTACAGACCATAACAATAACACGTGCATATATCTTGCAGATAGGATCAAGAACTCAAATATATTCATGAAAATATAATAGGTTCAGATCTGAAATCATGGCACTCAGGCCCTACTGACAAGCATTAAACATAGCAAAGTCATAGCAACATCAATCTGAGAACATACTGGATTCTATGGATCAAGCCCTAACAAATTGACTCGATTACATGATGAATCTCGTCCACCTCCATCAACATCCAGTATGCCTACGATGAAATTACTCACTCTCGATGGTGAGCATCATGTGTTGTTGATCAAGAAGGATTGTAGATGACGGCGACAACGATTTGCCCTCTTCGGAGCTTCTTACGGACAACAAATCAGGTGGCTGCGGCTCTGTATCATAAAATTTGATGAACTTCCTCTCTGATTTTTTTCTCGTTAAGACGGTACTTATGGACTTGGCGTTAGGACATGTGGAGCCTCGTGGGGCCCATAAGCTCAACCGAGGGTGCTACCTGAGCTTCTGGCTCTGTGGTAGCCCCACTCTAGTCGATCTTTGCGCCAATATTTTTTATATATTCCAAAACAATTCTCCGTAAATTTTTGGCCAATTCTGAGTACTCTTTATTTCTGCACAAAAAACAATACCAAAATAGTTCTGGTGAAAACAACGTCAATCCAAGTTAGTTTCATTCAGATCATGCAAATTAGAGTCCAAAACAAGAGCGAAAGTGTTTTGGAAAAGTCGATACGTTAGAGACGTATCATGTATGTCTCCACTCCACCTAATTTGGGAGCTTGTGGGATTTCAGACGTCTGGACCATTTGTCCCAATTTGATGGCCCGTGTTCGAGGCCTAAAAGTGTCTGGACCGACCGATCCAGACATTTGTGTGTTTTCTGGTGATCCATGTTGGAGAAGCACTTAGCTAGGGTGTAGGAGTATATGATAGGGTAGGGGTGGCTAAGGGTTGGCTTGCGAGCCAAGTGTGTCCATAAGAAGGTGGGATGGCCATTGTTGGTGAAGATAAAAGGAATATTTTATAGCTTGGAAATTTGTTGCTTAATGGTTTTCCAAAGGAAGAAGGGTTCTAAGATGGGAGAAAATATTGTTGAAGTGGCGACATGGAACCAATAAACCCATAGACCAAAGAATATTGAAAGTGAATGGCATATGTAGACAATTATTGTGCTAAGCAAGTTTTTAATACCTAGACAATTGGTTTCTTATAAAAATAGATGAAATTTAATGAACTAATTTCTATTACATTTAGTATGTTAGCTATTTGGACCTAATAAAGCGCAATTGAACTCGTCCAAGGTAAAGTATAACACATTGCATGAAAGAACATTGAAGAGTAATTACATGAAATGGAATTGTGAGCATGATCTATGTTTTTAACCACACATGTAGTGATGTTTCTTTTATCTATTAATCATGCAATATAGCTTTTCTCGGGTATCTGTGTAACCAATATGCAAACCAGATTGTTACGAAGCCATTACAACTTTGAAGTCAAGAGACATGATGAAAGATGAAAAGATACACAAGGGCTGAACAAAATATATATGCTACATGCTATATTACATCAAATCTAAATGGAGAACTTTCTTCACCTAGTCTTATCCAATGATAGCCCAGACATCGATTGATTGTGTCTTTTGTCTGCATTAGATCAATCCAAGGACACCACCCACTATCTCTCAAATAACCTCCTCCCAACCTCGTTACATGTCGTTGTAAAGTAGCTCTACAAGGCATACTTGTAAAAAAGAATATCCACAATGTAGAACCTACTCTGAAGTTTCCACTTATATATATTGCTATGCTAGATGTGAGAGTTCGAATGTGACACCATAATATAGACAGAAGGGTAACACAAAATATCCCCTCTTTTATGGCATTTTCTAATATTTTGATCAAGCTAGGTCTTCTCCTCCTCATTCTTGATAGACATCATGAATCCAATGGAATTCACATGGAAAATAATTTATGAGATATATATCTAAATTACAATCATTGTACATTATAAAGGAGCAAACCTAGATATAATAAACCTCAAAAAATAAAATAAAAATTGGCAAACATCACAAACTATCAACTTTAGTGTCCAAGACAAAATGGTAGAGCAAATATGCTGAAGTTTTTAATACAACCAACATGACTAGGAAATTGCACATATCCATGAAAAATTATAAATTTAACATAACAAATCTCTGGTGTACCACAAAATAGATATTAGAAATTTTAAATTTTGAGTTCCATCCTAGGAATCAAATCCTCCGAGACGTATTACACAAAACCATGTGGAAGATTTTCTGAAGTTGGCACCCTCCTTCCTCTGATGAATTGACTTTGATCTGCATATGCAATAAAAAGTTGATGGTGAAATTCCTTTGGACATAGGTTTGAATTTTCAAGAGCTTTTGAAAACGAGAGGTGCACTCTTTACAAAGGTAAAATATTGTTCTGAGATAACTTTGACACATCAAGAATATTTTAGCACACGCACATGTGGGTTCGGTGGTATGATAATAATATACATAATACCAGATTATTAAACTTCTTTACAACCCAAACATCTCAAAGGAATAATACTCTTCCGTGTAATTCTATCTTAATAATAATCCATATTTGATATGAGAAACTCAGAAGGAAAAGTATCTAACCTTGGTCATTTGTCCTTCCTCTTTTGGACTCGCCAGTGCCTGTACATGTTAGCGAGAGCAAGTAAATGCCATGGGTCTAAAATTATAAACTTGAGGTTGAAACAAGTTATAAATGTTAACTAAATCAATACATAAATAATTATTTAGAATATGTTACCCATTTATCCTCTAATCTTCCAGTAATTATTTTTGGATCTCGGTCTCCATGGAGGCCATTTTTAAAAATATATATACAAAAACCACATTTAAAGTTTCATTTTTTGACAAAAGATACATAGGAACCTAGGGATGTATATTACATCTCGTAAAGTTTCACGATGAAATTTGTTGAAGTTCAAACTACACAATAAAATCATCTCTTTCTAGCACATGTACTATTCACTATCAAAGTTATGATTTTATTTATTATATGGATCACACAGAAGAGTATTTGATCATGAAACTTGACAGAAATGGAGTATACATCTCAATTTTCATGTGTATTTTTTCTTCAGATTTTATTATTGTTGTTGTTTTTCAAAAATAGGGTCCATGGAGCTTGGGAGCAAGACATACAATCTCCAAATAAAATAGCGGAATATACATAAAAATATTTAACACATGGATAAGGTTTGTGTATACAAGCATGTATAAAAAGTTACACAATCATATTCATGCATACCATTTCCTTGTAAAGTAGAATTTATAGATTTCTGCAAGGGAATATAAGAGTATGTTAATATAAAAAAGTTGAAAGGCATGAGCAATATAGACACATAATAGACACATTATACATTGTAATATCTGCGATTTATGGTAAAAGAAGGAATGATCTCACACAGGCAGACATATTTATTATATACATTCGTAAAACATCACTAATGAACTAGTTTATTCCTCTAACAAAGAAATAGTTAAAACCAATATAGTCTCATAGCATACTCGATAGTCAACATATGGCCAATGCTAAACGTGATCACCATAGTAGCAATAAAAGTATTTGTTGTGTTTTGTTGACGGGATTATTTGTGAGAATAAACATATATCATAACCTAAACTACTCATTATATTTTCTCTAGACCGAAGGCAGGAAAAGGGGGTACATCTGTCCTAAAAAATAAACAAACAAAACTAAAAGATATAAATATACTAACCTGAGTTTTATGCCCACCATTATCTTCTCGAGCTCCTTTTTTTACTTTCTTTGCACTTTGGATGTTGGACGAGTTTTGTTTGCCAATAGAGTATACTTCTTGTTTCTTAATAGCAACAATGTCTGTAGAAACAACTTTAGATTCATCACCAAGATCGGTCGTTTGGATGCTTCTAATACTGCTACCATGTGTTGTCGCAGTCGTATCGGCCAATCTCGCCCTTTTTCCCTGAGAAAGCACCACTACAGAATCTACTTCTGATTCACCACCATGATTTATATCTTGGATGTCTCCAAAACTATCTGTAAGTGTCCTCTCACTATCACTCAAGGTTCTTGAATTTTCAAGAGCTTTGGAAAATGAGAGGTTCACTTTTGACAAATGTAAAACATTATTATTAGACAACCTTGACACTTCCCAAATATTTTAGCACACTCACATGTGGGTTAGGCAGTGTGATAATAATAGACATAATCCCAGAAGTATTAAACTGCTTTACAACCCAAACATCTCAAAGGAGTAATATTCTTTTGTGTAATGTTATCTTAATAAAAAAATCTATATTTGATATGAGAAACTTAGAAGGAAAAGTATCCAACCTTGGCCATTTGTCCTTCCTCTTTTAGGCTCACCAGTGCCTGTATGTGTTAAACAAAACAAGTAAATGCGACGGGTGCAAAACTATAAACTTGAAGATTGAAACAAGTTAGAAAATGTTAAATACATAAATATTTATTTTGAATATGTTACCCATTTATCCTTTCATCTTCTAAACCTTACTTTTGGATCTCCGGCTCCATGGAGCCTGATTTTTTTTGAAAAAAAAACATAAACCAAATTTAAGATTTTTTTTTGACAAAAGGTACGCATGAATATAAGGATGTATATTATATTACATCTCAGTACATTTTCGCGATGATTACGTTGTGGTTCAAGCTACACACTAGAAATCATGTCTTTCTAGCACATATACTATTCACTATAAAAGTTTATGATTTTCCTTTATATAGCGATCACACTAAAATGCTTTTGTCGATGAGAGTTTACATAAATGTGGTATATATATTACAATGTTCGTTGTATTTTTTTGGAATATTTTGATTTTGAATTTTTCAAAAACACAACTCAATGGAGCTTGGGAGCAAAAATACGCCCTCAAATTAAAAATAGTAGGCACTACATAGAAATATTTGACAAGCATGTATAAAAAATTAAACAATCATATTCATGTATACCGTTTCCTTGTAAATTAGGATTTCTTGAATTCTGCAAGGGAATATAAGAATATGTCAGTATAAAAAATAAAATTGAAAGGCATAAGCAATGTAGACACACGTAATACATACATTACACATTGTAGTATATTTTTAGTTATGGCAAAAAAGGAATGATCTCACACATGCACACATTTCAAACAATATCATCCGCAAAACATCACTAATGAACTAGTTTAGTCCTCTGAAAGAAGAACAAGTTATAAACAATATGGTCGCATAGCATACTCAGTAATCAACCATGACCAATGCTAAACCTGATCACTAGAGTAGCATAAAACTATTTGTTATATTTTGTTAATGACTTGATTTATGAGAAGACACATATAGTATTACCTAAACTACCCATTATAATTTCTCTAGATAGAAGACGGGAAAAAGGGGCATGTTTGTCCTCAGATAGACATTCAAAACTTAAAGGATATAAATATACTAACCTGAGTTGTCGCAGAAGTATCCACGAATCTCTCCCTTTTTCCTTGAGAAAGCACCACCTCAGAATCTACTTCCGGTTCACCACCATGATCTATTTCTTGGATTTCTCCAAAACTATCTGTAAGTGTCCTCTCACTATCACTCAAGGATCTCTCGGGGAAATCACTCAAATCTTGTGGATTTTCCTTCATCTGGCTTCTTGATTCCCTTGCTTCCTTAGTAGCATAGATACAACCATGGGGATTTTTGTCCATCGCTCTTCTCTAGATCTACCGGTTGTTTTGAGTTGAGGAAGACGAAAGGTAACAAAATGGAAACATCAATATAATGATCTGTTTATTTTCTTGGATGGTCATATATACAAGTACACCTATAATTGGCATTATTATTTTAGGAAGAAACGGTAGGCGTTACATGTGCACTATTAAAACCTTGCCTGTTCATGGTTTGGATGAAAAATACATGCTAAAATAATTATTAGTTGCCAAATATGCACTATTATGAATGGAAGTTTTGGGAGTCAGATCACAACATATATATGGTGGTTTAAGCTATTGCATAGTGTCATGGTGGAACACGATCACCTATGGGGCCATCGGCCCCTTATGGATCGGCAAAGGGGAAGATCACGTTATACAAAGAGCAGAGGCCATGGAACAAAACGACAATGGTGACGCTGGTGGTTTTTACCAAGGCTCAGGCAGTCATGAGGCGTCAAACCCTACTCCTGCTTTTGGTGGATTGAGTGGAGGAACACAACGACACGCAATGCTCGAGCCCGACAAGGTTGCCTCGAGGGAGGAGCAGCTTCGCGCGCACAAGTGTGAGGAGTCCGAATCCTTTCCTATGTTGCCTTGGACCTCCTTTTATAGCTTAAGGGGTAACTATCGTGGAATAGTCACGGCAGATGTCCTAGTGTGAGGACTTAGTCGTGGAGCCATCACAACTAGGTTAGCTTAAAGGGGTTAAACAGGACAAAGGACACGAGACTTTATACTGGTTCGACCCCTTGCGGTGAAGGTAAAGGCCTAGTCCAGTTTGAGGTGGTATTGCTTATGTCTCAATTACTAGGGAGTGAATCCACTTGACCTAGCTTTCAATCTGTTGTTTCTTGCCTTCAACCATTGCCGGGTCGTCCCTTTATATACATAGGTTGACGCCCAGTGGCTCACAGAGTCCCGGCCGGCCAATAGACAACGTGTCTGGCTTGGTGACTATCTATACATGCCTTACAATACAAGTCTTACACATATGGCAGCTTACTTCTACGGGCCTTAAGTCGCCCTTGGGCCCTTGCTTGTGAACCGCCATCTTCAATATCCTCGTGGGCTTCATATCATGAATCGCCATAGGTATAACCTGGCCCCACCTAGCTGGGTCATACCTAATAGTTATATCCTCAACATTAGGCCCCAGGTTGATTTGAACTTGTTCATGTCAATCTTCAACTCTTAGGAAAAAATCTTCCCTTCTTCATTTGTGCTAGAATTCATAACCCGCCATGAAGTCATCTCCTGGACTTGTGATAACCCGCCATGACGTCACCTGTCATTAATTTACACAATATCCAATATATCTCAACGAATCTTTATCTTTAATAGTTGTCCCAAGAATCAAGGCGCCCGATCAGCTGGATAACCATGTTTTGGCCTCCTCGTTTTTCGCACCCACCTGTTACCTTTTCCTTATAAATAGGGTCGAACAACCTCTTCTCGTTCTCCCCCTTTCCTTCATCTTCCTCCTCTCGCGACTCTCCTGCCACTTGAGCTCCACCGCAGCTGCGAAGTGCACCGTCCTCCTCGTCCTCGGCCGCTGCATCAACCTGAACAGGACTAGAGAACGACGATGCTCCACCGCAGTTCACCTGCCTCTGTAAGCGTTCCTCCTTCCATGCTCTAGATCACATTAGTTCTTCTAGATCACATTAGTGCTTCAGTAGTTCTTCGTGTTCTTCACGGTTGTTCGTAGTTCATCTTCAACCCTAGCATCCTTTGATCTGAAGATAGCATATAACTCGCGCGGTAGCAGTTTCGCCCTTGCTTTCAATGCCAGCGGACCCTTTTTCCTTGAAAAAAGATCTCCCCAGAACCTATGAACTCCCCTGCGCTGTTTTTAGGTTTTGATTTATTTTATTTTTCTGAACTGCCACTGATCCTAAATTATAATTGTAATCTGTGAAACCTGTTTGTCCAATACTTAGCAAAAAATTTCCTTCCTGATAAATCAATCTGGCCATGGCGGCTTTCATCACCGGTTGTAGTTAAATTCAATGCTCAACAGATTTCACCATTGACAGACATCAAAACTAGTCATGGCGGCTTACATAGCCCATTGTAACTAGTCATATACCATTAGGCCCCCTTTTTAAGCCGCCATTCTGAATATGTGTTGTAGTACTTTTCCTCCAGCTTAATTTGAATTGGCAAACTTGTTATTTTTATTTCTAGGCTTCTTTCTTCACAATGGCCCCGAAGACAGCCACCTTCTATAACTGGGTTCCCTCCATTGTCACTGAGAAAACATTCCAGGACTTTGTAACAACTGGCTATTTGCCAAAGAAGACTATCATGCATTACTGCGCCCCTTAGCCGGAAGAGGAGAAACATCAGCCAAAGGAGGACGAAGTCATTGTCTTTACTCATCACATGAACCGGGGCTTCTCACCGCCCAGCTCTAAATTCTTCCAGGATGTTCTGCACTTTTTTAATCTTCATCCTCAAGACATCGGACTCAATTCCGTGTCAAACATATGCAATTCCAAGTTTTCTGTGAGGTGTACCTTCAAGAGGAGCCCAGTGTGGAGCTGTTCAGAGAATACTTTTATTTGAACCGCCAGAACGAGTACTCAAATGGACCCAGCCTGGAACTTGGTGGAATATCAATTCAGCGAAGGAGAGACGCTATCTTCCCTTATGCCCGCCTGCCGAGTCATTCCAAGGATTGGAATCAGACATGGTTCTATTGCAAGGACACTTCTCCGGCTGACGAGAACCAACTGCCCAGCTTTCGCGCCCCGCGTCTTGACTCAAAACATCATCTCCCTGACAAGCTGACAGCCGCTGAACACAAAAAACTTGCCCCTACCATTGCCAAGGTCAAGGCTCTGTTGGGAAACGACTTAACTGGCATTGACTTGGTTAGATTCTGGGTTCTGGCAGGTCATTCCATTGAGTCGCCGCACCGGCTTAATGTACACCTACACTGGTGGAAAAAAGGATCCACTGCGCCATAGCTCTAAAGATCTAATTGACGACGCCATCAACGAAATGACGAAGTCCCTTCTGCATGAAAGCCTGGGCAGCAAGGTGGGCCTAAGCCCGTTCTGTACATCTAACCCGGCACCAGAAGTAAGTCTTTCAATTAGTTACTTTACCTTCATCCTTAAATACTTTATTTTACTCAACTTTGATGACTTTCACAGGCTGATGATGACTTTTGGAAGAAGGAATATGACCATGAAGCTGCCAAAAGGGCCAGGAAAGCCAAGAAGGCCGCCAAGAGAACCGCCAAGAAGAAAGGGAAGAAAACTAGTGCTTCTGAGATGCTTGAACTGGACGACAACTCTGAGTCGGAGGTAGCCCTTGATTCCCTTGGCTCCTTTTTCAACCATCTTATTGACATTGATTATCATCAGGATGACACGGGGACCCGTCAAGCAATCAAAGAAGAGGTAACTATCATTTGCTTCGACTCCGAGCCCTTGCCAAGGCAGAAAATTCGAAGAGTAACTCGGAAAGTAAGCTTTTCACACCCCTTAGCTCATCTGGATCCTCACTTTCTTTTGAAGCAACAGCAGCACGAGAGCCGGCGACAGACTCAGACTAGCAGGGATGAAGAATTATCTTTTGGCTTACCGAACACTCCGAGGAAGCGTTGAAACAAGGCCACCCTCGAATTAAACTCTTTTTATCCTCTGGCGGGTCTCATCCGCCAACCACTTAATTCTTCCGATTCAAATTATTAGGAAACATCTCATTCCTCTTCCAGCGATTCATCTCAGTCTCATCTGCCGGCTTTCAAGACTGCTCCTGGGTAATAACAATTACTTATCATTTGCTCATTATCATCCTTTATACTTATACTGACCTCTCATGACTCACGCAGTGGAAAGGCCAAGCCTAGCATTAAGGCAAAGGTGACTGCGTCGGCTGAAGACCCGAAAGTCAATAAACCGGAGCAACAAACCCCAGCGCATGAGGTCTCTGTTCCTCAATCATTGGAGCCGGTTCTTGACGTTCCACCAGTGACTTCTGACCCTCCTATCGATCAAGCCAACAATGACCCTTTGAATCCTGAAGCACCCAGTCCAGTTAAGATGACTGATACACATGATGATGATGTGGTGATCACCAACACCGGCTTTAGAGAGCCGAGAAGGCCTACTGTTTTGGCCAAGCACTCTACCAAGGAAGAGTATATTGAGCGATGAAAAGTAAGATTTGACATTGCTAACTACTCCCAATTGAGCATAGGTGAAGTATTTTCTGGCTATCTCATCCAAGTACACCGCATCCGTGAACTTGAAGTTGACATGGTGAAGCAAATGCACTAGAAATTTGAGGTATGAACTCCTCCTTTATTGAATTATGCACATCCTGTCAGCCCCCATGTATACTGTTTATGATGAATATGCTGTAGACTTAGATTAATCATGAGCATAAATAATACCCTTTGACAGAATCCTTCAAAATCCGGCTTAAAGCATCAGGTTTAAAGTAGATTTGTAATGACTAACACTGAATCCGTAGCCCCCAAGGGCCAGTTTAATCAGCATGAATAAGCCAGTCCTTTATATCCTTTTGTAGAAAGTAGAACTTACTTGTGTAATTCTCATGAGCCGGTTGTGGCCGTTTGCAGCACAACTGGGTCACCATAAAATAGTAATGAGACAAGCAATATGCATTAACCCCCCAAGTGCCAAGTACTCTTGCTCGCAAAGTGTTTGGGACTTATTCACATAAGCTGTTGCATGAGTAATTTTTTCGGCAGATATTAGCCCCCAAGTGCCAAGTGTTGTTGCTTGCAAAAGGCTTGGGACTTCATGTTTTTGGCAAAATCTGAATTATGATTTTGATCCGGTGTACGTACAGACCGCCACTGCTCAACTTCAATCAGAGTTGTCTGACCTGAAGGCTCGTCTAGAACTGCAAGAATCTGAGACCCGGAAGGCGAACTCAAAGTTCAAATTCAGCATGGCTGAAACGGAAAAATTGAAAACCAGCTTTGAAGTGGAAAAAAGTGCTTGGGCTGAAGAGAAAACGGCCTTGACACAGTGGGCTGAGAAGGCGGAGGCAGCTCTCCAGGAAGCAACCACTGAACTTACCGGCTTAAAACGCCATGTGTCTCAGATGGTTTCTGCTATATTTGGTAAGTTGCCTCACTAGTATCCATTTAAATTTCTTCCTTGATTGATATAAGCTGCCTCTAATCCATCCATGATTATTATGCAGGCCCCAGGAGCACTAATCTTAACCAGGATATGCTTGTGAAGCTGAAGGCGGTTTACACACTAGTGGAGAAGCTTTATACTGGGGCTCAGCGCGCATTGGCCACAATTTCTCCATCTAACCAATCCCCCACTCTCTTGGTTGACGTGTTGAGGAAGCTTTCCATTATGCCTGAGAGGTTTAGTGAGATGAAGCGATCGTCTGCAAGAGCCGGAGCTGTGACGACCTTAAGCCGGGCCAAAGCATGGTTATCGGAGCTAGACCCGGCCGATATATCTACCGGGTACCCAAGCTTGAAAGAGGACGGCACCCCTTTTGATAAAAAAGACTTTGCAACCTGCGTAAAGGACATACGTCCCCTGGCCAGTCTGACTGCCAATGAAACAGATCTTTCCAGATATCAATCGGCTTATGACTTGGAAAATCAAAAGATGCTGATGCCGTCTTACAAAGTGAAGGATCTAATTCCCCCAATCCGTAAGCACACTTTTGCTCCTGAAGTTGACCCATCCGAGCTTATTGATGATGAAGTTGAATTTCAAGCCTTGAATGGCATTGACTGGTCATCATCAACCTTCCAGGACAAAGAAGCGGATAAGGGTGATCCAGAAGCTTCAGGCCATCAGAGTTAAGAAGATTGATCCGCTGCGCGGTGTTGGGCTCTACGGTAGGGTGCATCGACTGCAAATTAAAAATTCCTACGCGCAGAACATCCAGGAACATGCCATGGGAGATGGATCACAGTTCGTTACCACTAGACGTGCAGTGCCGTGCAGAGCAAGAAGAGTTGGGGCAGCACGTCCGTGTGGATCTTCTCCTCCTCGTCTGATCTCCCTCGAGCAGCCGGTCGTTCGATCCCATGTACCAGTTCGCTGGAACGGCACAAGTGCACCGCCTCTAACGGTATCCATGCGTGCAGGAGGAACACCGTGCGGTGGATTGCTAGGTCTGATCACACAGTCAGCGACGAGTGGAGGTGGCTATTTGCAACACATGCAAACCCTAGTCACAGCGCCAAATCGATCAATCGCATGAGTGTGCTGCACCTCCACTTTATATAGGTGGCCGTCGCGGGCTCAACACTTGGACCTCGCACGGACCCTAAAGCCCACAACTCTACTCGGCCACAATCCGAATACAGATCGGATCACATACGACCAGTGTCCTCATATCCGACCTCGTAGGTTCCTTCCCTTAAGAGCGCGACCCCTTAGGTTCAAGTCGGCTTGGTCGCAGTTCGGATCACCTCCGACCTGTACGGTTGGTAGCGGCCTCTAGTAAGGCGTGCCGACCACCAAGCGGACTATGAAGCTGGTTAGGCGAACCTGTACAACGTGTCAAACTTCTATTCCCTTTGCCTCATGATATATGTTTGTCAGGCTCAAGGCGAGACTGTCATCCTTGTGATAGCCCGACCTCTTTCTCGTTCCAGTGATACCCACCACAAACTGTATTATCTCATAATCCTTGTCGCATGGCCATGCTTATCCTGGTCGGATCACACGAGGGGCCCAGAGTATATCACTCCTGATCGGAGGGGCAAATCCCATCTTGCTCGACCATGTCTCGTAGCATGGGACTGGACAAACCCGAAACCTACCTTTGTAACTACCCAGTCACGGAGTAGCGTTTGGTCGGCCCAAAGCAAGTCTGTCACCATCCAGTACATCGTCACTCAGGTCTTAGGACATAGAACGTATGTTGTACTAGAGACTCACAGATGACATATCGTTGCGTCTCATAGTTGGGTCTGTCCGACTCGGACCTTATCTCGACTCGGATCCGACTACGTCGAATCCGACCAGACCTTTCCAAGTCCATATTATTCGGTTAGCATCCAATGCTCCATGGCTAGTGAGACCAAGCCATCGACCGTGTCATATGCTAGTCTAGTTGGTTGCACGTCCACACAGCCCTTTCGACTAGGGACCTTTTAGGACAGTCATCATACAATGCATAGTCCCACAAACAAGTCACGTACTTGCTGATACACATCATTGATAATGTCCAAGGACTATCTTTATTCATAAACACATAGGAAATATCATCATACATGATTGCCTCTAGGGCATATCTCCAACAGTCTCCCACTTGCACTAGAGTCAATCAAATAGACATAGAATGCCCATAGCTCTAACGTGCCCCTCGTGCTTGGGTTGTGGAAGTGGCTTAGTCAACGGATCTGCAACATTTGCATCCATGTGAATCTTGCATAACTCTACATCACCATTCTTTACATCTTTCATATCAGGTGATATTTCTGATCTATGTGTCTGACCTTGTGGTGATTCCTTGACTCCTTAGCTTGTGCGATGGCACCAGAATTATCACAATAAAGGTCCAACGGTTTCACCGAGGCTGGGAAAATACCAAGATCATCCAGAAAATGCCGGATCCAAACACCTTCCTTTGCAGCTTCACAAGCCGCAATGTATTCAGCTTCTGTGGTAGAATCGGCCACTGTATCCTGCTTGGAACTCATTCAGTGCACTGCTCCTCCGTTCAGGACGTACACGAATCCGGACTGTGATTGACTATCATCTCTGTCGGTTTGGAAACTAGCATCGACGTAACCCCTTATGACGAGCTCTTCCTCACCTCCATAAACTAGCAACATCTCTTTAGTCCTTTTCAGGTACTTCAAAATAGTCTTTACTGCTGCCTAGTGACTCTCACCTGGGTTGGCCTAGTATCTACTTGTTAGGCTTATTGCAAAAGCAACATCAGGCCTTGTACATATCATGGCATACATGATGGATCCAATTGCCGAGGCATACGGAATCCTACTCATCCTGCTTCGCTCATCAGATGTCGAAGGACTCTGAGTCTCGCTTAGCCTTATACCATGTGAGAGTGGCAAGAACCCTTTCTTCGCCTCACTCATGTTGAACCACTTCAACACTTTATTTATGTACGTGCTCTGGCTTAAGCCGAGCAGCCTCCTAGATCTATCTCTATAGATCTTAATGCCTAAAATATAGACTGCCTCACCAAGGTCCTTCATCGAAAACTTGCCATTCAATGATCCCTTGACCGAGTTTAACATCGAAACATCGTTCCCGATCAGTAGTATGTCGTCCACATACAAGATCAAAAACACTATCGAGCTCCCACTTAACTTCTTGTATAGACAAGAATCCTCTTCGCTTTTGATGAAACCAAGACCAGTGACGACCTCATCAAAACAAATGTTCCAACTCCGAGATGCTTGCTTCAACCCATAAATGGATCTCTTGAGCTTGCATACCTTACTAGTGCTAGTCGGATCAAAAAAACCCTCGGGCTATATCATATACACGTCCTCGGTTAAATTTCTGTGAAGGAAAGTCGTTTTGACATCCATCTGCCATATCTCGTAATCGAAATATGCAGCTATAGCAAGTATGATCCTCACCGATTTCAGCATCGCTACCGGCGAGTAAGTCTCGTTGTAGTCAATTCCTTGAACTTGTCCATAGCCTTTAGCGACAAGCCGGGCTTTGTGGATCTGAACATTTCCATCCACATCGGTTTTCTTCTTAAAGACCCATTTGCAACCAATGGCCGTTACGCCAGGCGGCGGATCAACTATCACATCCCTAGTTCTGGTCTGCTCTCGGTTAGCTAGTCTTGTGTTGCATCATCATCATGTTTAAATTTCTCTTAAACCTGAAATGGGGAGCAACAAACCCCAGCACCCCCCTGAAAATACCAGGTTCAACTGAAAAACATTTCAATGAACCCAGCATGCCCTTCACAAAAGCTCATCATTTTTGAATTGGTCTAGAACCTCTCCCAAAAATGGTGCACATTTTCCTAGGCCATTCTGGATTTTTGAATTAAATCATTACTTATTTGCATTTGGGAATTTAAATACTATAAAATATTTTAAAAGCTCAAATAATCCCAAACTAAAATGTTTACTGTAGGATATATTTCCAACAGTGGTCATGAGCAGTTGCATGAGTTTTGGGATTGATTTAGTATTTTTAGAAAAGCCACAAAGATTACAGAGAAATAGAAAAACTTAAATAAGAGAGAGAGAGAGAGAGAGAGAGAGAGGAACTAACCTGGCAGCAGCCCACCTGCCTGTGCGGCCCAGCAACGCAATAGACCAGCCCAGCCCACCACCGCCGTCGTCCTCCTGGCGCCAGTCGGCTAGGCGTGTGGCCGACGCGCGCGCACGGGCAGAGCGCCATGCCACCAGCTTGCCTGCCTACCTCCCTTGCCAGCACGACGTCGTGTTGCTTCTCCTTGGTGCCTCCTTGACCCCTCTAACATATCCATTCCTCCTCTCCCCTCCTCTGCTCCCTCCCTGTAGCGCACCTGAGCGCGCTCGTCGCCGCTGCTCGCTGCTGCCACGGCCACCGTCACCGCCTCGCTTCACCATCGTGTCCCAGAGCTCCGCCGTGGTCTGATTCATCCAGAAGACCCAGCCACGAGCATTCGCACGCTCTGCACTGCCTCCACCAAGCTCCTCCCCGACCACCGTCGCCGGAGATCCACTCTGCCGCCCCATTCGCTCCGGTCCTCCTTCGAGCTCGCCGTCTCTGCACCACTGAAACCGCCGTGGGCTTCTCCCTCAAACCACCCTCTCCGTCTTCTCGTTTGCACGCCGTAGCCGGCCGCCACGCCACTCGCACCCGCACGCGCCACCGCCTACGCTCACCGCCGACGTGATCCCAACGACCAAATGGTCTGGCCGTCGTGCCTAACACGCTCGCCGCCTCGCACATTTTCTGTAAGTGCTAACTGTGCATTGCCTAGGCCACCGCAGCCGCGTTACCGCGCATGCCCAAACGCCAGCCGCCGCTGCCAAGCTTGTAGCCGTCATCTCCGGCCACCCCAGCTCCCTCCGTCTGCTCCATCAGCTGTGCGCGAGCAGCAGCTCTTCGTAGAGCCTCCCCACGCCCAAAACCATCGCCTGTGGGCAATTTAAAACCTCCATTTGTCTCTGTAAATGCGCCGCGACGAGTGAACCAGTCCGCGGGTTTGACCCCGCTAACCAGGGTTTGACCTCCCCCCCCCGTGTGTCACTGACGCGTGGGCCATGCCCCCTAACACTTTTAGTTCGTATAAATTTAACACTAATTAACCTAGGTTAGTTAGCTAATTAGTCGCTGAATAGTGGGCCTCGGCCCCACAAACAGTTTAGTTAGAATTAACTTAAGGCTAATTAGCTTGGTTAATTAGTTGTGCCACTGACTAGTAGGACCCACTGGTCAGGTTTGACCTGGACGACCCCGCTGACCTGCTGACATCACAGAGGCGTCGTGCTGACGCAATAACTCTTTTCTGGAATTTAAATAAGTCTTAAATGATTTATTTATTTCATAAAATATCCAAAACTTTGAAAATTCATAGAAATTCAACCGTAACTCCAAATGAAATAAGTTATATATGAAAAATGATCAGAAAAATCCAATCTATCCATCTGTACTGGTTTCATGCATGTTTAAACAACTTTACCTTGTTGTTTAGTGCAAAACATGATAAGCACTATTTAAATTCATAAGATGAGTTTGGGGTTGAACCATTGGTTCAAAATGACTCAAACCCATCTGGTTTTAGTTGCATTAGCCCAACACACTCATTTTGGCATGTCGTCATCATGCATCATATTGTGCATTGCATTGAGTGTGCTTCCTTCTCCGTTGCCGGTAATTGTCCCCTCTCGATAGACGTGGTTTCGACGATGAGTTCGATGACACCGATGAAGAGCTATACTATCTTCACAAGTGCCAGGCAAGCAAAACCCCATTGTTCATTCCGATACAATCCCACTCTCTCGCTCCTGCTCTCTTTTACTGTATTAGGACATGAACGATTCAACTGTTACTTGCTGCGGTAGTTGAACCCCTTTATCCTCTGCATGACCTATCATTGCCACAGTAAATAGATGAAATCCACTAGCATGAGTAGGAGTTGTTTGAGCCCTGATGTGCCTACTCATTCATGCCTATTTTTTCATGCCTGCTACTGCTTAGAGTTGAGTCAGGTCTGATTCATCGGGGATGAATTGGAATGTTGTGAACATGTCCTACTGTGTGTGAGCTAAGTGTGTGAACACGATTTGGTAAAGGTAGCGATGAGAGGCCATGTAGGAGTACATGGTGGGTTGTCCATTGAAACCGTCCTCAGGAACTGAGTTCTGTGTTTGTGATCCATGAACAATTACTACCACACATTGGGTTCCGGTAACTCGACCCTGTCGACTTACTAACCGACTCGATCTCTGTCCAGGAGTTGCAACTAGTTTCTGGTGTTTGTAGGTATTGTTAGTAGTCTACCAAGTGGCACACGGTACAGGTGGGCTTGGGACAGACTAGGCACAGTGGCCCGGTGTACCAAGTGGCACCTAGATGGTGGGCTTGGGAACCCTGCACACATCGTTTGGGGCCGTGAGCGACACCCCGGCCGGATCTCCTTGCGGATGGAACCCGAATAGGCGATAAACCTGGACGAGAGACTTGTGTGGTTGGTCAGGTCGTGGCCGACACCCTCGCCAGGCTTCCACTTTAAGGTTACCGAGATACATGACGTGTACATGGCGGTAAGTGACAAGAGCGTGTGTGAAGAAGTACACCCCTGCAGGGTTAATATGATCTATTCGAATAGCCATGTCCATGGTAAAGGACTTCTGGGTTGCCTGTACAGTTCATAGATAACTTGAAGTGGATACTCTAAAATGCGCAAGATAAGCGTGAGTGCTATGGATGGCGTTCTCGTAGGGAGACGGGAGCGGATCCATAGTGGTGAATTGATTTGGTGAATATGTGGACTCGTGTGCGCCACCTCAAAAGAGTTACTTGCAGTTGTAGTTCAGGTTAGCCACCGAGTCAAAGCTGGCTTGCTGCAGTTAAACCCCACCACCCCTTTGTTGATAATTATGCATATGTAGTTAGTTCTGAGTACATTTGTACTCACATTTTCTTAATTTATGTTTGTGCAGAGAGACTTCAGTCTCGCTAGTAGTTTCATGTGGACTTCGATGTTTAGCTTGTTACCTCAGCTACGATCTTGTGCCCTCGGCAGGATCTGGTAGATAGTCAGGCTTCTCAGCCTTTTTCATTTGTAGATGTCTGTACTCAGACATGTTAAGCTTCTGCTTGTGCTTTGACTTGTATGCTCTGAGTGTTGGTTCATGAGACCCATGTTTGTAATATCTCGCTCCTCGGAGACTACTGAATAAAATACTTGAGTTGTAGAGTCATGTTGTGATGCCATGTTGTATTTGCACATATCGAGCATATTGTGTTTATGTTATTGAAATGCTTGGTATGTGTGGGATCTGACTATCTAGTTGTTTATCCTTGGTAGCCTCTCTTACCGGGAAATGTCTTCTAGTGCTTCCACTGAGCCTTGGTAGCTCGCTACTGCTCTAGAACACTTAGGCTGGCCGGCATGTGTCCTTCTACGTTCTTGTGTTTGTCCCTCCGAGGAAATGTCACGAGGTGTTTACCGGAGTCCTATTAGCCTGCTGCAGCCTGGTTTACCAGAGTCCTGCTAGCCCAGTTGCTACATCCCGGATTCACTCGCTGATGACCGACACGTTCGTTGCTGGGTCGTGTATGCCTGTCCCTGTAAGTTAGTGCCACTTTGGGTTCACGACTAGCCATGTCAGCCCGGGCTCCTTGTCATATGGATGCTAGCGACACTATCATATACGTGTGCCAAAAGGTGCAAACGGTCCCTGGCCTGGTAAGGCGACACCCGTGGGAATACCGTGCGAGAGGCCGCAAAGTGATATGATGTGTTACATGCTAGATCGGTGTGCCATTGAGTCGGGGTCCTGACAGCTTTGGTATCAAAGCCTGACTGCCTGTAGGATTACCATGCCAAACTGGTCGAAGTTGAGTCTAGAAATTCTTTAGTTATATAAGGGAATTGATTGTGGGATGGAACGTAAGGCTCTTTTTACTCCTTTACCTTATGCCCTTTTGATCCGAGTCATCTTATCTTTTCCTACGGGGTAAGGAACTAGGCTCTCTCCTTCTTCTATCAGGATCACGTGTTACTAATCCGTAGACTTATAGGATTGTTGGATCCAAGCCTCAGTTCAGTATCTACTATCTCCGTGTATTCATAGTTGATCTCAGAACCTTGTTGTTATGATGTTCGAGTGGCCATGCCACCATTTTTGTAGCATGTCTCCAATATTTTTGAGCATTTACAGCCGTTATGCTGTCCGAGTTATCCCAGGTTTCTAAACAATCTGATGCACTTGCAATCCTTTCCCTCTAGTTTTGATGTTCCTTTGGGCCAGGCTGATCACACTAATTGCTGAGTTGAGATAATCTACTGCCACGACATATATGTTGGAGTTATTATTATGGCCCTAGGTGTCTTAGGGGATCATGTAGTAATCTAGCCATGATTTGTGTCCCAGTGTGATGATTCTGGCCATCATTCTCGAGAGCATCCCCTGATGCCATTTAGTTGGTAGGTATTCTATTCCTGGGCTCTTGAACCTGAGATTCACTCTACCTACTTCATGTTGTTAGTGTTTGCTAGTTTCTTTAGGTTATTAGTAACCCTTGCGATAGTCCTCAAGGTCTGTGGTATTCCCTTCCTCCAAATACCATGAACCATTTTGGCAGAAGTTCCTCGCTGAACCGAAAGATCACAACCAGAGTGCTCTTGACGAGTTCTCAATTCTATGCTATTACTCTGCCAGTTCTACCTTTTCTGCATAGGTTATCCGGAAAAAATATGTTGAACTTGTTCGACATGCTAATCCATGCATCCACAACTCAGAAAATCATGTGTTCTTTTGAGTTGTCCCTCTTTAGTTGTTTTCTGGCCTTATCTATCAATTGGTAGTCAAGAGTATGCATGCATTCGTTCATCGATGCCTATTATTCTTGTGGCCCGTCAAGCCATTCTATTCCGGAATGACTAGGGGAAACAAACTCCAGTACCTCATCTATATCCAGGATTGGGTCAAAGCAGTTGTGTTCCGCAGATCAAATACTAATCCAGCTTTTTTTCTGTTCTACCTTGGAGTATTACCATCTTTATATTAAGATTATCATGGGAATTGCACACCATCCGATGAACTCTTGATACACTGATACTTCTCGCCATCGATATTCATTCCTTGGTTCCCGTGCTATTATAACCGGAACGCCGACAAGTGAATCGTGATGTATGAAATCTATACTCCTAGCAACTCTGTTGCTTGGTAGTTAAATGGACAATAACCTCATTCTTAGTGTGTTGATTATTGAATCATCATTCTAAGATTGATCGTGCTACCTAGTCCATTTTCCCTGGTGCACTCCTCGATCAATGAGATAGGATTGTGTCAATCCATCACTCTCTTGATCACATCGTCTTGCCCTGAAAAGCAAGATTGATCTCGAGCTTAGTAACATACTGGTGGTTTGTGATTTTCCGAATATCTTCTCAGAAGTGTTACCAGGTTATCCCCTGACTGTTATGTTGAGCTCGTGATCAAGTTGGTTTTCTTATAAACCACCCCTTCTCCAAGAATCTGTGTTGGATACCCCTGAGCTAGTTGGTTAAGCTGTACAGCAACTTGGAGAGTTGGAAGATAAAAGCTTGCCTAACTTAGTTCATTTCCAAAGGGATATCTTGTGTTTGTGTGTTTGTTGTAGAAAGATGATTTCTTCATCGATTGGTCCTCGTGATCAGTTGTTGAACCTATCGTCTTGCCCAAACCTTGATTTGAGTGTGGGCCATCGTCAAATCAAGTTAGAACCAACGATATTCGTAATGTTGTCTTACTCGTGGTTGATTCCTCGAGCATACACCATTACATCTTTTGGTCTGACCAATACCATCACATTGTTCACATAATGGTGGAAGTCCAATGATATGGAAATTACGATGAGTTGTTGTTGAGCCCATCAGCGGCATTTTGTCTCCACCATGATTCATGTTGAACATCCAGCTGGTGTTGGAAACTTGTGTAAGTATTTTCTTCATGCCCCGTTCATGAAATATATGTTTGTGTGAAATAAGTGACTTCCTCTCATTCATGTGCATTTGATGCAAGTTGCCGCCGTGAATTTGAGAGAGTTGGTTTTGCTTCCTCTGGAATCGTCCCAAGTCAGTTATGCATGTGCGAATGTATTCTATGGTTTGGTAGATTAATTACCTCCACTCCATATGTATTCCCTAGCACACCAAGCCACTGATTGATTTGTTCAAGGAAATGAAGTTCTTAAGTGCTAATCCTTAAGGACCCAAATGTACATGCGCATGACTTCTCTCTCCGCAATGATGGTTCCCAATCAGAACTCGGTAGTGTTTCATTGTAAGACTACTATGTGGTCATGCTTGTCTTGGACAACGTGTTCACCTGTATGTAGCAGAACTAGCTCATGTTTTGGAGCTTGCTATCGTAGTTGACTCCCCGAGAATCTCGCTACGCCATCTCGTCGATTTGTGTTGCAAACTTTCATTTTTCTTCCTAGACTTGATGAGTCTGGATTATTCTGACACCAACCAGATCTGAATCTCGGGCAGATATGATGGTTGGAACGTTTCCCAAGAACTATAATATTGGCCTCTCTGTAACCCGGTAAAGTGGATGTCGTGGCCAACACACCCAGTCGGAAGACCTATTATTGTAGTATCTTGGTTAAAGAAGTTGGTCACCTCCCCATAAGGATCTCGCAGGATCTGCCTCTGTAGATATTCCTTATGGATTTTTGTGTTCTCGAAGTCCAACCTTTTACTTGATGTTCTCGATATCAAACCATATTTATGAATGGATTACGCTAGCACATCAAGGAGAACATTAGAAGCGGAGTGCTAAATGTCTCTCGGTCAATCACCAAGATTTTGTTTCCTTGGCCTCACTAAGGTGAAATCTGAGAAGGTGTTATCTTCCTTGTATCTGCATCCTCCCCCAATATCCATCATGGTGGAATGTTGAGTTGCCAAGATCCTTGCCATGGATGTTGGTAAAACCTTGATGAATAGGGAAATGCTCAAGTCCTTGAGAGCACGCGCAAGCAAAATCACCCCTTGTGTTGTCTTCAACAAGGTAATCCACATCATCCATTCTAATCTGAGTATGCCATTCCTTCGAACTCCTTCGAACGATCAATTGTGAATTTCCCTAGGCTGGTATAGAAAATTTCAATGATCTATGTATCAAAAGTAATTCTTTTTGCCACTTAAGGGAATAATTCTACGAGTCACCTTCCCTAAGGTGCCCCGTTATGGTATCATGGCAACTCAACTCCTTGCTACGTTGACAACTGTTCACCATCTCCTCAAGCGTGGAATTGTTGCCTACCACATTGAACCCCCATCATATGTTCTTCCATCCCTCCTGAAGTGTGTTTGAACATCTCAGCTCAAGAAGTGTTCTATGCCTCATCCAGTGAGTTGATCGTCAGTTGCTCGATCCTCGAGAAGATCGATTCTTCTAGAGTTTTCATTTCCTCTCGTGGTCATGTTGAATGGAGTTCTCAAAGCAAGATGTGAAGATCAAGATGATGCAATGAATCAAACATTTTCGAGAAGAGCAATTGGATCATGAAGATTGTGTTAGTTTGTGTTCCCCTTTGACCTCTTACCTCACGTCTTGAATCGCGGGACGAGATTCTTGTTTAGTGGGGGTGAGTTGTCACATCCCTAGTTCTGGTCTGCTCTGGGTTAGCAAGTCTTGTGTTGCATCATGTTTAAATTTCTCATAAACCTGAAATGGGGAGTAACAAACCCCAGCACCCCCTGAAAATACCAGGTTCAACTGAAAAAAATTTCAATGAACCCAGCATGCCCTTCACAAAAGTTCATCATTTTTGAATTGGTCTAGAACCTCTCCCAAAAATGGTGCACATTTTCCAGGCCATTCTGGATTTTTGAATTAAATCATTACTATTTGCATTTGGGAATTTAAATACTATAAAATATTTTAAATGCTCAAATAATCCCAAACTGAAATGTTTACTGCAGGATATATTTCCAACAGTGGTCATGAGCAGTTGCATGAGTTTTGGGATTGATTTAGTATTTTTAGAAAAGCCACAAAGATTACAGAGTAATAGAAAAACTTAAATAAAAGAGAGAGAGAGAGAGAGAGAGAGAGAGAGAAAGGAACTAACCTGGCAGCAGCCCACCTGCCTGTGCGGCCCAGCACCGCAACAGACCGGCCCAACCCACCACCGCTATTGTCCTCCTGGCGCCAGTCGGCCAGGCGTGTGGCCGACGTGCGTGCGGGCAGTGCGTCGTGCCACCAGCTTGCCTGCCTGCCTCCCTTGCCAGCGCGACGTCATGTTGCTTCTCCTCGGCGCCTCCTTGACCCCTCTAGCCTATTCATTCCTCCTCTCCCCTCCTCTGCTCCCTCCTCGCAGCGCACCCGAGCACGCTCGTCGCCGCCACTCGCTGCTGCCACAGCCACCGTCACTGCCTCGCCTCACCATCGTGTCCCAGAGCTCCGCCGTGGTCTGATTCATCCAGAAGATCCAGCCTAGAGCATTCGCACCTCTGCACTACCACCACCAAGCTCCTCCCCGACCACCATCGCTAGAGATCCACTCTGCCGCCCCGTACGCTCCGGTTCTCCTTCGAGCTCGCCGTGTACACCGCTGAAACCGCCGTGAGCTTCTCCCTCAAACCACCCTCTCCGTTTTCTTGTTTGCACGCCATAGCCGCCACGCCACTCGCACCCGCACGCGCCGCCGCCTACGCTCACCGCCGACATGATCCCGGCGACCAAATGGTCCAGCCGTCGTGCCTAACACGCTCGCCGCCTCGCGTAGTTTCTGTAAGTGCTAACTGCGCATTGCCTAGGCCACCGCAGCTACGTTCCCGCGCATGCCCAAACGCCGGCCGCCGCTGCCGAGCTTGTAGCCGTCATCTCCAGTCACCCCAGCTCCCGTCGTCTGCTCCATCAGCTGTGCGCGAGCAGCAGCTCTTTATAGAGCCTCCCCACGCCCAAAACCATCGCCTGTGGGCAATTTCCGTGTCACAGCCCCAGTTCAGCCCTTGCTTGACTTTGCTTGTTCATCATGCCATCATGTTTAAATTCCAAAGAAATTTGAAATGGGGATTGTTGAAACCCTAGCACCGAATGGAATTCAAATAGGTTCAACCTAAAAAATAATTTTAGTGAATCCAAATGGCTTTCAAAAATGTTCATCATTTCTGGAAAATGCTAGAACCATAACCAGAGGTGTTGCACATTTTTCCATGACATATTTGGTCACTGAATTAAATCATAAGTATTTGAATTTGGACATTTAAATTCTATAAAATATTTTAAATGTCCAAATATTCCTAAACTGAAATGTTCCATGTTGGATATACTCTATCAAAGGGCATGTGCGGTTTGGTGATTTTTATAAGTGCCTAAGTATTTTTAGAAAAACCTCAAAGTTCTGAGAAAAATATAAAAATAGAAAGCAGAAGAAAGGAAAATCTTACAGGCGCCTACTAACCGCCCACTGCCCGCCCAGCCCAGCTGCCGCGCCAGCGAGCTGCTTGGCTCGGCCAGCGAGGCGAGCAGCTTGCTTCGACGGCGAGCACAGCATGCGTGCCACGCAGCTGCCCGCCGCCTCGCCGCTCCCCTCGTCCAGATGCTGACGTGGGACGAACCCTCTCCCTCTCCCCGACCCCACAGACACCCGCTCCTCGCCCTGGCTCCTCTCTCTCTCGCTCTCCCCGACATCGCCCGAGACGTCGCCGTCGCCGCCGCTCGCCACAGCCGCGTCCAACGCCGTCCCCGCGCCCTCTCACTGTGTCCGCACGGTTCGCCGTCGTCGACTACGCCGACCAACCAAGCCACATGACGCCGGAGCCCCTGCATCACCCCCGCCGCCGTCGTCTTCAACCTCGGGCCGCCCAGATCGCCGTCGTCGTCCCGACCGCACCGAGCTTTCCCCGAGCCCACCGAGCGTCTCTACGTGACCGCTGTGAGCCACTGACCTTCCCCATCCTCTTCTTTTCTTTCCCCGTGCATCATAGCGACTGCACCGCGTTCACCCGCACACGCCGCCGCACGGGTTCGTCGCCGGCGAAGCCTGGTGACCTTTTGGTCCCACGCGTGCGTCCGTTGCACTCGCAATGTTCCGTAGAGCAAAACTAGCGCGGCAGCCATCTCTTTTGCACACCACATCGCCGTTCTCGAGCTCGACCGAGCTTCGGCCGCCGCCGAGCTCATCGCCGGCGCCAACTCCGGCCACCCCGACCCCAACTGACTCCACCAAGAGCCGCGGCTCGTCCACAGCTCCACTTTGATGCCTTCCGCGTCCCATTTGGTGGCCGGAACGGCCAAAACCACTTCCGCCGCTGCGTCGGGCTCGCCGGCGGCTAAACGCCGGCGCAGCCGACTTTGTCTTTGACCACAGGTGGGCCCTGGTTGACTCCGTTGAGTCAATGACAGGTGGGGCCCAACCCTGTTAACTAATCCAGTTTAGTTTTAATTAAATTTCAACTAAACTAATCACACTGACACACGGGGCCCACTGGTCAGTTTGACCTGGGCTGCCTCATTGACCTGCTGATGTCATGATGATGTCAGGCTGACGCAGTAACTTATTTTCTGAATTTATTTTTATTCAGGAAATTCCAGAAATTGTTGCAAACTTCTAAAATGCATATAAAATCAACCGTAGCTCCAAATCAAACAAATTATATATGAAAAATTATCAGAAAAATTCAAGGAATCCATCTGTACCATTTAAATAATCATATATGGAGTTGGAATCTGAATCATGTATTCAAACCAACTTCATTTAAATCATAGCTAGGTGCATTAGCTCAAATCACAGCATATTGCCATGTCATGATCATGCATCATATTGTAGCATTGCATTGATTGTGTTCTTTCTCAGTTGTCGGTGTTTGTTCCCTCTCGATACACTTGGTTTCGACGACGAGTTCGATGACACCGATGAAGAACTATAATATCTTCAGACGTGCCAGGCAAGCAAAACCCCCTTGTTCATTCCGATACAATCCCACTCTCTCGCTCCTGCTCTATTTTACTGCATTAGGACAACAACGATTCATCTGTTACTTGCTGAGGTAGCTGAACCCCTTTATCCTCTGCATGACTGTCATTGCCACGATAAATAGATGAAACCCACTAGCATGAGTAGGAGTTGTTTGAGCCTGATGTGCCTACTCATTCATGCTTGTTTGTCATGCCTGCTATTGCTTAGAGTTGTGTCGGTCGATTCATCGGGAATGAATCGGAGGTGTGTGAACATGTCCTCTGTGTGTGAGCTAAGTGTGTGAACACGATTTGGTAAAGGTATCGGTGAGAGGCCATGTAGGAGTACATGGTGGGTTGTCTCATTGAAGCCGTCCTTAGGAACTGAGTTACGTGTTTGTGATCCATGATTCAGCTACTACCATGCATTGGGCCTGAAATATGACCCGCTCGACTTCTTATTCACCCTTGTCCTCTATTCAGGGTTGCAAGTAGTTTACGGTGTTTGTAGTATCTTTGGAGGCCGTCTTGTGCAATGACCGTAGGGGTGGGCTGTGATCACGGTAGGCACGTGTACACGGTGCACCGGCGCCCGTTTGGTGTCTCGGAACCCTGCTCACATCGTTTGGGGCTGTGGCGAAACTTGACGGATCTCCTCATGGATGGAACCCGAATAGGCGATAAACTGGACTAGGGACTTGAGTGTCTAGGTAGGTCATGGTATACACCCACGTCGGCTTTAAGCTTGAAGTCATCGAGCACATGTCGTGTCTGCAGGCGCTAAGTGGTGGAAACATGTATGAAGAAGTACACCCTGCAGGGGTTAATATGATCTATTGAATAGCCGTGTCATGATAAAGGACTTGGGTTGCCTATAATAGTTCATAGACAAGTGAAAGTGGATACTCTAAAATCGCAAGATAAGTGTGAGTGCTATGGATGGCGTTCTCGTGGGGAGGCGGAGCGGATCCATAGTGGTGTATTGATATGGTGAATATGTGGACTCGTGCGCCACCTCAAAAGAGTTACTTGCGTTCGTAGTTTAGGATAGCCACCGAGTCAAAGCTGGCTTCTTCTGCTAAACTCCACCATCCCTTTGTTGATAATGATGCATATGTAGTTAGTTACGATGTAAGTCTTCTTTGGGTACATTTGTACTCACGTTTGCCTATTTTATGTTTTTGCAGAGAGACTTGGTCTTGCTAGTAGTTCCACGTGGACTTGACGTTTAGCTTGTTACCTCAGCTACGATCTTGTGCCCTCGGCGAGATCTCGTAGATAGTCGGGCTTCTAAGCCTTTTTCATTTGTAGATGTCTCGTACTCGGACATGTTAGCTTCGCTTGTGCTTTGACTTGTATGCTCAAATGTTGGGTCGTGAGACCCATGTTTATAATATCTCGCTCCTCGGGGCCTAATGAATAAATACTTGAGTCGTAGAGTCATGTTGTGATGCCATGTTGTATTTGCACATATCGAGCATATTGTGTGTATGTTATTGAAATGCTTGGTATGTGTGGGATCGACTATCTAGTTGTTTATCTTTAGTAGCCTCTCTTACGGAAATGTCTCCTAGTGTTTCCACCGAGCCATGGTAGCTTGCTCTGCTCCGGAACACTTAGGCTGGCCGGCATGTGTCCTTCTTCGTTCTCGTATACATCCCTTGAAATGTCACGCGTTGAGTCTGGAGTCCTGCTAGCCCGATGCTACAGCCGGAACTTACTCGTTGATGACCGACACGTTCGATCTTTGGGTCATGGATGCTGTCCTGTAAGTCTATGCCACTTTGGGTTTACGACTAGCCATGTCAGGCCGGGCTCCTTATCATATGGATGCTAGCGACACTATCATATCGTGTGCCAAAAGGCATAAGCGGTCCCGGCAAAGGTAAGGCGACACCGTGGAATACCGTGTGTGAGGCCGCAAAGTGATATGAGGTGTTACATGCTAGATCGATGTGGCATTGAGTCGGGTCTGACAGCTTTGGTATCGAGCTTTGATGCTGTAGGATTACCAAGCCAAACTGGTGAAGTTGAGTCTAGAAATGCTTTAGTTATATGTAGGGAATTGATTGTGGGATGGAGCGTAAGGCTCTTTTTACTCCTTATACCTCATGGCCTTCGATCCGAGTCATCCTCTTCTCTTCCACGGGATTAAGAACTAGGCCTTCTCATCTATCTATCGGGATGACGTGTTACTAATCCATAGACTTATAGAATTGTTAGTTTCAAATCTCAGCTCAGTTTTACTACTTCCGTATGTTCATAACTGTTGATCTCGAAACCTTGATATTGTGCTTCGGACTGGCTATGCGACCATTTTTGTAGCATGTCTCCAATCTGTTGAGCATTTACAGCCGTTATGCTGTCCGGGTCATCCCAGGTTTCTAAACAATCTGATGCACTTGCAAATCCTTTCCCTCTGGTTTTGATGTTCCTTTGGGCCAGGTTAATCACACCAAATGCTGAGTTGAGGTAATTTATTGCCTTGACATATATGTTGGAGCTATTATTATGACCGTAGGTGTTTTAGGGAGTCACCTAGTAATTTAGCCATGCTTTGTGTTCCCAGTGTGATGATTCTGGCCATCATTCTCGAAAGCATCCCGTGATGCTATTTAGTTAGTAGTCATTCTATTCCTGGGTTTTGAACTAGAGACTCACCCTACTTATCTCATGTTGATTGTCTTTGCTCGTTCCTTTAGGATATTAGTAACCTTGGATTATTCCTCGTGGTCCGTGGTATTTCTTTCTTCCAAATACTATGAACCGCTTATGGCAGAAGTTTGTTGGATCAAAAGATCATAACAGGAGTGCTCTTGATGAGTTCTCCTTTTTTATATTGTGACTCTGCCAGTTCTACCTTTCCGCATGGATTATCCGGAAGAAATTTGTTGAACTTGGTTCGACATACTAATCTATGCATCCACAACTCAGAAAATCATATGTTCCTTTGAGTTGTCCCCCTTTAGTTGTATACTGACCTTCGTCTATTGATTGATAGTCAGGAGTAGTCGTGCATTCGTGTTCATCGATGCCTTTTACTTCTGTGGTCCGTCAAGCCATCCTATCCGGAATGACTTGGAGAAACAAACTCCAGTACCTTGTCCATTTCTAGGATTGGGTCAAAGCAGTTGTACTCCGCAGATCAAATTGCTAATCCAGCTTTTGATTCTGTTCTACCCTGAAGTATTACCGTCTTTATGTCAGGATTTTCATGAGAATTGCGCCAGCTCTTGTGAATTCTTGACGTTGTGATACTTCTCGCCACCATTATTCATTCCTCGGTCTCGTGTTGTTGTAACCGGAATACCGACAAGTGAATCATGATGTGTGAAATCTATACTCCTAGCAACTCCGTTGCTTAGTAGTTAAAGGACAATAACCTCACTCTTAGCATGTTGATTTTGAATCGTCACCCTAAGACTGATTGTGCTACCTAGTTTCTATTCTGGTGCACTCTTCGATCAATGAGTTAGGATTTTGTCAAACCCTTGCTCTGTTGATCATATCTTCTTGCCCTGAAAAGCAATATTGTTCTCGAGATTAGTAGCATATCGGTGGTTCGTGATTTTCCGAATATCTTCTCGGAGGTATCACCAGGTTGTCACCTGACCGCTATGTTGAGTTCGTGATCAAGTTGGTTTCATATAAACCACCCCTTCTCCAAAAATCTGTGTTGTATACCCCTGAGCTAGTTGGTTAAGCTAAACAACAACTTGGAGAGTTGGAAGATAAAAGCTTGTCTGACTTAGCTCATGTTAAGGGATATCTTGTTTATGTGTTGAAGAAAGATGATATCCCCATCGATTGGTCCTCGCGATCAGTTGTTGGATCTTTTGCGTTGTCAAAACTTTGATTTGAGTATGGGCTATCATCAAATCAAATCAGAACCAACGATGTTCGTAATGTTGTCTTACTCATGGATTTTCCTCGAGCATACACCATTATATCTTTTGGGTCTGACCAATGCTATCACTTGTTCTCATAATTATGGAATTCCATCTTCATGGAAAACCAGGATGAATTGTTGTTGAGCCCATCGACAACATCCTTGTCTTCTCCATAATTTTGTTGAACATTAAGCTAGTGTTGGAAACTTTTTAAAGCATTTGTTCATGCTAGCTCATGAAGCATATGTTCAGATGTAAGAAGTGACTTCCTCTAGTTCATGTGCATTAGATGTAAGTTGCCGCTGTTGATTCGAGAAAGTCAATGTTGCTTCCTTTGGAATCATCCCAAATCATTCATGCATACGTGCTAAGTATTCTGTGGTTCGAAGACTTGCAACCTTCATTCTATATGTATTCCTATCACACCAAGCCACTGATTGAATTGTTCAAGGAGAAGAAGTTCCTTCTTAAGAGCAAGACTTATGCAAGGACTTCGATATCCTTGTTGATGGTTCCCCACCTGAACTCGGTAGTGTTTTATCATAAGACTACTATGTGGTCATTTTGTCTTGGACATCATGTTCACATGCATGTAGCAGAACCAGCTCATGTTTTGGAGCTTGCTATCGTAGTTCATTTCCTAAGAATCTCGCAACGTCATCTCGTCGATTTGTGTTGCAAACTTTCATTTTTCCCTCTAGACTTGATGAGTCTGGAATACTCTAACGCCAACCAGATCTGAATCTCAAGCAGATATGATGGATGGAACATCTCCCAAGAACTATAATATTGGTCTCTCGATAACCGGTAAAGAGGATGTCGTGGCCAACACACCCAGCTAGAAGACCTATTACTGTAGTATCTTGATTGAGAAAGTTGGCCATCTCCCCATAAGGATTTCGAGGGATTCACCCCCTAGTTGTCCCTTATGGATTTTTGTGTTTCCGAAGTCCGACCTTTACTTGATGTTCCAGATATCAAACCATATCTATGAATGGGATACGCTAGTACATCAAGGAGAACATTAGAAGCGGAGTGCTAAATGTCTCTCGGTCAATCATCCAGATTTTGTTTCCTTGGCCTTGCTAAGATGAAATCTGAGAAAGTGTTATCTTCCGTTGCATCTGCATCATCCATCACCATTCATCATGGTAGTATGTTGTGTTACTAGGATCCTTGACATGGATATTGGTAAAACCTTGATGAATATGGAAATGCTCAAGTTCTTGAGAGCGCGCTCAAGCTCTAGGTTTTATTGTCGGCATTGATTACATAGTGCTCTCAGTTTCCTCGGTTATGCTATAACCAATCCAACAGTGGATTCACTCTCTACTGTTGAGCTTCTCCCCAGTTACTAAAATCATCCCTTGTGTTGTCTTTAACAAGGTAATCCACATCATCCATCCTGGCCCGAGAATGTCATTCTTTCGGACTCCTTCAAATGATCGCTCGAGAATTGCCTTAGGCTGGTATAAAGAGTTTCAATGATCTCTAAATCAAAGGTAATTCTTTTTGCCACTTAAGGGGATATATCTACGAGTTGCCTTCCTCTAAAATGTCTCGCTGTGGTATCATGGCAACTCAAACTCTCGCTACGTTGACAACCGTTCACCACCCTATTAGGTGTGGAATTGTTGTCTACCTAGTGAACCCTCGTCATCTGTTCCACTCCATTCCTCTAGACGTATGCTTTGTATCTCAGCTTGAGAGATGTTTTTATGACTCACCCCGTGAGCTGATCCTAAGTTGTTTGATCTCCAAGAAGATCGATTCTCTTAGAGTTTCCCTTTCCTCTCATTGTCATGTTAGTTGGAGTTCTCAAAGCAAGACTTCGAGACGATGATGGTGATCGAATCAACGTTCATTTGAAGTGCAACTTGGATCGTGAAGATTATATTAGTTTGCGCTTCCCTTTTATCTTACCCTACGCTTGAATCTCGGGTCGAGATTCTTGTTTAGTGGGGGTGAGTTGTCACAGCCCCAGTTCAGCCCTTGCTTGACTTTGCTTGTTCATCATGCCATCATGTTTAAATTCCAAAGAAATTTGGAATGGGGATTGTTGAAACCCTAGCACCAAATGGAATTCAAATAGGTTCAACCTAAAAAATAATTTTAGTGAATCCAAATGGCTTTCAAAAATGTTCATCATTTCTATAAAATGCTAGAACCATAACCAGAGGTGTTGCACATTTTTCCATGACATATTTGGTCACTGAATTAAATCATAAGTAGTTGAATTTGGACATTTAAATTCTATAAAATATTTTAAATGTCCACATATTCCTAAACTGAAATGTTCCATGTTGGATATACTCTATCTGATGGGCATGTGCAGTTTGGTGATTTTTATAAGTGCCTAAGTATTTTAGAAAAACCTCAAAGTTCTGAGAAAATATAAAAAGTAAAGCAGAAGAAAGGGAAAATCTTACAGGCGCCTACTAACCGCCCACTTGCTGCCCAGCCCAATGCCATGGCCAATGCTTTGGCTTGGCTTGACGCCAGCAGTAGCAGGCTGCTTTCGACGGCGAGCACAGCATGCATGCCACGCAGCTGCCCGCCGCCTCGCCGCTCCCCTCGTCCAGATGCTGACGTGGGACGAACCCTCTCCCTCTCCCCGACCCCGCAGACACCCGCTCCTCGCCCTGGCTCCTCTCTCTCGCTCTCCCCAACGTCGCCCGAGACGTCATCGTCGCTGCCGCTCGCCACAGCCGCGTCCAATGCTGTCCCCGCGCCCTCTCACCGTGTCCGCACGGTTCGCCGTCGTTGACTACGCCGACCAACCAAGCCACACGACGCCGGAGCCCCTACATCACCCCCGCCGCCGTCGTCTTCAACCTTGGGTCGCCCAGATCGCCGTCGTCGTCCCGACCGCACCGAGCTTTCCCCGAGCCCACCGAGCGTCTCTACGTGACCGTTGTGAGCCACTGACCTTCCCCATCCTCTTCTTTTCTTTCCCCGTGCATCATAGCGACTGCACCGCGTTCACCCTGCCACGCCGCCGCCTGGGTTCGTCATTGGCGAAGCCTGGTGACCTTTGGTCCCATCGCAGTCGTCCGTTGCACTCATAGCGTTTAAGTGAAACAAAACTAAGCGCGGCAGCCGTCTCGTTTGCACACCACATCGCCGTTCTCGAGGTCGACCGAGCTTCGGCTGTCGCCGAGCTCATCGCCGGCGCCAACTCCGGCCACCCCGACCCCAACTGACTCCACCAAGACCCGCGGCTCGTCCCCAGCTCCACTTTGATGCCTTCCGCGTCCCATTTGGTGGCCGGAACGGCCAAAACCACTTCCGCCGCCATGTCGGGCTCGCCGGCGGCTAAACGCCGGCGCAGCCGACTTTGTCTTTGACCACGGGTGGGCCCTGGTTGACTCCGTTGAGTCAATAACAGGTGGGGCCGAGCCCCGTTAACTAATCCAGTTTAGTTTTAATTAAATTTCAACTAAACTAATCGCACTGACACACGGGGCCCACTGGTCAGTTTGACCTGGGCTGCCTCGTTGACCTGCTGACATCATGATGATGTCAGGCTGACGCAGTAACTTATTTTCTGAATTTATTTTTATTCAAGAAATTCTAGAAATTGTTGCAAACTTCTAAAATTCATATAAAATCGACCGTAGCTCCAAATCAAACAAATTATATATGAAAAATTATCAGAAAAATTCAAGGAATCCATCTGTACCATTTTCATGCACGTTTGAACAATGTTTGTCCTCTGTTTTGGACAAAACAAATAAAGGGCATTTAAATAATCATATATGGAGTTGGAATCTGAATCATGTATTCAAACCAACTTCATTTAAATCATAGCTAGGTGCATTAGCTCAAATCACAGCATATTGGCATGTCATGATCATGCATCATATTGTAGCATTGCATTGATTGTGTTCTTTGTCAGTTGTCGGTGTTTGTTCCCTCTCGATACACGTGGTTTCGACGACGAGTTCGATGACACCGATGAAGAACTATAATATCTTTAGAAGTGCCAGGCAAGCAAAACCCCCTTGTTCATTCCGATACAATCCCACTCTCTCGCTCCTGCTCTATTTTACTGCATTCGGACAACAACGATTCATCTGTTACTTGCTGCGGTAGCTGAACCCCTTTATCCTCTGCATGACCTGTCATTGCCACAGTAAATAGATGAAACCCACTAGCATGAGTAGGAGTTGTTTGAGCCCTGATGTGCCTACTCATTCATGCTTGTTTGTCATGCCTGCTATTGCTTAGAGTTGTGTCAGGTCTGATTCATCGGGAATGAATCAGAGGTGTGTGAACATGTCCTACTGTGTGTGAGCTAAGTGTGTGAACATGATTTGGTAAAGGTATCGGTGAGAGGCCATGTAGGAGTACATGGTGGGTTGTCTCATTGAAGCCGTCCTTAGGAACTGAGTTATGTGTTTGTGATCCATGATTCAGCTACTACCATGCATTGGGCCCTGAAATATGACCCCGCTCGACTTCTTATAAACCCTTGTCCTCTGTTCAGGAGTTGCAAGTAGTTTACGTGTTTGTAGTATCTTTGGAGGCCGTCTTGCAGCGCTAACCGTAGGGGTGGGCTGTGATGCGGTAGGCACGTGGCACGGTGTACCGGGCGCCCGTTTGGTGTCTCGGGAACCCTGCTCACATCGTTTGGGGCTGTGAGCGAAACTTCGGCCGGATCTCCTCATGGATGGAACCCGAATAGGCGATAAACCTGGACTAGGGACTTGAGTGTCTAGGTAGGTCGTGGTCTACACCCACGTCGGCTTTCGCTTGAAGTCTGCCGAGCACATGTCGTGTGCAGACGCTAAGTGGTGGAAACATGTATGAAGAAGTACACCCCTGCAGGGTTAATATGATCTATTCGAATAGCCGTGTCCGCGGTAAAGGACTTCTGGGTTGCCTATAACAGTTCATAGACAAGTGAAAGTGGATACTCTAAAATACGCAAGATAAGTGTGAGTGCTATGGATGGCGTTCTCGTAGGGAGACGGAGCGGATCCATAGTGGTGTATTGATATGGTGAATATGTGGACTCGTGTGCGCCACCTCAAAAGAGTTACTTGCAGTCGTAGTTTAGGATAGCCACCGAGTCAAAGCTGGCTTGTCACTGTTAAACTCCACCATCCCTTTGTTGATAATGATGCATATGTAGTTAGTTACGATGTAAGTCTTCTTTGGGTACATTTTACTCACGTTTGCCTATTTTATGTTTTTGCGAGAGACTTGGTCTCGCTAGTAGTTCCACGTGGACTTGACGTTTAGCTTGTTACCTCAGCTACGATCTTGTGCCCTCGGCGGATCTCGTAGATAGTCGGGCTTCTAAGCCTTTTTCATTTGTAGATGTCTGTACTCAGACATGTTAGCTTCCGCTTGTGCTTTGACTTGTATGCTCTGAATGTTGGGTCGTGAGACCCATGTTTGTAATATCTCGCTCCTCGGGGCCTAATGAATAAATACTTGAGTCGTAGAGTCATGTTGTGATGCCATGTTGTATTTGCACATATCGAGCATATTGTGTGTATGTTATTGAAATGCTTGGTATGTGTGGGATCTGACTATCTAGTTGTTTATCTTTAGTAGCCTCTCTTACCGGGAAATGTCTCCTAGTGTTTCCACCGAGCCATGGTAGCTTGCTACTGCTCCGGAACACTTAGGCTGGCCGGCATGTGTCCTTCTTCGTTCTGTGGTACATCCCTTCGGGAAATGTCACGCGTTGAGTACCGGAGTCCTGCTAGCCCAGTGCTTACAGCCCGGAACTTAGTCGTGATGACCGACACGTTCTATCTTTGGGTCATGGATGCTGTCCTGTAAGTCTGTGCCACTTTGGGTTTCACGACTAGCCATGTCAGCCGGGCTCCTTATCATATGGATGCTAGCGACACTATCATATACGTTGCCAAAAGGCGCAAATGGTCCCGGGCAAAGGTAAGGCGACACCCGTGGGAATACCGTGCGTGAGGCCGCAAAGTGATATGAGGTGTTACATGCTAGATCGATGTGGCATTGAGTCGGGGTCCTGACATTCCGAAGCCATCCGCCGTCTCTGTCATCGCCGGCGACGTGCCGTGGACCAGGTCCGGTGGTTTTCACCCTACTGACCAGGGTTTGACCTCCCCCCCGTGTGTCACTGACACGTGGGCCATCCCCCTGACACTTTTAGTTAGTATTAGTTTAACACTAATTAACCTAGGTTAGTTAGCTAATTAGTCGCTGAATAGTAGGCCCCGGCCCCACAAACAGTTTAGTTAGAATTAACTTTAGGCTAATTAGCTTGGTTAATTAGTTGTGCCACTGACCAGTGGGACCCACTGGTCAGGTTTGACCTGGACGACCCCGCTGACCTGCTGACGTCACAGAGGTGTCGTGCTGACGCAATAACTCTTTTCTGGAATTTAAATAAGTCTTAAATGATTTATTTATTTCAGAAAATATCCAAAACATTGAAAATACATAGAAATTCAACCGTAACTCCAAATGAAATAAGTTATATATAAAAAATGATCAGAAAAATCCAATCTATCCATCTGTACTGGTTTCATGCATGTTTAAACAACTTAACCTTGCTGTTTAGTGCAAAACATGATAAGCACTATTTAAATTCATAAGATGAGTTTGGGGTTGAACCATTGGTTCAAAATGACTCAAACCCATCTGGTTTTAGTTGCATTAGCCCAACACACTCATTTTGCCATGTCATCATCATGCATCATATTGTGCATTGCATTGAGTGTGCTTCCTTCTCCGTTGCCGGTAATTGTCCCCTCTCGATAGACGTGGTTTCGACGATGAGTTTGATGACACCGATGAAGAGCTATACTATCTTCAGAAGTGCCAGGCAAGCAAAACCCCCTTGTTCATTCTGATACAATCCCACTCTCTCGCTCCTGCTCTCTTTTACTGTATTAGGACAACAACAATTCAACTATTACTTGCTGCGGTAGTTGAACCCCTTTATCCTCTGCATGACCTGTCATTGCCACAGTAAATAGATGAAACCCACTAGCATGAGTAGGAGTTTGTCGGATTTCGGGTTCCGGCAGACCCTTGAGGTTCAAACTCTGGGGTGCGCGCGGAGATTCAACCCTCTGCCTGCCTATTCCTCGCCGAATCGCTAGGATCTAAACTACGAAACAGAACAACACAAGAGACACCATTGTGGTGTAATAACCTACTCCAGTGTGTGGTGTGGTGGATTGCCTCTTGGGCTGATGATGAGCAATACAAGGAAGAACAGCCTCGCGAGGGTCTGCTCTTGGCTGGTGCTACTTGGTTCTGGCTCTTGGATTCTCGATGGTAGATTAGGTTTTTAGATGTCCCTACCCAGGGGGTGGTTAGTCCTATTTATAGGCAAAGGCACTGGGCCTCTTCCCAAATATTGAGTGCGAGGGCGCCAACAATTGGCCATTTTGAAGGGGAACAGCGGGTACACTTATCCTGACTAAAGTTGGTCCTCGCCTGTCAAAGGCTCTGGTGATGACGCCTGCTTGGGCTCCACAATGACTTCCTTCCGGCCGTTGGGCTGGTCTTGGTCTTGTTGCATCGAAATGGATGCCTTTGCTTGATGCTCTCGCCTGCGCTTGCTCCCTTTGCACCAAAGAGGAAAGGAGGACACTGTGCGGGCTGGTGCCCGACTGGCGCCCTTGGTCGTCATGGCTTGCATCATGGGCACCTCGCGAGGTACCCCACCTTGAACTCTCCGCCTCCTCGTGAGCCAGCCTGACGAGGCCGTGCTTGAGGAAGCTCCTTGTAGTCCGCCCCGCGAGGCTTGGCCCCTCGCGAGGGTCTTGCGTTTGTGTTGATGAAGATGGGCTGCGCTGGGCCTCCCTCGAGCCACGCCGCAGGCCGCAGGCAGGCAAGTCAGGGGACGCCCGTTCCCAGAACGCCGACAGTAGCCCCCGGGCCCATGGCGCGCCCAGACTTGGCCGAGCAGAGAGGTGAAAGGGCAAGTGCGAAGCGTCACGGGCCCTAAAAGCTTGCGGCCTTGGGCGCCGTGTGGCGGTTGATTGGACGTGGGCGCCTTCGGTTCCCAACGTCTCCTTGGTAACCGCACAGATTCGACAAGTCTCTGCATGCAAAGCGGGTCATGATTACCTGCGATCGTGGAGGTCGCCCTCGCAAACATCCTGTGGCCTCCGCGGCGGCCCCCCGCGGTCGCGGAGGTGGCTCTCTGCGCGGCAATGAGCGGCTGGCCATGGTCGGCGGGCGTGTTCCGGCCGTGTGACCCCCGAGGGTGCGCCTCCATACTGCGGAGGTGCTGCCGGAGTTCATTGTGTGGGCGGTGGAGCCGACCGGCGCCCGGCTTCAGCTTCCTCGCTTCCTCCTAGGTGAGCTCCCAGATGGCGCCTTGGGTGGCCTCTGGCTCCAGGCAGATGGCTGCTGCAGCCGGGCCTTGTGGGCTTATTGGAGGTCTCCGTTCTGCCGGAGCCTAGCCACGACCAGCGGTGGCGGCAGACGTTCTTGTCGCAGCGTGGTCTCCGCCGCCGGTGCTCTCTACACTTCAAGTTCGACGGAGACGCCACCCTCTACGTGAGGGTGTTTGGGGAAGATGGTTGCCATGCAGGGTGCTGTCCTGAAGATGGCGACCGCGGCCGAGGACTCAGCCCCGGCGAGGACGGGGAGGGCAGCGCGCGAGCGGCCGGCGGCGCCCGTGACTCCTCAAGCTTCACCAGCTCTTCTTCGGGTAGCAACCCTTCCGGCAGCGGTCGCGGTCAGCCTCCACGCCGTCGCACCTTCTTGGAGGGTGGTAGCGGGTCTGCCCGCCGTCGCGCCCCGGTGAAGCGCGAGAGAGAGTCCGCCTGAGCTCCGGAGGTGGCTCGAGTCTTCCATGAGGGCCGGCGCGGGACGAGCTTCGCCTGCTTTTGTTCTTTCCTTTCTTTTCTCCTGCGCAAAAAGACAGCAATGTGTGGCCCCGAGGGGGCGTGTTTGGGTTAACGTCGTCAATCATTGCACTGTTTCTATTATTCCGGTATTGTTCCTTTCTGTTGCATACCCATTCGCAATTAATCTCTAGCCTTAGCCGTGGGGCGACCGACCCAGGCCCTGTATTCGTGTCGTGGTGCCCGTGAGGCATGGTCTGGAGAGGCGCTCCGGTAGTGGACCTGGGCCGTGAAAACTTGAGAGACAGGGGCAGGAACACTCGCGAGGGCGCCCGGGGCTTCCACCTCGCAAGCCCCCGCGCAAGAGAAATCGAGGCAGGAGAGCGAAAAAGTCGAAGAACCATAGGTCAAAAGGCGGCGATAGTTTCGATAAAACTCCAAATGAGAATGAAATGGCCAACTACAGAAAGCAAATGAAAAAGCCGCATCCAGCACCTAGTCTAGTCTTCGACGTCTTCTCACCAGCGCAGAGCTAAGTGTTGCCACTGGGCGTGGGAGGGAGCCCTAGGGCCTGAGGCCGGCACCCCTGAGACACCGGGGCGTGTATAGCCCCAACTCATTATTACGTGAGAGTGTCACGGGCGGCGAGCTTCACAGGCATTGGCCTTCTTCACAGGCTATGGGCCTTTCTTCGGGGAAGCAAGCTTCACGGGCATTGGCCCTCTTCACAGGCTCCGGGCCTTTTCCAAAACGTGATAGCTTCACAGGCTCTGGGCCTTTTCCAACGAGATGAGCTTCACAGGCATTTGCGTTCTTCACAAGCTCTGGGCCTTTTCCAAAAAGATGAGCTTCACAGGCATTTGCCTTCTTCACAGGCTCTGGGCCTTTTCCAAAAAGATGAGCTTCACAGGCATTTGCCTTCTTCACAGGCTCTGGGCCTTTTTAGGGGTAAAACCTCCGGAGGTGCTGGATGTTCCACGCGTTCTGTACAGGTACTCCCTCCTGAGTCTCCAAGTGCACGAGCCGGGCCTGGAAACATGAACAACCTTGAAAGGGCCCTCCCACATAGGAGAGAGCTTATGCAGTCCCTCCACAGAGGACCGTCGAACACGAGGTCCCCTACCTCGAGAGTTCTGGGGTGGATGTTGCGGCAGTGGTATCCCCGGAGTGCCTGCTGGTATCTTGCCGCTCGCAGCGCAGCTTCTCGACGACGCTCCTCCCACAGCACGAGGTCCGTCCCCCGCATGGCGTCCTGCAACATCTCGCCGAATGCGGGACCAGCGGATCGGCGCTGACCTCGTGAGGAGGACCGCTTGACTCTGTAGACCAAGAAGAAGGGGTCTCCCGATCGGCTTGGTCGCGGTTGTCGCGGATGGACCACGGCCGGATGAAGTTCGTCATACCAACCTCGCGCGCAGCCCTCGGTTTCTTCTTGAGCGTCCCGGTCTTGAGGCCCCTCTCGACTTCTGCGTTGGCCCGCTTCGGCTGGCCGTTGCCGAAGTGCGCCACGAGCGTAGCATATCTATGTTCCAAGGTTAGCACGATGCGTTTTGAAAAGGTTCTTGGTGAATCTGCGAACCGTTGTCGATGATGATGCGGTTCGGCACCCGAACCGCTCACGATGCCCTTGATGAACTTGACCGCGAGAACCAGCGGGGATGGTGCGGACGGCCTCGACTTCGCCCACTTGGTGAACTTGTCCACGGCGGCGTAGAGGTAGCGATAGCCCCTAAGCGCCGAGGAAAAGGGCCGGGATATCCGGGCCCCGGGCGCAAATGGCCACATGAGGGGTATGGTTTGCAGACCTCCTGCCGGCTGATGGATCTGCTTGGCATGGAATTGGCAGGCCTCGCAAGCCTTCACAAGCTCGACAGCGTCATTGACCGCGGTAGGCCAATAGAAACCGCTGCGGAACGCCTTGCCGACGAGGGTCCGTGACGACGAATGATGCCCACAGTCTCCACCGTGTATATCTGCCAGCAGTTCTTTCCCTTGCTCCCTAGTGATGCAACGCAGGGAGACATCATTCAGTCGTTTCCGATAGAGCTCCCCATCCCTGATGCAGTACGCTGTGGCTTGCCGCGCCACACACTCTGCTTCTTCCTCCTCTGGCAGGGTCCCTTGTGTTAAGTAACTCCGGAGCTCTGTGATCCGGCACCCCTCCTGAGGCTCCATCGTCAGGAGCAGGCGTGCTCCCAAGGCCGGGCCACAGGCTGGGGCTCCTGAGGCAGGTGGCTGAGGAAGCTCCACCCGAGGCTGTGCTGTGCTCGACAATGATGGAAGGGCCGAGGTCTTGAAGAGACGTTCCTCGAAGATGCCCGGCTCCTGGGGTAACCGCCTGGAGGCTCATTTGGCGATGTCGTCGGCCTCTTGATTAGTGCCGAGGGGCACATGCTGTAGCTCCAACCCCTAGAACTGCTTCTCCATTCTGCGGACCTCCGCATGGTAGGCCTCCATGTGCTCATATCTTGGCTTGTATACCTTGTTGGAGATATTGACAAGGAGCTGCGAATCACCCTTGATAGTAAGACGCTTCACTCCCAAGGCAGCAGCGGCCTTCAGGCCTGCTATTAGTCCCTCGTACTCTGCTATATTGTTGGAGACCTTTTCGCCCTGCTGGAAGCAGAGCTGCACGGCGTAGTATAGCTTGTACTGGGTGGGAGATATGAGCACCGCCCCAGCGCCAGCGCCATGCCTAGAGAATGCCCCGTCGAAGTACATGACCCAGCCTTCTGGCACCTCGCTTCCTGGGGAGAGTGATCGGTCCTCGTCGGCCTTGAGGTCCGGTGCCTCCATCCACTCAGCCATGAAATCTACTAGCGCGGCACCCTTGATAATCTTGGTCATACTGAACTCGAGCTGAAACGCTTGCAGTTCAATGTTTCACTCAGCGACCCTTCCGGCCGAGTTAGGGCTCCTAAGCACCCTTTCCAAGGGGTATGCCGAGACAACCTTGATCAGGTGACCCTGGAAGTAGTGCCGTAGCTTGCGTGAGGCCACCAGCAGCGCGAGGAGGAGCTTCTACGGCATGGGGTACCGTGCCATCGCATCCCGCAACACCGTGCTGACGAAGTACACCGGGTGCTCGACGAGGCTTGGAGCGTCGGCGCTGATTGTGCCCTCCGGAGGCTGTAGCGCCTGCTGAGGCGTTGGGGCCTCCGGAGGTTGGTTGCCTGGGGGAAGAGCTTCCTCCGCTTTTGGTGCGCTTCCCTGCGGCGGCTGATCCTCCTCAGCCATGGTTGCAACCTCTGCGAGTCCTTTCTGGTCCTGCTTTGCGCTGACACGTGCAGCAGCCGTGGCTTTGGTCCGATGCCCCTCCCTAACTGCGCTGGCGGAGTAAGGAGTGGCGGCGAGATAGAGTACTAAGGGCTCTTGAGGGCGTGGGGCCACCATCACCGGAGGGCTGGTCAAGTATCTCTTGAGATCTTGGAACGCTTTGTCGGCTTCTTCAGTCCATTCAAAGGGCCCTTTCTTCTTCATCAGCTGAAAGAAAGGCAGCGCTCGCTTCCTAACCTGGAGATGAAGTGCCCTAAGCGATCCACGCCGCCGTGAGCTCTGCATTTCTCGAGGGTCTTTGGTGGGCTCATGTCCTCGACTTCCTTGATCTTTTCTGGGTTGGCCTCGATGCCTCGGTGGGACACGAGGAAGCCCAAGAGATTGCCCGAGGGGACTCCAAACACACACTTCTCGGGTTGAGCCGCGAGCTCACTGCGTGAGGCTCATGAAGGTTTCCTCCAGGTCTTGTATCAGGGTCTTGGCCGCGCGAGACTTCACTACGATGTCGTCCACGTAAGCCTCCACATTCTTCCCGAGCTGCGGGCCCAAGGTGATGTGCATGAGCCGCTGAAAGGTTGCCCCCGCGTTGCGCAGTCCGAACGACATGCATGTATAGCAGTACACCCTGCACGGGGTCAGGAAGGCCGTCTTCTCCATGTCTTCCACCGCCATCTTGATCTGGTGATACCCGGAGAAGGCATCCAAGAAGCATAACAGGTCACACTCAGCGGTGGAATCGACGATCGATCGTCTGACGGCGGGAACGGATCTTGCGGGCATGCTTTGTTGAGGTTGGTGAAGTCGACACACATGCGTTCCTTCCCTCCCTTCTTTGGCACAACCACGGGGTTGGCCAACCAATCTGGGTATCGGACCTCGCGAATAACCCCCGCGGCTTCTAGCTTGCGGGTCTCCTGGACGATGAAGGCCTGCTTTTCAGTGGACTGCCTCCTCGCCTTCTGCTTCACGGGGCGCACGTTGGGACACACGTTGAGGTGGTGCTCGATTACGCCCCGTGGGATCCCTGCCAACTGATCGGGCTCCCAGGCGAACACCTTCTTGTTTGCACGCAGGAACTTGACCAGGGCTTCCTCCTGCTCGGGCTCGAGGTTGGCGCCTATGGTGAAAGTGGCGTTAGTGGACCCGTCCTCATCGACAGGTACCCTTGTCCAGCTCCGCCCCCACCATCGCACGGAAACGACTCAGCTCTTCAGAGATGTAGGTCAAGAAGGAGACCAGGTCAGGAAGCCACAGCTCGTTGAAGTCGACGGGGTGGTCGAACGGGTTTAGCTCGACGGCTAGCATGGTCGCGCTAGAATGACGGTTGGCATTGCGCAGCCGCAACACATGCGTGGCAACATGGTCCACCAAGTGGTTGAGGCGATCCTGGACCTCGTCACGATTGGCCAGCTTGCGCTCCAGCCGGCTTACCTGACTGCTTATCGTATCTCCCGCTTTCTATAGCAAAGCCGCCGATGCCTCAAGCATCTTTGTGGTGGACGCCTGCCGCTTTTGAAGCTCCGTGAACTCCCGCACACAAAGGAGGAGCACGACACTCCTATCCTCCTTGAGCTGATGGAGCTCCACGTCCTTGGCCCTGAGCTCCGCATCCTTGGCTTGGAGCTCCTGTGTCAGGCGCCTCACCTCAACCTCCGCGATCTGGTGCGCCACCATGGAACTAGGTAGAAGCAATGGGGAGAGGAAGAAAAGGGGGCAAAATGGCTGAAAGGCAATGCAATCTATGGGAAGGCGGAGGGAGCCAGCCGAGGAGCAGGGTGAATCTTTTGGTTTTCACCATGGGAAAACACCAGTCGATGACTTTTCACATCAGGGAGCGGTGGGTTTTACAGGTGGAATTATCATGACTAATAGCTGCCGCGCCTGCTCCTGTCAATCAAAAAATAAAAATCGTGCCGCACCTGCCGCACCCACAGACTAGAGCAATGAAGCGGTGGAAATTTAAATTTACCTGCCGACAAGGAGAGAAAATATGGATGAAAAAACAAATGTGGTGGCGGCCTAGCTAATTGGTCGCACTAGGCCAACTAGCTAGCCACCATGCTTCACTGATGTACTCGGTGGGTGTCGGCGTTCGGGAACGGGGTACCCAGACTGCCTGCTCATGACCCATGGCGTGGCTCGTCGGTGACTGGTATGGCCCATCTTGACATCGACAAGACAAGACCCTCACGAGGGGCCAAGCCTCGCGAGGTGGACGACGCTAAGACCTCCAGAGGGAACGGCCACCCTAGGCTGTCTCCTGAGGAGCGGAGATTCCTATGCGTGCCCCATCTCAGGAGGTTCAGATGATGTAAGCCGTGATGATCACGGCCAGGCGGGCGCCAGCGGGGGCAGTACAGTAGCTTTCCTCTTTGGTGCTAAGAAGGCAAGCGTAGGCGCGGAGTCCCGAGGAACTACAAGACCAAGACCGCTAGGACGACAGGACGGATGTCATAGTTGAGCCCACCATGGCGTCACGGCTAGAAGCTTTGCAAGCGAAGACCACCTTTCGTCAGGATAAGATGTACTTCTTGTCACATTTCAAACTGGCCATTGTGGAATCTCTTCCTGCCTCCATTTTGGGGGAAGAGGACCAAGACAACTATAAATATAGGTTAGCCACCACCGTAGAAGGGACCCGATGGGATCCATCCGAACCCTCACAAGCTCACACCAACACAAGAACAGACCTTCAGAGGTTCTTCTTCCTCTGTACTAGTTCTTCCTCAGCCCACCGCGAGGCTAATCCACCACAAAGCAAGAGTAGGGTCTTACACATAAGGTGGCGAACTGGATAAACTACCATGTCTCTTTCCTTCCCGTTCATCGACCTAGGCTATGAGAGCGACGAGTTGGTAGGATGGTGAGATCAAGTTCTTCGCACACACCCCAGAGTTCAAACCTCTCTTGGGTCTGCGGAGCCCTGAATCCGACATTTGGCGCTAGGTAGGGGGCGTGTCGAAGGATTGCCTTCTCGCCGGCTGTGCTCCGTCCTCACCACCTAGCTTCCATGGCCTATGTCACCCCGCCAGGCACGCTCGGAGAAGCTCTCGGTCTCCAGGCCCTCTCCCTACCCTGCGGCAGGTGCGGTGGCCTCCGAAGTTCAGGCCTAACTTGTCGTCATGATACGATGGCGTGGCAGACCCCGTGGAGTTCCTCCAGACATACGTGGAGGCCATTTGGTTAGCCAGCGGCGATGACAAGGTCGAAGTGAATTGGCTCCATATAGCCCTCAGGGGAGCACCCCGCGCCTGGCTCCTCGACCTGCCAGAATCCTTGGAGGACTCTTGGGAAGAGCCGCACAACCAGCTCATCGCGCGCTTCGCGGCGCCGGTGCCCCACGCCATCACGACCATCCTTGGCGGGTCGCAGGCCCCGACCTCAGATCGCAATGCCAAGCAGTTCTTCCGCCAGGTGGGAGCTACCCATTCGCCACCGGGCTGGGTGGCACCTCAGGCCAATCGCACCTTCGACTCAGGGACCACCCCAAGACCGCGGTCAATGCTAGCATGCTCCTTATGCTCTGCAGCCCCACCATCTGCAATGTAGCAGTCACCAGGACCCTCATCGATGGCGGCGCTGGCCTCAACGTCCTCTCCATGGAAGTGTTCGGCCTGCTTCATGTGCCTTAAGGCCGGCTCCTCCCCACCAAGCCTTTCTCTGGGGTCGTCGATGGCTCCACCTGCCATCTAGGGCAGATTTGCCTCCCTGTCACCTTTGGCATGCGCGACAACTACCGCACCGGGCTCATCGACTTTGACATCGCCCGCATCATCCTCTCGTACAACGCCATTCTTGGGTATCCAGCCTTGGCCAAGTTCATGGCGGTGACTCACCCTGGCTACAACATCATGAAGATATCGGGAAGAAGCGGTGTCCTCACAATCACAGGGGATACCAAGGATGCACTCTCAGCCCTCAAAGCTCGCCTCCAGGGCCGCGGTGGCCGCACGACCAAGCGGGAAGGGGGCTCAGGAGGGCCCGGGGGCTGCGCCAGCAAAGAAGAAGCAATTGTTTTCTCAAGAATGGGCCAAAACAAAGCAGGTGCCACTCGATGAAGACGAGGGATCAGGCTCTACCTTCACCATAGGTGCTGGCCTCCCCCTAGATCAGGAAGAGGCGCTGGTCAGCTTCCTCCGCGCAAACAAGGATGTGTTTGCATGGGAGGCGACGTACCTGGTCGGGGTTTCGCATGGGGTCATTGAGGGAGTCCTGGATTAAGGGATCCTCGGACAGCCGGACTATATACTTTAGCCGGACTGTTGGACTATGAAGATAAAGATTGAAGACTTTATCCCGTGTCCGTATGGGACTCTCCTTTGCGTGGAAGGAAAGCTTGGAGATTCGGCTATGTAGATTTCCTTCTCTGTAACCGACTCTATGTAACCCTAGCCCCCTCCGGTGTGTATATAAACCGGAGGGTTTAGTCCGTAGGACAAGAACAATCATAATCATAGGCTAGCTTCTAGGGTTTAGCCTCTATGATCTCGTGGTAGATCAACTCTTGTAATACTCATATCATCAAGATCAATCAAGCAGGAAGTAGGGCATTACCTCCACCGAGAGGGCCCGAACCTGGGTAAAACATCGTGTCCCCTGCCACCTATTACCATTAGCCTTAGACGCACAGTTCGGGACCCCCTACCCGAGATCCGCTGGTTTTGACACCGACATTGGTGCTTTCATAGAGAGTTCCACTGTGTGATCGCGATAAGGTTTGATGGCTCCCTCATAGAGAGTTCCACGTTGGGACACACGTTGAGGTGGAGCTCGATTACGCCCCGTGGGATCCCTGCCAACTGATCGGGCTCCCAGGCAAACACCTTCTTGTTTGCACGCAGGAACTTGACCAGGGCTTCCTCCTGCTCGGGCTCGAGGTTGGCGCCTATGGTGAAAGTGGCGTTAGTGGACCCGTCCTCATCGACAGGTACCCTTGTCCAGCTGCGCCCCCACCATCGCACGGAAACGACTCAGCTCTTCAGAGATGTAGGTCAAGAAGGAGACCAGGTCAGGAAGCCACAGCTCGTTGAAGTCGACGGGGTGGTCGAACGGGTTTAGCTCGACGGCTAGCATGGTCGCGCTAGAATGACGGTTGGCATTGCGCAGCCGCAACACATGCGTGGCAACATGGTCCACCAAGTGGTTGAGGCGATCCTGGACCTCGTCACGATTGGCCAGCTTGCGCTCCAGCCGGCTTACCTGACTGCTTATCGTATCTCCCGCTTTCTATAGCAAAGCCGCCGATGCCTCAAGCATCTTTGTGGTGGAAGCCTGCCGCTTTTGAAGCTCCGTGAACTCCCGCACACAAAGGAGGAGCACGACACTCCTATCCTCCTTGAGCTGATGGAGCTCCACGTCCTTGGCCCTGAGCTCCGCATCCTTGGCTTGGAGCTCCTGTGTCAGGCGCCTCACCTCAAACTCCGCGATCTGGTGCGCCACCATGGAACTAGGTAGAAGCAATGGGGAGAGGAAGAAAAGGGGCAAATGGCTGAAAGGCAATGCAATCTATGGGAAGGCGGAGGGAGCCAGCCGAGGAGCAGGGTGAATCTTTGGTTTTCACCATGGGAAAACACCAACGATGACTTTTCACATCAGGGAGCGGTGGGTTTTACAGGTGGAATTATCATGACTAATAGCTGCCGCGCCTGCTCCTGTCAATCAAAAAATAAAAATCGTGCCGCACCTGCCGCACCCACAGACTAGAGCAATGAAGCGGTGGAAATTTAAATTTACCTGCCGACAAGGAGAGAAAATATGGATGAAAAAACAAATGTGGTGGCGGCCTAGCTAATTGGTCGCACTAGGCCAACTAGCTAGCCACCATGCTTCACTGATGTACTCGGTGGGTGTCAGCATTCTGGGAACCAGGGTACCCAGACTGCCTGCCTGCAGCCCATGGCGTGGCTCCGTCAGCGGCCTGGTATGGCCCATCTTCAGCATCGACAAGACAAGACCCTCACGAGGGGCCAAGCCTCGCAAGTGGACGACGCTAAGACCTCCAGAGGGAACGGCCACCCTAGGCTGTCTCCTGAGGAGCGGAGATTCCTATGCGTGCCCCATCTCAGGAGGTTCAGATGATGTAAGCCGTGATGATCACGGCCAGGCGGGCGCCAGCGGGGGCAGTACAGTAGCTTTCCTCTTTGGTGCTAAGAAGGCAAGCGTAGGCACGGAGTCCCGAGGAACTACAAGACCAAGACCGCTAGGACGACAGGACGGATGTCATAGTTGAGCCCACCATGGCGTCACGGCTAGAAGCTTTGCAAGCGAAGACCACCTTTCGTCAGGATAAGATGTACTTCTTGTCACATTTCAAACTGGCCATTGTGGAATCTCTTCCTGCCTTCATTTTGGGGGAAGAGGACCAAGACAACTATAAATATAGGTTAGCCACCACCGTAGAAGGGACCCGATGGTATCCATCCGAACCCTCACAAGCTCACACCAACACAAGAACAGACCTTCGGAGGTTCTTCTTCCTCTGTACTAGTTCTTCCTCAGCCCACCGCGAGGCTAATCCACCACAAAGCAAGAGTAGGGTCTTACACCGCAAGGTGGCCCGAACCTGGATAAACTACCATGTCTCTTTCCTTCCCGTTCATCGACCTAGGCTATGAGAGCGACGAGTTGGTAGGATGGTGAGATCAAGTTCTTCGCACACACCCCAGAGTTCAAACCTCTCTTGGGTCTGCGGAGCCCTGAATCCGACATTTGGCGCTAGGTAGGGGGCGTGTCGAAGGATTGCCTTCTCTTGGTGTGCTCCGCCCTCACCACCTAGCTTCCATGGCCTATGTCACCCCGCCAGCACGCCGAGAAGCTCTCGGTCTCCAGTTCTCTCTCCTGCCCTGCGGCGGTGTGCGGGCCTCCGGTTCGAGCCTAACTTGTCGTCATGATACGATGGCGTGGCGAGACCCGTGGAGTTCCTCCGACATACGTGGAGGCCATTTGGTCAGCCAACATGGCGACAAGGTCGAAGTGAATTGGCTCCATATAGCCCTCGGGGAGCACCCGCGCTGGCTCCTCGACCTGCCAGAATCCTTGGAGGACTCTTGGGAAGAGCCGCACAACCAGCTCATCGCGCGCTTCGCGGCGCCGGTGCCCCACGCCATCACGACCATCCTTGGCGGGTCGCAGGCCCCGGCCTCAGATCGCAATGCCAAGCAGTTCTTCCGCCAGGTGGGAGCTACCCATTCGCCACCGGGCTGGGTGGCACCTCAGGCCAATCGCACCTTCGACTCAGGGACCACCCCAAGACAAAGGTCAATGCTAGCATGCTCCTTATGCTCTGCAGCCCCACCATCTGCAATGTAGCAGTCACCAGGACCCTCATCGATGGCGGCGCTGGCCTCAACGTCCTCTCCATGGAAGTGTTCGACCTGCTTCATGTGCCTTAAGGCCGCTCCTCCCCACCAAGCCTTTCTCAGGGTCGTCGATGGCTCCACACGCAATCTAGGGCAGATTTGCCTCCCTGTCACCTTTGGCATGCGCGACAACTACCGCACCGGGCTCATCGACTTTGACATCGCCCGCATCATCCTCTCGTACAACGCCATTCTTGGGTATCCAGCCTTGGCCAAGTTCATGGCGGTGACTCACCCTGGCTACAACATCATGAAGATATCGGGAAGAAGCGGTGTCCTCACAATCACAGGGGATACCAAGGATGCACTCTCAGCCCTCAAAGCTCGCCTCCAGGGCCGCGGTGGCCGCACGACCAAGCGGGAAGGGGACTCAGGAGGGCCCGGGGGCTGCGCCAGCAAAGAAGAAGCAATTGTTTTCTCAAGAATGGGCCGAAACAAAGCAGGTGCCACTCGATGAAGACGAGGGATCAGGCTCTACCTTCACCATAGGTGCTGGCCTCCCCCTAGATCAGGAAGAGGCGCTGGTCAGCTTCCTCCGTGCAAACAAGGATGTGTTTGCATGGGAGGCGACGTACCTGGTCGGGGTTTCGCATGGGGTCATTGAGGGAGTCCTGGATTAAGGGATCCTCGGACAGCCGGACTATATACTTTAGCCGGACTGTTGGACTATGAAGATAAAGACTGAAGACTTCATCCCGTTTCCATATGGGACTCTCCTTTGCGTGGAAGGAAAGCTTGGAGATTCGGCTATGTAGATTTCCTTCTCTGTAACCGACTCTATGTAACCCTAGCCCCCTCCGGTGTGTATATAAACCGGAGGGTTTAGTCCGTAGGACAAGAACAATCATAATCATAGGCTAGCTTCTAGGGTTTAGCCTCTATGATCTCGTGGTAGATCAACTCTTGTAATACTCATATCATCAAGATCAATCAAGCAGGAAGTAGGGTATTACCTCCACCGAGAGGGCCCGAACCTGGGTAAAACATCGTGTCCCCTGCCACCTGTTACCATTAGCCTTAGACGCACAGTTCGGGACCCCCTACCCGAGATCCGCCGGTTTTGACACCGACATTGGTGCTTTCATAGAGAGTTCCACTGTGTCATCGTGATAAGGCTTGATGGCTCCCTCAATCATCTTCAACGATGTGGTCCAGGGGGAGGTTTTCCTTCCCGGACAGATCTTCGTGTTCGGCGGCTTCGCACTGCGGGCCAATTTGCTTGGTCATCTGGAGCAGATCGATAGCTATGCCCCTGGCCATTAGTTCAGGTTTGGAAGCTTGAACTATACTGCCGACATCTGTGGAGACTTGATCTTCGACGGATTCGAGCCCATACCGTGTGCGCCGAACAGTCACGACAGGCGTGACTTCGATCTGCCATCGGACAATATTCGGGAGATTGCGCCTATGGTAGCACCGGGAATCAATCCGGAGCAGATCGTACCTTCTGAGGGTGGGTGGATGGAACAATCCACGGAAGCCGCACACTCATCGGCATTGGAGCCGAACATTGATCCCACCTCCTGTGAGGATGGTGTCATCGGACCCTCGGACTCGTCTCCGGCTACAGGTTTCGAGCCGCGTGCGCCCGTGCCTATCGAATCGGATTGGGCACCCATCATGGAGTTCACCGCCGCGGATATTTTTCAGCACTCTTCCTTAGGAGATGTGCTAAACTCATTAAGGTCTCTTTCCTTGTCGAGAGATTCCTGGCCGAACTATGTCCGGCTCGAGTGGGAAGCTGACGACGAAGAAATTAGTTCCCCACCCACCACCCACTTAATAGCCACTGTCGATGACTTAACCGACGTGCTTGACTTCGACTCCGAAGACATCGACGGTATGGACGACGATGCTGGAGAACAACAGCAACCACTGCCTATAGGGCGTTGGACAACCACCTCATCATAGGATATTTATATGGTGGACACCCCTAAAGAAAACAATGGCGATGAGGCAACGGAAGATAACCCCTTGGAGAAGCAATCCAGACACCGGCGTCATCGCGCCGCTCCAAGCCCCGCCATAGCAAAGATAGTGATACCAGCACAAGAGATAACAATCCGGATGGTGCTGAAGACAAGGACAATCCTGCCCAGCCAGGCTTCGAGCAGGCCGAGCAAGAGGATGGGAAAGATAGCCCTAAAAAACAGGCAACTGATGGAGAATCAGAGGACGATAATTACATGCCTCTCTCCGAAGACGAAGTGAGCCTTGGCGATGAAGAATTCATCGTGCCTGAAGATCCCGTCGAGCAGGAGCGCTTCAAACGCGGCAACGAAGAATTCATCGTGCGTGAAGATCCCGTTGAGCAGGAGCGCTTCAAACGCCAGCTTATAGCCACTGCAAAAAGCCTGAAGAAAAAGCAGCAATATCTTCAAGCTGATCAGGATCTGCTAACTGACAGATGGACCGAGGTCCTGGCTGCCGAGGAATACGGACTCGAGCGCCCTAGCAAAATCTACCCAAAGCGCAGGCTGCTACCTCAACTCGAGGAGGAGGCTTTAAAGCCCATGCTTCCAACACATGATGCAGCTGACCGGCCCCCCGTGGCCGAGACAAAGCGGCGTACCAGCCCGAAGTCCAGACCAAACCCCGTCGTGAATCAAACGAAAACACCAAGTCCCGAGGATACACGAAGGACCTGCGAGATGTATTGGAAAACAAAGCAGGACAGTCAAGATCGATCTACGGATCAAGGGGACGTGCCACAAGACGTGAAGATGATCGTCACGCCGGATACAATAAACCAAAGTCTGGCCGGGCCGAATATAATAGACCGGATTCATTTGAACTACATCGGAATGTAGCTCGGCATAGGGACGCCGCACACCCCCTATGCTTCACTGATGAAGTTATGGATCATGAATTCCTAGAGGGGTTTAAACCCGTAAACATTGAATCATATGATGGCACAACAGACCCCACGGTATGGATCAAAGATTTTCTTCTCCACATTCACATGGCCCGCGGCGATGACTTACATGCCATAAAGTACCTACCACTTAAGCTCAAAGGACCGGCTCAACATTGGCTTAATAGCCTGCCAGCAAGCTCCATTGGCAGTTGGGAGGATCTGGAAGATGCGTTCCTCGATAACTTCCAGGGCACCTACGTGCGACCACCGGACGCTGATGACTTAAGTCACATAACCCAACAGCCCGGAGAGTCAGCCAGGAAATTCTGGACTCGGTTCCTAACTAAAAAGAACCAAATTGTCGACTGTCTGGATGTCGAAGCCTTAGCGGCCTTCAAGCACAATGTCCGCGACGAATGGCTCGCCCGACATCTCGGCCAAAAGAAGCCGAAGTCCATGGCAGCCCTCACGACACTCATGACCCGCTTCTGCGTGGGCGAAGGCAGCTGGCTGGCTCGCAGCAACATCACACCCAAAAACTCAGGTGATTCAGACGCGAGGGATAGCAACGGCAAGCCATGAAAAAATAGTCACAAGCGTCGCAATAATGGCAACAACTCCGAAGACAGGACAATCAATGCCGGATTCAGAGGCTTTAAATCCGGACAGTGGAAAAAGCCATTCAAAAGAAACAGTCCGGGCTCCTCCAGCTTGGACCGAATTCTCGATCGCTCGTGTCAAATTCATGGCACCCCCGACAAACCACCCAACCGCATAAATAGGGAATGTGGGTGTCTAAACAGGCCGGCAAGTTGAATGCCGAGAACAAGGAAAAGGGGCTACATAGCGATGACGACAATGAGCCCCAGCCGCCGAACACGGGAGGACAGAAGAAATTCCATCCCTAGCTGAAAACAGTGAATATGATATATGCAACCCACATCCCCAAGCGGGAACAGAAGCGTGCACTAAGGGACATCTATGCAATGGAGCCAGTCGCCCCAGAATTCAACCCATGGTCTTCTTGTCCGGTCACTTTTGATCGCAGGGACCATCCTACCAGTATCCGTCATGGTGGTTCGGCCGCATTGGTCCTGGACCCCATCATTGATGGATTCCATCTCACACGAGTCCTCATGGACGGAGGCAGCAGCCTGAGCCTGCTCTATCAGGATACAGTGCGCAAAATGGGCATCGACCCCTCAAGGATCAAGCCCACAAAACCACCTTCAAGGGTGTCATACCCGGTGTGGAGGCCTGCTGTACGGCTCAATCACACCGGAAGTGGTCTTCGGATCTCCAGACAATTTCCGAAGCAAGGAGTTAATCTTTGACATCATACCCTTCCGCGGTGGCTATCATGCACTCCTCGGGACACACGCATTTTTGCACCCTTTTTCTTTCAGGTCCCTATCTTCATGAGGCTCTTCCGAAAGACCGGCTATCGGACACATAGCGTGACGGACAGACCAAGAGGACCAGAAGCTTTGGCGTATGATGGAATCCTTAGGTGGTCTCTGATAATGATCGTTATACCTGTTTTACATACCCGCATACCACCCGCTCCTAGTTAGGATGTGTCAAACAGTCCTATTCTGCTTATCGCACTACTTGTATATGTACGCTTGGACGTATCATTTGAATAACAAGGGAAAATAGTATACAGCGTCAGCTTGCTATTACATTTAGTTACCCCTTTTTCTTTACTGCTTATTTATTATACCCGTGCATTTTGGCACGACCAGTTTGCCAGGGGCTTCAGTACCCCATAATCTGGCAAGACAAGTCTGAACACTTTCGACAGTGCGGCACCTCGAACTTATAGCACTATATGCATCAGCTCTGAATCATGTCTTGGGTCGATAGTTGGGTTTGCCCGGCTCCCATGTTTTGGTACCTTATGTTCCGCTATATCGGCTAAGGTAGCGCAGGGAGAACTACTGCGATTGTGTCCCGGTTCTTCCAAACGAGCGCCTTAGTAGAGAAAGCCGAAAGCTGACTGTCATGATAAGGCGAGAGCTGGTCGCTGTTCGAGAGGTCTCAAATTCTTAAAGATATTTTCCGCTTCAGGCGAGGAATCGGCCTCGTCCGATTTAGGCATGTATAGCGCCCCAACTCCGGCTTTCCGGATACTAGGGGCTTAACCAAAATTCAAAATTGTAGACTTCTATGGCTAAGTGAGGGCGATAAAGCCGTATAGTCTGATGACCTCGTTCGTGGCACTAAACACCTCCTTCAAAGGGCCAAAAGCTTGGGTAAAGTGTGTTTATACTTATCCTGAACACCCCAGTGCTAGTTACATGGGGGCAGAAGCCGACGACTGGCCAACTCTCAAGATTTTTTAAAACGGCCGCACAGAAGGTAATATTTTAAATTAACATGCGCTACATGGCACACATGAACTGGTTTTCATAATACAGGATGACATGAGTACATTCATTCAAATATCAAATCCTTAGTACATTCATCCGCCACAAGGCGCGCACCCTTACTGACATTTCATAATACTTTTCGGGGTGGCGATGCTCCTTACCCTTTAGTGGCCCCTCTGTCACCAGCTTCTCGGCGTCCATATTCCCCCAGTGCACCTTCGCACGGGCCAAAGCCCTACGTGCACCCTCAGTACAGATGGACCGCTTAACGGCTTCAAGCCGCGGACATCCATTCACCATCCGCTTGACAAAGCCGAAGTAGCTGCTGGGCAGGGGCTCGCGAGGCCACAACCGCACTATGAAGTCCTTCATGGCCAGTTCGGCCGCCTTGTGAAGTTCGACCAGTTGCTTTAGCTGGTCACTCAAGGACATCGGATGTTCAGCCCCAATATATTGGGACCAAAAGAGCTTATCCATCGAGCTCCCCTCCTCAGCGCGGTAAAACTCGGCGGCATCAGAGATGCTGCGCGGTAGACCTGCGAATGCTCTTGGAGAGCTCCGAATTCGGGTAAGTAAAAGGAAAGTCTCTTTCACATGCTTGCTTTGCATAATGAAAGCCTTACCCACAACTATCTTCTTGGCCGCCTCAATTTCTTGGAGGGCCTACTGGGCTTTGGCCTTGGCGTCTAGTGCACTCTGACGGGCCTTCGCAAGCTCCGACTCTTGCGTCTTGGAGTCACGCTCCAAGGACTCGAATTTTTTGACGAAGTCCTGAAGCTCTTGCTGGACCTCATCAACTCGCGCCTCTTGTTTTTCGCGCTTGGTGCGCTCCTTTGTCACTTTGTTTTCGGCCTCGGACAGAGCCTTCTTAAGGGCCGCCACTTCGGTCATGGCCCCTAGTAAAAGGCATCGTGCTTCTATTAGCATCAACGATGTTTTCCTTTATATATAACATTCAGACGTGGTATTGCTTACCTTTGTTCTCCTCGAGCTGCCTCTTCACGAGGCTGAGCTCCTCTTCGCCTGCCCAGTGTTACGCCTCGGTCCGAGACCTCCAGATGGCGGCGCCATGCCAGCCAATGACGCCGCTTATTCACAAAGACATAATATGATTAGACTCCTGGGAATGTTATTTGATCCTCTGTTCGGCTTATCTTCCCGAACACCAAACAAAGCATCAGGGGCTACTATCTACACTATAATACTTTCTCATAATTTAAAATACTTACCTCAAAGCCTATTAGGAGGCTGGCGCAGGCTTCGGTTAATCCGCTTTTGGCGGACTGAACCTTCGCAATCACCGTACTCATAAGAGTACGGTGTCCTTCATCAAGGGAAGCGCTCTGAAGCACTTCCACCAAGTTATCCGATGCCTCTGGATGGACAGAGGTCATCGGCACAGACGGCTCGCCCCCCTTGGCGGGTGGCTGCCTGCCTGAATCTGGAACCATTGGAGGTTCCGGTGCAGTATCCGGCTGGGGGCCAAGCCTGCTGTGGCCCCCCTCATCCGAATCCATGGGGATCCTCTCCCCGATGAGCTCGGCATCGGGAGTCTCGCCTTGAGGCGTCTCCAGGACTACCTCCTCCTGGCCCGGTATCCTCCGAGATAACACCTCGGTATCATCCATGGGCCGGGGAGTAGAAGCCGTTGGGAGCGAATAGTTGTTCATCTCCGACGAGCTCAAGGACCCATCTGAGCAGGGTGAGTCGATGTGGGCTCTAGACGGACAGCATGAGCAAATCTTGACAGAATAAGTAAAGCAAAAAAACATACAAGGAGTATTAAGGTGTCCGAATACTTACGACTTTGCCAGGGGCTTGGCCCTAGGTAGCCACTCCTCCTCGCTATAGGCGGCGGTTGTGGAGTGGTCCCGACGGAGGGTCCTTCCTTTCTTGGACCCTTCAGCCTCCCCGGAAGGGGCAGCCTTCCTTTCCTTCCCCCTCCCCCCTCGGTTTGGGGCAGAGGGTTTTCCTCCTCCTCCTCCTCATTGTCGTTGGAGGAGTGCGCCTCGGTGTCTTCGGACGATGAGTCCGACACCACCTTGCACCGGAGACTTTTCCTGGTCCCCGTGGCCTTCTTCTTGGCATTCTTCTCCGGAACCTCATAGGGCACCGGAACCAGCATCTTCGTCAGGAGAGCGGTTGCTAGGTCTTCAGGAAATGGAGCCGGACAGTCGATCCGCTCCGCCGTCGCCACATAGTCCTGTTAGATCAATATGATGACTTAAGCTCCTCTCATGAACATAGTGAGGAAAGGCATATCTTGTGAAATGTAGAATGCTTACCGCATTGGCGTGGCGCTTCGCGCTGAGTCTGCTGTCCTCAGTGGTGGGAGGAGGAACTTCGCCGGCCTTGAATAACACCTTCCAGACGTCTTTGTGTGTCGTATCAAAGAGCTCTTGCAGTGTCTGGTGTTGGGCCGCGTCGAACTCGCATAGGTTGAATACACATCTTTGACACGGGAGAATCCGGCAAAATAGCATGACCTGGACCACGTTGACAAGCTTGATCTTTTGGTTGTCATGTTTTTGACACAGTTCTGGAGTCCGGTCAGCTCCGCGGACGCGCCCCAGGACAGGCCCTTCTCCTTCCAGGAGGTGAGCCGTACGGGGATGCCGGATCAGAATTCGGGGGCCGCCACCAAGTGGGCCTCGCGCGGCTTGCTGATGTAGAACCACCCCGATTGCCACCCCTTCACAGTCTCCATGAAGGAGCCTTCGAGCCAGGTAATGCTGGGCATCTTGCCCACCATGGCGCCTCCACACTCCGCCTGCTGGCCGACCACAATCTTTGGCTTCACGTTGAAGATCTTTAGCCACAGGCCGAAGTGGGCCTGATGCGGAGAAAAGCCTCGCACACGACGATAAACTCCGAGATATTGAGGACGAAATTAGGGGCTAGATCGTGAAAATCAAGCCCATAATAGAACATGAGCCCGCGGACAAATGGGTGGAGGGGGAATCCCAGTCCTCGGACGAAGTGGGCGAGGAACACGACCCTCTCGTGGGGTCCTGGAGTCGGTATGATCTGCCCTACGTCCGGAAATCGGTGCATGATGTCTGCGGCCAAGTATCCAGCCGCCCCGATCTTCGTAATGTCCCCTCCTTGACGGAGGAGGCCATCTACTTGCCTCCCGCTCCGGACATGTTTGGCTATGCGGAGAAGGTGAGAACTGGGGCGTTGGAGCTCGAGCGTGCGAGAATGGATGAGCGAAGAAGGAGGCGTGGGTGAAAGAGGAGAGTCCTTGTCTCTTTATAAAGGAGGTAGAAACAGTGCGCCTCCCCACTTTCCCGTTAAAATCGCTTATATCCCAAGCGCCACGATTGATGGCGCGGTAGGGTTGCCCATACCCGTATTGATGAGAATCCCGTGATAAGGGGACACGATCTCTGCTTCGACAAGACGTGTCAAGGAAATCGCCTCACATCACGTGCGGTCGCTGGTTGTGAAAAACGGTTCGAATAATGACTGGACCGTGCGGTGATGTCATTCTATAAAAAGCTGTCAGCAGATTAAACTTGTGGAATATTATGCTCTCTGCGGTGGTATGTGGAATTCATTTTGCAGAGCCGGACACGATTCTTGTGTTCAAGATCTACTATGGAGTATTCGGAGAAGGAACCCGCCTGGCAATGCCGAAGACAATCTGCGCGCCGGACTCATCGTCATTGAAGCCTGGTTCAGGGGCTACTGAGGGAGTCCTGGATTAAGGGGTCCTCGGACAGCCGGACTATATACTTTAGCCAGACTGTTGGACTATGAAGATACAAGATTGAAGACTTCGTCCCGTGTTCGGATGGCACTCTCCTTTGCGTGGAAGGCAAGCTTGGATATTCGGATATGTAGATTTCCTTCTCTGTAAATGACTCTGTGTAACCCTAGCCCCCTCCGGTGTCTATATAAACCGGAGGGTTTAGTCCGTAGGACAAGAACAATCCTAATCATAGGCTAGCTTCTAGGGTTTAGCCTCTATGATCTCGTGGTAGATCAACTCTTGTAATACTCATATCATCAAGACCAGTCAAGCAGGAAGTAAGGTATTACCTCCACTGAGAGGGCCCGAACCTGGGTAAAACATCGTGTCCCCTGCTTCCTGTTACCATTACCCTCACTACAAAAAAATACACTTCTGTGATGATACGTGTTTGTCACAGTAGGTCGCGTTTTTTGTCATGCATGTACATCCATGACAAATTTATGACAGAATCAAGATAGTCATACTGTCTTTGTCGTAGAAGTGTTCCATGACATTACCAAAATTATCATCACGAAAGTGTCCACTTCCATGACGATAAATCGCGCGTCACAGAAGTGCTTTCGTCAAGAGTGACCGACACGTGGCATCCACCGTATCGGGTCGGGTTTTGCATCCAATAACCCATTAACAGCCCCGACCACTGGGGATTTTCCACGTGTAAAATCATCATTGGCTGGAGGAAACACGTGTCGGCTCATCACCGGGATAGATGTCATCCAATCATTGGATAGAAGGCGCCTATGATACGTCGACACGTGGCACGGCCCAACAGAGGCCCATTGCTGTGAAAATGCCGGCCCGTTTGACTTGGTCAAAAGGTGGCGGGCCGGCCCATGGAAAGCCTGTTAACGGCTTGTTCGCATATAGCCCATTTACAGCCTGCTAACCCAAGGCCCGTTACGCCCTATTCGAATTAGTCCCAGTAGCGTCATCTGGGCCACCCAATATGATTCCAGGCTGTTTTCGCTTCTGGCCCATGACGTCTTTCGGCCCATATGAGGCCCTATGTAACTCTTGGCCTAATAACGGCCCGTGGTTAAACTGGCCCATAATGAACAGTGTATCAGTTTACACCCATTAATGGCCCGTGGTGAAACTGGCCTGTATAGAACAGTGTATGACTTTATACCCATTAACAACTCGTTATTCTGTTGGGCCGTTTCCAGCCCATGTTATCTTTCGGCCTTCTCAGAGCCCATTTATTCTTGGGCTCATTTCCAGCATTTGTTTACTTACGGCCCATTACTGTCATTTTCTGCTTGTGGGCCAAATTCAGCCCGTGGTTACAGTCGGCCCGTTTGTGGTCCGTTAATACGTTGGGACGTTTTCATAGCATCATCCAATACGGCCTATTAACGATGGGCCGTTATGGTCGGCCCATGAACGAACGATTCCAACTCTAGCCCGTTTACAGCCAGAATGCGGTCTGTTTGGCCCATTTTTGGCCAATCGATCATACGGCCCGTAGAAGGCCCATTGTTTCTATGGCCCGTAGAAGGCCCATTGTTTCTACGGCCCGTAGAAGGCCCACTGTTTCTATGGCCCATAGAAGGCCCACTGTTTATACGGCCCGTAGAAGGCCCACTGTTTCTACGGCCCGTAGGTCAAGTGTCACTACAGTAATAAATATTAGCCCATGGTTATTCTGGCCTAGTTTTAAAAAATAGGTTATTGCAGCCACTAGCAAACCGCAGAAAAAGAACTGCACTGACTACAAGCAAACAAATAAAACAAGACAACAAGGAAATAAATAAGCAAGCAACTTACACTAGGCTATCACGGCTATTACACATATTACATCCACTGGGCATCAAAGTTCACCACCAGTGCAAATATAGGGAACACAACAGCATATAAATGCCGCAGCAAAACAAGTCCAGAACTGAAACCACTTTAGAAGAGCTCAAGAAACAATATCCTGGGTACCCATAATGCTGGCAAGATGCTTAGCAAGCTTAATAACTTTCTCTTGTTTGGCACTTAAGTCCTCCAACGCTTGTTGTTGCACCAGAAAGTATGCATCTGAATTCTGCAGGGACTTCCTCAGTCCTTCAGCTTCCTGTCGCATAACATCTGATCAATGTCTTTCAACTTGAATTTGAGACTCAAGAAACTGAACTGATTCAGGCAATGAGTTCAAAGAGCTGGTGCCAGCAGTGGTAGCCAGTAACTCAAACACTACATCAAGACATGATTTTGGGGTTGTCTTAGTGTCTTCAATATAGTTTTTATCAGCTTTCTTGGAGACCAACAGGGATGTCTCACTATCTTGAACCTTATCTGCATTACTTCCTTTACCATTGAATAACAGGGTACTCTTCTCCCATATTTTATCCGTGTTCTAAAAGAGAAACAAATAAACACATCTCAGGTTTACAATGTAGTATATGAAACTCATTTTGGTAAACCAGTTCAGTAGTAAGGTGGACAGGATAACAGCATGAAACAAACATATATCTATGTAGTATGGTCACTGTATGGTCTATATCATTCTAGTTTATGTTGCCAAATCAAGATAGATACAGTTCGAATCATATCTATTTAAGACAAAGCAGCATAGACAGAATATAAGTGTGGGAAACTACACAACAATAACAACACTTGTAATGTGCATGGCATGAGAACATAACTGTTTATTCAATTGAAACTGAAATCAACATAGAGCAAGTTACAACAGCAAACAGCCAAACACGTTGAAGAAATAGGTTTAAAACATACCTGTTGTGCCATTGGAGTTTCAATTGCATCCTTCAAATTTGAAATTGGTTGGTATCAGTAAATATAGTGATGCAAGAGCAAAGTAGTATGAATCATAGCTACGGAACCTGACCTGAGAACAATTCTTCTTCTGCTTTAAGCATTGACTTCGGGTTCAGAGTGGTGGTCCTCGTGATTTGGGCACTGCAGTTGCCTTACTAACTGCTTGTGTTTGGGTGCTCTGTGGTGGAGACGGTGTTGTGTCAATGGGAACTGGGTGTCTATCTGCTGGGGTTGGGGTTAGAAGGGGTGTAGCTGGTTCTCTGTCCAACTGGGTAGGGGTACAATCTGCATGATTGTGGGTTATGTGTGGTGGGGCTGGTTCTTGGCAAGTACAACCGTGGTTCTATCTGCATCGACAAGTAGCACGATCTTTTCTGAAGACCTTGTTTTTACTCCCACAGATACTGCCATCACTCCCTCCAATTGAAATGGCTGATAAACAAGAAAAATAATTGAATGTACAGACATTGTAAGATAGACAGGTGCAATGGATAGCAAGGAAGAAAACAGGGCATGAAATAATTCACATTTATGTTGTCTAAGCAAACAGAATAGCAGGACATAATTTCACATATATGATGGCTAATTAAACAGGATAGCATGACACAATTTCACATGTATGATGGCTAACTAAACAGGATAGAATGACATACTTCAAAATATGATGACTATGTAAACAGGATGACATGATATAACTATACGATGTGTCTATTAAAGTGGTTGGCATGCCATAAATCACAAACATGCCGTCGATGGAAACATGATGGCATGATATAATTCACGGATAGAATGACATAATTTAAAATATGATGACTATGTAAACAGGATGAGATGATATAACTATATTGTTTTTAGAAAATGGGTTGGCATGCCATAATTCAGATACATGTTGTCTATGTAAACATCATGGCATGACATAATTCAAATATATGATTTATATACTAAGGAAGTGAGTAGAGGGCAATCGCATATATGATGTGTCAACTAAGGAGATGGCATTCCATATTGTGTATATGATGTAAAAGCTAAGCATTGCAATACAACATATGCATTATATGAGTAATATAACCCTACCAAGTTTGATCATACACCTCAGGGGGATAATAGGACTGGTCATCTGCCTCTGAATCCTCCTCTGAAGAGATCTGTAACCAGCAAGATATCTGCTTCAGCAGGTAGCATTGTCTGCTCTGAAGACCTTGTTTTCACTCCAGATTTCTCCATCACCAATTCAAATGGCTGATGCACAGGAAGAGCAGTTGAATATACAAACATTGCCGACAAAAGCAATGAGAAATACAAAAAAAGGACGGCATGATATAATTCACATATATGACGCTTGCCTAAGCAGCATGGCATTGCATAATTCACATACATAATGCCTTGCAACAAGATAACATTGCATAATTCACATATATAATGTCTTGCAACAAGATGGCATTGCATAATTCACATATATGGTAATTAGACACTAAACTGGTGGCATTCACACAAAGCATGTCTAAACAAAGCAAATGACATAGCAATGCAAGATACCATATGCACAATATGAGCAACATAACCCTGCCAAGTTAGGGCATGCACCTCGGGGAATATGACTGGTCATCTGTCTCTGAATCCCCCTCTGAGGAGCTATCGGTAACCAGCAAGACATGTGCTTCGTCAGATAGCATTGTCTCCTCTAAAGACCTTGTTTCCACTCCAGATTTTTCCATGACCGTGCCGAATGGCTGATGCACAGGAAGAGTAATTGAATGTACTAAAATTGTTGACAAATTTAACACATAATAAAAAAATGATGGCATGATATAATTCACATATAAGATGACTGGCTAACCAGGGTGGCATTGCAAAATTCACATATATGATGCCTGGCTAGACAAGATGGCATTGCATGATTCAAATATACGATAAAGAAACTAAACAGATGGCATTGAAACAAAGCATGTTTAAAGTAAGAAGATGACATCTTTAATGTATACAGTAAGCAATGCAAGGCACCATATGCATGATATTACCAACATCAGGCATGCCAAGTTAGAGCGAAGATGTCAGGACCAGATTTTCGGGATATATATTTCCCCGAAAGTGGCCCTTGTGCTCACCAGCCCCGGGATTACTGTTAGCTGATGAGACACAAACTAGATACAGAAAACTCCAAGCAAAATACATAATATGTAGTACAAGACCATTCTGGCTGATGAGTACAACACAAGGTTTCTAGTGGTTGATGGCGGAAGTGGTTTGCAGTTCATCAGCGTCTATGGGACCACAGGAACAGCTGACCTGGATAACTCCTATCTTCGTGAGACTACTATCACCATCGCATAGGTTCCGAGGCTGTCATCGCAATGCTCCTCTCCAAGCAAGAAATCAAGCAAGACAATAGCCAGGAACAAGCCAGTGAGTACTTTTGAATGTACTCGCAAACATTATGAACACAGGTATAATATAACAAAAGATAATCATGCTCCGAAATATTCTATGTTCGCGATGTCAGTCACGAGATAACTGTCCACGATGCACGCCAGCAGGGTTATTTATATATCACATGAATATGCAATAATGGAGTAGAAATAGAAATCACCGATCGGGTGTCTGAAGCGACGCCTCGAAAGGATAATAATTTAAAGCATGCCTCAGTCGGGCATCCAAGCGACACAACATAAAGGGCTTATAAAAATAACAAGCATGCCACAGCCGGGCGTCTGTGCGACACCACATAAAGGGCTTATAAATAATGGAAATAACAAGAATGCCACAGTCGGGCGTCTGAGCGACACCACATAAAGGGCTTATAAAAATAACAAGCATGCCACAGTCGGGCGTCTATGCGACACCACATAAAGTGTTTATAAATAATGGAAATAACAAGCATGCCACAGTCGGGCGTCTGAGCGACACCACATAAAGGGCTTATAAAAATAACAAGCATGCCACAGTCGGGCGTCTGTGCGACACCACATAAAGGGCTTATAAGAAAATAATCACAGTGAATATCCAGGAGGTAGAACCGTCCTAGGGATACTCAATAATTCAAATAATGCAAATGGTTAGTCCATAATAACAATAATCATAACCATCACGAGTCACAAGTCATGATCCATGTTCTAGTATAGCAGTTTTTTCCTTCTGAAGACTGACACTAAGGCCGACACTTGACCCATCCCAGACTATAGTCCTTAACCATGGACATGGCTATTCGAATAGATATAATATCTGCAGAGGGTGTACTCTTTGCCCACGAGTAACGGATTTCCTTTAGTCCATCGGGACTAATTCCATTTATGGTCTTTTGATTGGAAACACACCTGACCCGCACACACCAGCTTAACTAACCGGTGTCTGGAATCACCCACGACAACTATTAAGAAAAACTCTAAGTGGGGAGGCTACAACCTCGATTAGCATGGGATAAAAAAATTTATAACACGCGCAAACTAGGGGAGCTACCCCCTCGGCTACAACCGGAAACACCCATGCCCCCGGACCAGGTGGCATGCCTACCGGATGCAGCCGGTATCTCCCACCATGGCCTCTCTGTACGGTGTGTGCTAGGAAGGGATTGACAACTTACTGAACCGTACCCTACCTATGGAAGGGACAAGTGGTAGTACGAAACAAGTATGGGGGTTACTGGAACAAGACTCGATCTACGGCCGACTCAGGAGGTTTAAGTATTCCCTGCATAATTAGCATAACGAATATGTTTCAACCAACTGACAGAATCACCACTCCTAATACCTCACTATGCCATACCGGACACAACTGTCTCGAGGAAGACTGGAGACAAGCTTGTGTCTACCGAAGACAGAGGCTTTCCAGGATTCCTATCGATAGGTACGAAAGGCATACAAGGGTGATTACTATCACAAGCGTATCAAATTTCAAGAGCAAGCAACATCCATTATGCACTCATGAGTATGATCATATCATCACATAAAATAACAAATACTTTGTGTTAAGGTGGTGTTGTAATTGTATCAAACAACACACAACAATATTATGCCAGGGCCCAGAATGCTTGCCTTCAAGTTGTGGTGAGGCAGGGTGCATTCCAAAACTTTTGAAAGTTGCCTTCTTCAAAATCCTATTTTTGAAAATATTTAAATTAACACAAACTTTAAAAATAGTACAAAAAGGTTTCCTAATTATTTTTGAAATAAATCTTAAAATAAACTAGGTGAAATTTGAGAGAGGTAGGAAAAAGAATCAACTCATTTGGAGTTTTATTTTACAAGATATGTCCAGTCAAAGTTCTATTTTTTAGAAAATAAATAAAAGAAACAGAAAAAGAAAAACGGTTCGGGGGGGAGGGGAAACGTACTCTGGGCTTTACGCTTTCGCTTATGCCAGCGTGGACCGGCTCGGGTCACAAATAGTGGGTCCCTTGGGCCCACTGGTCAGGTTTGACCAGTCGCCCCCCCCCTCCTTTCTCCTCTGCCCGAGCAGAGGCGGGGCTCCGGCGATCACCATCGATGAACGGCGGCTCCCCGCAGGGTTCCAAGGGCAGGGATGGATCCGCTGGTCCAGGGCAGTCCTCCCGGTGGTCGAACGGCTGGCGGGGGCGAAGGGAGTCACCGGTGGCGAGCTCTGCGGTGGACGGTGGCTTCGGGAGGATTGGGGGCTTGGGCTACGGTGGCTCCCCATCGAAGCTGAGAGGTTGGGCGGCTCCACAGGGCCATGGGGAGTCGAATGGTGGCGCTGGAAGGATGGGGGAGGCTCTGCTCGCGACGCATGGCACCGGAGTGTGGCGGCGGCCGAACCGGCCGGAGACGAGGAAGATGGCCTCCCCCCATCGATGGTTGGCTAGGGGAGTATCAGAGGGATGGCCTGAGGTTGCCTGGGGGTTTGGAGAGGCTCGGGGTCCCTATTTATTGGAGGCCATGGATAAGAATGGCGAACCGCCGTTCTGTAGCTTGCAGGGCGACGTGGCGGCGACGGGCGCTAGCAGACGGCTCGTGGATGAGGTCGAGCTGCTCTAGAGGGCAGCTGGCGCACGCGTATGGCTTGGGCGACGCCGTCCATGGCAGGGGCCGACCGGGCGGCAGTGGCGGCTTGCGGTGGTGGTGTTGTAGGGCTCCAGGAGGGGCCAGGGCGGCTCTGCGAGGAGGGAGGGGTCAGGCGCATTGGCGGTGAATGGCCAAGGATCAGAACGGGTGCGGGGGAGGGCGGCAGCGAGACGCGGCGGCTCGGTGCGCGCGCTTGCAAAACGTGCGCTCTGGGCGCGCCCAGAGCATGCACGCCAGGTGCTCGACGTAATGCCATCGTGTGCTAGAGAGCTTGGGCAAGGCTGGTAGTTAACAGGCCTGGGTTAGGGTTAGCTAGAAGCTTAGTGGACAAGTTTGTTGGGTCAGAGGATCAAGATCACAATGCAAAACTAAAAATCATGCCAAATCTGGCTATGCACACAAAGTGCTCGCCAGAATGCTAAGGGCATCTAGGCAACTCTTGGGGTGGCCAAAAACTCCAGACCAATGTCTCTTTAGGTGTAGGTGATGGTGGCAAGTTTAGTTGGTCAAGACTAGAAACTTGTTAGTGCAAGTTTTTGTGAAAACCAAATCTGGGCAGAAACTAAAGGCTATAACTGCATGAACCAAAAATACTCTAATGGGTCCACTCTCCCGGACTTAAGGGTTTTGTATGGTGGTTTACAAGCAGGAAAAAGAATCATGGGTATTAGGGCAAGTTAAAATATGGTTGCAGTAGAAAACACCTCACTGGACCAGATAGTAAAAGAGGATGTTTTGCTCAAATTTTTTAAAGAACATCAATGGGTTTTTGCATAAAGTTGAATAATATACTCCTAATAACATCCCCTAATTTTGGTGGAAACTTTAAAGAAATATTTAAATAGGTTGTAGTGCAAAATTACCAACTGGACCAGTTTTGAAAACTTGGGGTAGAGCTCAAAATCTCCAATGAGTAAAAGATATTTTTGCATCAAAGTGATTTAAAAACATCACATGACATCCCCAAATTTTGGTGAAAATTTTAAATGCATTTATCAAATGGTTGTAGTGCAAAAGAGGCTCTAAAACTTATGAAAATTCATTTTTAAAGAATTAATGCCCAGGGAAAATAATTATGCAAATAAATCCACTGATAAAAGAAATGTTTTCTTGAGAGGGTATACAAGTCCAATAATATTTTTGGAAAGTTTTCACTTGGGGTAAAAACTCCACAATATCAAAGAAAAGACGTTCAGAAATCAAAAGAAAACTCCAGAAAATAAAAATTTAATTTCCTAGCAAAATTTTAATAAACAAATCATGGTTAAATTTTTGGGGTGTTACAACACTACCCCCCTTCAGAAAAATCTCGTCCTCGAGATTTGCTAAGGGCTGTTTTGAAAAAATTACTCCTACCATCACAAGGTAATACAAAAATAACTATCCTACTCATGCAATAAAATTTGGCTACAGTGAGTGGGCAATTATGTGGTGTAAAGCTACAGTGTGGCATACTGGCGTTGCGTGGAAAAATCTAAGGGAAAATTTCTACTTTTGGTTACAGTAAATTTAGAATAAATTTCTAAATTACCAAAATACACTGGTCGCACCCGAGGGCACAGTGCTCTCTCTGGCTGACAGGTGGACCCGGGTCCCACTGTCAGTCTCTTCCCCTACCTCTGGCTCTCTCTTCTTCCTCTCTCCCGCGTGCTTTCCTGCGCTTTCTCCACCGGTGACGTTTAGCGCGTTGGGAATCTAGGCCGTACTGTGGTAGTGCGTGGCGTGCTAGCTGCCGGCAAGCGCAGCTCACTCACCTCATGGGCAGTCAAGATCGGCCATGGATTCGCCTCAGAACACCGGCGATCGAGCGACGAGCAGCGCTGGTGGACTTCGCCCACTGTACACCGATCTCGAGCTATAAAATGACCGAGGTGCTCCTTCTTCTACCTCTCACCTGGCCTCACTTCTTCTCCTCCCTTCTCCTCCATTTCTGTTTGCAGGAGCTCGAAATGAGCTCTAATGGCGGAGGTGATGTCGGATTGGTACGTGATCTTGATGTGCGGAGGGTTGGCGGCATTGGTGGGGTTCTCCGTGCTCTTGTGCGTGATGATCCTCGATGATCATCATGATGCTGCCGGTCGAGTGTTGGCTCTCCGCGGTGGCGGTGATCACAAGGATTAGGTGCGGTGTCAGGTGCTAACTGCTGTCAGGGTGCCGGAGGTAACTTGTACCCAAATAATTACTCACATATCTCTCCCTCTGAGACTGTGGGGTGTTAGGGAGGTGATCAGTTTGGTGCAAAAATGTACATGTGCATTTGCACTTGGTCGAGTGGTTGGGGTCGTGGGTCTGCTGTTATGGTGCTGCGTGAATAAAAATCTATGTCGTGAAGAAATATATGCTGCAACAACTCAGTGAAAGAAAATCTCACTTCAAAATTTATTTCGAGTGAAAATAGTTAATCAAAATTAACAGCGGTACAACTATTCACATTAATTGAAACCAAAAATTTACGCAAATATCTAGGACACAATGCTTAAGTTGCAACACATACATAAATGCTGGAACAATGAACATAGCAGTGGCCTCTATAATGAAAACGGTAAATGGACATGGTCCTGAGAAAACGTGTCTGCTATTGGGGCACACTCCTCTTCTATCGGGGGAAGCGGATTGACTAGTCGATGGATGTGTCTCTCCTGGTCGGGCCTCAGTGGCCTGCCGATGGCGATCTGAGGATTTAAATCAGTGAGGCTCTGGAGGTAACCCATTACTCGCTGGGTCAAACGCTCTTGAGTGATGACATACTGTGCAAGGTTGGCCAGTACTGGGTCTCTCTCAATTCGTCCACCGGGAAAAGATGCTACTTCTCCGGGTGCTGTACGACTCGGGAAACAATAATACCCTCGTTCACTGGCATAGGGCACCGTGAATTGAAGGCGAGAAAGTGCTACATATGCAGTAGCTTCTATGGCCATATGCGGAGTCGGCATGGATTTCCGCACGAAGGAGACTTCCGTTGGGTCTTGGTTTGGGTTTGTGGGAGGGATGTGCACCACTTCCCAATATTTCGAGGTGGATGGGGTGATCCTCGATTTGAGCAACTTGTACTGGGGTGGATGGATAGCACTCATGGTACTGCAGGTAAAGTCCCACAATATTTTAACAAAGATGCCTGGAGTTGCATCTGGAGTTCTCAGATAAATACTAGGGCTCGGCATGGCAAAGAAATGGCTGTGAGAGTTGTGCACAAGGTGAGGGATACTTGGCAAGGTCACGAGGTGACCTTTTATATAGCATTGGGGCTGTGTTATTTACCGTGGTGAAGGGTAACTAGTTTGTCGAGTCTGCTCTATGGGGTCGGGGTCAATGCTACAGATGCACATATTTCACAAAAGTGACGTATTACCGCAGGTGTCATCGGGGTGGTTTTTGGTAGCTGTGCCCAGAATTAAAAATGCAACCGCTTGCTAACATATTTATGCAAGGCTAATATTTAAAACAGAGGCACATAAGCAGGCTGCGATTATTTATGGAGATACAAGATCATACAATTACAGGGTGTGGACATACTGAGACTCGGTACTACTCGAGTGACTTAGTCTACCTCATTAATATATAAGCGGGCGTGCCTTGTGGATGTCGAATCTTCTCCACGGGTTTCACCGTCGGGGTTAGCTGGATGGAGTTGAGGGGCTACAGGGTCGGGGTAGCTATGATGACCATCGCGGGGGTTGTTGGCCACAATCCCGTTGGAGCGTGTTCGCAAAAGGCGACGAAGCACTTCTGGGGACACCAAAGTATTTTGGTCGATGGCTGGGGCAGTCCTTAAGGACTCGATCGGTTGTCCGAACAGCACAACTGGGTTGTCGGCGTCGGGCTCATCTTCTCCTCTCGCAGGGACTCGGCGAACCAGTTCTCCATGAGTTGCGATTAGATCAAGGGTGATTTGATCGAACAGTTCCTCTAGTGCACTTACATAGTGCACTAGATGCAACAATGCAAGATCCGTCTCGTGATCTCCGTTGGCAACCTGGGGTGGCCTACCATACCCATCACGGCTGGGGTAGTAGTGGAACGAGCGACAGTTAACTCTGGGTGACAAGTGTCGGAGTTGAACTATAGCCTCATGAGCAGCTAGCTGGAAGGCTTGTGGCTCAAAGGAAGTTGTCCTTCCAGTGAACCTGTAGGGGCGTTCTAGCGATAGACCCCTACCATAGAGGTGCACAGTGGCCCAGAATTGATAGCTCTCACTGCTCATGGGCCCTTGGTACACAACATATTCTGGGCGCTCTTCTAATGCAAAGGCACGGCAGGTGAGGTTTGCTAGCACGATTACAAAACCTCCAAGGTTGGTTGCTGTGGTTTCATTGTGCACGACGGGCCCAGGCATTATAGCTCGGTTTGAGGAAGACGTTGTGCTGTGCTGGGTTGAGGTTAGCGTGCCCTTTGTATAGAAAAAGGGGGCGGAGTCTTCCTTCGCACGCTTGCGAATGAGACAATTTAGGTGTCGGTCACTGGCGCGTGATCGACAGGCTAGGCTGATAGGTTGGGCACCGACTGCCAAAAGGCATCAGGGTCACTATGTGGTTATCTTACACGAGAAGCTTGGCCGGGGTTAGGTTAAGGTCTGGTGGATTGATTAGTCTAGGTTTATTGACCTGGCTAAGATAGGATTAGCCAATGGTCAGCCTGGCTTTGATACCAAGGTTGTCAGGACCGGATTTTCGGGATATATATTTCACCGAAAGTGGCCCTTGTGCTCACCAGCCCCAGGATTACTGTTAGCTGATGAGACACCAACTTGATACAGAAAATTCCAAGCAAAATACATAATATGTAGTACAAGACCATTCTGGCCTATGAATACAACACAAGGTTTCTAGTGGTTGATGGCGGAAGCGGTTTGTGGTTCATCAGCGTCTATGGGACTCCATTTCCCACAGGAACAGCTAACCTGGATAACTCCTATCTTCGCGAGACTGCTATCACCATTGCGTAGGTTCTAGGGCTGTCATCGCAACGCTCCTCTCCAAGCAAGAAATCTGGCCAAGACAATAGCCAGGGACTAGCCAGTGAGTACTTTTGAATGTACTCGCAAACATTATGAACACATGTATAATATAACAAAAGATAATCATGCTCTGAAATATTCTATGTTTGCGACATCAGTCACGAAATAACAGTCCACAATGCATGCAAGCAGGGTTATTTATATATCACATGAATATGCAATAATGGAGTAGAAATAGAATTCACCGATCGAGTGTCTGAAGCGACGACTCGAAAGGATAATAATTTAAAGCATGCCTCAGTCGGGTGTCTGAGCGACACCACATAAAGGCCTTATAAAAATAACAAGCATGCCACAGTCGGGCGTCTGTGCGACACCACATAAAGGGCTTATAAATAATGGAAATACCAAGCATGCCACAGTTGGGCATCTGAGCGACACCACATAAAGGGCTTATAAAAATAACAAGCATGCCACAGTCGGGCGTCTGTGCGACACCACATAAAGGGCTTATAAAAATAACAAGCATGCCACAGTCGGGCGTCTGTGCGACACCACATAAAGGGCTTATAAATAATGGAAATAACAAGCATGCCACAGTCGGGCGTCTTAGCGACACCACATAAAGGGCTTATAAAAATAACAAGCATGCCATAGTCGGGCGTCTGTGTGACACCACATAAAGGGCTTATAAGAAAATAATCACAGTGAATATCCAGGGGGTAGAACCATCCCAGGGATACTCAATAATTCAAAAACTGTAAATGGTTAGTCTATAATAACAATAATCATAACCATCACGAGTCACAAGTCATGATCCATGTTCTGGTTTAGCAGTTTTTTCCCTCCGAAGACCGACACTAAGGCCGACACTTGACCCATCCGAGACTGTAGTTCTTAACCATGGACACGGCTATTCGAATAGATATAATCTCTGCAGAGGGTGTACTCTTTATCCATGAGTAACGAATTTCCTTTAGTCCATCGGGACTAATTCGATTTACGGTCTTTTGATTGAAAACACACCCGACCTGCACACACCAGCTTAACTAACTGGTGTCTGGAATCACCCACGACACCTGTTAAGCAAAACTCTAAGTGGGGAGGCTACAACCTCGATTAGCATGGGATCACAAAATTTATAACGCGTGCGAACTAGGGGAGCTACCCCCTCGCCTACAACCGGAATCACCCATGCCCCCGGACCAGGTGGCATGCCTACCGGATGCAGCCGGTATCTCCCACCATGGCCTCTCTGTACGGTGTGTGCTAGGAAGGGGTTGACAACTTACTGAACCGTACCCTACCTAAGGCAGGGACAAGTGGTAGTATGAAACAAGTATGGGGATTACTGGAACAAGACTCGATCTACGGCCGACTCAGGAGGTTTAAGTATTCCCTGCATAATTAGCATAACGAATATGTTTCAACCAACAGACAGAATCACCATTCCTCATACCTCACTATGCCATACCGGACACAACTGTCTCGATGAAGACTGGAGACAAGCTCGTGTCTACCCAAGACAGAGGCTTTCCCGGATTCCTACCGATAGGCACAAAAGGCATATGAGGGTGAGTACTATCACAAGCGTATCAAATTTCAACAGGAAGGAACATTCATTATGCAATCATGAGTATAATCATATCATCACATAAAATAACGAATACTTTTTGCTAAGGTGGTGTTGTAACTGTATCAAACAACACACAACAATATTATGCCAGGGTCCAGAATGCTTGCCTTCAAGTTGTGGAGAGGCAGGGTGCATTCCAAAACTTTTGAAAGTTTCCTTCTTCTTCAAAATCCTATTTTTGAAAATATTCAAATTAACACAAACTTTAAAAACAGTACAAAAAGTTTCCCTTGGGCCCACTGGTAAGGTTTGAACAGTTGCCCCCCTCCTTTCTCCTCTGCCCGAGCGGAGGCGGGGCTCCGGCGATCGCCGTCGACGAACGGCGGCTCCCCGCGGGGTTCCAAGGGCAGGGATGGATCCACTGGTCCAGGGCGGTCCTTCCGGTGGTCGAACGGCTGGCGGGGGCAAAGGGAGTCGCCGGCGGCGAGCTCTGCGGTGGACGGTGGCTTCAAGAGGATTGGGGGCTTGGGCTACAGTGGCTCCCCGTCGAAGCTGAGAGGTCGGGCGGCTCCGCAGGGCCTTGGGGAGTCGAACGGTGGTGCTGGAAGGATGGGGGAGGCTCTGCTCACGACGCATGGCACCGGAGTGTGGCGGTGGCCGAACCGGCCGGAGACGAGGTAGAAGGATTCCCCCCGTCGATGGCTGGCTAGGGGAGTATCAGAGGGATGTCCTGAGGTTGCCTAGGGGTTTGGAGAGGCTCGGGGTCCCTATTTGTAGGCGGCCAAGGTCGGTTCCGGCGGCGGCCGTGGATAAGAACGGCAAACCGCCATTCTGTAGCTTGCAGGGCGACATGGCGGCGACGGGCGCTAGCAGACGGCTCGTGGATGAGCTCGAGCTGCTCCAGAGGGCAGCTGGCGCATGCGTATGGCTTGGGCGGCGCCGTCCATGGCAGGGGCTGGCCGGGCGGCAGTGGCGGCTTGCGATGGTGGTGCTGTAGGGCGCCAGGAGGGGCCAGGGCGGCTCTGCGACGAGGGAGGGGTCGGGCGCGTTGGCGGCGAATGGCCAAGGATCAGAACAGGTGTGGGGGAGGGCGGCAGCGAGATGCGGCGGCTCGGTGCGCGCGCGTGCAAAATGTGCACTCTGGGCGCGCCCAGAGCACGCACGCCAGGTGCTCGACGTAATGCCATCGTGTGCTAGAGAGCTTGAGCAAGGCTGGCAGTTAACAAGCCTGGGTTAGGGTTAGCTAGGAGCTTAGTGGACAAGTTTGTTGGGTCGGAGGATCAAGCTCACAATTGCAAACTAAAAATCATGCCAAATCTAGCTATGCACACAAAGTGCTCGACAGAATGCTAAGGGCATCTAGGCAACTCTTGGGGTGGCTAAAAACTCCAGACCAGTGTCTCTTTAGGTGTAGGTGATGGTGGCAAGGTTAGTTGGTTAAGACCAGAAACTTGTTAGTGCAAGTTTTTGTGAAAACCAAATCTGGGCAGAAAGTAAAGGCTATAATTGCATGAACCAAAAATACTCCAATGGGTCCACTCTCCTGGACTTAAGGGTTTTGTAGGGTGGTTTACAAGCAGGAAAAAGAATCATGGGTATTAGGGCAATTTAAAATATGGTTGCAGTAGAAAACACCTCACTGGACCAGAGAGTAAAAGAGGATGTTTTGCTCAAACTTTTCAAAGAACATCAATGTGTTTTTGCATAAAGTTGAATAATATACTCCTACTAACATCACCTAATTTTGGTGGAAACTTTAAAGAAATATTTAAATAGGTTGTAATGCAAAATTACCAACTGGACCAGTTTTGAAAACTTGGGGTAGAGCTCAAAATCTCCAATGAATAAAAGATATTTTTGCATCAAAGTGATTTAAAAACATCACATGACATCCGCAAATTTTGGTGAAATTTTTTAATGCATTTATCAAATGGTTGTAGTGTAAAAGAGGCTCTAAAACTTATGAAAATTCATTTTTAAAGAATTAAAGCCCAGGGAAAATAATTATGCAAATAAATCCACTGATAAAAGAAATGTTTTCTTGAGAGGGTATACAAGTCCAATAATATTTTTGGAAAGTTTTCACTTGGGGTAAAAACTCAACAATATCAAAGAAAAGAGAGGTTCTGAAATCAAAAGAAAACTCCAGAAAATAAAATTTTAATTTCCTGGCAAAATTTTAATAAACAAATCATGGTTAAATTTTTGGGGTCTTACAGAAGACCTCGTAGGGTAAATAGGAGTGGTCTTCTCCTTCTAAATCCCCCTCAGAACAGTTATCTTCCTCTTGATTACAATCTGAAATGGGTGGAGGGGGGCTGCCTTTGTGCCCACCATGGAACGATGTCTGCATGAAATTTTATTGCCACGCAAGGCTCGTCTCTTTTGCTCTACATGATCAGTTCCATTGTGTACAATAACTGGCGTGCATAGGAATAAAACATAGTGAGATTATGTAAGGAGTGCATGCACAAATCCAGAGTGATGGTAGCAAACTGTGGATAGACCCAAAACCAATGATAGCAGGCAGATAATAGCTTTCGTTAAAACATACAGATAATGGCTCCTTTAATGTTTGTTTGCACCCAGCATGAAACTCATAGTAGACACCGGAGATTAACCAGATAGTAGACAGATAGTACTGATTGCTGCCCCAATATGTACCCCACAACAATTTAAAAACTCAAGTTTTAGCATTAGTTTGGACCTGACTCGAAGTCTAATAGGTGAACACAATGATAATGTAGCATGTCATCATATTAAGCGACGCATAACGTAAGCAGACACGAAAGAGTGCGACCTCTCTTGCGGACCCGTGTAGTCCTCAAGGTCATCTGCTCAGTTGATGATGGTAATGTAGTTATCGTGGCTGCCGGTGGCGGGGCAGAAGATCTGAGGCGGCGAAAGACAGTCTGGAGAGCGGATCCCAGCTGTGGTGAACCCTTCCGTCATTGGAGCAGCTGAGCTAGGGTGGAACATAGCGCCGTAGGAGCAGGACAAACCACACAAGGTTTTCTTTGACACATATCTGTAACAGAAGTAGCTGAGTAAGGGCTTGTTTGAATTTGAGGATTCTAACAATGCAGGGATAGGAAATAGACAGGAATAGGATAGGAATGCACGTGCAAAACAGAGAATTTAAAAACACATGATTTTTGCCAATCTGGGTGTTTGATTCACAATAACTAGAAGATCACAGGATGCAAAAAAGCATGGTGAGAATAAGTCAAACCACAAGAAAATGTACGGTTATAATGCTATTATGCTACTATCTCTTAGTCTTGTGCTTGATGAATAGGAATATGAAAAGGAGGAGAACTGGAAATTAGAATTCCTACGGTTGTTCTTTCAAGGAGACACTAAAGGAACAAATCCTACAGTTTTCCTTTACTCCATTCCTTTGCACCAAATTCAAGAAAAGTAGTACCATAGGAAACTTTCCAATTCCTATGTTTTTCATTCACTTTTCCTTTCAAGCATCAAGCGATTCTAGTAGGCAGGCTTGAGCAAGGAAAATCCTACACTAAAAAATGTTTTTGTGCTACTTCTATTACTTTGGACCCGTGCCACGCCATAATAGCTCAACTCCTGTGCCCATCGACAAATGCACAGCTCAAATGCGCAGAGATAAATAATGATGGCATTCAAGAGAGTCCATCACGGATAGCTAAGTTGCCTGGTACCTCACTGCTTGTCATATAGCAGGATAAAATAATCGTATTTCCATTACTACGAGTGCTCACTAGACAATATATATATATAACATGTAGAGTAAAAAAGAGATGCAACAAGTGTACAACCTATTTGGCGCAGCCATGTCGATCTCAGCGTGATTGGGTTGGCCGGTGAGGATGCTCTCTGGCTGACTTTGCTGTCGGAGGAGGGGAAGAAGATCTTAGGCGTCTGGAGATGGAGCCCGAGGTACTGCTCCGCTGTGATGGAGGGTTTCGTCGTTGGAGAAGCTCCGGTGAGTTGTACGACGCCGAGGCTGAAGCAGGACAAGAGAGACAACGAACAACGTTAACCTGAGTGGAATTCTAATATCATCTCCAATACATGACGTAAAATACATAACCACAAAGTGCTAGATGTAAAATACATCAGCCGCTCATCTCTGAACTTAACTGTCAAAACTGAACTTAACTGTCGAAACTGAACTTAACTGTTGAAACTAAACTTAACTGTCGAAACTGAATTTTGCTGTCGAAACTGAATTTTGATGTCAAAACTGAACGCACTAGCAAGGTGAGGCTACATGTCGGTCGACTGACTTTTTCATCTCTAGTCACTCGATTTTGCAGCCGTTGGATACGAAATCAAGGGCCTGCGGTTCATCTTGAACCTCCACCCCCCCTGAGCCGCCAACCACGACCAGCCAAACAACAGCCCCCCGCCGCCCGCGGCCGGCGGTGCGCCGCCCCGCCCGCCCCAAAAACACTCCCACCGCCAGTCCGCCGCCAGCCCGGCCATCCCTCTAGGCCCCTCCATGCCGAGCTTTTTCTTCGGCGCTCCCCACGCCACCGCCCCGCCACGGTCGGCGACCACCGCCCCCATCCTGAACCCTAAGATAGATAGTGGGGTACCTCTTCGGCAAGCCCCCCTCCCCGCTGCGGCTGGTTCTTCCTTCACCCCGGCGAGCCCACCCCTTGAAAATCGACTGACCCAAAAGTCGATTCAGTCGACTAAGTGTAGCCAAATCGGAGCAACATCGCAAGCAAGAGCAAGAGCGAGAGCAGCAGCGCGAGCAAGAGCAATAGCAAGAGCAGACTAGGCAGGGGACCGAGAGCAAGAGCAGAGGAGCAGCGCGAGCGAGAGCTAAAGCAGCAGCAGCTCCTACTGATGTGGACGTCACCGCCGAGGGAGCGACGCCGTGGAGGAAGTGGCCGGCGACACCGCCGTGGATGGAGCCGCGCCGTGTCGGCTCGGGACTAAGCGCCGGCAGCACCGTGAGATCGAATCAAGAAGAAAATGTGGCGATTAGTGTACAACCTCTTTGGTGTTGCCGATTAGGCCGCAGCTTCATCCGAGGAAACGGTGATGATAATGCTCTTCCGGTGGTGCAAGTGAAGACAGCGGTGTGGGAATAGAGGTGGCGCGGAAGACGAGGGGAATGTCGGGGCAGCTCCTTGGAGGTGGAGGACGGGGTGGCTGAACCGGCGGGACGACGAGATCAACGACGGATCCTCATCCGGTACGGTGGATGAGGGATGTCGAGGTGTTGCTGTGGACGACGTCGTCGGGGAAGAGGCTCCGGCTGGGTGGCGGACAGAGCAGGGTGTGGGGTTTCGTCGCGGGTTTTCGCGGCCTCGGTGTACGAATTGGTGGGCGGATGGGATGGCAGTGGGGAACCATGGCTTAGAGACGCGCTTGTCCTAAATGTGGGGTAAGTTACGAAAGTACCCCCCCCCACCGAGTTGAGGCGGTTCTTTCGGTTCAGGGGTACCACGGGCATTTCGTGTGTTGGGATTTCACAGGAGGTGGGAGTTTTCGCTTGCGTTGTAATTTCGGAATAGCAAGACGCAGGTTGAGATGGAGGGAGTTGTTGGAGCACAACAAGACAAATATATATCTTAAATATTTTGGGCTAACAAGGCACGGGTTGAAGAGGCGGGAGTTTCGCGGCACGATAGACAGAGACGCTAGCTTCAATTTTCGGCATAACAAGGTGTGGCTTGAAATTTCGGAAGAACAAGCTTAACGTGTACCCAAAAAAAGACAATTTGCACCTAAACACGCACAACACACACACAAACACCATTTAGACTAGAGTAAGGTACACATGCATTGCACGCATGAGATTTGGCAACCAAATTATGAATAAATACCACATTATAGCATGCAAGCTTTGAGTCATATATGCATGATGTAGATGTTTGTTTAATTCTTATAGTTCATTACATTTAAAATTATCTATTTTTTATAAGAAAGCTAATCTATTTTAAGATTCATGGAATTGTGCGTTGTAAGACATAAAGTAAAAACAAATAATGGCAAATCATGTAGGAAAACATTTGGGCAATTCTGATACGGAAGATTCTAGAACAAATAAGAAGTGCTTGTGTTTTGATGTTTGTGCGTTATGCTTAAGTTCAACCATGGAGTCTTCTAGATTATACATGTGGCGAAATCTGGTGGAATCTAGATGATATCCAATGGCCAATAGTGCTCAAATTTTCCATCTTTGGACCATCGGATTCGCTTCATCCAACGACCATCTTTCAAAGTTAAAGTTACCCGCACACAATATAAAAAATATATATAATATAATATATATAGGGGTATAGATATAGATATGTGATGCGAAAGCCGCCCATCATCTCCAATTAGAATAGTGTGTCCATGCACGGATGCGACATGGCCAAATGATGTCTGCCATCGGTATCTCAAATTCAAATCAGTCTGACCTTGTTCAATGTGTATACATTACAACATGCTCGTTTCCAAACCACACCGCGCAGATCTCCGTTATATTCATGCATGCATGGGTTTCAAACATCAGGATCTCTTATTCAAATATTTGAATTCAACTTTACATTGATTATGACCTCACCTATTCTTTCACACCCACACAGTAGTCTTCTCGATATAATTGTACCACTAACTTTCTCTCGTGCATGCATGCACACACACTACCAGTCGGCATTATCCATCGCACGCATGCAATCTTTTTCTTCAGGTCGGTCTGCCATGAAGGCACACACCCACACACATCCACCTCTCCATCATATCGGACATTCTTTATCTCTCACGCGTGCATGCGCAACGATCGATGTTCCTCTATGTATGTGTGTATATAGCTAGGTGTGGGGACCCCAACTCATAAGTCGTGATCACCGAATGCATGTGTACAGTGATCCCAGAGAACAATGCTCACTGAACACACAGAAGCTAAATAACAAGATTCTTACATCCATACATATCGTTTTTCACAAATTATGACCATTATGGTCAAGTCTTACATAGATAAAGCCACAAGGGCTGAACACCAAATAAACTTAAGCAGTGGAAATTCTTCGTCGATAAGTAGAGCCCATGCCATCTGCCTTAACCCTACAGGCATTCTGACTGGGAAACGTCCTAGTTCGCATGTTCGTCTCCAAAAATCTCTTCTTCAAACTCCGGTTCTTCCATGCCTAGCTAATTAAATAACCAGTGGCAAGCCAATGAGTACTTTGAATGTACTCGCAAGCAACCCATGATTGGAACAAGGCACAATAATGAAAAGATATAGCACTAAGTAGGTAGTTTGCAGAAAAGTAGTTTTGTGTGTGATGACATGATCTGCCTACATGTAAAGTATGCATCATGAGAGTACAGACATCCGTATGAACAAGTTACAGATATCAACATAAGCGGAGTTGGACACCAATCCAACTCGATCATCGTGTCAAGCCATCTGACTTAACCCAAATAGTTTTATCAACATGCACACACGATTTGTAGAACTCTGGACGTAGTTTAAGCAGCACCGCCCAACTGTCCTTGACCATCGACACGGCTATTCGAATAGTTTTACACTCCGCAGAGGTTGCACACTTTACCCACAAGATCTGGGGAACTTCCGTGTTATCCACGACCCGCGGTACCTCAAGTACCCGGGGTAAGCGCCCGATCACTATCTTTCCCTAAACGACACTAACAAGGAGTCCACTCGTTGTTCCATATCCTCACGATGTACATCATACGAGACTCACTCGAGATCGTAACATCCGAGAGGGGACACAACGGTGTATCCGGTGCCCTGTGAAAACAGTCATGGCCGCCCTACTTGGCACGACCCCGTTCCGAGAGAGAGCACCAACTCTCCCCCGTCACTAGTAATGCGGGCTCCAAGCTAGTATCGGCCTAGGTAATCAATAATGCCCTTTCCCATACAAGGGTAGAGTGGTTGCACATGTAAGGTTGGGACAGTCGACAAATCTTAAATCTAATCCGTTTTTGAAAACAAGACACACACTTGCCTTGGTACACCACTTCGTCATCAAGTGGTTACCCATCTCATTACCTCCCTCGGGCATAAGTGGCACCTGACGGGGTTTTCGAAAAGTCTTTTGAAAATACTTTGTCTCCTTCACCATGCATATACCCGTCCATTTTTGCGTAGCATCTACTTTAGCATCCTATCTACTCCCACCGGCATAACCCTCATAAGAAGGTAGGTGTCGGTGTCAAAACTGGCGGATCTCGGGTAGGGGGTCCCGAACTGTGTGTCTAGGCGGATGGTAACAGGAGACGAGGGACACAATGTTTTACCTAGGTTCGGGCCCTGTCGATGGAGGTAACACCCTACGTCCTGCTTGATTAATATTGATGATATGGGTAGTACAAGAGTGGATCTACCACGAGATCAAGGAGGCTAAAGCCTAAAGCTAGCCTATGGTATGATTGTTGTAATGTATGTTGTGTCCTACGGACTAAAGCCCTCCGGTTTATATAGACACCGGAGGAGGCTAGGGTTACACAGAGTCGGTTACAATGGTAGGAGATCTACATATCCGTATCGCCAAGCTTGCCTTCCACGCCAAGGAAAGTCCCATCCGGACACGGACGGAGTCTTCAATCTTGTATCTTCATAATCTTGGAGTCCGTGACGACGATGATAGTCCGCTGTCCGACACCCCGATCCAGACTCCTCAAGAGCCCTCGAACCAGGCTTCAATGACGATTAGTCCGGCGCGCATAATGTTCGGCATTGCAAGGCGGGTTCCTCCCTTGAATAATTCAGAGAAGATCATGAACACCAGGATAGTGTCCGGCTCTGCAAAATAAATTCCACATTCCACCGTAGAGAGAATAAAATGTACACCAGTCCAATCTGCTGACGTATTACGTGGCGTGACATCACACCACTACCAAGCCTTTATTTGAATTGTTTTTTACTATACCACCTCAGCACGTTTAGCGAACTGGTTTCCTTGGCACGTCTTATCGAAGCAGAGATCGTGTTCCCCTTATTCCGGGATTCTCATCAATACGGACGTGGGTAACCCAACCGCGCCATTGATGGTGGCGCTTGGGAGATAAGCGAGTTTTATCAGGCCGGTGGGGACGTATAGTATTCGTCCGCCTATATATAAGGGATAAGGATTTACCTTCTCACCTACGCCTTCTTCCTCCTTTGCTTATCCATCTCCGTGCACTCAAGCTCCAACGCCCAAGTTCGCGCATCTCGCCTCGACCTTCTCCAAATATGTCCGGAGCGGGAGGCAAATGGTTGGCCTCCACCGTTAAGGAGGAGCACATCACCAAGCTGCGCAGCGCCGGATACCTTTCCGGCGATATCGCGCATCGGTTGCCCGACGAGGGGCAGCTCATCCCTACCCCTGGGCCCCATGAGAGGGTCGTCTTCCTTCCCCACTTCCTCCGCGGACTGGGTTTTCCACTACACCCATTCGTCCGGGGGATCATGTTTTACTACGGCCTGGATTTCCACGATCTGGCGCCGAACTTCATCCTCAACATCTCGGCGTTTATCGTCGTGTGCGAGGCCTTCCTCTGCATCCGCCCCACTTCGCTCAGGCTCAAGACCTTCAACATCAAGCCGAAGGTTGTGAAGGGCACGCAAGCGGAATGCGGAGGCGCCATGTTGGGTAAGTTGCCCAACGTTCTTTGGCTCGAAGGGGCCTTCATGGACTCCGTCAAGGGGTGGCAATCGGGGTGGTTCTACATCACCGAGCCGCGCAAGCCCACATGGGCGGCGGCCCCCGAGTTTAGATCTGGCGTCCCCACGCACCTCACCTCCTGGAAAGAGAAGGGCTATCTGTGGGGCAATCCGAAGGAGGTGACGGGACTCTGAGCCTGCATCCAGAAGCTGGTGAGCAATAAGCTCAGGCTCGTCGATGTGGTCCAAGTCATGCTCATCCGCCGGATTCTCCCATGCCAAGAACAGGCATTCAATCTGTGGGAGTTCAATCCGGAACAGCACCAAGCGCTGAGCGGGCTCTTCGATACGACATACGAAGGCGCCTGGAGGGTGCTGTTTAAGGGCACCGAAGCCCCCGCATCCGCGACGGAAGATCGCGGATTCCGCTCGCAGCATCCGGCTGACGAGGTAAGTGATTCAACCCCGTTACGGGACACTTGTGGTAATCAAATTGATTCTCAGAGGGTTTCATTCTTTCTTTTCCTTTGACAGGAATGGATGGAGAAGGCCAAGCAGCTCATCAGCCCGGCTCCCATGCCAGAAGACCCAGAGAACGCCCGTTTAGCAGGGCTGCTGGTTCCGGCACCGCACGTGGTGCCGGAGAAGAAGGCCAAGAAGGTGGCCGCGGGGACTCGAAAGAGTTCCCGCAATCAGGCGTCCGACGACGAGGTGGACTCCTCCCCCGAAGACAAGGAGGAGGAGGAGGACTCTCTCCCGGAGGAGGGAGAGAAGAAGAGGAAGGCTTCCCCAATAGGGGAGGCCTAAGGGTCCAAGAGGGGGAGGACTATCCCCCCGGACAGTTTCGCCAACACCACCGTTGGCGAGGATGAATGGTCTCCAAGGGCCAGGCGTCCGACAAGATCGTAAGTATCCGGATCCTTGATATGCAATTTCTTTCGTGTCGCGTAGTGTCCTTCTAACACCGCATTCTGTCCGTAGTCCGGCTGATGATGATCTCCCCGCTTCATCAAGCGGGTCATTGGCCCCGTCGGATGTGGATTCACTTCCGACTGCCACTACCCCCCGCGCCGGCGAGGACGCCGAGGTGGGATCCCAGAGAGGGACCCATCAGAAGGAAGCTCCGGAGGCGCCGTCAGGATGCCTCCCGGACTTTGTGCCGGACTCTACATCGGAACCCGCAGTGGTTCTAGAGTCCGGCGGGCGGCCCCTTCGAAAGAAGGGCAATACCGTGACATCGACGACCTCAGTCCAACCGGAGGCGCCGGATAACTTGTTGGAGGCGCTTAAAGGCGCTTCCATCGAGGAAGAACACCGCACTATCATGAGTGCGGTGATTCAAAAGGTTCAGCTCTCCAAAAGCGGGCTGACCGAAGCCTGCAGCAGCCTTCTAACAGGCTTTGAGGTAAGAAGTTAAAATTATGTAATGTAATACCGCATAGACAGAGTTTCGATGCTCAGTTCGGTGTTCGGAAAGAAAAGCCGGACTGAGGATCTAACAAGATATACGCAGGGTTGCTTAAAATATGTCAATATGGGTTTGCAAGCTGCGCTGCTGACCTGTGCCGCACTATCGGCAGAGGTCAATGTGTTGAAGAAGGATCTCGAGCGGTCCGAGCAAGAGCTCGGCCATGCCAAGAAGCAGCTCGAGGACAAAGAAGGTGAGTCACACCACTTTGAATAGTTACCTTACAGAAAAGGATTTTGGTTGCAATAAAATTAACAAGGATAATATGGGTATTGCAGGGGCCACAAACGAGGTGGCAGCCCTGAAGGAGGCTGTGTCCGCGGCCAAACGCAGTGCGGCCGCGGAGCGGGAAGAGCGAGAGAAGCAGGAGGCACGGGTGACGGAAGTACGGCAAGAGCTCCAGGCTCTCATGGAGAAGCATGAGAGTTTGGAGCGTGACTCCAAGACTCGAGAGTCCGAGCTTGCCTCGACTCTCGAAAGTGCCAAGTCCGCCAAGGCCGAGGCCCGTAAGGCCTTTCAGGAGGTTGAAGATGTGAACAAGTTAGCGGCGGGTAAGGCATTTTTCATGCAAAGCAAGCATGTTAATGTAAAATACCTGACACTTACCCGCGTTCGGAGCTCTCCAGGGGCGTTTGTAGATCTGCCGCGTAGTGCGTCCGATGTCGCCGCATTTTATCGTGGTGAGGAGGGGAGCTCGACGGAGAAAGTCTTCTGGTCTCAGTACGCTGAGGCCGGACACCGGTGCCCCCAAGCGACCAGCTAAAGCAGCTGGTCGAACTCCACAAGGTAGCTGAGGAGGCCATGAAGGGCCTTATAGTCCGGCTGTGGCCTGGACAGGTCATGCCTGGGAGCTACTTTGGCCTCGTGCGGCGGCTGGTGGATGCATGCCCCTGGGTGGAGGTCGTCAAGCACTCCGCCTGTATTGAAGGTGCTCGTCGGGCCCTTGCCCGCACAAAGGTGCATTGGGGCAAGTTGGATGCGGAGAAGCTTCTCACGGACCCACCGCCACCGGGCAAGGAGTATTGCATGCCCGAAATGTATTATAAAACTGTCCTGAAGGGAGCCCACGATATTGCGGATGAGTGCCCCAGAAATGTAATCTTTGAGTAAACTTGCTATGTATTATCCTGTGCGCTGAAAACTTTGTTCATATGCGCCTTAAGCAACGCTTGTTTAATTTAAAATATTACCTTCTGTGCGGCCGTATATAAAATCTGAGAGATGGCAAGTCGTTGGCTTCAGCCCCCAAGCCACGAGTGCTGGGGTGTTCGGGATAAACTTGAGCACTCTTGTTCCCATTTTTGGGTCCATCTAGGGAGGCGCTCAACACAACGAACAAGGCAACCGGACATATAATGCTTGAACAATCTCACTTAGCCATAGAATTCTATAATTTTAAATTTCGGCGAAGCCCCTGGTATTCGGAAGACCGAATCCGAGGCGCTATCCACGCCTTCGTCGGACATGGTCCGGAACTTCGCTCGAAGCGGCGTGAGTCTTTAAGGACCCGAAAAGACCTCTCGAACAGTGACCAGTCTCTCGCCTTATCATGCCGCCAGTTTTAGCTTTCTCATCGAGGCGCCGCCTGCTCAACCGGGCGCAATCGCGATGGTTCTCCGAAAGTGCCACCTTAGCCGGCGAACGGAACGTAAGGCACCAAAGCGTGGGGCCGGCAAACCCAACTATTGACCTAAGACATGATTGGAGCCGATTCATATAATGTTATAAGTTCGGGGTGCCGCACTTATGAAAGTGTTCGGACTTATCACACCATAATGTGGGGAACATAAGCCCCTGGTGTATTAGGCCGTACGAAAATATACAGGTGTAAGATGTCATGTAATGAACATATATATAGAAAAGGTAATGCAATTGCAGTCGAAAAGTGCTGCATTATTTATTAAACGAAGTCTGCTATGAGTGCGGACTGATACAAATAGTGCGGTAAGCAAGGGATTTGGACTAAGTAAACATGTCCCCCTCCAGGGGTGAGCTGCGGACTTGGTGTATATAATCAAATTTAATGCTCGTAATTGAGACCACCTGAGTGTTCGTCGCAGCTTTCTTTCGTCCCTGACTGTTGCATCATGAGTTCGGCAGGTTCACCGCCGGACAGGGCTTCTGGTTAATGGAGTCCTGTGTACAAAAAAGAAGGAAAATAAAAAAAGGGGGCTAACTTGCGAGCCCCTGGTGCGGTCGAACCGCACTCTGGGTCCATTGCGACCGTGCCCCTTCCCCTGTGCCCATTGTATCTCCAAAGCGCAATGATGTACGCGGAGTGTTATTCTTGCGATCATGCGCGGGCGAGAGTTGGGGCCGCATTTCTACGCGTGCTCTGATCGCGCCAGGTGGTCTTGGTTGGTATTGCTTCGGGCGCGTTTTGCTGTATCCGGCCGTTTAACGGCCGGACTCGAGAATTGCCTTAAGAGGCTGCTCTGTACTTCTGCCACTGTATGTTCCTCCATTCGGAGGGAGCGTTCCGTATTCCCATTGACCGTGATGAATCCACGAGGGCCTGGCATCTTGAGCTTGAGGTATGCATAATGCGGCACCGCGTTGAATTTTGCAAACGCGGTTCGTCCGAGTAGAGAGTGACAGCCGCTGCGAAACGGGACTATGTCGAAGATTAACTCCTCGCTTCGGAAATTATCCGGGGATCCGAAGACCACTTCCAGTGTGACTGAGCCTGTACAATTGGCTTCCACTCCTGGTATGACACCTTTAAAGGTTGTCTTTGTAGGTTTAATCCTTGAGGGGTCTATGCCCATTTTGTGCACTGTATCCTGATAAAGCAGGTTCAGGCTACTACCGCCGTCCATCAGGACTCTCGTGAGGTGAAATCCATCGACGATTGGGTCTAAAACTAATGCGGCAAATCCGCCATGGCGTATGCTGGTCGGATGGTCTCTTCGATCGAAAGTGATCGAACAAGAGGACCATGGATTGAACTTCGGGGCGACTGGCTCCATCGCATAGACGTCCCGTAGTGCACGTTTCCTCTCCCTCTTGGGTATATGGGTCGCGTAAATCATGTTCACCGGCCGCACTTGTGGGGGAAAACCCTTCTGTCCTCTATTGTTCGGCGGTCCGGTCTCCTCCTCGTCGTCGCTGTTTAGCCCCTTGTCATTGTTTTCGGCAATTAACTTGCCTGCTTTTTCTCTATTAGTGTGATTAGCTGGTTTTTTCAGGGGTGCCATGTATCTGGCATAAGCGGTCGAGTATTCGGTCCAAATTGGACGGACCCGGAGTGGTTCTTTTGAATGGCTTCTTCCGCTGACCGGGTTTAGAGCCTCGGAATCCGGCGTTTACCGTCGTATCCTCCTTATCGTCGCAGTTAATGCGGCGTTTGTTTTTGTTTCGACGTGACCTGCCGTTGTTGTCCTTAGTATCCGGACTGCCAGAATTTTTACGGAGATTGTTGCTGCGAGCTAGCCAGCTGTCCTCTCCGGCGCAAAAGCGGGTCATTAATGATGTGAGGGCTGCCATGGATTTCGCTTTTCTGTCCCGGTGCGGGCTAGCCATTCGTCCGGGATGTTATGTTTGAAGGCTGCAAGGGCCTCTGCATCCGGACAATCGACGATTTGGTTTTTCTTTGTCAAGAACCGTGTCCGAATTGTCCGCCGATTCATCCGGCTGCTGAATAATGTGGCTTAGGTCATCGGCGTCGTGGTCGCACGACGTGCCACGGAAGTTGTCGAGAATGCGGCTTCCAGCTCTTCCCAAAGACCCAATTGACTCTGCGGGCAAGCTGTTTAGCCAATGCCGAGCTGGTCCTTTAAGCTTGAGTGGGAGATACTTGATGGCATGGAGATCGTCGCCGCGGGCCATATGGATGTGGAGAAGATAGTCTTCGATCCAAACCGCGGGGTCTGTTGTGCCATCGTAGGATTTGATGTTTACGGGTTTAAACCCTTCGAGGATTTGGTGATCCATTACTTCGTCAGTGAAGCATAGTGGGTGTCTTGGCGCCTCAGATTGAGCGATATCGCGACGCAGCTCGAGAGGCGTTATGCTGCTGTGTTCGCCCGGCGGGTTATTGTATCCGCGCGACGGTATTCGTCATGGGTCGTGGGGCGCCCACATGATCCGTAGATGGATCTGGATTGCCTTGCTTTGTCCTCCAATATGTCTCGCAGGTCCAGCGCATTCCCTCTTGGCTTCGTACTTTTGGAGCGATGCCGGGGTACGGTCTTGGCTGGGGGCCTGGATGCCTCTCTGTCACGACCACGGGTGGTCGGTCACCATATCGTGCGGTGATGGAGGTATGTATGCTTCCTCCTCTAATCGGGGAGCAGCTTGCGTCTTGGGTAGCTTTTGAGGGCGTTCGAGTTTATACTCTTGACGCGAGGACCTCGGTCCATCGATCGGCCAGCAGGTCCTGATCAGCTTGAAGCTGTTGCTGCTTTTTCTTTAGGCTGTTTGCTGTGGCGATAAGCCTGCGCTTGAAACGCTCTTGTTCGACGGGGTCCTCAGGTACGACGAATTCGTTATCGTTGAGGCTTGCTTCGTCTTCGGAGGGAGGCATATAGTTATGATCCTCAACCTCTTCGTCTATCACCCTCTCGTGAGGGCTTGCTTCTGCATCCTCCTGCGCTGAGTCTTGCTGGAGGGGATTGTCTTCGGCACTCTCTGGGGTAATATTATCTCCTGTGCCGGAATCTCCATTCTTGCTGTGGCGGGATTTAGAGCGGCGCCGCTGACGCCGGCGTTTGGGCTGCTTCTTTAAAGAGTCTGCCTCCGCTGCTTCTTCGCCGTCCCCGTCTTTTGGGGTATCCACCATGTATATGTCATATGGCGAGGTGGTCTTCCAGTGCCATGTAGGCGCTGGTTCCTGTTCATCGTCGTCCATAGCGTCCATGTCTTCGGAGTCGTAGTCTAGCATGTCGGTTCGATCGTCGACAGTGGCTACAAAGTGGGTGGTGGGTGGGCTCTGAATTTCTTCGTCGTCCGTATCCCAACCATCCCGCCATAGTCCGCCAGGCTCTCCGATAACGAGAGATGCTTTAGCGAATTCAAGATGTCGCCAAAAGGCGAGTATTGGAAGATGTCCGCGGCGGTGAATTCCATAACCGGCGCCCAATCCGACTCGATTGGTAGGGGCGTGGGAGGCCTGGAGTCCGGCAAGGAGTCCGGCACCTCGGAATTACGAGTTTCGCGGGGGACAAGATTAGTGTTCAGCTCTATCGCTGTGGAAGTTGAAGCCCCCGAGGCGGCGTCTATCCACCGATCCACGATCTGGGCGATTGGCTCCGGACTAATGGCCGAAGCGGATTCATGAGCGGCCACCAAGGCACTGTTCGGCGGCAGAGCTAGATCATGCCCATCGTCACAAAGGCGGCGCTTGGCTGTGGCTCGAGTCCGTCAAGATCAAGTCCCCGCGACATCGGCCGTGAAGTTTAGGTTTCAAATCGACTGACGGCCAGGTGTAGCTTCGATCTGCTCCAGATGGCCAGCTTAATTAGCCCGCAAAGGCGGCCGCCAAACACGAAGATCTGTCCGGGGAGAAAAGTCTCACCCAGGACGGCATCGTTGGTTGTAGATGCCATCAAGCCTATCGGTGATGACACAGAGGAACTCTTAATGAAAGCACCAATGTCGGTGTCAAAACCGGCAGATCTCGGGTAGGGGGTCCCGAACTGTGCGTCTAGGCGGATGGTAACAGGAGACGAGGGACACAATGTTTTACCCAGGTTCGGGCCCTCTCGATGGAGGTAAAACCCTACGTCCTGCTTGATTAATATTGATGATATGGGTAGTACAAGAGTGGATCTACCACGAGATCAAGGAGGCTAAACCCTAAAGCTAGCCTATGGTATGATTGTTGTAATGTATGTTGTGTCCTACGGACTAAAGCCCTCCGGTTTATATAGACACCGAGGAGGCTAGGGTTACACAGAGTCGGTTACAATGGTAGGAGATCTACATATCCGTATCACCAAGCTTGCCTTCCACGCCAAGGAAAGTCCCATCCGGACACGGGACGGAGTCTTCAATCTTGTATCTTCGTAATCTTGGAGTCCGGCGGACGATGATAGTCCGGCTGTCCGGACACCCCCCAGTCCAGGACTCCCTCAGTAGGGTCATGCACAATGCAAGTATCAATGAGGAAGTAACGGTGGCAAACCACCCCATGTGGTCACCACAGTATCATGTCTCCGATGCAAGCAATAAAAGTGCTATATGACATGCATAAAAAGGGTTTCATAGACATGGTCAAAGGGCTGCTTGCCTGTTTTAACAAAGTCTCCGAGGTCTTCAAATATCTTTGGTCCAACTCCGAGCATTTCGTCTATTTCGTCAACTATCGTCGAAAGCAACCATAATAAGCAACACAACACAGCAGGAAATAAAAGTGCTCTAAAAATATTAATTTGACTTTTCTAGGACACCACTGGTTATATGAAAAATAACCAGACTAGTTTCATTGGAATTGGGTCAGTGGATATTTCTAAACATTTTGATATGATGGAATCAAGGGGTTTATGCATTTGCAAGAAGTGTACAGAAATATACTTTTGAAAAATGAGCAAAGGCACCCATTTAACAAACCATGATTTTAGAAGCATCTAGGAGTTGGTTTCACTAGATTTGGAGTTCAAATGAATTCCCTATGAATTGGCAAAGTTGACAATTATGAAGAAATGGCTCATTATATTGTGTGGCACAGAAAGTATTAAGAAAAATGTTCATAAACTAAGTTATGAACTTAGAAGCATCTGGAAATTTGAATCATGGCATTTGGATCAAATTTGAGCCCTCTGTGATTTTCTAAAGTTTATGACAGAAATGGGAAAATGGTATTTGGTAATTATTTGCGAAAGAAATACTTCTGGAAAAATGTTCAAATGGCACCATGAGATAGGGCATGAATTTATAAACTACTAGAAATTTGAATCATTGGATTTGGAGCTCTGTTGAATTATTTATGGATTTTTGAAGTTGACCGGAAAAAGAAAAAGGAAATAAGGCTTTAACCTTATCCTGTGCACCAGGCGATAGATAGACCGTGGGCCGGCCCAGCCCCATGGCCGCACGGGGCGACAGAGGCGACGTTGAAGGCGCCCACGCAGAGTGCGCCTTCACCGCGGGGACGCGAGAGAGGGCGAACCCGCCTCCACTTGCCAGGGTGGCCCGGTGGCTGGGCCACTGACGAGCGGGGCCCGCCTGCAGGGCCTTCGTCTTCGTCTTCCTCCCACGCGCTTGCCTGGCCGAGGGAGAAGAGAGCCCCGACGGCGACTTCTGGCGCTACGGAGCACCTCCGGCGACGCCCTGGCTATGGATGAGCTCGGTGCCGAACGCCGCATCCATTCATGTATGCCACGGCTGCCGAGGATGGTCGAGGCGACAACGGCTTGGACGGTGGCGGACGGTGGCGTCGGGCAAGATTGGAGACGGTGCCACGGTGTGCCCTCGGACGAGGGAAAGAGTGTGGGAGCTCCGCCTTGCTCTGGGAGCCTGCTGGTGGAGAGAGGAGAGGGAGAAGAGCTCGGGCTCGGCTGAATTTAGGTGGATGTCGGTGGCGCCTCTCCGGCCATGGAGGGCTATGGAGGGCGCGGGGAGAGGAGTGAGCCAGTCAGGATGACGCGCAGGAGGGAGAGAGAGCCATTGGAAGCCAAAGAGGGCTCGGGGTGGCCTTTAAGGGAAGCGGGCGAGGTGCACCGTGAGCTCATGCACCGGCGAGGCTGTTGCCATCGCTGCAAGCCACGAGGGCTCACAGCGAGGTGTCGGGGGTGCTCGTGGTGTCGGTCCAGGGCGAGGGGAGTGAAAAGAGAGAGGGCAGGGGGCCAGGGGCACCGAGCGTGTGAGCGTGCTTACTGGTGCGCTCGGGTGGCCGGCGTGCGTGCGAGTTGGGGCAAGAGGAGGGAGAAGGAGGAGGGGGCCGACCAACTGCCGTGCTGTGGACGCCGAGGCACATCGTTGGGCGTGCTGGGGAGGCCCGAGGTGGCCGGAGGTGGTTGGCAGGGGGCGGCTACAATGCGGGAGCGCACTGTAGCGCGCTCCAGAGCGTGCAAATGTCTGGCATGCCATTTTATATGCACAGTGGGCACGCCCATTGGTGTCTAGCAGGTGTGGGAGAGAGTAAAGAAAGGAGAGGGAGCCTTGGATGCTCTGGAGGGGCTCTGGTGAGAGAGGAGGGGAGAGAGAGAGAAGGGTGCTGTGGCTGTCTAGAGGGGTAAATGAGGAGGTTTCACCCCTGAATCATTGAGCTGAGATGCAGTCATTGTTACTGGGGGTAGAGGAGGACTTGGATGAGCTATGGTAAAAAGTTGAGGCCATGGAGAAGAGTGGAAGTGGTCAAAATAGGGGTTTTAGTAAAATGGCAGAAGGTGTTTGATATTGGTTTGGGCAAGTAGTTGATCTCCATTTGTCATGAGGCTTTACATGGTCAAATGGTATGAGAAAATAAGAGGTTCCACCAAGATTGAGTTCATTTGGGAAAAGTTGCCAATGCAACTTTTGTAAACCCTAGAAATTAGTAGAAATGGACTCTCCAAGATTTAGTCATCCAAATCTGTTCTCCTTGATGCACCACTTGATGTAGTGTCATCATTTTAGGTTATGAACATGTCCACAAAAGTTGAGATCAAAAGGATAAAGTTGCCAATGTAGAGTTGTTCAAATTTGGTTTTGGCCAGGAAAGGTTTTGGGGCACTTTGATCAATATAAAATTTTCTCCAACTTGTGCCATTTGGTCTAGATGAATGATTAGACCATTTGAGCATGCTCACAAGGTTTGAGAACATTTGGACATGTTTGGCAATGTAAAGTTGCTCAAACTTCAAAATGGACAGAAATGGTTTTGAGGGTATTTCATGAGGTTATACTATTCTCCATGACATGATACTTGTCAAGATCATCAAACATGTCATATGTGACATGATAGAATTTTCTTGGAATTTTTGGAGAATATTTCCTTTGTAAATATTTCAAAAGCTTGAAATATCCAGAATGGGTTTTTGAGGGATTTGACCAATATTTTGAACATGACCATGTGTTGAAACTCTTATATATGGAAAATATATGTCCACTGAGTTTCCCTGATTTTTCTCAAATATTTTTGAAGCTTTAAAATAATTTTAACCTATTAAAGACCATTTCTGGACTTAAGAAAAATCCTTTAAATAAAATAGTAAACAACTTTTAAAATAATATTTTTGTGGTTTCTGGGGGTCCTATATCTAATAAGGTTCAAATAAAATTTTGAAAGATTTTTCATACCCTTAATTAAGTACTTGTTGTTCAAGTCTCGATTCAGGGGTTTTTGGAAACCTAATTTAGAAAATACCTTTTGGCCAAAATATTTTTGTAAGAAAAATACTATTCTGTCCTATACACATGGCATGATCATTGGGCAAGGTTTTTGACCAAGGAGAAGGAGTATAAGTGTCGGAGGATTTATTTGATTTTTAGAGCACTTGCAAACAACACACAAAATCCAATCAAGGCAAGGTCCAAAACACTCAAAAGTTTTTGTCAAACCACATTTTATCATGATTTATTAGCTTAAGTGTTGTGGCATGAAAATCAGGGTGTGACACTAGGTATTTCATAGTTTTCCACACAAACCGATCAATCGATATATCCAGTGAGGTCTCACCCTCTTTCCCATGTCCACATCGATCAATCTATACCTCTCTATATAGGATTAACATATATATAGCTAATACACCCACATTGATTATATATCCAACGTCCCCCTCTCATCATCCATGCCTTCCGCTTCATCTCTCAAACGCGTGCACAATGGCGAAGACAGGGGGCAGTAAGGGCCCTGCCCCCCCTAACATCACTATATATCGAGGCTAATATGAATGTGATCATTAGACAATTCCTGCTAAAAAGGTTTAATTTGATGAATTGACCCTCCTCGTAAAGGATTAGCAATGCTTGGCCCCCTAGCTCATTTATTTTTGATGGCTCCGCCACTACATGCAACAGCGCACGTGTTCGCCCCCTCTTTCTAAATATCGATCTCACACTTGTGCATTCCTTCATAGTCTCCCTCCACTTGGCCCCTTGCACCATCTTCTAGCCCCCACCAGATTTTGCCACATGTACAATCTAGCAGACTCCATGGTTGAACTTAAGCATAATGCACAAACCTCAAAACAATAGTGGTTCTCTTTTGTTCTAGTATCTTCCGTATAATAACTGCGCAAACTTTTTTCTAGTTGAATTGCCATTATTTGTTTTTACTTTATGCTTTACAACGCACAATTCCATGAATCATAAAATAGATTAAGGGCTTCTTTGATTCAAAGGATTCTCAAAGGAATTTTTGAGGATTCTAATCATTAGGAATTTTTCCTATCTTGGTTGTTTGATTCGTAGGATTGTAAACCATAGAAATTTTTCCATATGATTCATTTGCACTAGATTTCATAGGAAACATCCCATCCACTCAAACCTCTTTGAAAGAATTCTGAGTTTTTTCCATGCACAATCAAACACTCGTACAATCCTGTAGGATTCAAGACGACATTCCACTATAATCCCACGTTTTTCCTATTCCTGCATTCTTAGCTTTTTTTATAAAAACTAAGAGCGTGCTTGGATCCAAGGGACTTATTTTAGTCTGACTAAAAATTGTCTCTTTAAGAGACTAAAGTTCCAAGCACCCCTGACTAAAGAGGGGCTAAAACTAGTCTTAAGACTAAAATTTTTAGTCAGGGTACCCCTAATAAAATGTGGATTAGTCCTCTCTCTCCTCATTTAACTCCTCTCCTTTAACACGGGCGAGTTCTGGATTGGAGGGTTTGGAGGATAATAAATGCTCATTAACTTGATTTTAGTCTCCTTAGTATTTGGATCCAAGCATGGATGAGGCTAGCATGTTTTAGTCTCACTACTTTTAGTCATGGGACTAAAACGTATCCAAGCACCCTCTAATTGATTTTGAATGAGATGAACTATAAGAATTAAACAAAGGGCTACATCAGGCATATATGACTCAGAGCTTACATGCTATAGTGTGGTATTTATTCATAATTTGGTTGCAAAATCTGATGCGCGCAATGCACGTGTACCTTACTAGTAGTTCGAGTATGTGCAAAACACGTAAATTAGAATACCAATGGCATGCTACACAGTGTCTCTCTTACAGTTCATGAAGCCACATTGCACATGTAGAGGCGTTGTTGCGACCTCCTTGCGTGGATTGATCACAGTGACGTGCTGCTGGTTCCAGAAGAATGTACTCGTCCTCCCTGAGCCATACTGGCGGTACATGCACGAAGCAAAGATGTGCACGCACGCCACGCACGCACTCATTCCCTCGCACGCACACAAGGGTACACGGGCGGACACAATTTTGTACCAAAATCCAACCCATGTTATAATTTGACGCGTGTAAAGTCGTTCACTTCATTGATGGTCAATTAATACAGCGCATGCAAATAGAGTGGACATGAGGGCGGAAGAAAGACATTATTACTCCACTACGTGGATGCAAGTAGTTAAATCGTGGGTTGCTAGTAGTACTTCCATTGGTCTCCTTCATATTTTGTGCCAATTTTTGACAGTAACATAATATTTACGCATTTGAGCAGTGTAGTACTTGAAATTTATGTTCCGTTAAACTCATCGGGAGCCGTTTCGGGCCTTGAAACCAAAACCATCAATTAATCTTTACCTTGTTCCCATCACATTCGAAAGCCTGCTCACACCTACTAGTACGTACCAAACCTGAACGTGTTCCCACTATGCAGGTATTAGTACTAGTGCTAGTAATTAGGTTATAAAAAGGGGAACTACCTAACCGAAAATTACTCTACCTTTCCTCCTCATAAGTGCTTCTTCTTCGTCCGTCATTGCCATGGCCGGTGAGCAGAGCTCTAGGCCGAGAACTACTCGTAACAAGGGAGCGGCAACCAAGGCTGCAGAAAATAAAGAGAGGGCTCGCCGCCACGCAAAGACCTCGAAAGATCTCTCATGGGCAGGCGATGGCTCCCAGGAGCGCCCTAGCCGCGGAGGCGAACATGCCGAGCTGGCGGAGCTGGAGTCGTTATCCCTCGACGGCATGCCCGATCAGCTCAATAAGCACCTCAATAAGCAGAAGGAGTTCATCCAAGGATTGATGGAGTTGCTAAAGGAGAGCCTCGACGACATGCCCGCTTAGCTCAATCAGCAGGGGGAGTTGACCGCCGGCTTGGTGATGCTGCTAAAGAAGAGCATTGCCTCGGAGAAGAAGGTGACCGGCGAAATCCCGCGACTTCAGGAGGACAAGGTGAAGCTCTGCCACGAGATTGACATGTTGAAGGAGAAGAACGCCGTCTGGAAGAAGCTGCATGAGAATAGTAGTTCCTCGATGAAGATGTTGCAGGCCTTCATCATGGAACAAAAGGAGGAGTTGGCAAAGCTCCGCATCGAGCACCCGACTACTGTCAAGGTACGTAATGCGGCTGTGGAACAGATGATGAAGGCTCGCGTCGAGAAATCCCGCGTCATGGACAGAATGAAGAAGATGGTGGAGGAGACGCGCAAGGAGATGGAGGTCGTGGAGGCGATGAAGAAGCAGTTACGACTCCGCAGGGAATTAGATCATTTGGGGTGATAATCTTCCTTCTTCTTTTGTTGCTCTGTTTCATCTTTTGCTTCAGGTGTTTCGCCGCACGTGTCACGTTCTCTGCGAGGCATGAATAGAACAATGTTTTTTTTGAGGGGATGAATAGAAAAATGCTAACAATGAGATGACTAGCGAATTAGATCATTTTTTATCGCCATATGGCACTGGGTTGCCGTGTTTCGTGCTCCTCCGTCGCAGTACTACTCCAATGGAAAACTTGAGTATACCGCATGGTTCTTTGCTCCTCCTCGATCAGGTCGTCGGCACATTTATACGAGCAGTCAAATCACAAGGCCCCGCCTTCCAGCAGTAATGAGCTATCAAATCACAAAGGCCCTCGCCTCTTGTGAAACCGACCAAGCTAGACTGCCCCGCCCTCTAGCCTTTTAAAAATGTATACTTTTGTACAACAGTAGTATCGATGGATTGCGCCATGGAGCAAAACTGGAAATTAAAAAAAAGGTGGTACATATAGAGCGCTCGTCGCCAAATTATGCATATAGTACTATTAAAAAGGCTAGTCACAATAATGGTGTCCAGCACAACCCACCCCTCAAATAAAACTAAGCACCCTAGAATTCTTTAACAAAACTAAGCACCCTAAAATTCTTTGACAACTAAACTGCTGGCTATATGATGTTGGCCATATATATTGTACGTATATAATGTGAAGAAACGAGTGGTAGTACTATACCAACTAAAAGGTGAAATGTAAGATATACTAGTATGTACGTACTGAAGAGTTAAAGTAAAAAGAAGAAACATAACATAGTTCTGCTGGGGGCTCAACACAACACACCCCTCAAATTAAATTAAGCACACCTGAAATTAAACTTTGTAACTATTCCGGTAGACACTACATTAGAACCACCATGAGCAACGACACTGCCACCTTACTCGGAGTCCTCGACTTCGTCCTTGTCCCTCTTCCTCTTGGCTGATACTTCTTTGCTTGAACCGCCAACTTGGCTGTTGCTCTTCATCCAACCCTTGTAGATACTGAAACAAAGGTAGCCATCCATTGCAGCGTAGTGGATGTGGTCTATATCTAGTACATTCCGCTGCCATGCATGACGATGAAACATGTATGGAGGATTCTCCAGTTTACCGTACGAAGGATGAACCATGGCTCCTGCCAGGGTCAGCATTGAAGGCTGACGAGAGGACACCAGCCGATTCTTTTGGAGGTCAAAGGTGTTTCCTACAATGAGGCTTATCCGACACAGGACTTCTTTGTCGTTACCAAAGTCTACAGTAACGAATTTGACTAGGTTGCTCTCGAGGAAGTCCTTAAAATCCTGGCACTCAACGTCGGCATGGCATATGTGGTAGACCAAGCATAAGTCATGCACGCAAACCTGGATCACGGCGGGCTTCTTCCTCTCTTTGTCCTTTAGATCATTCTCTCGTCCCACGACTGTGGTGTACTCAACATCTAGACCAGCGACCCACTCATCATCTGAGTCTTCAAACATGCGTCTGAAGCGAGAAAGGCATCCTTTCACCATCGCGGAAGAACGGGTGTAGATGACGTCGAACTCATCGCCGGTGATGGTTCTAACCTTGTGCTCACCGCCGATCGGGGAGATTTGGGATGCCATGGATTTGGGAGGAGGGTTAGGATTAGTGGAACTGCCATAATGTGAATGGACGGGACGACTAGGAGCGAACTGTCGTAGTATTAAAGGACGTGCGGGAACGAGTAGGAGCGAACTACCAGCGTGTGAACGGCAGGCTAGTGGCTTTCTATTCTCCCATGATATGGGCTTCACAGAACCCTTGGATCTGAGATCGAACGGTTGCATGGCGTGATTCTAGACCAATGGGTGAATATCCTATCCTGGAGGGTTATTCACTTATTCTGCAAATTTTCAGCAACTTAGCATGCGACCTTTTGATCTCAGATCCAAGGGCTGCCAGCAGCCCGTATCATGGTCACGCCTACCACGACCGTCGCGTCGCTCACGCGGTCGCGCCCTTGGAGATTTAACACGGTGCGTTAGGCTATCTGATGTTGGCATGTCATACATAGTTATCACTTAGTCACGCATACTACAACAAGGTTGGCTATAAGGTTGGCTATAAGTGTATGTTTTTACTCCTCTCTATCTCTTTCTTCGTACTCCCTCCGTCCCATAATATAAGAATGTTTTTGACACTAGTGTAGTGCCAAAACACTAGTGTCAAAAACGTTCTTATATTATGGGACACAGGGAGTACTAGTATTTATTGCATTTGCCAAGGAGTAACCTCTTCCAATGAAATGGTGTTGCTAAGTTTGCTTCATTTAATTAGCTATAGACTCAAAATTGTCTTTTCACCTAGGTACACACGCTTAGCACCATTTCTTCCTTGGGTCACTAAACTAGTCTCTCTCTTCTTGATTAACTTGCCACATCATACTTTATGCCTATGTGGCAAGCTTAAGCACCTGTAGGAGCAAGTAAGGTGCCCGTCCGTTGCACGGAAGAGTGAAATGCATTGATCGGGGTGTTGTTTATTTTGACAAAGGATGTGGGGGTCATCTCATGTGTAACAGGTATCAATAGGTTTCTTCGGATATTATTTCATCTCTAGAGCTCAGAAACATCCGGGTGAAATAGATAAAAAAGTATCTTTTGCAAACAAAAGCATTCAACTGTTCAACCTGCATCCAAAACTTGTGAAGAAATAACTCTTATTGTGCTTTGCAGGAAATGGTTCATCATAAGTCTTTCACCGGTACTGTAGTAAAAATTCTTACATATTCATGCGTGATACTCCAATAGAGCAAGATCATGCATGGAAGTCTCCACAAGCTTAGACAAGGGATTACATTGAGCGAAGACTAATGATCAACATTTAACTTAGTAATGCATATGTCCAGGTGAACCTCCTTGGAGTCCCCATGCACATTGTTGGGGGTCAAATAATACCATGTGTCTTCCATGTCCAGATCGGTGGGAAGGTCCTAGCTTGGCAGAGTCCAAGTCAGCTTGACGTAGCCAGTGTCACCGCCCACGGACCTCCGAGGAGTAGTAATAGTGAGCACGCACCCATACATCGGCCTCATGTCAGTGTTAGCGTCAGCGGCGTCGCCCCTGACGCACACTACAGAGATGTGGCGGCGGCCTGTGCGGGCCTCGCCGGTGGCCACGATCAAGAGGAAGACGCTGCCGTCCTCCTTCGAGACTAGCAGGCGGCGCTGATCCTCCAGCGACTCCGGCACGGTGAATGGATAGCACGTCTCGTACTTGATGTTCTTCGCCAAGGGCCAGTAGTGATCGCCGCACGCCTGCGTCAGGTGATGCACGATGTCCGTCGGCGAGCCCCAAAACGGCACCGGGCACTCATAGCAGTAGAGGAACGGCTCCTTGGAGGCATCGACCAGGCCGTCCATGAAACGGGAGTGGCTGTAGGGGACGTTCTGCCAGTTGAATATATGAGCAAGTTACTACTAGATTTACTACAAAATAAATCATGATGGCTATAACAGAGGTTAAACTAATCATGCGGACTAGCATAGTAGATGAACAGATCGAGTCTAGGACACAGAGTAGAAACATGAATTCTACCATGATTTCAAACAGGAAGGACAGAAACACATATGGTGCAACGGGAGCAGCACCATTGGCGTTGAGGTTGTCGCCCATGTCGTTGAGGAAGAGGTTGCCAAGGTCGGGGAAGAAGTCATCATCGGTGAAGTCGTGGCTGCTAGCAGTCGCGAGAGTGTGCTCCCCAAATGTCAACAGCGCCCGCCAAATGGAGCGCGGGAGGGAGTGGCTGTAGGGGACGTTGCGGCCGCCGAATGGAGCGTAGGAGTAGCCCACGAAGCAGTAGATGGTGCTCCTCCCTAGTCTCTATTCTTATCTCTATCTCTACTACTCTTCTATGTTTTTTATAATATACTAGTTGTAGTTGTCAAATCGAATAGTACTGCACCGTCCACTGCACGCCCGGCTGAACACGCCTCCTCGCCTCCATTAAACCTACATGCAAACCGAGAAATCACTCCGGCCTGCGGGAGGAAATTCACCGGTTGCCGCGGGAGGGTTATTCTGCAAATTTTCAACAACTTAGCATGCGACCGTTTGATCTCAGATCCAAGGGCTGCCAGCACCTTGTATCATGGTCTCACCTACCACGACCGTCGCGTCGTACGTGCGGTCACACCCTTGGAGATTTAACATGGTGTGTTAGGCTATCTGATGTTGGCATCTCATACATAGTCATCACTTAGTCACTCATACTACAACAAGGTTAGCTATAAGGTTGGCTATAAGTGTATATTTTTTTACTCCTCTCTATCTATTTCTTCGTACTCCCTCCGTCCCATAATATAAGAACGTTTTGACACTAGTGAAGTGCCAAAAACGTTCTTATATTATGGAACACAGGGAGTACTAGTATTTATTGCATTTGCCAAGAGTGACCTCTTCCAATGAAATGGTGTTCCTAAGTTTGCTTCATTTAATTAGCTATAGACTCAAAATTGTCTTTTCACCTAGGTACACGCGCTTAGCACCGTTTCTTCCTTGGGTCACCAAACTAGTCTCTCTCTTCTTGATTAACTTGCCACATCAGACTTTATGCCTATATGGCAAGCTTAAGCCCCTGTAGGAGCAAGTAAGTACAATAGTGCGCTTTACATGGCATTTTTGCATATGTGGAGGAAAGAGAGGCAAGGAAAAAGTGGAGAAGTGGGCTCTCATGCAAGAGCCAGCCTCTACTACATGGTGGAGCATTGGGAGAGGCACCTGTATGGAGGTGGTCACGAATCAGGAGACTCACGCCGGTCGTAGAGCCGTAGTTAAAATGATAATCGCAAGTCAAATCACGGGGCCCCACCTGTCAGGCAGTGACTCGCTGTTAAATCACACAGCCCTACGTTCGCAGCAGCCTACTCGCTCGTCTTCTCCCGTCTCTGTCGAACTGACTAGGCGGAACTGCCCCGCCGTCTACCACGCAGGGAAAGCCCCGCCCTCGACTTTTAAATAGTATACAGTATACTAATTTTGTATCCATGGATTGTGCCCGCGCCATGGAGCAAAGCGTCTAGAAAACGGCGGTACACATGTACGGAGTATACAACACGCCCATCGCGTTCGCATCGCACCCCAGACGGTCGGTCGGTCTGGCACGCTGCTCTCCAAATGGAACACACGTCATATTGCATTCGCACACACATGTGGGACGGCAATTGAGAACCGACCATAGGCACACTCCCCGGCCCCGCAAGTCAGGTGACTTAATAGAAGAGGGAGACAAGCGATAGTACTAGAGAAGTGTTGTATAATGTTGGTGCCTGGACGATCCCTGCAAGACACGGAAGATCAGTTCGTCCATGCATGTGACCAGACTCCAGTAGACACACCTGGATTGCTATCGTCTACATATCGTGCAGGCTGTGTTGTACAAGGCTGTAGTTGTGGTGAGAAATCTAAAAAAAGGTTTCTTGTCATCTCGCAAAATTACGTGTCATGTGCTTTGGATCACTGCTAGGGTTAAACAGCGACAACTGAGTTGGGCTAGTCATTGGGGGCACATGCGCGAACAGTGACTACTCGGCTGCCATCTAGGTCAAGTTGGCTATGTTAATTAGGACATCTATCGACGGACCCCTTTTCTACAAGTTTATCTTTAATTTGAGCTTTGTTCCTCATCTAGTTTGTCCGTCGGGATTCATGTTGTCTCCTTTGGGCAGTGAGGTTATGATTTCTTGTCATGTGGCATTTTTTCGTGTTATATGTTATAATCCGGCGCTTCAAATCAAAATGACGACAACTGCGCCTCCGGGCCACGTGCATGAAGACTTCTCGACAGTCATTGACGAGGTCAAGCCAGCTCCGGTAGACAAAAGAAAACTAGTACTACTCCACTATATAGGCAGGAGCCTCCGCGCTTGCTTGCTAGTGTTGCTCTCTTCACACTGTGTCTCGGACTCTCCAGATCTAAACACGACAGCGGTGGCCACACACACACTCTCTCTCTGCTCACCGCTGGTCACAGATCCAGCCGGATCCTCTCTGCCGGGGAAGGTGAGAAGGTGCAGCGTTCACGCGGTCGTCCTCGGCGACGGCTCTTACCCATTGCTGGGCGCGTCCGATCAGCCTACCTTGCCGTTCTCTCCCAAGCACCGCTGGCGAGGGAGGGCCTCCGACCCCTTCTTCCTCGCTGCCGTAGTATGTGTAGATCCGGCCTCCCGCCGCCCACCTAGCGACATCCCGGCGACCATCAGGTATAACTTCCTTCGAAACCGGCCTTGCTCTACTTCCCGAGCTCCTGACGTCGCTGCATTTGTATCTTTTACTATTTCTCAGGCCCCCTCGTAGATAGGATCGATCGGCTGTTCAAAAACCACCTAATTTTTTATGTTTAAGAGGTAAAACTAGTTCATGCACTCGAATCTAGTACTACTTGGTTCAAACAAGGAAGAAATGGGGTGGGGGTGGGGGAGGATTTGTTACATGAATCTAGGACTTGGTCGAAAGAGGAAATAATGGGGGTGAAAAGTAGCAGAGACTCACTATCCAACTGGTCTCTAGGTCTAATAGGGAAATAAAGGGAAACGCAGTACAAACTCAATATAAACCCGATCTATTGGTTGAAAAAGGAAAGAAAGTGGGGACTGGGGGACAAGTCAACAGACTAAGTCCAGCATTAGATTTACTAGCCTCACACAGTATAAGGTGGCTATACCGAACAAAAATGGGACCAACCCAGATATCCTGTTCTGATGTTTGTTGCCCCGAGCCACTCTTATGTAATGCCACTGGTAAAATGTAGCAGTCGCACTATTAAAAGTAAGGACACGTTAAACCAATGTTGTTTTCAATGTAATGCCTCCAGTAATATGAATCAATGGCACTTCTTTACATGTCCTGCTAAAATTTCCCATTAAGATATGTTAGTTCTTTTTGTTAGAAATGCAACTGTCCTGGTCCGCCTACTCTCCCGTGCCCAAATTAATGTCGTATTTAATGGTTGTCATAGTTAATCCTAATGCCCACACTAATATCTAGCAATGCCACTGCTTTAGAAATTGCTACTGTCCTTGTAGGATTGCCATTCAGATAAGGAACATGCTTCTTTTCATTTGATGCATGTTTCATCACTTGTTAGTCACCCTCCTTTCCACCTTTTTTGTGCAAACAGAGATATACATTTCACGCTCGATCTTAGTTGAACTGCACAAATGATATCCAAATTATACTTGAGCATTCCAGGAGCTTCGCAACCAACCTTGATGTTGCTCAACTTCATTGCAACTAATGAAGAAGAAGCTCTATGGGTTTCGTTTTCTGATGGAAATGGAACCGGGGCTGGAGCCCTTTTCTTAAAAAAAGATTGAAGAAGAAGCTATTAGCTCACGGGACATTGCTTCATTTTAGGTGATCTGCACCAGAAGGTCCCATGAATTGAATCATCCATGTTGGTGACTGAAAGAGCCAGCTTCAGCATCCCAGTCTAAGCACCCCGGGCCTCCATCCTTGCAACGCACGGTACACCTCGTTTGCCACCTGCTCGACCCTAGTGTCACTGATAAAATGAAGTAATAATACAGTTAAAATAGAGCGAGTGTCATCTCTATCTTTTCATTTCCAATGTAGATAAAGAAAGTGCTTCTCTTTGTTAAAGTATGTTTCATCAACTAGTCCCATTGTTAATGTTTAAGCGTTTCTGCAAACTGGTGTGCTTAATTTTAGTTGATATGTACAAAAGTAGAGATTTGAATGTCTCAAGGCGCCTCCTTTTACTACCGCTGTACACTGATGTTCATCACTGGCAGAAGGTGTATCTGGGAGACTTGGGATGATGTCCAGTATGAGGCGTACCATATGAGGTGTCGCAGGGCCGATCTCGCCCTCGCAGCATGGCATACTATGATACTATCGCAATATTTTCTTCTATTTATTTTGTGTGTTTCATCAACTAGTGCCACTATAATGTAACGCTTTTTCATTATCTGTGCAAACAGGGTTATTGAGCTGCATTTTGGTGGAACTGCACAAATGTACGTATGGAACCGGCATATATGCAGAGTGCAAGGTGTGCCAAGTAAAAATTACCGACACCAACCATGCTGCATGCACGCATTGGCATCCACCACCAGCAGTGGGATGTATGGCACTCTCTGTGGACGGATCCTTCTCGGCAGCAAATCCTCTAACCAAATACTAGTAGCTTATATTGGCAGTTTTCTAGGGAGTACTCTTTTCTGAAAGAAGCACCAATCTATTTTTCTTTATTTGTACACTGTGTCACAACTTTGACCCAAAGGTCCAGAGCTATTTTAGGGTGATTGGCGTTGTACTCGGAGACTGATTGTAAGCAAGATTCTCATTAGCTGTCACACTGATTGTAAGCATGAGCAGGTGGAAGAATAGGTTAGTGCGAAGCTTACCTTAAACCCTACCGCCGCCGTTGAAACGAGGCGAGCGTCGAGGGAACCGTGGAGAATGGTGGGGAAGCAACGTCGCGCCATCTGGCCTCCTCTTGCGGTGGGAGAACGAATACTCCTGTGGCTCCAGCTGGCTCTGCACCCTCACGAACGGCACACCATACTCGATCGATTCGTTATCCTCTGGGTGCTCGACCTTCGACCTGTACGCCCACCAACTCCGCCTGACTATCGCCTCGGGCGAATCTGTCTGCTCCATCGCCCATAGGAGATACTCGATGAACTCGGAGGACTGCGGCGTGACTGTTGCCGAGGAGTACATGTATCGATGCCCTCATCGCCGCCGTCTCGCTCTTTTGCATACATTGCCACATGGCCCGCACCGTCCTCGAAATCTCCCACTCATTGTCAAACCAACTAAGGATCTCCTTCAACCTGGCTAACTTTGGCCGGTCGCCGCCGGCGATCTGCCTGATTCGCTGCTGCATCCTCTCCATAGATGTCCTTTTGAGTGGTCTGGTGCTAGCTTTGGAAGATGGGAGGAGAGACGATGGTCTTGCAATAGAGAAGAGGGAGAGGCGAGACGGTGGTTTTGGAATGGAGATGATGGAGAGGAGAGGAGGTGGTTTTGCAATGGAGAAGATCAGAAGAGGGAGAGGCGAGACGGTGGTTTTGGAATGGAGATGATGGAGAGGAGAGGATGTGGTTTTGGAATGGAGATGATGGAGAGGAGAGGAGGTGGTTTTGCAATGGAGAATATCGGAAGAGGGAGAGGCGAGACGGTGGTTTTGGAATGGAGATGATGGAGAGGAGAGGAGGTGGTTTTGCAATGGAGAAGAGGGAGAGGAGCGTGCGGCAGCGATTCAGGATTGGGCGAGAGGGCTGGCGCGCTGTGACTGGATCAAAATCAAAATCAATTTACGCTACAATTAAGAAAGCGACCCCACATTAACTAGTCTCCCTTTTATTCTGGGTCATAATTGACCATGATTTTCGCACATAAAATATATGTTATACGTTGCAAAAATAATATAATTTGAAAGTACATTTAGATACGAACCAAACGATACAATTTTTTGTGACATGCATTCACATTTTGCTTGTCAAATACAGTACGTGGTCAAACTTTGACCCAAAATACGCAAAACAACAAAAAAATACTTCCAAGACCAGCGCCGCTCTTCCGCTCTTCTCCTCTTAAACCACCGCCGCTCCTCTCCTGTTCCAATCTAAATCGAGCGCCGCTCCTCTCCTCTTCCATTTCAAAACCACCGCCCCTCCTCTCCTGTTCTAGTCCAAAACCAGCATCGCTCCTCTCTCGTTCTAATCCAAAACCAGCGCTGCTCCTCTCCTCTTCCATTCAAAAACCACCGCCGGCGAGTGAAGGTGTTGTGGAGAAGTAGATCGATGGAGGAGTACAACCGATACATGAGGATCGCAGACGGCGACCCTGTGAAGCTAGCTAGGATGTTGGAGATACAGCCTTGGTTGGACAACAAGGACCAACTAGCGGCGACATTGACATCCATGGCCAAATATCTGCAACAGAGTGAAAAGGCGGCGATACTCCCGGAGGGAGTCGCGCCGGAGTACATAGAGCTGCTCCTCTGGGCCATGGAGCAAACAGATTGACCGAATCCGATCGTGAGGGAGCAGTGGTGGGAGTATCGATCCCAGATGGAGCATCCACCAGAGATTGAAGGATCGAGCATCTACAGGGTGCCGTTTGTGAGGGTGTCCTACCAGAGCGAGCCGGTGGAGTCTTCGTCGACCGAACCCAACTGCAAGAGAAGAAAAGCAGTTGGCCCGACGACGCTTCCCCGCCATCGTCTCCCTCGCCGTTCACATCGTCTCACGGGGCGGCTGTCTGCCGCCGAGGAATAGGAGGGGGCTGCCCCCCAGCCCAATAGTCGGGCAGGTTGTGAATTGTCAGGAGGAGCTTAGGGTTGTCAGTATTTGCAGGTTGTGAATTGTGTTTTGTGTTGTGTATTTTGAGAGTACTTTCAGATATGAATGTCTTTTGAATTTCAGATTTGCAGCATTGAGCATATGAAGAATTTTATGAATTCTAGAGATCTATTTTTAGCACTTAAAAAAATGTAGTTTCATAGGAGTATAAAAGTGCAGACGAGAAGAAACTGCAAGTTTCAGTTTCAGATAAGAAACTGCAAGTTCAGTTTCAGATAAGAAACTACAACTTTCAGAGGTAGAGAATTTATATTAACATGGCCTTTTCAAATAGGGTTAACATCATGTTGGAAGTTTTATTCATGGTCGAAAATGGAACTACCAGCAGTTAACATCATGCTGATCAACATTCATGCATACCACATCTTCATATGATGCACAGTCAAAATGCCCACACAATGTCGAGTGTGCGAAACACAGAGAAAACAAGGGACAAAGTTTTGGCAAGTGTTGGACGTGGTTTCGGGCTGCCCCATCTAGGCTTTCATTTTTCACATGCGCAGCCCACGACCTCGGATGGGAGGGCCTGTTTGTAATTTCTTAGGGCCGTCATGTATTGACTGGCCTATGGACCTCCCATCTGAGGTTTTATTTTTGGCAGCCCAATTTATGTATTTTTTTTGAAGAAAACGCAGAGGTCTGTTCTATTTTTCTATATAAGAATAGGAACGCCAGGCTAACTTATGTTTTCCTTCTAACTATATTATATATATTTAAATTATTTTGTATGTTATTATATATTATTTTTATTGTCATCATGTATTTAACAGATACTTACATATGTAAGAAAACAATATACCACATCTTATTAATTCATAAAAATAATTTCTTAACAAATAAAATCCTGGAATGTTTTGGCACGAAAATCCTAGTGATTGTGTACAAAAGCTTGGTAAGATTTAAGGACGAATGTAATAATATCACTTATTATTTAAATATATTTATAACAAAATGCTCAACCACTTTTTATTTTTTTGATAACATTGCTGGCCCAACCCAACATTATAATTAGAATCAGCCCAGCAAAATCGTGTATTTCGAGAAAGTGCAAATGGCCTGTAATTTTTTAGGAAATAAAATAAATGGGCCGCATGGACGCTACATTAATTGTTCACCCAGCCCAGCTAATGGCTGTAATTCAAAAAAAGATCAAATTGACTGTAATTCTACCGCGCAAAAAAAAGACTATAAATTCTGAAATAATGGGTTGAATACGTGCCACATTTTTGGAGGCTGAAATGTGGGCCAATAGGTCGAAGCCAATGCAAGTCGTTGTCAATTTAGTCAACAAATGATTCTGACCTGTTAGCCGTTGGATTTACATCCAATGACCAGCATCCATCTTCAATCTCTCGTCTTCTTCCTCCAGCGCCGCCGGGACCACCTCCTGCCTCCTACTGCTAGCAGCTCTGCTTAGCACGCTTCACTATGAAGCACTACTCCACCGTTGGCTAGGCCATCCCTCCACCCCTCCACACGTCCTGTTCTTCTGCACCGACTGCCGAACCGCACCGCACTAGAGCCAGTTAACCCTCGTACACCTCTCCGTCTGCGACTCTACTCCCGCGTCTTCCCATCTCTGGCTCGTTGCTGTCCAGGGCCTCGCCGTTGTCCACCACCTTGGATGCGCTCGGCGTGGCGTGGTCAACGTGGTCAACGAACGACACCATCGGAAGTAGACTGTGCGACGAGAGGCTGACAGCTGGGTCCATGGCCGCGCACAAGGAAATGCCTCCTTATCACGCGCAAAATAATGATTCCTCCACCTGACATCTGGGACCCACCAGAAGGGCCTCTGTATTTCGCGAAAAAAACGTGCCCCCCGCTGACGTGTCGGACCCACCAGCTATCTTTGCATGCAAGGAAGTGCCTCCTTATTACGCACAAAAAAATGAATACTCCCCGCCACCGGAACCCAAAGATATCTTGGGAGGCTGACTTGTGGGCCTACCAAGTTGACGGGATGGAGGGCTTTGTCAACTTAGTCAATATGAACGATTCTAGCTCCTGTTACCGTACGATGTTCATCCAACGCTCGTAGTGCTTCTTCAACCTTTGGTCTTCTTGCTCCAGCCGCCCAAACCAGCGCCGGTCGTGCCGCGTGCTCCTGCCTCCCGTGGCCGGCCGTGATGCCGCGGAGGCCTCACCGCCCCCTACTACTCCCACCGCTGACCAGGCCATCACTCTACTCACCCACACCCCCTGTTATTCTGCGGCGATAGCAGCCTCACACTGCAGCCAAACCAGTGAACCCTCGTACTCCTCTTCGCGTGGGCATCCACTGCTGCGTCTTCCGTGGATCTAAGTCGTCCCCTTCCTAGGCCCCGCCGTCGTCCACCGCCGTGGTGCTCTCGGCGCGGCATGGTCAACGTGGTCAAGGAACGACTTCCATCGGACGTGGACTGTATGTGGAGAGGCTGACAGCTTGGTCCATGGCCGCAGCAAGGAAGTGCCTCCTTATTACGCGCAAAATAATGATTCCTCCACCTGACAGCGGGGACCCACTGGATGGGCCACCGTATTTCATGAAAAAAACGTTTCCCCCTAACTGTTGGGACCCACCAGCTACATCTTCGTACGCAAGGAAGTGCGTCCGGGCAAAAAGAACGGTTCGCCCCCCTGAATGCTGGGACCCACCAGCTACATCTTCGCACGCAAGGAAGTGCGTCCGGGTAAAAAAAACGATTCGCCCCCCTGACTGCTGGGACCCACCAGCTACATCTTCGCACGCAAAGGAAGTGTGTCCGAGCAAAAAAACGATTCGCCCCTCTGACTGTTGGGACCCACTAGCTACATTTTCGCACGCAAGGAAGTGCCTGACAGTCGGGACCCACCTGGTCGAAGCGTACGTAGCGTTGTCATTCTGGTCGCGAACGTGTACGTACATACTGGTCGTTGTAGAGGCACACACGTGTCGTAGTAGAGGCACGCACGTAGCATGTACACGTACGTACAGCGGCCAGGGTGCAAGAAAGAAAATGACGCCACGTACGTACATACGGGCAGGGTCTCGAACACCTACTCGCGCATACGTATGGCCAGGTCTCGTGTACATGGCTGGGTCGGAACGGAGAAACAGCGTCGTCATCGTGTTCATGGGAGCCAACCGGCTGGGTCGGAATGGAATGTGTGGTCGTGTTCATCGGGAGGGCTTGGACGGAACAGGCAATGGAAACGAGGCCTGGCATACCGCACAACGGACGAAACGGACCTCCTACGTTCAGAACGGGGTCCTGTTGATTGGCAGGGGTGTGGCATACCACAAAATGGAGGAAACGGACCTCCTACGGTCGAAACAGGGGTCCTGTTGATCGGGAGGGGTGTGGCGTACGGCAAAACGGATGAAACGGACCTCCTACGGTTGAAACGGGGGTCCTGTTGATCGAGAGGGGTGTGGCGTACCGCAAAACAGACGAAACAGACCTCCTACGGTCGAAATGGGGGTCCTGATGATCGAGAGGGGTGTGGTGTACCGCAAAACAGACTTGTGTTGGAGCGCTACGGTCGAAACGGGGGTCCTGTTGATCGGGAGGGGTGTGGCGTACCGCAAAGCGGGACTCCACGGGATACTGTTCATCTCCACCGTCGACCTCCTCCAGCCTCCACGGGCTACCGTCGACCTCCTCCAACCTCCACGGTCTCCTGTTCATCCAGCCTCCACCGCGCGCTACTCCATCGGCTACTGTTCAACCACACCTCCATAGGCACCCCTCCACCGTCTTCTGTTTATCCAGCCCTCCACACCACATGGTCCTGTTCAACCACCCCTCCACGGCCACCCCTCCACCGTCTACTGTTCATCCAGCCCTCCACACCACGGGGTCCTCTTCATCCAAAGGCAACGCCACCGCTCACTGTTCATCCAACCCCCCAGCCGCCCCCCCCCCCCCGCAACGCTCATTATTCATCCAATCGATCGGCTTCAGTTAGCAGCAGTAGCAAAGGAATCACTCGATCGGGTTCAGTTAACAGCCATCGATCGATCGCTCGGGTTCGATGGCGTAGCTGCGCAGGTCGCGCCGGGTTCGGTTAGAGCCCAACGCCTCGCTTCGGGTTTAGTTAGAGCCAACGCCTACGACGCGTGTACGAGAAAGCAGCATCGCTCGCCCCGATCTCCCACCGTAACTGGCAACTCCCCGAAATTTTCCTCCCCCTTGCTTCTACCACGGTTTTTTCCGTCATGGACGGCCCAAAGAATGTCATGCAGCTGCGTCTCCGGGCCGCCCAGGACGAAAAGCCCATTTTTTGTCACGATTTTTTGTCATAGAAGTAGGAGCCTGCCACATCTATGGTGATACTAGGTTTTGTCACAATTATCGTCATAGAAGTGTCATATGTATGACAGAAAAAAAATTCGTTTGGCCCAAAATGTCACGGATGTGTCTTTTTTTGTAGTGCCTTAGACGCATAGTTCGGGACCCCATAACTGAGATCCGCCGGTTTTGACACCGACAGTCATCGAGCACCACCTGATGGTATGCCCCAATGCGTGCCTGGTGAAACAGAAGGCGCGGCGGCAAGCCCTGGAGAAGCAGTCATTCATCGTCCAAGAGACCCGCAAGCTGCAAGAGGCCAACATCATTCGGGAAGTACGGCATACAGATTGGATGGCGAACCCGGTTATTGTCCCCAAGAAGGGCGGGAAAGAGCGCATGTGAGTTGATTTCACCAACCTCAACAAGGCTTGTCCTCAAGACCCTTTTCCTCTCCCACGCATCGACCAGTTAGTCAACTCCACCACCGAGTGCGATTTGCTGTGCTTCCTAGACGCCTTCTCGGGCTATCACCACATCAAGATGGCAGTGCAGGATGTTGAGAAGACGGCTTTCTTGACCCAATGCGGGGTGTATGGCTACACCTGCATGTTGTTAGGGCTGCGCAATGATGAAGCAACGTTCCAGCGACTGATGCACATCGCTCTGGGTTGGCAGCTCGGGAGGAACGCCGAGGCATACGTCGATGACAGAGTGGTGAAATCTCGGGAGGCAAGAAGCCTTCTCAAGGATCTAGAGGAGACATTCGCCAGTCTGTGCAAAGTGAACCTGTGGCTCAACCCGGAAAAATGTGTGTTTGGCGTCCCGTCAGGCAGGCTGCTGGGCTTCATGGTGTCGCACAGAGGGATCGAGGCCAACCCGGAGAAGATCAAGGCCATAGAAAGGATGAGTCCGCCGCAAACCCTCAAGGAGATGCAGAAGCTGGCGGGCTGCGTAACCTTGCTCGGGCATTTCATCTCCAAGCTAGGTGAGCGCGCCCTCCCTTTCTTCAAAGCGATGAAAAAGAAGGGCCCATTCGAGTGGACTCCAGAGGCTGTAGCGGCCTTCCAAGACCTCAAGAGGTACCTCACCAGCCCGTCGGTGATGGTAGCCTCGAATCCTTGGTGCTTTACCTGGTCGCCACCCCTCCCTCTACAAGCACCGCGCTCGTGGCAGTCCGGGAAGAGCGTTAGGTTAAAGGCGTGCGGCGCAGCGTCCCGCACCCGACCAAGATGCCACAACCTCAGGACGGCGCTCCTGAAGCCTCGGCCATCCCTCCAGTCAGCGGGACTCCCGAGGGTGGCACCCCTGAGGTCACGGTTACCCCATCAAACGACAAATCCCCTGAGGTCCCCCAGTCTAGGACGCACGGGACATCACCACTATCGACTCCCTCATCGAGCACCCCGTGTACTTTGTTAGCATAGTGCTACACGACGCGCTGGCGAGCTACCCCATGCCGCAGAAGCTCTTGCTGGCTCTCCTTGTCGCCTCCAGGAAGCTGCGCCACTACTTCCGAGGCCACCCCATCAAGGTTGTCTCAGGCTACCCCTTGGAGAGGGTGCTCCGGAACCCTTACGCTGCGGGAAGGGTCGCCGAATGGAACATTGAGCTGCATGTGTTCGAGTTGGAATTCAGCACCACCAGAATCATCAAGGGTGTAGCCCTCGCCGACTTTGTGGTGGAGTGGACTGATGCCCCTGACCGAGAAGTGGGCAAGGACCGTTCTCTCGCGCCTGGAGACAAAGCACCGGATGGTTGGGTCATGTACTTTGATGGCGCGTTTGCACACCAGGGCGCAGGGGCTAGAGACGTGCTCATCTCACGCACCAAGGACAAGCTCTACTATGCCATGCAACTCTGCTTTCAGCATGGAGAGAAGGTCTCCAACAACATCGTGGAGTACGAGGGCCTGATCGATGGACTCAAGGTCGTGGCAGCTCTGGGAGTCAGGCGCGTCACCATCAGGGGCGACTCCCAGCTCCTCGTTAACTTCTCCAACAAGGCATACAAGCCGAAGGACGAGCACATAGAGGCATACCTTGAGGAGGTACACAAAATTGAAAAACGATTCCTGGGCTTGGAATTGTAGCACGTGCCGTGAGGCACGAACAAGGAGGTGGGCGACATCGCTAGGAGGGCGTCCCGGCGTCAACCTCAGGAACCTAGCGTGTTTGAGGAGCGGCTCTTCAAGAAGTCGGCAGCTCCCCCGCTGCAGGACCAGCACCACCTCAGGAGGAGCTCCCACCGGCTCCCCCCTCGGGCACCCCAGCTTGCGGCCCAACCTCGGGAGCCCACCTGCTCCTCGCGCTCGAGCCTCAGGAGGGGTGCTGGACCAAGGGGTTCAAGGCGTACTAGCTCCAGGGCACCTTGCCGAAGAAGGAGGAAGATGCAGAGCGTGTGGCCTGCCAGTCTATTGCGTACTGCACCCAGGACGGTGAGCTCTACCAAAGCCGTCTGAATGATGTTTCTTTACGATGCAGCTCCGGGGAGCAGGGATGCGAGCTGCTGGTCAACATACATAGCAGGGACTGCAGGCATCACTCCTCATCGCGCACCCTCATGGGCAAGGCGTTTCACGACGGATTCTACTAGCCCACGACGCTCAACGATGCCACTGAGTTGGTAAGATCCTGTGAGGCCTGTCAATTCCATGCCAAGCAGATCCACTAGCACGCTCAGGGCCTCCAAACCATCCCGCTCTCATGGCCATTCGCGGTTTGGGGGTTGGACATCCTGGGCTTGTTCCCTCGAGCGCCGGGGGCTACCGCTACCTCTAGGTCGCCATCGAAAAGTTCACCAAGTGGGCGGAAGTGGAGGCCGTCTACACCATCCCAGCCGGCTCGCCCGTCAAGTTCATCAAGGGCATCGTGAGCTGTTTCTGGGTTCCTAACCGCATCATCACCAACAATGGCTCTTAGTTCATGAGCAACCTTTTCAAAACATATTGTGCTAACCTTGGAACGCAGATATGCTACGCTTCGGTGGCACACCCACGAAACAATGGCCAAGCTGAGTGCGCCAACGCGGAGGTCTTGACGGGTCTCAACGTGAGGACCTTCAAGAAGAAGCTTAAGGCATGCGGCAGGGGCTAGCTCGATGAGATCCAATCTGTGTTGTGGTCCATCCGCACCACCGCGACGAAGCCCATGGGCGAGACCCTGTTCTTCCTCGTCTACGGAGCCGAGGCGGTCCTCCCTCACAAGGTTAGGCATCGCTCCATGCGGGTCTTGGCGTTCGACGAGGCACGCCAAGATGCCTCACGGAGGATGGATCTCGTGCTGGCGGAGGAACGCCATTGCCAAGCCTCGCTCTGTGCAGCGAGATACCAGCAGGCGCTGCGGCGGTATCACTACCGCAGTGTCCACTCCAGGATGCTCGAGGTGGGTGACCTTGTACTGAGGCGGGTGCTCTCTAGGGAGGGGCTTCATAAGCTCTCACCCATGTGGGAGGGCCTGTTCAGGATCGCCCGTGTCTCCAGGCCTGGTGCCGCGCTAGGAGACGCGGGACGAGGTCCCCATCCAGACCGCCTGGAACATCCAGCACCTTCGGAAGTTCTACCCATGACCAAGGCCCCGTGTCTGTGAAGATCTCCACTCGTGACACTCTCACATAATAATGAGTTGGGGCTGTACACGTGATACATCTCCAACATATCTATAATTTTTGATCGTTCCATGCTATTATATTATATATTTTGGATGTTTAATGGGCTTTAATATGCTATTTTATATTATTTTTGGGACGAACCAAGGGCCCAGTGCTTGTTTCTGTTTTCTTGCCTATTTTAGAGTTTTGCAGAAACGGCGTACCAAATGGAGTCCAAACGGAATGAAACCTTTGCGATGATCTTTCTCGGACCGAAAGCAAACCAGAAGACTTGGAGATGAAGTCGGAGACACCACAAGGAAGCCACGAGGCAGGAGGGCGCGCCCAGGGGAGTAGGCACGCCCCCCACCCTCGTGGGCCCCTTGTAGCTCCCCTGACCTAGTTCCTTTGCCTATATATACTCTTATACCCTAAAAACATCAGGGGGGAGCATGAAACCACTTTTCCACTGCCGCAACCTTCTGTACCCATGAGATCCCATCTTGGGGCCTTTTCGGTATCCTGCCGGAGGGGAATTCGATCACAAAGGGCTTCTACATCAACACCATTACCTCTCCGATGAAGCATGAGTAGTTTACCACAGTCCTTCGAGTCCATAGTTATTAGCTAGATGGCTTCTTCTCTCTCTTCGATTCTCAATACCGTGTTCTCCTCGATGTTCTTGGAGATCTCTTCGATGTAATACTCTTTTGCGGTGTGTTTGCCGAGATCCGATGAATTGTGGATTTATGAACAAGATTATCTATGAATATTATTTGGTTCCTCTCTGAATTCTTATATGCATGATTTGGTATCTTTGCAAGTCTCTTCGAATTATCGGTTTAGTTTGGCCTACTAGATTGAACTTTCTTGCAATGGGAGAAGTGCTTAGCTTTGGGTTCAATCTTGCGGTGTCCTTTCCCAGTGACAGTAGGGGCAGCAAGGCACGTATTGTAATGTTGCCATCGAGGATAACAAGATGGGGTTTTCATCATATTGCTTGAGTTAATTCCTCTACATCATGTCATCTTGCTTAATGCGTTACTCCGTTCTTAATGAACTTAATACTCTAGATGCATGCTGGATAGCGGTCGATGTGTGGAGTAATAGTAGTAGCTGCAGGCAGGAGTCAGTCTACTTGACACAAACGTGATGCCTATGTTCATGATCATTGCCTTAGCTGACATCATAATTATGCGCTTTTCTGTCAATTGCTCGGCAGTAATTTGTTCACCCACCATAATATATGCTATCTCGAGAGAAGCCACTAGTGAAACCTATGGCCCGCGGGTCTCTTTTCCATTATATTGAATCTCGTTTACACCTTGCTAGTTTCCGATCTACTATTTTGCAATTTTTACTTTCCAATCTATAAACCAAAAATACCAAAAATATTTACTTTACCGTTTATCTATCTCTATCAGATCTCACTTTTGCGAGTGACTGTGAAGGGATTGACAACCCCTTTATCGCGTTGGTTGCAAGTTCTTGATTGTTTGTGCAGATATTCGGTGACTTGTGCGTCGTCTCCTACTGGATTGATACCTTGGTTCTCAAACTGAGGGAAATACTTATGCTACTTTGCTACATCACTCTTTCCTCTTCAAGGGAAAACCAACGCAAGCTCAAGAGGAAGCAAGAAGGATTTCCGGCGTCATTGCCGAAGAGATCTACGTCAAGTCAAGCCATACCAAGTACCCATCATAAACTCTTCTCCCGTGCATTACATTATGCGCCATTCTCCTCTCGTTTTCCTCTCCCCCACTTCTAAAACAATTTTCGAAAACCTTTGCCTTTTCTTCGCCCCTCTTCCGTTCGTCTCTTTTCGCTTGCTTCTTGTGTGTTCGTGTGTTAGATCGCTTGATTCGCCTTCATGGCTAGTCCTCCTATTGTTGTCAGTACTCCCGATAATGAAGTTCTGAATTTTAAACAAAGGGAGGGAGAATATCTAAAAGATGCTTGGTATAGAATTTGCAATGCTCAAAATAGATCTACTAGAAAGCACTCTACCTCCGTTCCTCTCTGCAATTTTTATGTAGGCATTACTCCTTGGAATGGATATGTTCTTGACACCACTACTAGAGGAAATTTCTTGGGAAGCCATACTTTTGATTCTTACAATGCCATGATAGATTTATTAGGCCCACCACCTCTTTTGGTCAATGGATCTATTTTAACCTCGCAACATGTGATGCAAAGACTTGATATTATTGAGAATAAAATTGCTATTATTGAGTTAATCAAAAATTTGGATAAAATATTCATAATCAAATTACCCAATATGGATCTAAGGTGGGAGTTACTCTAAATAATCTTAGAGAAAAGGAACCCATAGTTAATGAAAAAATAGATCAAGACTCTACTAGGATTAATAAACTCGAAGATATTATTACCAACTTGGGTTCCACTTTTTCTGCTGTTAAGAATACATCGAATCCTCCTCCTACCAAAGTTGCCAAGTTTATTTACGTTCCTAAGAATAAGGGTGAATCTTCTAGTAAGGAAAATGAAGATCTCAAATCAATAAGCGTTCACCCCCAATCTTTTCGATATTGTTAAAGAACCTTTTACCACAAATGAATTTCTCGATTTCTTGCCTAGGAGTATTATCATTGATAAAACCAAAGAATCTCCTGAAGATTATACATGTCCAAATGAAGAATTGCCTACCAAGATGGCAATACCTAGATCTATTCTTGTTTTTATGCCTAGCTAGGGGCGTTAAACGGTAGCGCTTGTTGGGAGGCAACCCAATTTTATTTTGTTTCCTTACTTTTTGCTCCTGTTTAGTAATAAATAATACATCTAGCCTCTGGTTAGATGTGGTTTTATGTTTAATTAGTGTTTGTGCCATTGTTCGGGAATTCGGTAACTGGTAACTGCTCGGTCAACTACTGATTAGCGATTAATCAGTTAATCGGCCATTTAACTGAATTAATCGGTCGATCATTAATCGGTTGCACATGAGAATATATTGGCAACATGTAACTAGTTTTTCACGTATTGTGCCACATAATCCAACGTTCACAGCTACATATTATACATTTATACTAAAATATAATGTCGTAGGCCATACATGTGACAACTGACAACAAGCAGCCACACATGAGACATTATAAGATCAATTAAAATGACAACCACACAACTTGGCAATATGCAACCACACATAACAAGATAAATAGCAGCCACACATGTGAACATGGAATAATTCGCTACAAGGTTCAAGTTCAACACAAATAGCATAACATGTAATAAGGTTCACAGACCACAAATACTCAAATAGTTTATTGGAGTCAGGAGAGGAAGGGGCGTGACGCTGCGATTTGGGAGAGGGAGGGTGCAGTGCCGGAGGTTACGGGGCCAGCCAAATAATGGCCTGGATTGCCGCTTCGGTTGCCCCCTTTTTATTATTTGGATGCCGCTTCACTTACCTGAACCATCACCGATTAATCGGTTTGACAACTAGTTAATCGTCTGACAACTGATTAAATGCCAGTTAATCGGCTTGACCATTTAATGAACCGAGTATGTGCTATTCGCCTTAGTTAGGCACTGAGTAGCGATTAAATGGGCATTTAAATGGTAACTCAGCCGAGTTCTTGAACAATGGTTTGTGCCAAGTAGAACCTTTGGGAAGACTTGGGTGAAAGTTAATGCGATCTTGCTGTAAAAAACAGAAACTTTGCACTCACAAGATTAGCTGTCATTTTTTATAGAAGAGTGATTTTAAGTTGATTCTTCTTGAAGAAGATTAATAGAAAAATTCCTCACTTCCAACAATTTATTTCAGAATTTTTGGAGTTACAAAAGTATTCGAAAGTTACAGATTACTACAGACTGTTCTGTTTTTGACAGATTCTGTTTTTCCCGTGTTGTTTGCTTATTTTGATGAATCAATGAGTAGTATCGGGGGGTATCAACCATAGAGAAGTTGGAATACAGTAGGTTTTACACCAATATGAATAAAGAATGAGTTTGCAATAGTACCTTAAAGTGGTGATTTATTTTCTTATACTAACGGAGCTCATGAGATTTTCTGTTGAAGTTTTGTGTTCTGAAGTTTTCAAATTTTGGGTAAGGATTTGATGGACTTTGGAATAATGAGTGGCAAGAGCCTAAGATTGGGGATGCCCAAGGAACCCCAAGGTAAAATTCAAGGACAACCAAAAGCCTAAGCTTGGGGATGCCCCGGAAGGCATCCCCTCTTTCGTCTTCGTCCATTGGTAACTTTACTTGAGGCTATATTTTTATTCACCACATGATATGTGTTTTGCTTGTAGCATCTTGTATGATTTGAGTCTTTTATTTTTATTTTACCACAATCATCCTTGCTGTACACAATTTTTGGGAGAGACACGCATGAATCGTGATTTGTTAGAATACTCTATGTGCTTCACTTATATCTTTTGTGCTAGACAATATTGCTCTAGTGCTTCACTTATATCTTTTTAGAGCACGGTGGTGGCTTTATTTTATAGAAATTATTGAACTCTCTTGATTCACTTATATTATTTTGAGATTCTTTTAGAAAAGCATGGCAATTTGCTTTGGTTATAAAATTAGTTCTAATATGATGGGCATCCAAGATGGGTATAGTAAAAACTTTCATATGAAGTGCATTGAGATATGAAGTGCATTGACAACCCCTTTATCGCGTTGGTTGCAAGTTCTTGATTGTTTGTGCAAGTATTCGGTGACTTGTGTGTTGTCTCCTACTGGATTGATACCTTGGTTCTCAAAACTGAGAGAAATACTTACACTACTTTGTTGCATCACCCTTTCCTCTTCAAGGGAAAACCAACGCAAGCTCAAGAGGTAGCAACATGCCCTAGAGTCTCCTGAGTGCCGCCCCTGGGCCTCATGGGGGCTCCCACCCACGTCCTAGTGGAGGCTCGATGCTCCGTGCTGGTGGGAAGACAAGAAGACTAGTCTAGGTGTCGGACGTGGCTGTTTTTTGCTTGCTTTCTGTAGCTGGTTTTTGACTTCTTGAATGAAATTTGGAGCTTTCGTGTCTTTCATTTACAAGGGTTGGCCTTTTAAGCCATGTCTCTGGAACAGTGGCAGTTGCTCGTCGCTCTTTATCGCACATCCTGCGAGTAGGGGCTGGGTACGGTGTGTGCGCATGCGCTTGCCCGCGACGACACCTCCCCAAAGCCTTGCCGCCCCAGCTTTGGTGCCTGAATCCTCGTGGGACACCCTCAAATGATCTCATGGGCATGCAGACCCTCTTAAGTCTATGCCTCCGGGAATCGCAACGTGGTGTACCAGCCGCGACCAACCCATGCCCTAGGGCTCTCGCGAGGTATTGCGCCTCACGAGGCTTTCTAACCCTACAGACACATGACACCTCCAGAGGTTCAACGACTCTTGAGCTTTCAAGAAGGAAGCCTTGGAAGACGCCCTCGAACGAGGGGCACGTAGGAAATCCAAACCCTAAAAGGGCATAACCTCGCAGCACGGGAGTCTACTGCGAGCACATCGAGCTAAGTCACCCTAACCGCACCCAGTTGCAACACGGGTATCATGACATAACATAAAAGTAACGAGCATAGCATAACAGCGCAAGCGCCATGGTTCATTACACGCCCAAACATGGCCTTCTATCTTTTTCTATGCAAGAAAAAGAAAGAAACAAAAGCAAGCTGCACGACTACTGCGGCTCCTGAGGCCTAGCTCCAACGATGCTCGAGCTCAGTCGGAGTCTTCCTCCTGCTTCAAAGGGGCGCATTGGCGATAAAGCTCGCTGTCCTTCCCGGTCCGAGCCCGGCAGCATGGCGGCTCGTCGTACTCGCCATAGCTCGTGCTCTGCCTAGAAGAGGAGCCGCCACTGCTGGAGGTAACACGGCCGTTGCCAAGGGGAAGCTCACCCCCGTAGTCGTCGCAACCGTCGCCAAGGGCAAGATCATCGTCACCGCTGCCGTCCTCCAGGCAGCACCCGCCGGCCATCTTCCCCAAACACCCTCACATAAAGGGTCACGAGGCCGTCGTACTTGAAATGGAGGGTGCACCTCCAGCTCAGACCCCATGCACGGGCGAACATCTGCCACCCATGGTTCAGGAACCGTTGCCAGCGGCGGTGACTTCAACATCCACCCACGAGGCCTTGCTGCAGCAGCTATCGGCCTACAGCCAAAGGCCACCAGGCCCTCCGACCAACGGTGCGCTCAGGGAGAAATGCGGGAGCTGGAGCCAGATGCCCCCTGGCCTCTTCGACCACACGACGAACTCTAGGAACGCATCTGCTGAGTTGGAGCGTGGCCATGGAGGCCGAGTGAACGACGCACGCCTCCCCTCGCCGCAGGAGCTACCCCATCCACGGCAGCTCCCACCACAAGAGGAAACGCCAACATAGTTGCCTGAGGCGACGCCGGACTTCGAAGAAGTGCTCCCGCGCCCCCGAGGGGACATTCCTAGAGTCGCGGTGTGCTTATGGGGGCGACCCCGGCCTCTCTTGGGCGGTGGCGAACTTGGCCCCTCCTTGGGGGCCTTTCCCTTCTCCGCTGCGGAAAGCCTCCTCACCGGCGCCATGGGAGCTTTGACAAAGTGGCGACCAAGGAAGAAGGAGAAGCAAGAAGCAAGAAGACGGAGATGAGCAGGGGGCTCTGCCTCCCTCCATTTATATCCAGGGGAGGCCAACCGCCGGCCTCCCATGATCCCCAGTAATCCCATGATGATCCACGCAGGGGGCTCCGCTGTGGCGGAGGCGGCCAGAGGATGGTGATTCACCCAAGACTAGGTGTCGCAACTACGGTTGTGCCCTTCAGTGGGAAGAAGAGATACAAACGGAATAACCCCTTCGTTCATACATCACGGAGCATGACCGCTAGTATGTTGCTGATGCTGCTCTCCTCCGGTCCCTCCCGCTCCCATTTCGGCCGCGGGGGAAGTGGTGACAACGCCACCTGCGCTGACCATGTCCCCCTTAGCGCCCACATCCTCGTGCGTCTCTGCATCCCTATGGGAAGCCATGGCCACCGATGGGACCAAGAGCCCCTTTCTGGTTCAACGGGGGGATGTCACGATGCACAAACAGCAGAGCAGCGTTGAACAGCACAGCAGAGATCACATGGGCAGTTTTTACCCAAATTCGGGCCGCTGCGAGGCGTAAAACCCTACTCCTGCCTTGCTGGACTGATGTTGGACTGTGGTGGAAAACGCAGCGCTCTTGCCCGGTAGGTTTGCCTCGCGACGAGAACGGCTACGCGTGTATGAGTGTACAAAGGTTTGAATCCTTTCTATGGTTGCCATGGGCCTCCTTTTATAGATCAAGGGGTTACCACAGTGGCAAATCAGTCATTATGCACTAATTAGATAGCAAATAATGCTATTATACTTAACTCTACAGGCTGATAGAGTGCATTAAATGTGTCGTCTAGTGTCACATCACAGCGTTCCCGGCAACCCCTGCCGGGCAGTCTTGCCAGCTTTACACTTGTTTGATGGACACATCTCAGGACAAGTGTCATATGCAGGCGTTTGCTGTAGGAAGTGGCTGCCATGTGACAAGAAGCAGCCACTTAGTCACTTTGGAGCTTGACACCACACTGATCGTTGAATTGGGTCGCTTGTGAGGTGGAGCGGTGGCATGGCTTGCCTTTGCTAGCCCCGGCAGGCCTGCCGGGACGATCTGGAAGTTTGCTTCTAGGGCGAACTCAACCTCACCAGGCTCGCCTGCCCGACAAGGGAGGTTCCTTCCTAGGAAAAATCTTGCTCCTCTGGCTCATCTTGGTCTTTTTGACTTGCTCTTGGATCCTTTAGGAGAATTGATCAATCATGCTTGGGTTGATCATGGTGTTGTAACATTGTCTTCAAGCCTGTGCACAGCCCGAGCAACGGACCTAGGGTTTGTTGCACCGACAGGAGCCCCCGGGCTAGGCATGAACGCACCACTGGGTGTCGTTGGGGTAGGCCCTAACCAGTGGACCTGCAAGAGTGCAGAGGTGGCTCTGTTCTTTGAGATATTCTTTGCTTCTACATTAACTTGAGCTCGGGCCAGCTTCCGGTTTTCTCGCGCTTCGTGCCGATTGTTATGGAGAAAACCAGATCATGGCTCACAGACTACCCACGCCCCACGATCATGAGGAGGAAACTGCCACCCCACTTGTCCCTCTCCTCAGGTGTATCCGCCATGTGTACTCCATGCATTAGGTAGGGTAGGTGGTGGATGCGAAGGGCGCGGGGACGAGCGCCATGGTAGAAAACCAGGCGTCGCTAGTTGGTGTAGAGGGTCGGCCCTGATTCCCCGAGCTGTTGAAGGCGCAGGGAGGTCGTATTGGGGGAGCGGGGCGGCCGTTTCCTGAGTGGGAGGCCAGCCCCAGCCCTCGTCCCTCTATAAAAGGGGGTAGGGCGATGTGTCTGGTCACACACTTCCCTTCTCCCGTTTCTCAAACTTTCTTCGCTCGCCATGATGAGAGATCATGGACGTGGTGGTGCTTCAGTGGTGGCAAGAAGACCTTCTAATCAATAGTGTATCCCTCCTCCTCTTGACGATGCAGGGGTGGAACCTGCTGCGAGAGGAGGAGGGAGATGATGAGGTCGCGGTCGTCGTGGCGCCCGAGGGGGAGGAGGACGGGGAAGTGCCCTGATTGCGCCCCTGTTATATGCTCCCCCCCTGTTGGAGGGTCACGTGGGAGACCAGCCTCGGGAGTTCTTCATTAGGCTATACAAGCCTTTGCATGGTCGCCTCCGCCTCCCTACTCCATTCGCAAGACTGATCGAGAGCGTTGAGGTTGCGCATGAGGGGCTGCGGGAATAGCAGCATATCGGTGGATGTAGACTTCCCCTCCCCTCATGTCATCTACTTCCGTCGAGGCTAGAAGACCTTTGCTCGTGCCCATAGTTTGTCAGAAGTACATGTCCTCCATTTTAAGTTAATGGAGGACGTTTTCCTTTCCGTCAAGGTGTTTGGGAGCCCGGGTGCTCTCTTAGGGTGCTGCGCGGAGAGCTTGACCGATGAAGAAAGCTCCTCCTCAAGCGATAGCGGCGAGGAGGCTAGTGACGGCTATGACGACGGTGCCACCAGGGAGGGCGATGACTCTGACTCCGGTTGAGCATCAGCCGGACCATCACCGTCAGGTGGGGGCAGGACCATCATCTGCACCTGCACCCTTTTCCCGGCAAGGTGATGTGCCGAGGAGTTGGGAGTAGGGGCAGAGGTGGTGTCCCAGGCTCCTCCAGTAGCCTTCCAGCTGGACCCTGGCAGGCTTCCTCTCAGGCTGCAGCTCCGTTAGCCCTGCCGCGTCCTGTTGGCCCTCGTGGTGGCGGTTGGCGGGTTATCTCTCCATGATCTTGATCGTCTCCTTCGTCGATGTAACACCCCGGATGTTTCTTTCCATATTTGTAACTCCAACTCTTGCCTTTTTCGGATATGTGATATGATATTCCCTCCGTGGTTGGGTTTTGTTTTCATTTTGCATTTTGTTCATGTCATGCATCTCATATCATGTCATCATGTGCATCTCATTTGCATACGTGTTCGTCTCATGATTCCGAGCATATTCCCGTTGTCTGCTTTTGCAATCCGACACTCCTATGTTCCCCGGCGTCCCCTCTTGTTCTTTTTCCGTGTGCGGGTGTTGAACATTCTCGGAATGGACCGAGCCTTGCCAAGTGGCCCTGGTATAGCACCGGTAGACCACCTGTCAAGTTTCGGGTCATTTGGAGTTCGTTTAGTACTCCAACGGTTAACCGCACCCTCGCAAAGGCCTCTTTTAAGTTGCAGCCCAACAACCCTCCAAAACAGCCCAATAACCCATCTAACTCCCCTCCATGCCCTCGGTCGTTCGATCACGATCGTGTGGGCGAAAACCGCTCCTCATTTGGACTCTCCTAGCTCCCTATGCCTATATAAACGTCCCTCCCCTTCCATTTTCGGGTCCAAACCCTAAAATTCATCCCCGCCGCCACGGACACGTCCGGCAGCCGCCGGACACGTCCCCGCCGCCCCTCCGCGAATCGGGGGCGCCACGTGGGCAGCCAGCGCCGCCACCTGCCGCCCGGCTGCGCCAGCCCATGGGGCCAGCGCCAACCCTCTGCGCCCATTGCCGCAGCAGCGTCCGCATACCGCACACATCTGCGCCTGGCCCACATGCCAGCCGCCTCGCCGCTTGCTGCGCCGCCGCCTGGCCGCCGCGTCCGCGCCGCCCGCTCCGCTCCTCCGCACATTGCTTTCTCACACCAGGCCATAATGCTGCTTCGCCATTGCCGCCAAGACCGCCGCTCCTCCGCAGCGCCACAAGGCGCCCCGCCGGCGACCTCCTCTCCTCCGGCGTCCTCTCGCGCGGCGACCATCTCCGCGAGCCGACTCGATCCGCCCGATCCAGATCTGGATCCCTAGGTTGATTTTTCCCCCCTCCATTTTCGTCTAAGTCCCAAATCTGTGATTAATTTCGGGCATTTTTCAACGCATCACATCTCCGCAACCGTGGCTCCGTTTTTGGCGTATAATATGTCAAACTGTTCGTCTCGAAGAGTACATCATTTCATTCTATTGCATCATTTGCATTTGAGCTCATCTTGATGCCCGAAATGCTGTTGGAAGATAGCTTCAGATCATTAGTTTCAGAATTTTATCAGTTCGAGCTATTTTGTCATTTTTGCCATGAATTATGTGTGCACCCTATGAATTTGAGTCCTACATGTGAGTTGAACATTGCCATGCCATCTTTCCAGGGGTATTTTCCATGTATTTTTGTGAGTTATGTGTTGACTAGAACAAGCATGCAAAGTAGGGATGAAGATGTTACTGATTTCAGGAACTTAGTGATTTCACTAAGTCTTGTCCTGCTGATAATTTTATGCCATATGTTCATGTTGTTTCAGAGAGATCTATGCCCTTTTTGAGCATGATCAGTAAGGGTGTTTTGAGAATATGGATGTGCTCTATCCATCCATGCCTTTGTTGGTATTTATGGAGTAGTCTAGCATGTCATTTTCGTGCTCTACTTTTGCTTGAAATTGTTTCCTGGCAGACTGTTTGCATTAGATTCAATTTTCACGAGGTCGTTGTAGTTGATCCGTGTATGCTATGATGTTGTTCTTACCATGTATAGCTCCTATGCCATGTATTCTTCATGGGTGTATGCTTAGTTTATCATGTGGTGCTCTGTAGTGAGTGCATCGAGCTCACGAACATGCCATGTTGAATCTGTTTTTGCCATGTCCTGATATTTCACTAAGTCTGAAATCTGTTATAAAACTTGCAATGTTTACATGGGTGCCATCATTTCTTAAGGTCCTTTTTGGCTTATGGTCAGTAAGGGACTATTGAAATATGCTTTGAGTAGAATCATTTCATGCCTTGCTTTGCTATTTTAAGTTCCTGTAGCATGTTGTTTGCTTGCTCTAAACATGCCTTCCTGATGTTAATTCCTGCCATGTTAGTATTTTCACTAAGTATGTGAACCTGATATTTTGAGCACTTTCTCCATGCTTGTTTGAACATGTTATGGTGTGATTTAGCCGTAGCTCAGTGTTCCTCTATTGTTAAGCATCTCCTGTAGTTCGTTGCCATATGCTTTGTTTGCATGTTGGGGTGCTGTAGCATAGTTTCGTGTTGCGTGCTAAGTAGCATCGGGCTGTTAAACGCAGTTTTGCGTCATTCTTGTTTTGCTTGTCATTTGCAAACCGTGCATCCGATTCCGGTGAACTTTATATCGATTTCAACCGAAATCATCTCATCTTTCCAGTGGCATACTTGGTTTGCCAAGTTGATGCCCGTTCATCATTTTCCTTCCGAGCATACATATGCATAGCATGTCACATCTCGCATCGCATGTCATGTTTTGCATCATATTGCTTGCATTGTTCCTTGTTTGATTGTGGTTCCGTTGCTTGTGTTCTTGCTTTGGGTAGAGCCGGAGACGAGTACGTGAACGAGGAGCCTGTTGAGAACGCCTCGAGGATCAAGCCTTCGACAACTCGAGAACCCTACAGCAAGATGACCATACCTTCGATATCACTTCTATCTTTGCTTGCTAGATGCTCGCTCTTTTGCTATGCCTATGCTGCGATACCTACCACTTGCTATATCATGCCACCCATATTGCCATGTCAACCTCTAACCATCCATGTCCTAGCAAACCGTTGTTTGGCTATGTTACCGCTTTGCTCAGCCCTCTTATAGCGCTGCTAGTTGCGGTGAAGATGGAGTTTGTTCCTTGTTGAACACGGATATTTTGGGATATCACAATATCTATTGATTTAATTAATGCATCTATATACTTGGTAAAGGGTGGAAGGCTCGGCCTTATGCCCGTGTTTTGTTCCACTCTTGCCACCCTAGTTTCCGCCATACCGTGTTATGTTCCTTGATTTTATGCTCCTTACGCGGTCGGGTGATTTATGGGACCCCTTGACAGTTCGCTTTGAATAAAACTCCTCCAGAAGGCCCAACCTTGGTTTTACCATTTGCCACCTATACCCCTTTTTCCCTTGGGTTTTCGCGAGCCCGAGGGTCATCTTTATTTTAACCCCCCCGGGCCAGTGCTCCTTCGAGTGTTGGTCCAACCTGAGCGATGTCCGGCGCCCCTTGGGTAACCAGGGTCTATGCCAACCCGACGTCTGGCTCATCCGGTGTGCCCTGAGAACGAGATATGTGCAGCTCCTATCGGGATTTGTCGGCACAGCGGGAGGTCTTGCTGGTTTAGTTTTACCATTGTCGAAATGTCTTGATGTACCGGGATACCGAGTCTGATCGGTGTGTCTTGGGTGAAGGTTTATTCCTTCGATGACCATGAGAGCTTGTGATGGGCTAAGTTGGGACACCCTGCAGGTATTATCTTTCAAAGCCGTGCCCGCGTTATGAGGCAGATGGGAATTTGTTAATGTCCGTTGTAGAAAACCCAAAGTTGACCTTAATTAAAATACATCAACCGTGTATGTAACCGTGATGGTCTCTTCTCGTGGAGTCCGGAAGTGAACACGGTGTTGGAGTTATGCTTGACGTAAGTAGTCGATCACTTCTTGATCGCTAATAGCTTCACGACCGCGCTTTGCTTCTCTTCTCGCTCTCTTTTGCGATGTAGCCACCATATATGCTAGTAAACAGCAGCTCCTCCTTTTGACACCAGCCTTCCCTTGCTTAAATAGTCTTGATCTCGCGGTGTGAGATTGTTTGAGTCCCCGTGGCTCATGATTCTACCAAAACAGATGCAGGTACCGGTGATGCCAGCGCTGATGGCGCAACTGAGCTAAAGTGGGAATATGATGAGGCACTTGGTCGTTACTATGTTTCCTTTCCAGACGATTAGTAGTGGAGCCCAGTCGGGGCGATCGGGGATCTGTGTCGCATGTGGGGTTGTTCTTCTTCTATTTTGGTTCCGTAGCCGGACCTTGATTGTATCTGGATGATGTAATGCTTTATTCATGTAATTGTGTGAAGTGGCGACTGTAAGCCAACTATGTATCTTTCCCCTTATGTATTACATGGATTGTGCGAAGATTACCTCACTTGCGACATTGCTTTCAATGCGGTTATGCCTCTAAGTCGTGCTTCGACACGTGGGAGCTATAGCCGCATCGAGGGCGTTATAAGTTGGTAATCAGAGCCATCCCCGACCTTAGGAGCCCCCACTGCTTGATCGTTTTTAGTGGCCGAGTTGTGTCTAGAAAAAAATGTTTTGAGTCATTTAGGATTTTATATATCGGAGAGTTAGGAATTCTTTTTACTCCCCAGTCCCTTCGACCTTCTGGTGAGGTATCCTGACGTAGAGTTTTGACTCTTCTCTTCTCAAATTTCACTAAAAAAAATTTTTAGGATCACGCGGGTATCTTGGGATCGTTCCGATATTCTTATGATGACAACATTGTCTTGGTTGCCTCGACATTTAGGGGTTGTGGCGGTGTCCCGGGAGTTGAGCTCCGAGGTGTTGTCGCCATAATTTTATCGTTGCAGTTCTCGAATACCGAGTTTAGCACGCGACATCGAAAAACTCTTTTATGCGGTCGTTGGTGAGATAACCCCGCTAACCCAAGATCGTGGTGAGTACGGAGTATTGCCATGACTCGTATAACGGATGTTTTTTCAAGGTTGAGGTACACGATTTCGAAGGTTTCTTGGTTATGTGTTGAAGGATGGATACAACTGGATGTAGGGATTGTTAGCTTGGGTGAGATATATATTGCTCCCCTGTATCCCCAACACCTGATTGCATAACCGGAAAGTTTCGGGAGTTTATAGGTGGGATTCAAGTAGCTCTAGTATTTCTTCCGCAGATATTTGGTTTGTGATTGGGTAATCCTTACCACTTATTTGTTCCATTCATACCTTGTTTTTATTTTCATTCATCAATATCTCTTGTCAAGTGGCTTCTCACCTTAATGGATGTGATGTTTACTTTGGAATTCATTCGTTCATCCCTGTTCGAATGTTTATTGTGAAGACTATATGTTGCAATTTCTATCCGTTGATTCAACTTGTCTATCTGTCTATCAAGATGCTAACGGATGTCACCCTCTTCAGGATGGCTCCTCCAACGCGTCAGAATCCGGAACGCAGTGATGGGAGTCAGGCGAACCCTCCACCTCCACCTCCGCCTCCGGAGGCATGGCAAACTTTGATGGCAACCACTAACGCCAACGCTCAGTTGTTGATTCAGCTGATGCAAGAGCGTAACCAAGGCCAAGGCAACCAAGGGAATCAAGGTCAAGGGCAGTTCTATCATCAGCCACAGTTTCCTACACTCAACCAGTTCCTTGCCAACCAGCCAAAGTCTTTCGCCATCTTGTGCGAGGCCACGACGCCGACGATTGGCTCGTGGATATCAACAAGCATTTTGAATGCAGCAATGTCGAACACGAGGACTACGTCAAGTTCGCGTATTTTCAGCTCAAGGATCGAGCAGCTGATTGGTTCCACAATACAAGGATTCTAGAGGTGGTCGAGTGATTACTTGGACTGATTTACATCGGGACTTTAAAGCTCACCACATTCCTTCCAAAGGTTGTTGAGAGCAAGCGTGAGGAGTTTCGCAATCTCAAGCAAGGAAACATGTCGATGTACGAATACAACATACAGCTTTGAAACTTGCTCGTTTTGCTAAACAAGACGCTCTGATGAGAAAAGTATGATCTATCGCCAGAGGTGGCCTTCGAGAGGATCTGCAGCTATCTCTTGTTCTTTATGAGCCTACTCAGTTTGATCAATTCTATAACATGGCTCTCAAGCTAGAAGGTGCTCACTCAAGTGTGAGGCTTCAAAGAAGAGAATCAGGATGCAGTTCAGTCTTCGTCTTCCTCTCAAGTGGCAGCAAAGCAGCAAAGTTCTACCTTCCTCCTCCTCCGTTCCAAACCCTTATCGCCAGAAGAACTCGGTGGTCGTGGATCTTCCCACCCACCCAACCCAAGCTACTGTAACAAGTCTCAGCCTCAAGCTCCAAAGTCAAATGCTCCTTATCACCGTCCGCCTCAGAGGTGACTGCAACAAGTGTCGCAGAAGGGTCACTATGCTAACAAATGCCATAACCAAAGGCGCCTTCCTCCTCCTCCTCCCGTGAGGTCTTCAAGCAATGCAAAGGTCAAGCATAATCCCAAGTCTGCCAAGGTGAACATGATGAATGCAGCGCAAGCAGAGGAATCTACTGATGTGATAATGGGTAATCTCTCAGTTAATGATATTCCTGCAAAAGTCTTATTTGATACTGGTGCATCGCATAGTTTCATCTCAAGACCTTTTTCATCTAAGCATGAGATGTTTTTTCAAGATTTGCCTAGACCGTTATCAGTTGTCTCTCCGGGTAAATTCATGAACGCAAGCTCCATGGTTCCGGATGTTTCTATCAAGATGGGTGACTATAGATTTCTGGCTAAACCAATTGTTCTTGGTAACTCTGATATTGATCTTATTCTTGGGATGGACTGGCTTTCTCAGCACAAGGCTCAACTTGATTGTGCTGCCAGGGAAATTCAATTGACACACCCTTCTGAGGATGTTATCATCTATGCCGCTTCGTGATGAAACCATTCGTTGTTTTCTCTCAATGAGAAGGGCGAATTGATGCTATCTCTCAAATTCCAAATGCTGTGAGTACCAAGATGTCTTTCCGTAAGAGCTTCCGGTATGCCTCCTCATCGGCCACCGAATTCGTTATCGATCTTGAGCCCGCATCGAACCCGCTTTGCAAGCGCCCTTACAAGCTTGGACCCAAGGAGCTAAAAGAATTGAAGAAGCAGCTCGATGAACAAGAGCGTCTGGGTTTGATCGGACCGAGTTCATCTCCATGGGGATGTGGAGTTCTTTTGTCCGTAAGAAGGATGGCACGGACCGACTTTGTGTTGATTACCGCCCATTGAATAAGAAGACAATCAAGAACAAGTATCCACTTCCTAACATCAATGAGCTATTCGAGCAACTCAAAGGTGCTAAAGTATTCTCCAAGCTTGACCTCCGTATGGGTTATCATCGATTCGCATTCGTGAACAAGATATTCCCAAGACAAAGATTCGAACAAGCTTTGGTTCTATGAATATACCGTCATGTCTTTCGCCTTGTCAATGCTCCTCCAACTTTCTCTCGCATGATGAACTTTATCTTCAACCCCTACACAAATGATTTCGCCTTGGTGTATCTCGATGATATTTTGGTTTTCCAAGAACAAGCGTGATCATGCCAAACATTTGCGATTGGTGCTCGACAAGCTCAGAGAACATCAATTCTATGCGAAGTTTTCCAAATGTGAGTTCTGGCTTGGTGAAGTTCTTTATCTTGGTCATATCATCTCAGCCAAGGGCATCGCTGTTAATCCCAAGAAGGTGTCTTCAATTGTGAATTGGGAACCTCCTCGTAATGTCAAGCAGCTCCATGAGCTTTTCTCGGTCTTGCAAGCTATTGTCGAAGATTCGTTGAGAACTTCTCCAAGATTGCAAAGCCTCTTTCCAACCTCCTCCGAAGCATGTCAAGTATGTCCGGGCGCTTTGAGTGTGATGTCGCTTTCAATACCCTCAAAGAGAAGTTAGTCACAGCTCCCGCCTTGACTCCTCCCGATGAATCCAAGCCATTCAAGTTTTCGTGATGCTTCCTTGCAAGGTCTCGGTGCTGTGTTAATGCAAGAGAAGAAAGTTGTGGCATATACCTCTCATCGCTTGAAGCTCAACGAAAAGAACTACCCCACTCACGATCTTGAGTTGGCGGCAGTTGTCCATGCATTGATAACATGGAGACATCTCTTGTTGGGAAGGAAAGTGGACATTTTCACCGATCACAAGAGCCTCAAGTACATCTTCACTCAACCAAACCTCAACCTCAGGCAAACTCGATGGGTCGAAATGATTCAAGAGTACAATCCAAGTATTGAATATACTCCTGGCAAGGCGAATGTGATTGCAGATGCTCTGAGCAGAAAGGCTTATTGCAACAGCTTAATTCTCAAGCCCTTCCAACCGGATCTTTGTGAAGCTTTCCGCAAGCTGAATCTTCAAGTTGTTCCTCAAGGATTTCTTGCCAACCTCATAGTCTCTCCTACTTTGGAAGATCAAATTCGTGAGGCTCAACTTCTGGATACCATGGTGAAGAAGGTGAAACGTGGTATTGACAAGGGCATTTCCAAATACAAGTGCTATCGCTTGGATGACAAAGGCACTCTTTTCTTCGAGGATCGAATTGTGGTTCCTAAAGGCGATCTGAGAAAAGTCATCATGAATGAGGCACACAATTCCTCCTATCCATTCATCCCGAAGTACGAAGATGTACCATGACCTCAAGCAACAGATTGGTGGACTCGAATGAAGCGAGAAATTGCTCAATTCGTGAATGAATGTGATGTCTGCAGAAGGGTGAAAGGAACACCAAAGACCAGCTGGTCTCCTCCAACCTCTTGCTATTCCGGAGTGGAAGTTTGATCATATCGAGATGGACTTCGTGACTGGATTTCCTAAGTCCAAGCGTGGAAATGATGCTATCTTTGTTGTCATTGACAAGCTTACTAAAGTGGCTCATTTTCTTCCTGTCAAAGAATCTATCACAGCAGCTCAGCTGGCAGAGCTATACACCTCCGTAATTGTCTCCTTGCACGGTATTCCACAATTGATCTCTTCGCACCGTGGAAGCATCTTCACTTCTAAGTTCGGGATTCTTTTCGTAAGGCCATGGGCACCAACATTCATTTCAAAGACAGCTTTTCATCCTCAAACTAGTGGCCAAGTCGAGCGAGTCAATCAAATCCTTGAAGATATGCTCGTGGCTTGTGTCATTTCTTTTGGCATGAAGTGGGAAGAGTGTCTCCCATATGCCGAAGTTCTCTTACAACAACAGCTTCCAAGCAAGTTCGGCAAGGCCCCATTCGAAATTTATATGGCGAAAGTGCCGTACTCTCTCAATTGGTCCGAGACAGTGAACGCCAACTTCTTGGCAACGACTTGATCACGAAGCAAGAAATGTGCAAAGTCATTCGTGAGAATCTCAAAGCCGCGTAATCGCGCCGTAAGGGCTATTATGATGACAAGCACCGTGATGTGGCTTTTGAAATCGGAGACCATGTCTACCTCCGCGTCTCTCAATGAAAGGCACTCGCCGCTTCAGATCAAAGGGAAGCTTGCCCCTAGATACGTGGGTCCTTTCAAGATCATCGGCAAAAGAGGCGATCTCGCCTATCAACTTGAGCTTCCATCCAACTTTGCAAACGTGCACGATGTGTTTCACGTGTCACAGCTCCGCAAGTGCTTCAAGATTCCTGAGCGCACTATCAACTTTGAAGAAATTGACCTCCAAGAAGATCTTTCTTATCACGAGCACCCCGTTGCTATTCTTGAAGAAACCGAGCGCAAGACTCGCAACAAGTCAATCAAATTCCTAAAAGTGAAGTGGTCACACCATTCCAACCGAGAAGCCACCTGGGAGCGCGAGGATCACCTCCGTTCCGAATATCCGGAGTTCTTTCAGTCCTAGATCTCGGGACGAGATCCTCTTGTAGTGGTGGAGTGTTGTAACACCCCGGATGTTTCTTTCCATATTTGTAACTCCAACTCTTGCCTTTTTCGGATATGTGATATGATATTCCCTCCGTGGTTGGGTTTTGTTTTCATTTTGCATTTTGTTCATGTCATGCATCTCATATCATGTCATCATGTGCATCTCATTTGCATACGTGTTCGCCTCATGATTCCGAGCATATTCCCGTCATCTGCTTTTGCAATCCGACACTCCTATGTTCCCCGCGCCCCTCTTGTTCTTTTTCCGTGTGCGGGTGTTGAACATTCTCGAATGGACCGAGCCTTGCCAAGTGGCCTGGTATAGCACCGTAGACCACCTGTGAAGTTTCGGGTCATTTGGAGTTCGCTTAGTACTCCAACGGTTAACCGCACCTCGCAAAGGCCTCTTTTAAGTTGCAGCCCAACAACCTCCAAAACAGCCCAATAACCCATCTAACTCCCTCCATGCCCTCGGTCGCTCGATCACGATCGTGGGCGAAAACCGCCCTCATTTGGACTCTCCTAGCTCCCTATGCCTATATAAACGCCCTCCCTTCCATTTTGGTCCAAACCCTAAAATTCATCCCGTCGCCACGGACACGTCCGGCAGCCGCGGACACGTCCGCCGCCGCCCCTCCATGAATCGGGAGGCGCCACGTGGGCAGCCAGCGCCACCACCACCCGCCAGCCCAGCCCAGCCAGGGCCATGCCCTCTGCCAGGCCACTGGCCTGCGCCACCGCCACATGCCCCGCCCTTGCTTGCCGCATGCCCGCCAGCCGCCTCACACGGCAAGGCCGCCGCCCTACCACCACCCGCGTCCGCCGCCGCAGGCTCCCGCTCCTCCGCTGCAGCTGGCTGCTTGCTTCCACACACAGCCTTGCCGGCACCTGCCAGCGCTTGCCACAGACACCACCGCCTCATAGCCCGCCGCCCGCCCAGCCGCGACCTCCCTCCTTCGGCGTCCTCTCCACGCGGCGACCATCTCCGGCGAGCCCGACCTCGGATCCGGCCCGATCCAGATCTGGATCCCTAGGTTGATTTTTCCCCCCTCCATTTTCGTCTAAGTCCCAAATCTGTGATTAATTTCGGGCATTTTTCAACGCATCACATCTCCGCAACCGTGGCTCCGTTTTGGGCGTATAATATGTCAAAATGTTCGTCTCGAAGAGTACATCATTTCATTCCATTGCATCATTTGCATTTGAGCTCATCTGGATGCCCGAAATGCTGTTGGAAGGTAGCTTCAGATCGTTAGTTTCAGAATTTTATCAGTTCGAGCTATTTTGTCATTTTTGCCATGAATTATGTGTGCACCCTATGAATTTGAGTCCTACATGTGAGTTGAACATTGCCATGCCATCTTTCCAGGGGTATTTTCCATGTATTTTTGTGAGTTATGTGTTGACTAGAACAAGCATGCAAAGTAGGGATGAAGATGTTACTGATTTCAGGAACTTAGTGATTTCACTAAGTCTTGTCCTGCTGATAATTTTATGCCATATGTTCATGTTGTTTCAGAGAGATCTATGCCCTTTTTGAGCATGATCAGTAAGGGTGTTTTGCGAATATGGATGTGCTCTATCCATCCATGCCTTTGTTGGTATTTATGGAGTAGTCTAGCATGTCATTTTTGTGCTCTACTTTTGCTTGAAATTGTTTCCTGGCAGACTGTTTGCATTAGATTCAATTTTCACGAGGTCGTTGTAGTTGATCCGTGTATGCTATGATGTTGTTCTTACCATGTATAGCTCCTATGCCATGTCTTCTTCATGGGTGTATGCTTAGTTTATCATGTGGTGCTCTGTAGTGAGTGCATCGAGCTCACGAACATGCCATGTTGAATCTGTTTTTGCCATGTCCTGATATTTCACTAAGTCTGAAATCTGTTATAAAACTTGCAATGTTTACATGGGTGCCATCATTTCTTAAGGTCCTTTTTGGCTTATGGTCAGTAAGGGACTATTGAAATATGCTTTGAGTTGAATCATTTCATGCCTTGCTTTGCTATTTTAAGTTCCTGTAGCATGTTGTTTGCTTGCTCTAAACATGCCTTCCTGATGTTAATTCCTGCCATGTTAGTATTTTCACTAAGTATGTGAACCTGATATTTTGAGCACTTTCTCCATGCTTGTTTGAACATGTTATGATGTGATTTAGCCATAGCTCAGTGTTCCTCTATTGTTAAGCATCTCCTGTAGTTCGTTGCCATATGCTTTGTTTGCATGTTGGGGTGCTGTAGCATAGTTTCGTGTTGCGTGCTAAGTAGCATCGGGCTGTTAAACGCAGTTTTGCGTCATTCTTGTTTTGCTTGTCATTTGCAAACCGTGCATCCGATTCCGGTGAACTTTATATCGATTTCAACCGAAATCATCTCATCTTTCCAGTGGCATACTTGGTTTGCCAAATTGATGCCCGGTTCATCATTTTCCTTCCGGAGCATACATATGCATAGCATGTCACATCTCGCATCGCATGTCATGTTTTGCATCATATTGCTTGCGCATTGTTCCTTGTTTGATTGTGGTTCCGTTGCTTGTGTTCTTGCTTTGGGTAGAGCCGGGAGACGAGTACGTGAACGAGGAGCCTGTTGAGAATGCCTACGAGGATCAAGCCTTCGACAACTCTGAGAACCCTACAGGCAAGATGACCATACCTTCGATATCACTTCTATCTTTGCTTGCTAGATGCTCGCTCTTTTGCTATGCCTATGCTGCGATACCTACCACTTGCTATATCATGCCACCCATATTGCCATGTCAACCTCTAACCATCCATGTCCTAGCAAACCGTTGTTTGGCTATGTTACCGCTTTGCTCATTTCTTATAGCGTTGCTAGTCATAGTGAAGATGGAGTTTGTTCCTTGTTGGAACACGGATATTTTGGGATATCACAATATCTATTGATTTAATTAATGCATCTATATACTTAGTAAAGGGTGGAAGGCTCGGCCTTATGCCCGTGTTTTGTTCCACTCTTGCCACCCTAGTTTCCGCCATACCGTGTTATGTTCCTTGATTTTATGCTCCTTACGCTGGTCGGGTGATTTATGGGACCCCTTGACAGTTTGCTTTGAATAAAACTCCTCCAAAGAAGGCCCAACCTTGGTTTTACCATTTGCCACCTATACCCTTTTTTCCCTTGGGTTTTCGCGAGCCCGAGGGTCATCTTTATTTTAACCCCCGGCCGTGCTTCTTCGAGTGTTGGTCCAACTCGAAGCGATGTCCGGCGCCTTTGGGCAACCAGGGTCTATGCCAACCCGACGTCTGCTCATCCGGTGTGCCCGAGAACGAGATATGTGCAGCTCCTATCGGGATTTGTCGGACAGCGGGAGGTCTTGCTGGTTTAGTTTTACCATTGTCGAAATGTCTTGATGTACCGGATACCGAGTCCGATCGGTGTGTCTTGGGTGAAGGTTTATTCCTTCGATGACCGTGAGAGCTTGTGATGGGCTTGTTGGGACACCCCGCAGGTATTATCTTTCAAAGCCGTGCCATGGGTTATGAGGCAGATGGGAATTTGTTAATGTCCGTTGTAGAAAACCCAAAGTTGACCTTAATTAAAATACATCAACCGTGTATGTAACCGTGATGGTCTCTTCTCGTGGAGTCCGGAAGTGAACACGGTGTTGGAGTTATGCTTGACGAAGTAGTCGATCACTTCTTGATCGCTAATAGCTTCACGACCGCGCCTTGCTTCTCTTCTCGCTCTCTTTTGCGATGTAGCCACCATATATGCTAAGTAAACAGCAGCAGCTCCTCCTTTTGACACCAGCCTTCCCTTGCTTAAATAGTCTTGATCTCGGTGTGATATTGTTGAGTCCCTCGTGGCTCATGATTCTACCAAAACAGATGCGGTACCGGTGATGCCAACGCTGATGGCGAACCGAGCTAAAGTGGAATATGATGAGGCACTTGGTCGTTACTATGTTTCCTTTCCGACGATTAGTAGTGGAGCCCAGTCAGGCGATCGGGATCCGTGTCGCATGTGGGGTTGTTCTTCTTCTATTTTGGTTCCGTGAGTCGACCTTGATTGTATCTGGATGATGTAATGCTTTATTCATGTAATTGTGTGAAGTGGCGACTGTAAGCCAACTATGTATCTTTCCCCTTATGTATTACATGGATTGTGCGAAGATTACCTCACTTGCGACATTGCTTTCAATGCGGTTATGCCTCTAAGTCGTGCTTCGACACGTGGGAGCTATAGCCGCATCGAGGGCGTTATAGTCGATGCCCTCCTGCCCCCGCCAGGCTACCTCTCCTGGAGCACGACAGGGTCAGGCTGGGCTTCTTCCCAGGCACTACTTCTGCCCCCTCTCCTTCGACTACCGTGCCTAGAAGGAGAGGGACAAGAAAGGGCATTATGGGGCACTTATCTTTTTTCAATCTTAAATCTGTAGGCACTTGCCAAATTTTAGTTCAAATAATGTAATCTCTTAAATCCATGTTTGTGTCATGTAAGGTTTGTACTTTTTTGAAGCATATCAATGAAAAAGATAAACCTTGTCGGGGACTCATATATGTATATGGCCATGCAGAGGTGGAATGCCTCTTTATTTTAAAATAAATGAGTTTCCATAGTAGGCTATCCTGCCGGTACCCTCTATTTGGCCGTCAGGGAGCTAAGCTTGCCGGGCACAAATTGTCATGACGGACCAGCCCCATGCCAATCTTTCTTCATCAAAGGCCACTACAACCATCCTGACCGAAGCAACGTTCGAGTCAAAGGATGGGAGCACCTAAGTTTCAAAAAGCGGCGAGGTTTGCTTATGTACAAGTTTTCACTTACAGAACACGTATGGATAAGAGATAGAACTTATCTGTTTGGCTTGCCGGAGATCATAGTGTAGGCTCATCTTTCCATCTCCCCTTAGAGGACAAGTCTTCGACATGAGCCTGCAGTTTTATGCAGATGGAAATAATGCGAGATGTGATCTTATCTACATGCAGATGTGATGCTTATGTTATGCTTATGCATGCATGCAACTTGTTGGGGGGCCCAACGCTTCGTTTATTTCTCTGTTGCTCGGGGTCTGCGTCTGGCTTTGTACAAGGGGTTACATGCAACTGAGGCAAGGCCTGTACAAAAGGGTGGCTGTCGGGCAGGGCCCAACAGCTGTGCCTTATGGGTAGAACTTGTGGGTTTGCTGGTTGCATGCAGCACACGTAGCGGCCTGGAGACGGTTCTCCTCGAGTAGCACAATGTCGCCATGCCGGTGCTGATCCTACGCTACTTCATCATAGGAAAGCACTCGAGGGGACCCATAAATGAGTTTTGTGGGGATAACTCCTTCTGCCCGATAGACTAGGGAGAAGGGAGTGTGCGCGGTAGCTAGATTTGGTGTCGTTCTGAGGGACCAAAGAACCACCGATAGCTCATCGATCCATTGCCTGCCACACTTCTGCAGCTTATCAAATGTTCTCGTCTTGAGTCCATGTAGCACTTCAGCATTCACCCTCTCAGCTTGTCCATTGCTTTTAGGATGTGCAACAGAGGCAAATGAGATGTTGCTTCTAAGTGCATGAACATATTGCATGAAGGCGCGACTCATAACTAGGTGCCATTGTCGGTGATGATCTGGGCAGGGACCCCGAAGCAGCACACCAATCCTTTCAAGAACTTGATAGCTGACTGAGCAGTCACCTTCCTCACAGCATCTACTTGCAGTCGCTTTGTAAACTTGTCGATTGCAACGAACAAGAATTCGAAGCCCCGGGCAGCTCGGGGGAAAGGGCCGAGGATATCGAGCCCCCAGACCGAAAATGGCCATGACAAAGGGATTGTCTAAAGAGATTGGGCAGGCAGATGGATATTCTTGGGATGGAACTGGCAGGCTTCACACTTGGTGACTAGCTTGACTGCATCTTGGAGGGCTGTGGGACAATAGAATCCTTGCCGGAATGCTTTCCCAACTAATGCCCTTGATCCAATGTGGGAACCGCACATGTATTTATGTATCTCTGTCGGTAGTTCCTTCCCTTCTTCCCGGCATATGTACTTCAATTTCACACTGTTGGGCCTTCTTCTTAATAGAGTGTCATCGACAAACTGATACATACTAGCCCTCCAGGCTACTCTTTCCGCTTCCTCCTACTCATCGGGAAGTTCTCCGGTTTGGAGGAAGTGGACTATGTGCCTTGCCCAAGTTGGATCCTGGGGCTCAGTAACAAGGACTAGCTAACGGCGCCTCCCTGCTTGCGGGGGTGCGTTCCTCGACCACGGGGACCCATGGCCCGGCAGGAGGGTGCAGCCCAACAAGTGATGGAGAGTTGTTTCCAGCAGGGTCCCTACGAGGAGCCCCGCGGGACTCTACCGAGAGAGGCTTACCGGAGTCCTATTTCCTTCTCTTCAGGGACATTGTTGTTGGGGATACGGAGGGCTGAGTAAGACGGAGAACAAAAGTTCCTAGTTCCACAGGAAGTTTTTGCGCAACACACTTTGGCAGATGATCAACAATGATGTTTTCTGCACAAGGTATGTGCTCTGTTTGCAATCCGTCAAAGTGCTCCTCCAATCTCCTCACTTCCTCAACGTATGCCTCCATCAATGGACGTTGGTAATCCTTGTTGACTTGTCTCACCATAAGTTGTGAGTCTCCTCGAATGATCAGCTTCTTGATCCCCAATTCTGTGGCAATCCCGAGCCCGGCAAGGAGCCCTTCATACTCTGCTGTATTGTTGGTTGCTTCCTCCTATGGAAAATGCATTTGGATGACGTACTTTAGGTCCTCTCCAGTGGGAGCAACGAGAAGCATGCCAGCCCCTGCACCTTGTAGGGAGAAAGCACCATCAAAATACATGATTCATTCTTGGGGTGCTTCCTTGTCGAGAATAACTGCTTCCAACACTTCTTCGTCAGGGGTTGGCGTCCATTCTGCAATAAACTCTTCCAATGCCCTGCTCTAGATTGTTGATGTGATCTCAAAATCTCAGGCCAAAACTGGACAGCTCCAAAGCCCACTCCACTATTCTACCAGTAGCCTCAGAGTTTCGGAGTATCCTTTGCAAGGGAAAGCGAGTGACAACCGTGATCTCGTGGGCTTGGAAGTAGTGGTGCAGTTTCCTTGAGGCCATGAGAAGGCAAAAATCAACTTCAGCACACCAGAGTACCTCGATCTAGCCCCCGATAATAGGGAGCTGACGAACTACACTAGGCGCTGCACCACTTTCTTCCTTGCCGCGTCCTTGGGGTTGTCCCTACTGTCGTGCTCCTCTCTGTCTTGATCCTCGTCCGGTCCTAACAGGCTTTGCTCACTCTCCTTCCCGTTGTGCCACTAGGGCTGCGCTAACCACTTGATTGGTTGCCGCCAAGTATAGCAGCAACGGCTCTTGTGGTTTGGGAGCAACCAAAGTGGGCACAGAGGACAAGTAGGTCTTTAAATCATGCAGCGCTACATCTGCCTCTAGGGTCCACTTCATGGATCCTGTCTTCTTCAGAATTTTGAAGAATGGCAAGGCGCGCTCGGCAGACTTGGAGATGAACCTGCTAAGCGCGGCAACGCACCCTGACAGATGCCTCACATCTTTAACTGTCCTGGGTGCTTGGATCTGCTCGATAGCCCTAATCTTATCTGGATTGGCCTTGATCCCGCGATGGGATGCAAAGAAACCAAGTAGCTTGCCGGAGGGAACGCCAAATACGCACTTCTCTGGGTTCAGCTTCAAGTTGATCTTGCGTAGATTAGCAAATATCTCTTCTAAATCCTGGATGAGGGTTGATTTGTCCTTGGTCTTGACCACAATATATTCCATATAATCCTCAATGTTTCTATGTAACTGTAGTTCCAAACCAATTTGGACTGCCCTTGCAAAAGTGGACCCGTCACTCTTTAACCCAAAAGGCATGCGGACCAGGCAGTTTGTACCACATGGGGTGATGAATGAGGTCTTCTCTTCATCTTCCTTGGACATGAAGATCTGATGATATCCAGAGTATGCATCCAGAAAAGGAAGCAAATCACAACCTGAAGTGGAATCCACAATCTGGTCGATGCGCGGCGAGGGAAATGGGTCCTTTGGGCAAGCCTTATTGAGATCTGTGAAATCTATGCAAAGCCTCCATTTTCTGTTGGCCTTGCGCACAACCACTAGGTTTGCTAACCATGTTGGATGCAGCACTCCTCTAACCAGACAGCTGCCTCAAGCTTCTTGATCTCCTCGGCAATGAATTGCTGCCGCTCTAAAGCTTGCTTCCGAACCTTCTACTTGATGGGTCGGGCATGTGGGCAGACAACAAGGTGGTGCTCGATTACCTCCCTGGGAACACTGGGGATATCAGATGGTTTCTAGGGAAACACATCGATATTCACCCGCAGGATGGCAACGAGTGCGCTTTCCTATTTGTCATCAAGGGTGGCACTGATAGTAAAGGTACCATCAGTGCCAGCTAGCCCTGCCGGGACCTTTTTGTAGGATCGGAAGTATGTCTAGAGGGGGGTGATTAGACTACTTGACAATTTAAAAGTTTAGCCTTTTGATTAGGGCAAGTTTTTAGCAAGTTCACAGTGATGACCAAGTCAAGTATCACCCTACACATGCAATTCTAGAGTTATGGCAGCGGAAAGTAAATTGCACATGTAGTAAATAGAGGTGGAGAAGAGCAAACGCAGTTTGGAGACACGGAGATTTTTCTCGTGGTTCCGATAGGTGGTGCTATCGTCAATCCACGTTGATGGAGACTTCAACCCACGGAGGGTAACGGCTGCGAGAGTCCACGGAGGGCTCCACCCACGAAGGGTCCACGAAGAAGCAACCTTGTCTATGCCATCATGGCTTACGCCCACGGAGGACTAGCCTTACTCGGGGTAGATCTTCACGAAGTAGGCGACCTTCTTGCCCTTACAAACTTCTTGGTTCAACTCCACATCTTGACGGAGGCTCCCAAGCGACACCTAACCAATCTAGGAGGCACCACCCTCCAAAAGGTAATAGATGGTGTTGGTGGTGATGAACTCCTTGCTCTTGTGCTTCAAATGATAATCTCCCCAACACTCAACTCTCCTCACTGATTTGGCTGTGGTGGAAGAAGGGATTGAGTGGAAAGCAACTTGGGAAGGCTAGAAATCAAGTTTCATATGGTGGGAGTGGAGCAACTTGATCTCAACACAAGGGTAGGTATTTTCTTCTCGAAATGTAAGGTAGGAGTGGTAGTTCTTTCGATGGCTCTCTCCACGAATGAAGAGGAGGTGGAGGGGTATTTATAGCCTCCACACAAAATCCAACCGTTACACACATTTGACCAATCTCGGTCAGACCGAAGTTGACAACTCGGTGAGACCGAAAGTTCAAATCTTGTGAACGTTGGGATTTTCGGTGGGACCGAAAATACAATCTCGGTTAGTCCGATTCTTCCAAAGTCTAGGGTTTGCCATTCTCGGTGGGACCGACTTTCTCATCTCGGTGACACCGATTTGAGTACGTATGTTCTGAAGGTTAGCAACACCAATTTCGTAAGACCGAGTTTGGAATCGGAAAATCCAAATTACTAGGGTTTGGCTATATGGTGAGGTGGTTCATCTCGGTGTGGTGAGTTTATGGAATCGGTGGGACCGAGATTACTTATGAGTATATGTTGGAATGAAAGATTGCTGATAGTTTGAGAGATAAATCACTAAGCACTTTGAGCAACCAGATCATCATCATAACCTCATCCCTTTTAATAGTATTGGCTTTCCTATGGACTCAATGTGATCTTGGATCACTAAACCAAGAATGGAGTCTTGAGCTTTTGCCAATGCTTTCCTTAGCATTTTGAGGGTCCACATCATCACCATTGCCATACCCATATCAATGAACTTTCTGAAATATTCTCAAGAAACAATTATTTCAATGATATATATGTTGTTATTAATTACCAAAACCACCCGGGGATTAGTTGCACTTTCAATCTCCCCCTTTTTGGTAATTGATGACAACATATAGATCAAAGCTTCGACAAATGATATAATCAATGAATGATATCGTCGCTTTGAGAAGTATGTGATAAGCAAGAGCTCCCCTAAATTTGTGCATTATTTAAGATTTATGCTTGAATGCAAATGCACAATCGATTAGGATCATGGGTCACTCTTCCATGTCACATACATCTTGGTGGAGCGCACAAAATGATAAGAATGAATAGCATGCACCCAATCACCAAGACATGAGTAAATGATCATACAAAACATGAATAGCATATGATAAGCATTAAGCACACATTAAGCATAGTATGATCAAGCACTCATCAAAGATAGAGCAAACGTAGTATCAAACACACGATATGTCTTGAAGAACTCAAAAGTATCTCAAGGAAAACCGCAAACGAAAGAGCAAAAGCGAGCACTCTCTCTCTCGAAGTCCTATGATCTATACACTTTCTCCCCTTTGGCAACAAGTTACCAAAAGTTCGAAGGTATAGAGCTAAGCGCCACTAGGGACTCTGCCGGCGGCTCTGCCTGCAGGTCGATGGAGTGGAGATAGCTGCATCTGCAAAGGCTTCGCTGAAGTCTGTGGAGCTTGAGGAGTGGACACTGGAGCCGGAGCAGAACCGATGGAGCTGTGGAGGTGCTGATGTAGTAGCCCTGGGGTCTGTCACTGGAATAGCAGCTGATCTGGGCTTTGTGGGAACCTGAGCAGGCTGCTCGTAATCATCCTGGACTAGATCATCTTCCATCTCCTTCATGAGCTCTGCCTTCTCCCTCTTGGCTTCCTCAATGTCCGCCTCAAGCTTGTTGACGGTGACTGCACTTCATCCACTTGACATCCAGAGCATGGAACTTGTCTTCAACTATCCTCTCAAGACTCTCCCGAGACTGCACTATGCTGGCCAGCGTAGTTCAATCCTCCGGGTAGCTTCAAGAAGTTGTTCTCCAACGCTCTTGGTTTTGTCTTCTGCTGCTGCTTCCTTCTCAGCTTTAGCTTGTTTGGCAGCTTCAGACTTAGCGTGTCCTTCAACAGATGTGGGAGCATCCTCACTCATCACAACTTCATTATCTTCATGTTCAGGCTGCAGTGGCAAGTGGGGTCTATCCAACAGTAGGTGTCCGTGCCAAACTTGGCATTGATGAGCATCTGAATGTGCGGAGCAAACCCACATGACCTCTTCTCGTCTGCTGCTGGTCCTCTTGATAGTCTCAACTATCGTGTCCATCACCTTAAAAGGTGCCTTCGATCTAGAATATGCAGCATGTTGATAGAATAGCCTCTTATCATGCGATGGTCTCGACTTAGGCATCAAAGTATGCCTCGAGAATGGTGTTAGTGGTTGGGAGACCTGCTCAAGATGATACACTCGATCCAAGCTTCCATATCTCAACATCCTTGTCTGTACCTCATTGTACATGTTCTTCATAGACTCGTGATTCTTCTTTGGAATGCCATAAACATCTACATCATCATCTCTTGATATTTGGAGCATTCAGCAGGTTTCCATTCTTCAACTGTTGAAGAGAATCTCCGCCTTCACCATCCATACAATTCGCCATCTGGATAGAAATGTGTCAGGCATAGAACCGCATGATCATCTCATCATTCCATGCCGCTGTCCGACCAACGAACTCGCAACTCCACATGCAAGAAGCTCTCATGCACATGTGGGAAGTAGTCTCTGTGTTTTCACTGCCGATGTATTCCCAAATAACATACCTAGTGTCAAGAACAATTGGTTTCTTGTCCATGAGCACTGCCTCATAGAAATCTTGTTGCTCTCGGTGTGGAATCTTGAGTCAACAGCTATCCTTCTCCTGGTGGCATATGGATCAACTTGCCTCCATAGCTCGAGACCTTTGTCCTTCCTTTCCTTCATATTTTCAGCTCGAGGATGAGCATCATTATGAATGGCAGTTTCGTGCGAAGCTTGAAGAATACATGTGCCTCTTCATCCGACTCACTGGTGGCACATTGTCCTTCTTCTTCTCTCAAGGTGAATATTTCTCACTGTTTTCTTTGGCTTGGCAGCAGGTTTGGCTTGAGCTGCCTTTGCTGGAGCTGATGGCTTAGATTTGGTAGGTGCTCCTGCCCTGATGGCATCTCCCATCAACTTAGGCTTCTGAGGAGGCTGGGGTGCTTCCTCATCAGAATCATCATCAGCTTCATCATGTACTAGCCTCTTCCTCTTGGAAGTTTTCTTTACCTTGCTGGAGGTTTCTTCTTCCATGCTCAGCTTCTTTGCAACTGTGGACTTCTTCACTTTGCTGGTGCCTTTCTTGGTGTGTTGCCCTTGATAGTCTTTGGCAACCACTTTTCTCTTAGGTTTGGAAGTGATCTCCTCCTCAAAGAACAAAGTCGTAATCCTCTTCATCTCAATTTCTTCTTCCCGCCCCGTGGCAGCAGCAGCAAACCACTTGGGGTGCTTCTCTCACCATCATCGAAAAACTGCTGCTTCAGGACTAGTGATCGCCTCGAATCTCAACCGGTGATTCAGACTGTTCGCTGTCACTTGAATCGCATATGACCGACAACCTGTGAATAGAGTAGGTATAGGCAGAATAGAAGAGTTATCACAAACTGCAGAAGATTTTGCAAAATGAATGAGTTCAAATCTCAGTTTTAAGTTTTCACAGAATGCATTTCGGTCTGACCGAGTCTAAAAATTCGGTGAATCCGAAGTGCCTAAACAGAACCAATCACACCACTTTCGGTTGGACCGAAATGGGTTTCGGTCTAGCCGAGAGCACTAGGGTTTCACTAAATCCTCATTTCGGTCTTACCGATTTGCACAACTCGGTTGGACCGAAAGGTGCAGTGCAATGGCCAGAGGCCAAATCGGTCAGTCCGAGAATGTAGAATCGGTCACACCGAGATGTGTTCGGCGGAAACCTAACCCTAAAATTTTCACTCGAATTTCGTTCTAAGGTCTAATCTGCTGGATAGGAAGATTTCAAACATGGCAAGAAGCTAGGCAAAACCTATCGTGCATTGAATCGAGGTTGAAGACGAGAGGATGAAACTCACCCAACTTGGTGGAGTTTCACTACGGCGGCAACGGCGCGATGAGATTGACCGTTGACGGCGATGGAGACCCGCGGCGAGGGCGCACAGGCGACGGCGGAGACGATCCGAAGACCACGGCGACGGCAGCGAAGGGTTTGGGGGCGAGACGTTTTGAAGGAATAATCAACGCGCGCTGCCCTCAGGTATATATACCCTTCAGCTGTCGGTGGGACCGAGTTGGAAAACTCGGTGGCATCGAGATGGTTAACTGCAAGCAGTTACACACATCGGTCACGCCGAGATTTGCAACTCGGTTTCACCGAGGTGAAAACCTAGATCAATCCAAGTGATTTCGGTCTGTCCGATTTGAGTATATTGGTTTGACCGAAAGTACTTAGAAGGTTTTGGAAGTTAAGCTTTTGACGGATCGGTGGCTCCAAGTGCTCCTCACTCGGTCTGTCCGAAAAAGACTTGATCAAAGTTTGTGATATAAGCATGAATAGAGTTTGAGACAAGAAAGCATAGATAGCTAGGGGAGGAACTTAGGCATTCTTGTCCATCCATTTGGTCAAAAAGAGATAAAATCCAAAAGACCAAAGCAACAAATGGATGTCCTCGAATGGATAAAATTATGCATCCAACATGCTCACACAATAAGATATCAAATGAAATATGTGTCAAACATGCACAAACAAAACTCTAGCAACTAGCACACAATTTGGCGATGACTAGGTCATCTATATATGAGTATATTGACTTAGGAGTCAAATGAGAACATTTGATCATAGGTCATACTCATCGCTTAAGCACAAGTGGGGTTACCACTTTTACATAAAGCATTAATGTGTTCACATCATTTGAAGATGCTTTAGCTCAATTCTTTAGAGCAAAGCTCCCCTTGATGTGAGAACCCTTTAAAGGGTCAAACTAACCTTGGGTTGTCGTTGAAGACTTCATGTAGATGTTGAAGATGTGGATGCTCAATGTTGATGAAGATCATCAAGAGTTGGGAGCAATCCTTTGGATTCGGGCACTTTCAATACCTACATGGGTTAGTCCCACAAGGAACAAACAAGGATATCCATGGACATAGATTGAAGTACACAATAGATGATGTCCATGAAAGCAATGATTACCTTGTCCCTTGACTTACCAACATGAGGGTTTGTGACTCCATGAACTAGTGCAAGATGTGGAAGTTGATTGCACAAGTTCTTTGCCAAAATGAATGTGAGTGAAGTATGTTGGCGGAGTCACCCTCAAGAACTCTCTAGTTCTTCTTCTTGGGATCCACATCATCTTGATGGGAATCCTTGGGGTAGTAGTTGAGCTTGTCAAGTAGAACTTGAAGTTTCCTTGGGAACCCACTTGACCATGGCCTTGGGTGCTTCAATGAATGCATCAATCTCCTCTTGAAGCTTGTCCTTGCCTTTTAGCTTGTGGTCTTGTGGTGGAAGGTCATCTTGAGCTTGTTCCACATTGGAAGAAGTAGGATCATACTTCTCCTTTTGAGAAACAAACTTTGGAGTGGGATATTGACCTTCTTCCCATTCAACACCCTTGGCGTTGAACTTTCGCTCAAAACCAATTCCTTGATTCTTCCGGTGCCTTCCTTGCTTGCGAACAATTTCTCAAAGTTCTTGCTTCCGCAAGGCTCTTGTAGACACCTTTCTCTATAATCCCTTTCAATAAACTATTTTCTTGCTCAAGTGAAACTTGGCTTGAAACATTGTTAGTGGAATCAAGAGAACTACTAGAAGTAACAACATTTGATTTAGCATGATTATTGTTACTACTAGATGAAGAATTTTCTTATGCTTGTCATGCTTAGTTTTAATAGGTGGCAAGAAATTAGACAAGAGAAGTCGTTTGGCAAGATATGAAGAACTCTTCTTTCAAGATCGTCATTGATAGCTTTTAGGAACTCATGTTCTTGCTCTAGATTGAGCTTCTCGAAGCGTAGCTTCTCATGAGATCTTAGGAGCTCTCTATGATCTTCTTGAGTTGTTTCATGAGCTAACTTAAGAGTGTTTAGTTCTTTAGTTAGACGCTCAATCTCCTTCATAGCATTGTCATTCGACTCTTCTCGACTATAAAGACTACTAGCATGTTCATCATTACTAGGCTCACTAGATTTATCATGTAAAAGCTCATCTTCACCAAGCAAGTCATCCTCATCACTATCAAAGTCAATGAATTCAGGGTGTGATACCTTGGGGCCTTTTGCCATGAAGCATCTTCCAATTCCCTCATTTGGTGAATCAAATATGTCATAGGAGTTGAAGTTGGAGGATACGAGAGCAAGACCGCAACACCTTCATCTTGATCAGATTCGGAGTTGGAGTGATAGCTTCTTTCGGAGTGATTGTCGGAGTCGGAGCCGGAGACCCATTCACCAACATGAGCTTGATGTTTTCTTCTTGTGTAGCTCCTTGATGACTTGTCTTTCCTTTCCGAATCCTTGCTTCTCCGAGAGGATCTTCGTTCATAACGATCATCTCTACTCCTTCTCTCTTTTCAAGGCGACTCTTCTCTTGAGCTTCTTCTTCTTGGAGATTCTTCTCTTCTCTTGTGGGGAGTCGAACACTCATTTGAGTAATGTCCGGGTCTTCCACAATTGTAGCAGTTTCGATCATGACTAGAAGATCTCTTTTCATCATATGATCTAGACTTTGAGCTTCTTTCCTTGCTTCTACTCTTGTAGAATTTGTTGAAGTTCTTCACCATTAGGCTTATCTCTTCATTGGAAACTAGCTTGTCACTTGAGGTTGTGGGAGCTTCAACTGCAGCTTTGTAAGCACCACTTGACTTGTTGTGAAGCTCTTCCTTGTCTTTAAGTGTCATCTCATGAGCAACAATCCTTCCAATGACTTCGGTAGGCTTGAGATCCTTGTAGTTTGGCATCATTTGGATCAAAGTGCACACGGTGTCATACTTTCCATCCAAAGCTCTGAGAATCTTCTTGATGATGAATCGGTCGGTCATTTCTTCACTTCCTAAGCCTGCCATCTCATTTGTGATGAGAGCAAGCCTAGAGTACATTTCAGCGACTCCTTCACCTTCCTTCATCTTGAACTTGTCAAGTCGACCTTGAAGAACATCTAGCTTTGATTCCTTCACGGACTCGGTACCTTCGTGCATTTCACCAAAGTATCCCAAATCTCTTTTGCATTCTCAAGACGGCTGATCTTGTTGAACTCCTCGACACAAAGCATTGAAGAGAATGTCACAAGCTTGAGCATTGTTCAGTAACATCCGCAACTCATCCGCCAGTAGCTTCGCGATCCGAACTTTTCCTTCCTCAAGAACTCACCTTGCAAGCCAACACAAATAATGCCCCATGCGGCAGGGTTATGTCCAAGAATATGCATTTTCATTTTGTGCTTCCAACTAGCAAAATTTGAACCATCAAAGTAAGGACCTCTACGAAAATTACCCTCACTAGACGCCATACTCTCCTAGGTTGTGAAACCAAGCTTATGGAATCCAATGCAATGAAAACCAATCCAATGGAGACCAAAGCTCTGATACCACTTGTAGGATCGGAAGTATGTCTAGAGGGGGGGTGATTAGACTACTTGACAATTTAAAAGTTTAGCCTTTTGATTAGGGCAAGTTTTTAGCAAGTTCACAATGATGACCAAGTCAAGTATCACCCTACACATGCAATTCTAGAGTTATGGCAGCGGAAAGTAAATTGCACATGTAGTAAATAGAGGTGGAGAAGAGCAAACGCAGTTTGGAGACACGGAGATTTTTCTCGTGGTTCCGATAGGTGGTGCTATCGTCAATCCACGCTGATGGAGACTTCAACCCACGGAGGGTAACGGCCGAGAGTCCACGGAGGGCTCCACCCACGAAGGGTCCACGAAGAAGCAACCTTGTCTATGCCATCATGGCTTACGCCCACGGAGGACTAGCCTTACTCGGGTAGATCTTCACGAAGTAGGCGATCTCCTTGCCCTTACAAACTTCTTGGTTCAACTCCACATCTTGACGGAGGCTCCCAAGCGACACCTAACTAATCTAGGAGGCACCACCTCCAAAAGGTAATAGATGGTGTTGGTGATGATGAACTCCTTGCTCTTGTGCTTCAAATGATAATCTCCCCAACACTCAACTCTCCTCACTGATTTGGCTGTGGTGGAAGAAGGGATTGAGTGGAAAGCAACTTGGGAAGGCTAGAAATCAAGTTTCATATGGTGGGAGTGGAGCAACTTGATCTCAACACAAGGGTAGGTAGTTTTCTTCTCGAAATGTAAGGTAGGAGTGGTAGTTCTTTCGATGGCTCTCTCCACGAATGAAGAGGAGGTGGAGGGTATTTATAGCCTCCACACAAAATCCAACTGCTACACACATTTGACCAATCTCGGTCGGACCGAAGTTGACAACTCGGTGAGACCGAAAGTTCAAATCTTGTGAACGTTGGGATTTTCGTGGACCGAAAATACAATCTCGGTTAGTCCGATTCTTCCAAAGTCTAGGGTTTGCCATTCTCGGTGGGACCGACTTTCTCATCTCGGTGACACCGATTTGAGTACGTATGTTTCTGAAGGTTGGCAACACCAATTTCGGTAAGACCGAGTTTGGAATCGGAAAATCCAAAATTACTAGGGTTTGGCTATATGGCTGAGGTGGTTCATCTCGGTGTGACTGAGTTTATGGAATCGGTGGGACCGAGATTACTTATGAGTATATGTTGGAATGAAAGATTGCTGATAGTTTGAGAGATAAATCACTAAGCACTTTGAGCAACCAGATCATCATCATAACCTCATCCCCTTTTAATAGTATTGGCTTTCCTATGGACTCAATGTGATCTTGGATCACTAAACCAAGAATGGAGTCTTGAGCTTTTGCCAATGCTTTCCTTAGCATTTTGAGGGGTCCACATCATCAGTCATTGCCATACCCATATCACTGAACTTTCTGAAATATTCTCAAGAAACAATTAGTTCAATGATATATATGTTGTTATTAATTACCAAAACCACCCGGGGATTAGTTGCACTTTCACTTTTTCACCTGAGGTGCAGCAGCTTTGGATCTCTTACTATTGGAACTCTCTGGCAAGTCTTCAACAGGCGTGACGCACTCCGAGGAGGCACGCTTTCCAGATTCCTTGCCGGTGCCCCTACTAGCCTTCTTCTTTTCTTCTCTTTCCTGGGTGGGAACTGTGGTCTCGGCGGCCTCTGCGGCAACCACGTCCTGGTACATCTTATCCACGCAAATAATTGCGTCTTTCTTGTCTGACGGAATGGAAATGACGCCCATCGGCCCTGGCATCTTCACAGTGTTGTAGGCATAGTGGGATGCCGCCATGAACTTGATCAGGGCCGAACACCCAAGGATTACATTGTATGGCAGGGGGAAGTCGACCACATCGAACACAACCTTCTCAGTCCTGTAGTTCAAATCCCCTCCAAATTTCACCGGGAGCATAATCTTTCCCTTAGGATGACACCTGCTGGGATTGACTCCTTGAAACATGCCACTGGCCTTAAGCTCTTCCTCCGTTATCTGGAATTTGCCGATAACCTATGGGGAAATCACATTCAACCCAGCCCTACCGCCAACCAACATCTTTGTGACTTTGAGGTTGTGGATTGTTGGTGAGACCAACAACGGCAAGCACCCTACCGTAGTGATGCTGTCGGGGTGATCCTCTTCATCAAAGATGATAGGCGTGCATGACCACTTGAGCGGCTTCCGAGAATCTGCTACTGGCTCCATGGCATTGACTTCACGTGCCCACTGTATAAGTTGGCGGTGAGTGGAGTGCAAAGATGCACCCCCGTCAATACACAGGGCGTCAGTGGCCTTCTGGAATTCCTGCTCGCTGGTTTCCTCTTAATTCCCTCCATGACTCTCATCATTATAACCTTCTTTATCTCAGCCCTTGACGGGTTCTCCTTGGTTCCGAAAAGCCTTGCCGGGGCATTTTGCTCCACTACCTCGGCCCTTCCCTTCATTTCCATTATGACCTTTTTCCTTATCATGCTTCTCATACTCAGCCTTTGCTTCTTGACAAGCTGATCAACCTGATGACACTCTTGGAGATCGTGGCCCTTGGTCTGATGAATCTGGCAATACGGCCCATCACCCTTCCCAGCCTTCTTGGCAACCGCAGTGTGGCGCCCCATCTCAGGGAAAACCGGAACGCCCTGTATTCCAGCCTGTCGGATTTCGGGTTCCGGCAGACCCTCAAGGTTCGAACTCTGGGGTGCACGCGGAGATCACACCCCCTGCCTACCCATGTCTCGTCGCCTCGCAAGGATCTAAAACTACACGAAGAACAACACAAGGGACACGAGATTTATACTGGTTCAGGCCACCATTGTGGTGTAATACCCTACTCCAGTTTGTGGTGTGTGGATTGCCTCAGGGGCTGATGATGAACAATACAGGGAAGAACAACCTCACGAGGGTTTGTTCTTGGCTGGTGCGATGAACTGCTAGAGAGAGTTCAATCTCTTCTCTCTCTCTTTCTCTAGTCTATCCAAAATCTCCCCTGTATCCAGATGCCTCTACCCTGTGGGTGGCTAGTCCAATTTATAGGCGGAGGCCCTGGGCCTCTTCCCAAATATTAAGCGGGAAGGGCGCCAACAATTGGCCATTTTGAAGGGGAACATCTAGTACACTTATCCTGACTAAAGATGGTCCTCGCCTGCCAAAGACCCTGACGATGACGTCGGCTTGGGCTCCACGATGACCACCGTTCTGCCATCCTGCTGGTCTCAGTCTTGTTGCACCAAAATGGTTGCCTTTGCTTGATACTCTTGCCTGCGCTTGCCCCCTTTGCACCAAAGAGGAAACAAGGACTCTGCGCAGGCCGGCGCCCGCCTGGCGCCCGCCTGGCCTCGGTCGTCATGGCTTGTATCACGGGCACCTTGTGAGGTACCCCGCCTTGATCTCTCCGCCTCCTCGCGAGCCAGCCTGACGAGGCTTTGCCCGAGGAAGCCTCCTGTCGTCCACCCCGCAAGGCTCGTCCCCTCGCGAGGGTCTTGAGCATATGTTGATGAAGATGGGCCGCACTGGGCCACTCCTTGAGCCACGCCGCCGGCCGCAGGCAGGCAAGTCTGGGTACCCCCATTCCCAGAAAGCCGATAGTAGCCCCCGGGCCCAAGGCGCGCCCGGACTTGGCTTAGCGAAGAAGCGAAGGGCCAAGTGCGAAGCGCTGTGGGCCCCATTAGCCTGCGGCCTTGGGCGCCGTGTGGTGGTTGATCGGACGTGGGCATCCTGGCTCCCCCACGACGCCTTGGCAACTGCACGAATTGACAAGTCCCTGCATGCAAAACGGGTCATGATTACCTGTGATCATGGAGGCCGACGGTTGGCCTCCCCCGGCTATATGTATGGAACGGTACGAGCCCTTCCAGTCCATCTCTTCCTGCTACTCTCCGTCTTCCTCTTTGTCCTCGCTCCTCCCTACGCCAAAGGCACTGATCCGTCGGTTTTTTGCCGAAGAGAAGGGGAAGGCTCCTCGAGAGGGTCATGTCCTGCTTCCTCTGAAGAAACGGCCCGCCTCATGCCACGGAGAAGGGGGTGCTTGGTAGGAGGTGTCGAGGCCATGGTTCGAGCGGCCGCCGCCTGGATTCCCATTGCCCTTGTACGCCCGGATCGAGGGCCCTGAAGGCGCTGGCGACGAGCGGCACCGCCAGAGGCGCCCTCGCCGCCGGCGGATCACGGCGGTGCGCGTCATTCCTCCTGGAGTTCACGCTAGGGGCTCCTCTCATGAGCTCGTGCTTCACGCTGCCATGCCTCCTCATTCTTGGATTCGCCTCCCTCCTTCCTTCGCCTTTGATATCCCGCCGAGGGGGCCTATTGAGCTTTGGCTACAGCATGCTGGCTGTAGTACCCCTGTGACCGAAGCGGAGGTCGAGTTCGTCGCTCTGGGCAGGGTCTACCTGACCCGTGGCTAGGGCGAGATCGCCCGGGTCTGCAAGATGGATGGCGCCCTCGTAATCCACCTCGAATACGACGGCGCCTCCCTGATGTTCTTCAAGGTCTTCGACGCGGAGGGACGCCGGCTGGGGTCTTCAAGGTCTTCCACTGGGCCACTCCTTTTGTTCCCTGCGAGGAATCGAAGAATCCACCCCGTGGGGGTTTGTAAGGTGCTTGTAGTTCCATTTGTTATTATGATCCTTATCGTGAAGCAGTGAGTGATGCTCATCCCGTCTTAGCTTAGTTCCTCCTTTCGAACCTCGCGAGGACTCCACGCTCTGCGCTGACAGGTCCTGGTCCCAAGGCAGGCTTCAGCAGTCACTGGTATGCCAGGTCGCGATGCCATGGTCAAGGCCAGAGGTGAGCGCCTGGGTCCAAGAAGAGCCCCTGAGTCGCGATGCTCGAGGTCCCTTTAGCGCCAAGGCCATCGTTCGGTGATAAAGGAGCGCGACGTTGCCAAAATGGAACCGCATTAGGCGCGAGGTTGGTGTTGCGATAGCTAGTATTTCTGGGGGATGACTTATCTCAGGGGTCAGGAGTCACTCCTTGGCGCGGCGCCGGGCCCGCGCATTGACAGCTGAGGAGTTGCCTGGCGAGGTCCCCACATGCCTCTTCCCTCTCGCCTTTGCTCTCCCTCGTGCTCTACGTCCTCAGGTCCTGGCCCTCGAGCGAGCTCAGCTGTCGCTGGTATTCCAGGTCACGATGCCGTGGACAAGGCCAGAGGGTGAGGGCTGGAGAGCCAGTAAGAGCCCATGAGTCGCGATGCTCAGGTACCCCCCCTTTAACGTGCAACTGGTTCACGCGGATGAGAGCGAAGGAGACGCTGCGGAGGCCTCGCCCGATGCTGCTCCTTAAAGCGATCCTGCAAGTTCATCATAAGAAAAGCGAGGGTTTGCCGTTACAATTGCCGTCCAGCTGCTGGTTGCTCTGGGAAGGTGACGAGGCACTGAAGGCTTGGTGAGGTGACGCCCTGCGGGGTTGCCGCGGCCAGATCTCAGCCATCCAGGTTTGTCGACGTTGCAGGGACGAACCCATGCGCAAGCGTCGTGCCATGAGGGAGCAGCTCCATCAGTTGGTGCCAATCGAGCGGGCGATTAAGTCAAGCACGTTAATCATGAAGGAGCAGACCCAATTAGATAGGCGTAGAAAGAGGCGAATGCCGCTGGGTCGGACATGAGCGACTTGGGGATGATGCAGCCCGAGGGGCGCCCCCGATGATGTAAACTAAAAACATGAACTAAAGGGATACATGCCGCAGGGACGGACCCACGCGGCTTGGGAATGATGCAGCCCTGGGGGGCGCTCCCTGCAGGAAATGAAACTCGAAGGATGTCACCTGATGATGCTGAGGATGAAAGGATGCTAAAGTAGCGGACGACGTGCGCTGCAGAAGCCGATCTTCACGAGCCCCCAGGCCCAGGAGCCTCGGGAGGCTCCGGGGGCGCTGGCGGCTCCTCGTGGACCATCTCCATCTCCGCCAGGACTGTGGAATGCCTGGCCCCCTGATCCTCTAGGATGCTCCTCATGAGGCGCTGACGCACAGCAGCCGCGCTCGTCTGGTCGTAAGGCATGCGAACATAGCTGTGGGGTGTACCTTTGCAGCGTCCCACGCGTGAGGGCCAGAGGCGCTCCTGAGAGGCGGCTCGGTTGAGTCCTGGTATGTCAATGCAGACGCGCATCCCACCATCCTTGCCCGGATGGGGAGCTACTGCGGGTAAGCGGTGGCTGCCACTCATGACTCTTGACTCCTGCAACTCCTGAATGATCTCGCTGACGAACTCCTAAGGGTTTGGCCATCCTTGCCTCGCCCCTTCTTGTGGGAAACGTGTTTTGAAACACGCCTCCAAGTGGTGCCCGAGCGACTCCCTCGTGATCCTAGCAAAGTCGATGGCCCTCCAGGAGAGAGCCCCCGAGCCTTGCTTGAGGAGGGCATCGGGCGCGCCTTCCTATGGGACAGAAGGAGGCGCCCCCGGAACAGGCGCGGACCCTGAGGGGACTGCCTCCCAAGGGGTCGGACCAGGCGATGTCTTCTTCTTCTTGGATGCAGCCTCGGGAAGCCTCCCACTCCTGTGATCTGGGTCTTCAATCGATGCGGCTTGGAAAGCATGCTCCAGAGAACACACAGCGTCTCTCTCTTCACAAGGCACCGTGATGACTCCACTGCTTCCTGGCATCTTGAGGACATTGTAGCCGTGATGAGTCACGGCCATGAACTTGGCCAAGGCTGGGTACCCGAGGATGGCATTGTACGGCAAGCGAATGTGAGCGACGTCGAAGTCGATGAGCTTGGTGCGGTAGTTGTCGCGCTTCCCGAAAGTGACAGGAAGGCGGACCTGCCCTATCGGAACCGTGGAACCATCGGTGACTCCTGAGAAAGGTTTGGTTGGCTGCAGCTGATTGTAGGGCACTTGGAGATTGTTGAACGTCTCGACGGATAGGACATTGAGCCCTGCCCCGCCGTTGATGAGGGTCCTGGTGACTTTCACATTGCTGATGATTGGGGAACAAAGCATCGGGAGGACTCCGACTGTGGCCGCGCACTTGAGCTGATCCGCTGAGCTGAACGTGATGGCGCACGCTGACCACCTTGGGGAGGACTGCATTCACTTTGCGTGCAAACTGCTTGAAGATGCGCTGAGAGGCCAGGGCTTGAGCGCCGCCCAAGATGCAAGCGATTGCGCGCGGCTCCTGAAAGCCTCCAGCCCGCTCGTCCTGATGATGGTCTTCGTTCCTCCTCGGCTATGGTGGCAGAGGAGGGAGGCCCACATTGCCTTGTGGGCGATCGTCGCGAGGCTGATCCCTCCAACCCCCCTCGCGAGGTGGGTCCCTCCAACCTCCCTCGCGAGGCTGGTCCTGCCAGCGGTCCTCGCGAGGTCGGTCGCGCCACCCTTGGCGAGGGCCACGGTCTTCCCAACGTCCTCCACCTCTTCCTCCTCCTCGCCATAGCCCCGGTCGCCAGGTTTCGGGCGCCGGCCAGACGCACGCCTCAGACGGGCTGAGCTCTTGGCATTCGCTGGTGTTGTTGGTGTGGAGGTCGTGGTACACGCAGACCGGCCGCCTTGGATGACTCAGCTGATCCCCGCCTCGCTTGGTGTCCGGTTCTGCTGCAAGCACGGGCGATGGCAACCCCTTGCGCTTCACGCCCTGGCCTTGGGCTTCTTCTCTTCGGGTCAAGAACTGGCAGCTCGAGGAGGAAAGGCGCCTTCCTCGGCCTTAGCGCACTTGGTCACCAAATTGAACAGCTCGTGGAGGTGCACAGTCCTCATGGATTGCAAGCTCCTCCTTCATCTTGATGTCACGTACGCCGTCAGAGAAGGCTGAGATGATGGCCTCCTCGCACACCTTGGGGAACTTAAGGCGGCGTTGTTGAAGCGCCGGATGAACTTCGCAGGTCTCTCCGGCTGCTGCTTGATGCGGCGCAAGTCGCCATTGCCGGGGTCATCGCGGGTGCCTTGAAGTTGGCGATGAATCGGTGCGCATCTCGCCCCAGAGGATATCGTGCCAGAGCCGTGTTCAGAGCAAAAGTGCGCGCTGCCCTTGAGCGCCATGGGGAACCAGTTCGCCATGACCTTCTCGCCCCGTTGGCGGCTTTGATGCCCAGCTCATAGAGCTGGAGGAACTCAGCAGGTCACCGTGCCATCGAGGCTGGGGCAGATCTCGTTGCAACTTGCCGCCAGCCACGCTATAAGCAGCTCAAGCGGAGAAGGCGCGATAGCCTGTAGTGGCCGCGGGAGCCCTTTGGTGACGAAGAGATTGATCTTGCGGGTCTCTGTGCACTGCCGCCAGGTGCAGCGCGGGGTCTTGATGCGCTGGAGCGGAGCTGGCGTGTCGGGCGGCAAAGGGAGCACACGGGCAGCTTCTTGGGGACGAGGGATCTCTTGGCAGCTCTTCTCTTGTTGTGCTGGCGCCGGACGGAGTGGGTTCCGCCCAGGGGCCACGCGCCTTGGGGCCAAGGCGCATGCTTGAGGGGGAGGCGGCTAAGGCGCCCTCGCTGCTTGCAAGCAGGCGGGCGCAGTGCAATCTTGAGAGGGATGGTGCAGGGAGCCTCAGCGCGCCGACGAGCTTCGGTGATGTGGGCGAGCCACTGTCAGAGAGGTCGCCAACGGACGGTAGTGCAGAGCTCCCACGCCAGAGCAGGCGGGCTGCGCGTCTGCGTCAGGAGCACGACAGCGTGGACGAGGAGCCGCTGGAGTCGAGCGACGGGTGGCGGTGCGGCCTTCGCCGACCGGCGATGCAGGACGATGCTCGCCGCCGTTTCCCGGCCGGTGGCGACGCTGACGGCAAAGCGATGGGGAACGGCGGGCGCCACCACGGGCCGCTGGGCGACGTGAGTGGTGAGAGCGGCCTAGCGCTCGGCGCGGGCTCGACAAGCGTCTGACATGGGTGCGACGGGCGGCGAGACACGAGGCGACGGAAGGCAGATTTCGTGCACTTTACCGGCGCGCCAAATGTCGGATTTCGGTTCCGCACCTCAAGGTTCAACTCGGGTGCACGGGAGATCACACCCGCCTACCCATGTCTCTGCCGCCGCAAGGATCTAAAACTACACTAAGAACAACACAAGGGACACGAGATTTATATCGTTCAGCCACCATTGTGGTGTAATACCCTACTCCAGTTTGTGGTGTGTGGATTGCCTCAGGGGCTAATGATGAACAATACAGGGAAGAACAGCCTCGCGAGGGTCTGTTCTTGGCTGGTGCGATGAACTGCTAGAGAGAGTTCAATCGCTTCTCTCTCTCTTTCTCTAGTCTATCCAAAATCTCCCCTGTATCCAGATGCCTCTACCCTGTGGGTGGCTACTCCTATTTATAGGCGGAGGCCCTGGGCCTCTTCCCAAATAATGAGCGGGAAGGGCGCCAACAATTGGCCATTTTGAAGCGGAACATCTAGTACACTTATCCTGACTAAAGTTGGACCTCACCTGCCAAAGACCCTCACGATGACGCCGGCTTGGGCTCCACGATGACCTCCGTTCTGCCGTCCTGCTCGTCTCGGTCTTGTTGCACCAAAATGGTTGCTTTTGCTTGATACTCTTGCTTGCGCTTGCCCCCTTTGCACAAAAGAGGAAACAAGGACTCAGCGCAGGCCTGCGCCCGCCTGGCCTCGGTCGTCATGGCTTGCGTCACGGGCACCTTGTGAGGTACCCCGCCTTGATCTCTCCGCCTCCTCGCGAGCCAGTCTGACGAGGCTGTGCCCAAGGAAGCCTCCTATCGTCCGCCCCGCAAGGCTCGGCCCCTCGCGAGGGTCTTTAGCATATGTTGATGAATATGGGACGCACTGGGCCACTCCTTGAGCCACGCCGCAGGCCGCAGGCGGGCAAGTCTTGTTCCCCCGTTCCCAGAACGCCGACACAACCCAGAGATCGAGATGAAGTCTTTTGGAATACGACACTGCTTAGCATAGAACAAACCAGCTCTTTATTACAATCTATTTGGGTACAAGGGTTTCATCGTCACGACGACATTATGCCTACCACTATTGCTCTATGCAAGCAGCAGACAACTCAAAGCAGCAGAATAACTCTAGCAGTGGAACAACGACGACGGTGGTGAACTCCACTCCGCAGGGACTCTGGCTAGAACACTTATCCTAGCTCGCAAACAAAGAATCCACGGCAAACAAGCAATCAAATCCGGCTTGACCTGCAAGCTGGCATGACATGCTAGGTCAGTACATTGAATGTACTTGCAAGATCACAATAACCAGAAGCATTCAAGACAAACAACAGCATGGCAATTACAGGTTAAGCAGAAATTAACATGATATCATCATAGCAACATGACATGAATAACATGAACCTGATACAACTAGCACAATATGAGCATGGCAAGAACATATGAATCTGACAATACTAGCATGCAACATGATGACACTATCATGCACAACTTATTCTGCTCGGGTTACCTCATAACCATCACATGCATCACTTACTAACCTCGAACATCACATGATCATCTTAGGATCAAATCAAACTTGGTATAAACAATACCGCAATAATCATTAAATAACCACAAGGAGCTTGATCTTTACCCATGATTCTCGCACAACATCAGGAATATCCAAACACTCGGTATCCTTGATACCACGGTGATCACCCACGGATCTCAAGCAGAACCACACTTGGTTCAACTGGTTACCTTGTAACCAAACGATGATCGTTCACGGATCACAAACTGAACCACTCTGGGCTCAACGGGTTACCTCGTAACCAAACCGTGATCGTTCACGGATCACATATCGAACCGGGGTTGTTATTAAGCACATCATTATTGTTACTATTGACCCATAGTGTGACCGGCACGAACTGGGCCCTTATCCGTGGGCATGGCTATCGATAGATTTAACACACACACAAACACACACACAGTCTACAGAGGTAGCACATTTACCCACACCATGGAACCCATGGCCTTGCACTCCCATTCGTGGACCAAAGGCGTTCCGACAAAACCGTGCTACTGCCGTGACACTCTCTCAGCCACTCTGACTCACTCCCCACTGGGCTAAGTCATGGATGGCCACGTGTCTACCAAAGACACCAACGGCCACCGTTGTGGCAAAACATAAACGATCCCAAATGGGGACAAGGTACCATAACAACAACAATGGGCACACAGGGCTTATGTCCGCCTACCTGATCAGGGTGGCACGCGCCCATAACCTTCCCCCATTGGAGGCACCGGCGAGAGGCATGACAATAGACCCAGTTAGGACCCTCCCATAAAGGCAAGCGTGGCTAGTCAGCTTGATATGGTGCCACCATGACTCAGCCAACAATTGTTCAAGTTCAATTTAATTCGGTTAAACTTGAATGCAAATATGCTGAGCCATGATAAAATAACATGATGCAATTAGAATGCATGAGCATGATATCAACATAAGCATGAGGGTACAACATAACTATCAACCATATCAACAATGAATCATATCCAACTGAGCATGGCATAATGACGTGCATGAATATCACAAGTACAACACTACTCATAGAAACCTAGCATGACCACTAGCATCATAGGAGTAGCGGGAAGGAATGGACTGGAAGGGCTCGCGCCGTTCCGTACTTAAAGCCGGAGAAGGCCAATCGTCGGTCTCCACGATCACAGGTAATCATGACCCGTTTTTGCATGCAGGGACTTGTCAAGTCGTGTGGTTGCCGAGGCTTCATGGGGAAGCGAAGACGCCCACGTCCAATCAACCGCCACGCGGTGCCCAAGGCCGCAGGCTGTTGGGGCCTGCGGCGCTTCGCCCTTGCCCATTCGCTTCTCTGCTAAGCCAAGTCCGGGCGCGCCTTGGGCCCGGGGGCTAATGTCGGCGTTCTGGGAACGGGGGTCCCTAGACTTGCCTGCCTGCAGCCTGCAGAGTGGCTCGAGTGGGGCCTAGTGCGCCCACCATCACCAAGCTCAAGACCTCGCCAGAGCCTGGGCGGACGACAGGAAGCTTCCTCAGGAACAGCCTCATCAGGCAGGCTCGCGAGGAGGCGGAGAGATCAAGGTAGGGCACCTCACGAGGGGCCCGTGACGCAAGCCATGACGATCGAGACCAGGCGGGCGCCGGGCGGGCGCCTCAAGAAGGTCCTTGTTTCTTCGTGCAAAGGGGCAAGCACATGCCAAGACATCAGGCAAAAGGTTACCGTTTTGGTGCAACAAGACCAAGACCAGCAGAGCGGCAGGATGGAGGTCATCGTGGAGCCCAGGACTGCATCATCGTTAGAGCCTTTGGCAGCCGAAGACCAACTTTAGTCAGGATGAGTGTAATAGATGTTCCCCTTCAAAATGGCCAATTGTTGGCGCCCTTCCCGCTCATTATTTGGGAAGAGGCCCAGGGCCTCCCTCTATAAATAGAGCTAGCTACCACAGAGGGAAGAGAAGACGAATCATTCAGGGAGAGAGAGAAGTGACTGAACTCGCCCAAGCAGTTCATCGCACCAGCTCAAGAACAGACCCTCGTGAGGCTGTTCTTCCTTGTACTGCTCATCATCATCAGCCCCTGAGGCAATCCACACACCACAAACTGGAGTAGGGTATTACACCACAATGGTGGCCTGAACCAGTATAAATCTCATGTCCCTTGTGTGTTCTTCCTTCTAGCCTATATTCCTTGCAAGCCATCGAGACGTGGCTGGTAGGGGAAAGATCTTCATGCGCACCCCAGAGTTTGAACCTCAAGGGTTGCCGGAACCCGAAATCCAACATTTGGCACGCCAGGTAGGGGTGCACCAGAATCTTTCTTCCGCTGGTCACGTGTGACCTTCCGTCGTATCCATGTTTGACGCTCGCCGAGCCCGCGCCGAGCGTCGGGCTGCTCTCGCCGCTCGAGTCGCCCAGATGGCTCCTGTCGGTGGCGCCTGTCGTTCCCGTTGCTGCCGCCAATGCCGCCACCGCCCGGCGGGAACGAGCAGCGTGCCTTGTCCTCAGATCTCTTCGGCGGCGGGAAGGCCAGATCGCCACCCCGTCGTTGACTCCAAATGGTTTGTCGTCTCCACGCCTGTCCGCGCTTCAACGGACGCAAGATGTCAGGCCGCTCGGCGCGCGGAGCTCTCGCACTACCGTCCCGTCGATGACCTCTACGAGGACTCGCTCACCCGCATCACCGAGCTCATCAGCGCCGCAGGGGGCTCTCCTATGCCCTCTCTCTTGCTGCCTCGCCCTCCATCCTACGCAGGAGGCGAGGATCAGGAGGGCGAGGCTCCAAGGCACGCGGCCCCAGGACGAGACCCACCGCGTCCGGGGCCTGCACGCCAAGAAAGGAGCTGCCAAGGGATCCCTCGCCCCCAAGAAGGTGCCTGCGTGCTCCCAGCACCGGTGCGCCATGACCGCATCCCTGCACCACCACGTCAAGACCCCGTGCTGCTCCAGGCAACGGTGCGCGGGAATCTCGAGGAGCAAGCCCTGCATCAGCAGAGAGCTCCGGTGGCCATAGCAGGCTGCCGCGCCCTTACCGCCGAGCTGCGTAGCGTCGTATGGCCCGGCAAGTTCAAGCCAGACCTGCCTCCTCGCTACGACACTACTGCCGACACCGCGGACTTCCTCCAGCTCTACGAGCTAGGCATCGAAGCCGCCAACGGGGATGAAAAGTTCATGGTGAATTGGTTTCCCATGGCGCTCAAGGAAGGTGCCCGCACTTGGCTCCTAAACCTGGCTCCTGGCACGATCTCCTCCTGGGACGAGATGCACACTCGCTTCATCGCCAACTTCCAAGGCACTCGCTACCGGCCCCCGGCCATGAGTGACCTGCGCCGCATCAAGCAACAGCCAGGAGAGACCCTGCAGAAGTACATCCAGCACTTCAACAACGCTCACCTCAAGATCCCCAGGGTGACTGAGGAAGCCATCATCTCAGCCTTCTCCGATGGCATACGTGATATCAAGATGAAAGAGGAGCTAGCAATCCATGAAGACCTGTGCACATCCCTGGAGCTGTTCAACTTGGCAACCAAGTGCGCCAGGGCTGAGGAAGGGCGCCTCTCCCTCCTCGAGCTTCCAGCTGCCGATACAGAAGAGAAGAAGCCCAAGGTCAAGGACGTGAAGCGTAAGGGGGCTGCTATGCTCGTAGTAGAGCCAGACACCAAGCGAGGCAGGGATCAACCTGAGTCATCCAAGGGCAGCCGGTACTGCGTGTACCACGGCCTCCACACTCACAACACCAACGAATGCCAAGAGCTCAGGGCCGTGCGAGATGGGAGTATTGGCCAACGCCCCGACCGCAATGATCGGGGCTATGGCCGAGGAGGAGGAAGAGGTGGAGGACGTTGGGAAGACCGTGGCCCTCTCCAAGGGTCGCGTGACCGACCTCGCAAGGACCGCTGGCAGGACCAGCCTCGCAAGGGAGGTTGGAGGGATCAGCCTTGCGAGGATCACCCTCAAGGCAACGCAGGCCTCTCTCCTCTGCCACCACCGCCAAGGAGGAATGAAGACCATCATCAGGATGAGGGGGCTGGGGGCTTCCAGGAGCCGCGCGCAATCGCTTGCATCCTAGGTGGCGCTCAGGCCCCAGCCTCTCAGCGCATCTTCAAGCAGTTTGCTCTCGAGGTGAATGCAGTCCTCCTCAAGCTTGAGGCCATGCGCCCTCTCAAGTGGTCTACGTGCGCTATCACATTCAGCTCAGCGGATCAGCTCAAGTGCGCGGCAACTGCCGGTGTCCTCCCGATGCTTTGTTCCCCAGTCATCAGCAATGTGCAAGTCACCAGGACCCTCATCGATGGCGGAGCAGGACTCAATGTCCTATCCGTCGAGACATTCAACAATCTCCAAGTGCCATACGATCAGCTTCAGACGACCAAGCCCTTCTCGGGAGTCACTGATGGTTCCACCATCCCGATAGGGCAAGTCCGCCTTCCTGTCACCTTTGGGCAGCGCAACAACTACCGCACCGAGCTCATTGACTTCGACGTCACCCACATTCACCTGCCATACAATGCCATCCTTGGGTACCCAGCCCCGCTGTTCATGGCAAGACTCACCACAGCCTACAATGTCCTCAAGATGCCAGGAAGCGGTGGAATCATCACAGTCCCCTATGAGGAAAGGGATGCAGTGTGTTCTCTTGAGCGTGCCTTCCAAGCCGCGGCAATCGAAGACCCAGATCACAGAAGCAGGAGACTTCCCGAGGCGATCCCTAAGAATAAGAAGGCTTCACCTGGCCCGAACCCTCATGAGGAAGGCACTCCGAGGCGCTAGTGTCCGATCCGCTGCTCAAGGGGCGCCACCCTCAGATAGGAAGGCGCGCCCGGCGCCCTACTCGGGCAGGCTCGGGGGCTCTTTCTTGGAGAGTCATCGACCTTGCCAAGGTCACGAGGGAGGCGCTCGGGCACCACTTGGAGGCGTGCTTCAAAGCACGTTTCCCTCAGGAAGGTATGATGCAAGGAGGGCCAAACCCTCAGGAGTTCATCGCGAGGAACATTCAGGAGCTACAGGAATCAAGCGTCATGAGCGGCAGCCGCCGCCTACCCACCGTAGCCCCACATCCCGGTGAGGATGGTGGGCTGTGTGTCTGCATCAATGTACCAGGGCTCAACCGAGTCGCGTCTCAGGAGCGCCTCTGGCCTTCACGCGTGGGGCGTTGTGAGGGTCCACCCCACAGCTATGTTCGCATGCCTTTCAGCCTGCCGAACGCGGCTGCTATTCATCAGCGCTTGCTGAGGAGCATTCTGGAGGCTCAAGAGGTCAGGCACCGCGCGTTGCTGGAGGAGATGGAGATGACCTTGAGGAGCCGCCCGGACCCCTAGAGCCTCCCGAGGCTCAAGGCTCCGAAGGCTCGTGAGGATTGACTTCTTCACCACGCGTCATCAGCTACTCCGACACTCGCTCTGCAATGGTATCAGGTGACTTCTTTCCAAGTTTCGTTTCAGCTGGGAGCACCCTCAGGGCTGCATCATTCCCAGGTCGCATGGGTCCGTCCCTGCGGCATCTATCCGTTTTGCTTATGCTCTTTACCGGCCTTGTTGGGGTGCCTCGGCTGCAATATCCCCAAGCTGCTCGGCCCCACCCAAAGAGCGCTGCCTTTTTCTCGCATCTATCTAAATGGATTTGCTCCTTCGTGCTTAACATGCTTGACCTAATCGCCCGCCGATTGACACCTACCTTTGGAGCCGCTCGCTCTGCACAAAGACTTGCGCAAGACGGGTTCCGTCCTCGCAACACCGAGCAACTGAGTGGTCGAGATATGGCGCGGCAGCCCATAGGCGCCACCTCACCAGGCCCTCAGTGCCCCAATCACTCCCTCAGTGCGACCAATGGTTGGCTGGCAACCGTAATGACAGACCTTGTTTCCCTTCGTGATTGGTATGCAGGACCTACTCTAAAAGCAACGCTGGGGACGTCGTGAGCCTTCTCTCCTTCTCTCCGGCACGATCCGCTTGCACGTTAAAAGGGGGGGCCTAAGCATCGCGACTCATGGTTTCTTACTGGCTCTCCAGCCCTCACCCCCCGGCCTTGACCCACGGCATCGCGACCTGTCATACCAGCGGCGGCTGAGCACGCTCGAGGGCCAGGACCTGAGGACGTAGAGCATCAAGGAAAGTGCGGGGGAGAGGGAAGGTGCTCGCGAGGACCCAACCCACCAACACCTCAGCTGCCGCCGCGCAGGCCCAGCACCTCGACGAGAACTATGCCAAACCTACGAGATAAGTCATGCGAAAACTGAGTCGACTCTGCGCTAAACCCTCGCCTAGTGCAGCTCTTTCACGGCGGCGTTGCCTACCTTTCTTGCCCAGCGGAGGCTGCTTGACCTCCTGAGCATCGCGACTCAGGGGCTCTTACTGGACCTTGGGCCGCTCACCTCCTATCCTTGACCACGGCATCACGACCTGGCATACTAGCGATGGCTGAAGCCTGCCTGGGGACCGGGACCTGTCAGCGTAGAGCATCAAGCCCTCATGAGGAAAGAAAGGGGGAGCTGAGCTGGTGCAGAACACGCATCTCGCATCGATTCATAATAAGGATATAATATTCACAAAAGACATGGTAGGCGCCTTACATACCCCCGTGGGGTGTCACTTCGATTACTCGCAGGAAACAAAAGGTGCTAATCCTAAGGAACGCTAACTACGCGCGCCTCTGCGGGAGACGCCATCATCAACAGTGGGAGATTAGGCGCCGGCGCCAACCCCATCCAGATCAGCAGCGCCGGCGGTCTGAAGCACCTGCACTGCTCCGAGTGCGACACGAGCTCAGGGGCTCGTAGTTGTCGTCGCTCGTCTCCAGAGTAGCATGAAGCTCGGCGGAGTCGCTGGACCCTCCAACACCTCCGCTGCTACCTGAGGAGCTGTTGGGGAAGCGGTTGGCAGGCCTGGTCCTCGCCACTCCGACGCCCTGGCCGCCTTCCTTGGGGCAGCATTCTAACCGGCGTCCTTCCGCGTCGAAGACCTTGAAGAAAATCAAGGAGGCGCCATCGTATTCGAGGTGGATTACGAGGGCGCCCCCTGTCCGGCAGACCCGGGCGATCTCGCCCAGCCATGGGTCATATAGACCTTGCCCGGAGCGACGACCTCAACCTCCGCTCCGGTCACAGGGGTACTGCAGTCAGCGTGCTGCAGCCAGAGATCAAGAGCCCCCCCCCCCCCGGCAGGATCTCGAAGACGAAGGAGGGGGGAAGGCGAATCCAAGATCGAGGAGGCATGGCGGCGTGGAGCACAAGCTCGCGAGAGGAGCCCTCGGCATGGACTCCAGGAGGAACGACACGCACTGTCTTGACTCGCCGGTGTCGGCGGCGGCACCGTCGGTGTCGCTCGGCGCCTTCTTCTCCAGAGCCCTTGATGCGGGCATACAAGGGGAGCGGAAACCCAGGCGGCGGCCGCTCGTACCAGGGCCTCGTCACCTCCTGCTAAGCAGCTTCATCTCGGCGGCAGAGGACTAGCTGCTTCTTCGGCGGAAGCGGGTCAGGACACTCTCGGGGGGCCTTTCCCTTCTCCTCCGTGAAAAACCGGCGGATTGGTGCCATTGGCGCAAGGTGGAGCAAGGGCGAGGAAGAAGAAGAAAAGGAGTAGCGGGAAGGAATGGACTGGAAGGGCTCGTGTCATTCCGTACTTATAGCCGGAGAAGGCCAACCGTCGGTCTCCATGATCGCAGGTAATCATGACCCATTTTTGCATGCAGGGACTTGTCAAGTCGTGTGGTTGCCGAGGCGTCGTGGGGGAGCGGAGACGCCCACGTCCAATCAACCGCCACGCGGCACCCAAGGCCGCAGGCTGTTGGGGCCTGCGGCGCTTCGCACTTGCCCCTTCGTTTCTCTTCTAAGCCATGTCCGGGCACGCCTTGGGCCCGGGGGCTACTGTCGGCATTCTGGGAACGTGGGTCCCCAGACTTGCCTGCCTACGGCCTGCGGCGTGGCTCGAGTGGGGGCCCAGTGGGGCCCAGCTTCATCAGCTCAAGCTCAAGACCCTCGCGAGGGGCCAAGCCTCGCGGGGCGGACGACATGAAGCTTCCTCAGGAATAGCCTCATCAGGCAGGCTCGCGAGGAGGCAGAGAGATCAAGGCAGGGCACCTCGCGAGGAGCCCGTGACAAAAGCCATGACGATCGAGACCAGGCAGGCACCGGGCGGGCGCCGGCCTGCGCAGTGTCCTTGTTTCCCCTTCGGTGCAAAGGGGGCAAGCACAGGGCAAGACATCAGGCAAAAGGTTACTGTTTCGATGCAACAAGACCAAGACCAGCAGAGCGGTAGGATGGAGGTCATCGTGGAGCCCAGGACTGCGTCATCGTCAGAGCCTTTGGCAGCCGAAGACCAACTTTAGTCAGGATAAGTGTACTAGATGTTCCCCTTCAAAATGGCCAATTGTTGGCGCCCTTCCCGCTCATTATTTGGGAAGAGGCCCAGGGCCTCCCTCTATAAATAGAGCTAGCCACCACAAAGGGAAGAGAAGACGAATCATTCAGGGAGAGAGAGAAGTGGATGAGATCACCCAAGCAGTTCATCGCACCAGCTCAAGAACAACCCCTCACGAGGCTGTTCCCCTTTGTACTGTTCATCATCAGCCCCTGGGGATATCCAGCACACCACACATTGGAGTAGGGTATTACACCACAATGGTGGCCTGAACCAGTATAAATCTCATGTCCCTTGTGTGTTCTTCCTTCTAGCCTAGATTCCTTGCAAGCCATCAAGACGTGAACTGGTAGGGGAAAGATCTTCGTGCGCACCCCAGGTTTCGAACCTCAAGGGTCTGTCGGAACCCGAAATCCGACAAAAACCATGGATACTGCCTAAGTATCATGCAAGTGGGTATTGTGCCTTGCCTGTGGATGAAGAAGGCACCAGGGAGAAGTGCTATGAATCCGGGGAAAGATTCGCCGAAAGTAGTCCTCTCCCGGAGGGGCTGTTTACGTGCAAGGGCAAAATGGTCATCTTCAGAATTTTAACACATGGTGAAAGTGTGTCCAACAGAACTGGTTCGACGAGACGAAGAAGTGGGCTTTGGATTCACCTCATTTGGAGGTACGAGTAAAAAGTTATTGCCCGACGAACTTTAGGGACCATTCTGTAAAAATAACTCTACAAACAGACCCCTGAGCTGAAAAAGAGAAAGCCTATTTCTGAGAATATGTCTTCGTTGAAGAGAAAGCGTAAACACGGTTGAAGAGATAGGAAAGTGCGCTTACAGAACAAGGAAAGCGTATTAACAGGAATACATTTCCTGGAGTTGAAAGCACACTCTGCGCTTGCCGTCTCCACTTAACCCACGTGTCAGTGGCGGGGCCGGGGCTTGGCTCACTGACGCACGGGGCCCGCGGGCGTTGACTCTCTCCTCCTCATCCCTTATTTTTCCTCCCGCGTACGCGCACCTCACTGAGGGAGGAGCTCGCCCCGACGGAGATTGTCGGCGGCACAGGTCACCTCAGACGGAGCCCGGCCTACCGGCGGGTTCAGGAGACCGAGGCGCGCACGCCGATATAGGTCTCGACTGCCATGGAGCTTGGGGAAGAGTGGGACGTTGACCGTGACGGAGCATGCCATCGGCCACCGGTGAGCTCACGGCTACAAGCCACTGGAGGAGGAGGAGAGGCAATGGGGTGGTTCGGTAGTGGTGGTGGAGGCCTCCTGAGGTGATGGAGCGGAGGGAGATGGCCAGGGTCGCCGGAATCTGAGGGACCCGAGGCGGCGATGGAAGAGCACGGGAGCAGCTCCAGCTCAAACAAGAGGTTGGGGAGGTTGCTAGGAGTGAGGTGAAGCTGGTGGTGAGGTCGAACGGCTCGGGGAGGGCTATATATAGCCGGGGCGAGGGGCACGGGCTCGGGTGCCGCCGCTCGAGCTCGGCCAAGGCTTTGGCGACTCGCAGCGATCACGGGGAGGTGCAGGAACGCGACGAGGGGGGTGTCGGTGTCAAAACCGGCGGATCTCGGGTAGGGGGTCCCGATCTGTGCGTCTTAGGCTAATGGTAACAGGAGGCAAGGGACACGATGTTTACCTAGGTTCGGGCCCTCTTGATGGAGGTAAAACCCTACTTCCTGCTTGGTTGATATTGATGATATGGGTGTTACAAGAGTTGATCTACCACGAGATTGTAGAGGCTAAACCCTAGAAGCTAGACTATGATGATTATGATTCCGTCTCTAAGGACTAAACCCTCCAGTTTATATAGACACCGGAGAGGGCTAGGGTTTACATGGAGTCGGTTACAAAGAAGGAAATATAATATCCGGGTCACCAAGCTTGTCTTCCACGCAAAGGAGAGTCCCATTCGGACATGGGACGAAGTCTTGAGTCTTGTATCTTCACGGTCCAACAGTCCGGCCAAAGAATATAGTCCGGCTGTCCGGATACCCCCTAATCCAGGACTCCCTCAATAGCCCCCGAACCAGGCTTCAATGACGATGAGTCCGGCGCGCAGTTTGTCTTTGGCATTGCAAGGCGGGTTCCATCTCCGAGTACTCCAGTGTTCGACTTCCCATCAGTGTTGTACTCCTCGGCTTCAGTGCTTCAATGATGACCATCTCCATGTGTCGAGCGAATACGAGGAGCCGGGGCATTTTTGCATTTGCCACCCCGGTCCGGCAGGCAAACCGTCTATTTGAAGAGACGGGGATTCTCAAATCCAAACCTCACCTTCTTCCCTCGAGCAAGCATCCAACAGAGCGCTCCGGAAAAAACCATTCCAACATGGCCGGTCACCGCAGTTCTTCTTCTCGTTCCCCTTGCTCCAAGCCAGCCGACTGGGAAGAGTGTTCAGTCCCTCAATGTCGTTTGATAAAGTTACAGACCCAAGGGTTCCTTCCCCCGGCGTTCATAGTCCCTGTCCGAGCCGGACTAGCCACCTATAATGGCGGGGAGCAAGCAGAAAGATCTCCTAATCCATCCCCGGGGGAGCGAATATGCCTTATCCCACATCTGCTAAGAGGCTTCGGGTTTCCAATCCACCCATTCCTTCGCGGGCTCCTGGAGTTCTACGGCCTCCAGTTGCACAACTTCACCCCTGCCTCCGTGCTGCATGTAGCAGGATACGTTGCCCTTTGTGAACTATTTCTAGGCTGCGAGGCTCACTTTGGGTTATGGAAGAAGTTGTTCTGCCTCGTCCCTCGCAACCAGGGGGAATCCCTATGTCAAGTGGGCGGAGCCGAAGTATGGCGCATCGTCGAGACCGACTACCTATCCGGTACTCCCAAGAAGGGACCGAGAACTGGCCTTCGGAGTGGTTTTATGTCGATGGCGTTCCCCTTCTGGATCCTGTCCGGAAAGGTCTCCTTGAGTTCAGTAACGCTCCGCCGAAGGCACGTCGAAGCTGCCGCCCTCGGGGCCCCCAAGAGGAGGATATTAGAGAAATACACTTCCTAATGAGCAGGATAAAGTTACTGGCCAAATCCGGGCTGACGATAGTCAATGTTATGGCAATATGCATAATGCGGGGAGTGCAGCCGCTTCAATATCGGGGGAAGCCCATGTGGCACTACAACGGGGAAGATGATGCCACCCGCTGTGGCCGTAAGGGTCCGGACTCCGCCACTGTGCTGGCAAGGATATTGTCCGATCTGTATAAAGGAGAAGAACAAGAATTCCTTCATATTAAACCGCGTGATGGGTTTTCTATGTACAACCCCCAAGCTGGGCAAGTCGTCGCTCTTTTCATCCGCTTCATTCATTCTGGCGTCCTTCGTCAAGATTATTTACCTCAATATTTCTGAGCAGGAACTGAGGAGGGCCGTAGAAGGGTTCAACAGCCCCTCCCTGCAGCTAGAGGACCCCGGAAGGGTCTTCGATGCCGGACTTGAAGAAGATCCGGATATTACTATTGACCTTGTCAACGAGACATTTTATTAGGTCAGCTGTGATGGTGCCTCGGTGACTATTGTCGCTGACTATCCCGGACTGTTGCCTTCATCGCGTGTAAGCAAGGCCAAAACCCTATCCTTCGAAGAGGACTCCTTTCTGATGTCATGCCTGAAATATCGTATTTTTTGTAGAGACGACCATCGGAACGCGGCGCCGAGCCCCTGGGGGCTCATCGGCAAAGGGCGTCTGGATCGGGCAGGCTTAGGACGAAGGCAGTTAGTGCCAAAACGCCGCTACAGAGGTATGGTAAAAACCTGCTCCGTGATTATTGTGTTCGAAATGTAACAGCGTCCTTCGTGTCCTGGCAGAAAGAGGAGTAGCTGGACTATATCCGGAGATCCTGCCAATCACGCCTCCACCAGCCGGATTCCAGAACCGGCTTTGAGAGAGGAAACGGACGCGGGGACAATGCTGAATTGTCCTCCGACAAAGGATGCGGATATGCTCTCCGCCACGAATTCCGAAGTAGAGAGCGCCATGAATCACCGGCGCCGACGGGCCGTACTTCGCAACAACATCTTTTCTGAAGAGGCATTTAATGCTTTTAATTTGGGGGACGCATACATCCGAGCTGCTCAAGGCGGGCTTGCCCGAGCGACGGACCAGTATGCCAAAGATATACGGGTAAGAAAATTTAATAAGCATCTATAGCAGTAGCCCCTGAGACTTGAAACGGTTGGAACAACTGTTTTAAGGATCAATTTATGCACATGTCCTTGTAGATAGGAATGCCCAATTGTCTTGAGAGCTGGAGGAGTGCAAGACCCAGCTGAGGGCCACGGTTGCCAAGTTATAGGAATCCCAGGAGGCCTTATCTGGTAACATTTGTCTCAATTGTACGGAAATGTACGAGTTAGTAAGTGGCTTGTATGATAAGTCTAACAGAAAATTCGGCAGACAATCTCGGGGTGAATCCGGAGGTCGTAAGAGATAACGTGTCACATCTCCAAAGGCAGCTAAAAGCTGGCGAGCATGTTCTCACGCAAGATAGGCAGGAGAAGAACAATCTTCAAGATGCCAATGTCCAGCTGGGCGTTGAATTGCAAGATGTTCGCACTCAGATGGCGGACTCCGTAAAAGAGAACAGACGGCTTCGTCGCGGCATTTATGGTGAGTGCCTAGATGAACTGTAGTACATCTCAGCGAGGAAGCCTATTGAAAAAGTTTATGTCTATAGGTATGTTCACGGGCTGCCTTGAAGAGGAGATGCCCGTATCCATAGGTGATATGCTACAAGACCTCTCACAGTTGCACGAGCGAGCTCAGCAGGTGATGCAGGGTATTACCCAGGCCTTGTGGCCATCCACCTCCCTGCCAAAAGGCATGGGGGAGCTCGTGGATGTGCTCCAAGGAGCACGGCGGCGCTTTCGATTGTGGAAGATGTCAGCCTGCCGACAAGGTGCAAGAGAAGCTTGGGCCATGGCGAAGACGCGCTACACCAAGCTTTTGACCCAAACATATGGCCGAAGTTGGACCGCCAGGGCCAGATGGGCAAGAAATTCCCGTTAGTCTGGTGTACGGCCAGGTAGCATTAGCCGCAAAGTATTCCCAACAGGATTGCAGGCTTGATAGCCTATTGGACGGTATAGAGGAAGAATATAGTCAGTCCAAGTGACTATGTAATTCAATGTACATATGTAGTCCCTAGCCGGATTAAAAATCATTTGTCATGGCGGACCTTTTCGCTTCAGCCCCTGGATCCGATAGTCCGGTGTATATCCGAATACCCGCTCAGTCATGCAGAACCGGGGTATGCATGGAAACCAGGCATAGGGGTCATAAGTGCTTGAACAGACAAGTACCCAACTATCTATGTTATATTACATGGATAGTAAGAAACATCTTCCTGGGAGAATTGTTCCGTTAGGGGTTCCTTTCCCTGGGTACGCATGCATCGATGTACATGTCCGAACTGCGAATAGAGACGCAGGATACAAAGCTTCTGGGGATTTACGTTGTAATAAACGAAAGGGGCATCTTTTGTTCACCGACCGAATATTCCCTTAAGAACGCTAGCTTTCGGCTTCACCCAGTCTAAGGTACACATCCAGCTGAACCGGCAGTAACAATCGCAGAGGTGCTCCCCTTATGCCCTAGCCGAATTAACGGGAACGTAGGGCATAAACACAAGAGCCAGGCAACCAAGCATGGCCACATCTTAAGTCATATCGATCCATATAATGGTGAAGAAAAGGCACATATGGAAAAAGAACGCATATGTGATAGGCAAAAGGCCATTAAAGTAATTATATTTAGCTTCCGTATAGGAAGCCCCCAGGTATGGCTTACACACATAGTGCGGCCGGAGTGATCCGGGCGTCCGCACGGTATTGAGTACTTTATGTGAAGAAGGAAAAGGGGCGAGAAAGGAAAAATGAGGGAACATAATTAAAAAGAGGGGTAAGGAGACGAACACTGAGTTCGGCACTAGGCGTAGAATCTCTGGAGTCTGGCCGCGTTCCATGGGTTCAGCTTGAGTCTATTATCGGTTGCATTACGTAAGCGGTACGCTCCTCCGGTGAGAAATTTATCAATAACGAAGGGACCCTCCCACTTAGGTTTGAGCTTGTCTTCCTTCTTCTCTGGTAGGCGTAGAACGAGTTTGCCAATATTATAAGTTTTGGCCCGCACTTCTCTGCTTTGGCACCATCGATCCTGCTGCTAATAGAATGCGGAATGGGCTTTTGCAACGTCACGCTCCTCCTCTAGGGCATCTAAGTTGTCCTGCCGATCTAACTCAGCTTCCTTCTCTTCGTACAGGCGCACGCGAGGCGAATCATGTATTATGTCGCAGGGTAGTACTGCTTCTGCGCCGTACACCATAAAAAATGGTGTGTATCCGGTGGTGCGATTCGGCGTGGTCTGCAGCCCCCAGAGTACGGAGTCGAGCTCCTCAACCCAGTGTGTGCCCGATTCTGTCAAGGATTGCACTAGTCTGGGTTTGATGCCGCTCATGATGAGACTGTTTGCATGTTCGACCTAGCCGTTTGTTTGGGGATGGTAGATGGAGGCGTAATCGAGCTTAATGCCCATGTTGCCGCACCAAGTTTTTACTTCATCGGCTGTGAAGTTTGAGCCATTGTCAGTGATGATGCTGTGGGGGACACCATATCAATGTACAACCCCGGATATGAAGTCTATCACTGGTCTGGATTCAGCCATTTTGACTGGTTTGGCTTCTATCCATTTGGTGAACTTGTCTACCATGACCAATAAGTATTTTTTCTTGTGGCTTCCCCCCTTAAGGGGTCCGACCATATCCAGCCCCCAGACCGCAAAGGGCCAAGTGATGGGCATTGTTTGGAGAGCGGTAGGGGGCATGTGGCTCGGATTGGCAAAGAGCTGGCAACCGACGTAGTGTTCGACGAGGTCCTGTGCGTCTACTCGGGTTGTAGGCCAATAAAAGCCTGTGCGGAAAGCCTTGCTGACAAGGGCCTGAGCCACAGCATGGTGTCCGCCAAGTCCGGCATGGATTTCAACCAAGAGCTGCCGCCCTTCCTCTTCGGAGATGCACCTTTGGAGCACTCCAGTCGCACTTTTCTTATGGAGTTCCCCTTCATGGACATTACAAGCTTTAGAACACCGCACGATGCAACGTGCTTCATTTTGGTCCTCGGGGAGCTCCTGCCTATTTAGGTAGGCCAAGAAAGGCTTAGTCCACGAGGCGATTACAGCCATGATTTCATGGGCCGAAGGTGTTATTTTGGTGGCGGAGCCTCCGATTATGTCTGATGGTTCGGAATCCGGGGGTGTATTTGGATCTGTGCTAGTGTTGCCGGACTCCCCTTCCCATACCACGGATGGCTTGAACAGCCTTTCCAGGAATATGTTAGGTGGGACAGGGTCGCGTTTAGTGCAGATGCAGGCGAGGATAACCGCCGCTTGATTGTTTTCTCGAGCCACATGGTGGAATTCGAGCCCCTTCAACCGAGCTGACATTTTGAGGACGGCATTACGGTAGGCCGCCATTTTCGGATCCTTGGCATCAAAGTCTCCGTTTATTTGTGATATTGCGAGGTTTGAATCCCCGCGCACCTCCAGGCGTTGAATGCCCATAGAGACTGCCATTCGAAGACCGTGCAACATAGCCTTGTATTCGGCTGCATTGTTGGAGTCTGTGTATAATATTTTGAGTACGTATTGGACCGTGTCTCCGGTGGGAGACGTCAGGACTACACCTCCTCCCAATCCGGCCAGCATTTTAGAGCCGTCGAAGTGCATGATCCAGTTAGAGTACGCACAGTACTCTTTAGGAAGTTCAGCTTCTGTCCATTCGGCGACAAAGTCAGCCAGTACTTGCGACTTGATGGCACACTGTGGCTTGTATGTTATGTCGAACGGAAGGAGCTCAATGGCCCATTTAGCAATCCAGCCTGTAGCGTCACGGTTATTTATTATGTCGTTGAGTGGTACTTCGGAGGCCACCGTAATCGAACACTCTTGAAAGTAGTGTCATAGCTTCCGGGATGCCATGAAGACCGCGTATGCTATCTTTTGATAGTGTGGGTATCGGGATTTGCATGGGGTGAGGACCGTGGATACGTAATATACCAGCTTCGAGGCGGGAATTTGTATCCGTCGACCTCTCGTTCGACAACGAAAGCACTGCGCTTACAACTTGATGTGTTGCAGCTATGTACAATAGCATAGGTTCGCCATGTTTGGCAATCATAGGGTGGATTATCGGCGATGGGTCTTTATTTCATCCAGTCCGGCCGCGGCCACATCTGTCCACACGAAGTGTTCAGTGCTCTGAAGAAGGCGGTAAAGAGGTAATGCCTTTTCTCCTAACCGGGAGATAAAGTGGCTTAAGGCAGCCACACATCCAGCTAGTTTCTGGATATGCTTGAGGTCTGTTGGTATAGACAACTGCGACAGAGCTTGGATTTTTGCCAGATTTGCTTCAATTCCCATATTGGAAACAATGAAGCCGAGCAGCTTCCCAGAGGGCATGCCGAAAACACATTTTCCGGGTTTAGCTTGATGTCGTATGTTCGGAGATTATTGAACGTAAGCCTCAAGTCGTCTATTAGGGTTTCGACGTGTCTTGTTTTTATGACCATGTCGCCCACATATGCCTCCACTATTTTGCCGATTTTCTTTTCCAGGCATGTTTGAATCATGCGTTGATAGGTTGCTCCGGCATTTTTAAGCCCGAAAGGCATAGTGTTGAAGCAGAAAGGACCATATGGCGTTATGAAAGCCGTTGCAGCTTGGTCGGACTCTGCCATCTTTATTTGATGGTATCGAGAGTATGCGTCGAGAAAACACAGTGAGTCGTGTCCTGCGGTGGCGTCGATGATTTGGTCGATGTGAGGGAGGGGGAAGGGATCCTTGGGGCAAGCCTTGTTGAGGTCTTTGAAGTCAACACATAGGTGCCAAGATTTGTCCTTCTTTGGTACCATTACCAGATTTGCCAGCCAATCCGGATGCTTGATATCTCTGATGAATCCGGCCTCGAGTAGCTTGGCTAGATCTTCCCCCATGGCTTGCCGCTTGGGCTCTAAGAAGCGCCTAAGAGTCTATTTGACAGGCTTGTATCCTTTCAGTATATTGAGGCTGTGTTCGGCCAGTCTGCGTGATGCCCGGCATGTCCGAAGGGTGCCAGGCCAAGATGTCCCAATTCTCGCGGAATTCTCGTAGTGCGGCGTCCATTGTGGGGATCAACTGTGTCCCGATGGAATCTCTCTTCGTGGGGTCCGTTGGGTGGACCTGGAATTTGACTATCTCTTCTGCGGGTTTGAATGAGGTGGACTTGGGTCGCTTATCGAGTATCACGTCGTCTCTGTCCATGGTGGCACGCAGCGTTGTTAGTTCTTCAACTGCTAGAGCTTCGGATAATGCTTCCAGGGCTAGTGCTGTGGTTTTGTTTTCGGCGCGAAGTGCGACGTCCGGATCACTGGCTAGAGTGATGATTCCATTGGGTCCGGGAATTTTAAGCTTCATGTACCCATAATGGGGTATAGCTTGAAAGCTTGTGAACGCGTCCGCCCTAAAAGGGTGTGGTATCCGCTGCTGAAAGGAGCCACTTGGAATGTGATTTCTTCAAACCTGTAATTCTCCGGAGTGCTGAATACCACATCGAGTGTGATTTCTCCCGCACACCGTGCTTCTCGAGTAGGGATGATTCCCCTGAAGGTTGTGCCGCTTTGCTCAATGCGGCTTTTATCAATTTCCATCTTGTTGAGTGTTTCTTCGTAGATCAAGTTTAATCCGCTTCCGCCGTCCATGAGTACTTTACTGAGCCGAAAGTCGTCCACGATTGGGCTAAGGACCAAAGCGGCCGGTGCCCGGACTGTCTTGAATTGAGGTTCATCACTGGCACTGAAAGTCATAGCAGTGTCGTTCCGTGGATTTATTTTTGCCACGTGGCAGATTTCTGCGGAGTTTCGATGAGCTCGCTTGCGCCTATTGTTTGAGGCGAAAGTCTCGAAGACAGTTAGTACCGTATTGTTTTCTTTGGCAGGATGTTGTTCTGCTTTATGGCTTACAAGAAGATCCTCGCCACTTTTTGCTACCTGCCGGAGTATCCAACATGCTCTAAGGCTATGTGTTGGTGTAGTGTCTGGCGTGCTATGGAGTTTACATAGCCCATTGAGCCATTCTTCCAAATGGTTCCACGCCCTGGGGTGGGCTTTGGTTTCTTGGGGATTGGATCGGCTAACTTACGAGAGTTCGCCCGTTTAGATCGGACAAAGGTTTTAGTGAGAGCCAGACTATCCCAAAATTCTGTTTGGGTTTTCCAGGCGCTTTCCATCGCACAGTACTTCTGTACTATGGTTGCTCAGTCAACAAAGTGTACTATGTCACCGCGACTTATAGCATTAAGGATTCCTTTGTTCATGCAGTTTTTGCAGAAAAGTGAGACTGCGTCCTCCTCACGACAGTCCTTGACCTTGTTTAGCACAAGGAGGAATCTGGCCAGTAGCGATGTACTGTCTCTTGGGGCTCTTGTCTGATATGGGAGAGACGGTTTAAGTCCGGGTGGGCGGGTGTAGCTGAATCTGGATTCTGATCTGATCTAACGCCCTAGGGCAGGGGAGCTTCCAGGCTTGACAGCTCGGGATCCGGGGCGCTGCCCAATTTTTCCGGCCCAATACCCGATTCTAAGTCCGGGGTCTGGGTCATGTCTTCCCTTGAGCGGTTGTCCGGCTCAGTGAGCTCGGTGATCCGGACATAATTCATCCTCAAAATAGAGGGATAATCCGTATGTGGCTCCTCCACTACCACTATCTCGTGGGTGACTGATGGGGATTTAATATCCCTTTGGTCGGGTTTAAGCCCAATCCGGTCATAGTCTGTGGCGACTCCCAAAGCAGCGATGCGATCCAAGAGCTTATTAAGGGAGGAGAGCTCCATTGGATCCATCTATTCGGCGAGTTCCGAATGGACGTGGAGGCTATTCGTGATGACCCGAGAGGTCATCCTCGGTGCGGCAGCCAATTGGGTGGCCATGATGAAGCCGCCTACTCGGAGAGTTTGGCCTACAACCAGCGCTCCCCCAGAGGTGATGTTGTCCTTGACAACGAGACGGGCCATCGAGCCTTGCAGCGACGACATAGAGGAACTCTCAATGAAAGCACCAATGTCGGTGTCAAAACCGGCGGATCTCGGGTAGGGGGTCCCGATATGTGCGTCTTAGGCTAATGGTAACAGGAGGCAAGGGACACGATGTTTACCCAGGTTCGGGCCCTCTTGATAGAGGTAAAACCCTACTTCCTGCTTGATTGATATTGATGCTATGGGTGTTACAAGAGTTGATCTACCACGAGATCGTAGAGGCTAAACCCTAGAAGCTAGACTATGATGATTATGATTCCGTCTCTAAGGACTAAACCCTCCGGTTTATATAGACACCAGAGAGGGCTAGGGTTTACATGGAGTCGGTTACAAAGAAGGAAATATAATTCCGGATCACCAAGCTTGTCTTCCACGCAAAGGAGAGTCCCATCCAGACACGGGACGAAGTCTTGAGTCTTGTATCTTCACGGTCCAATAGTCCGGCCAAAGCATATAGTCTGGCTGTCCGGATACCCCCTAATCCAGGACTCCCTCAGGGGGTGCGGACAAGCTAGAGGCGCATAGGTCAGGGGGTCCGAGGGGCACAGGGAGAAGGATCCTAACACCATTAATGCCTTGTCGGGTACAGCTCGCTCATGGGCGTGCGGCGACGAGCACCAACGAAGAAGCGGACGGAGGGGGAGATGGCTCCAAGAGGACGGCAACGACGCGGGAAACATGCTGGACAGGCCCGTGCTCGCTGAGATGCCGAGTAGAGGAGGGGCCCGAGCAAGAAGACGCTCTGGACGCGTGCACTGCACGCCAAAGCGGTGGTCAACGTGTGCACTGGTGCACACAGTGCTACAAGCTATGCCAAATGATGTCTGGGGTTAGTCCTTCCTGGTGTGGTTTCAATTGCGGTGGTAGCTCAGTTAAAGACTCTGTGGTTAAATGGTAAATGAGCTCTGAAATTTACTGCATCAAACTGAATCATGAAACAGTAACCAAGTGAGGTGGGATTAGAGGCCAATGAGTTGTCTTGGGTGTTTAGGCTAGGAAGGACTACATCCCTGGGGAGTTGGAGAAGAAATGGATCAAGATTTAATATAGTTGCTTCAGAACTGCCTAATTTGGTCCAGAAACTTGATCAACCTGTTGCACTCACATGGAGTGTCAACTTGAGGTCAAATTGGGCAAAGCAGAGTCATTTGGTCATATGAAGATGCTCAAAATGTCTCATACCAATTGGCCTAGCCAAAATGGTACTTGCTTCACAAACATCTCCTCTGGCCAGAAACTTACACAAATTCTAGAGGAATAATGGCTTGATGAAATGTGCCCAAAATGGGTGGAGAGTGGTTATATGGATACTAGAAGGCCTATAAAAATTTGCAGCCGTAATGGAGCAAGATAAAATATACTTGCTTCACAAAATGAAATGTTGGACAGAAACTAAGAATTGAAGATGAGCTCACATGGAGGCATGTCATGAGCTAAACTTTGGTGGAGGGGTATGATATGATGATATTGAGGACCATGCAAAATGGCAACTCATTTGGATATTCCTAGCTTGCACCTCCTTCACAAAGCTTCTTTGTGGACAAAAACTTCGGAAAATCATAATTAAATAATGACTAGGCAAATGAGGTTGCACTTTGTCATGTGGCAATGATATGGACATGAAAGATGTCCAAGGAGTTTGAAGGCAAATGGCCAAAGGAAAATAGCTTGAATCACAATGTGCCATTTACGGCAGAATAGGAAATGAATTATTTGAGGATTATTTTTTATCATGGCAATGAATTTTTTTTGCCATATTTGATCAATATATGACCCAAAAAATTTATGAGAATTATTTGGGAATTGTAGGAGTGATGGAAATATAGGTTGATTCACAACCTAGGGAAATTTAAGTTATTGCTTTAATAGAAAAATGAATATCCCCAATAAAAAGAATATTGGGGTTTGGGCTAGGATAGAAATGACAGGGTCTAGGGGAGGATTTGGGTATGACAAGCCACTCTGGAAGCAAAGAAGAGGGCATCTTCTTCAGTTTCTAGACCACAAAGCCACGGAAAAAGAAAACTCACGCAAAAACCTCAGAAAAACAAAAGAAAAAGAAAGGGCCAAAAATCAGGCTGTTACAAACCTTACCCCCTTAAAAAAATCTCGTCCTCGAGATTTAGTTGCCCAGAGAACAAGTATGAATATACTGGGTATCCTTTTTCCTTAATTTTTGTTCCCATTAAATTTTTATCTCACTAGCCCTGGGGTAGTTTGCTTTACTGTATCCACATTCTGACAGATCTTACCTTGCTTGTTCCTGCTTATACATGCTCCAATTTGTTATCATGGCTGAAATATATGTCCGTCTCACAAATCCAAGAGTGATTTCCGCTGGGTGTGTCATCCGGCACTGACAACCTTTCATGAAGTTGTGATCCAATTTTTCTAGTGGGCAACCAAGCTCTGACTCCTCGCATTGGGTTTCTCCACTAAATGCAAGTCCTTCGGATTTCAAACGGTGAGTTGAGGCATAACCATTTTCCTGATAGATTCTGACTTTATCGCGGGAACTTCTGAATTATGCTGACTGGCTTCACTATCTTGAGTCTCAGATCCGTTCCAAATATTTTATTGTCGCCTATCGTGGCCAGCATAAGGGGTATGACCTTATATAATAATATCCGTTAGACTTGACTGATGGTGGTTCTGACGGACGAAATTTTATGCATGCCAAGCTATCCTTTGGTGATCCTCATAACTGAGGGCACATGCTTTCAGAGTGTTATTTCACCTTCTGCTTATTCATTTTGTCGGTATGCCCATGAGGATAGTGATGCTTCACCATAGTTGCTGGGGTCAAACTATTTAATTGACCTTTAGTCTAACTTGACAGACTTTGATATTTGATACTGACAAATCTGAGCATATATTGTTAACCGAGCGGGTTGTCTGGATAGGGGTCCTTACCAAAATTGAGTAGGCCCCGCAGGTGAATAATCATGGGAACCAATACTGCCTCAGGCTGTCCGAAGTATCTGCACCATGGGGGTCGTGCAACAATTTTCATACCTTCATCACTGGTCTTGCTCCTTCATTATTGTTTTCTTGGTCCCGATCCTTGGGCGAATGAGCGGGGTAATATTGTGTTCTTTGTGTGCCCATAGTTTTTGTCGGGTGCAATATTCTGACAGTCGTACTCGTATCCACATCTTCTAACATGGTAACCCATTAAATGGCAGGTTCGACACCTCTCAAGTTCTGACCATAGGAAAATGATCATCCAAACCCTTGCAAGAAATCGACAAATAAATAAGTAGCCACCAGAACGGTCTTTACAACTCAGATCTGGGACATTACTGAAATAACTCAACCATGGCTCAGAACAGCTGAAAAGAAGCTCAGAGCATGAGACCGGGTCGATAAGAAGAAAGTGGCATCTCCCTAAAATAGCCAAAAAAGCAGCTATAGGGATACTGTCACAAAAAGAAACTCAACAAATGTACGAGACGGCCGAAAAGCAGCTCGGAACTCGTGACAGTCGTTGAAGAGAGAAATAAAAATCGGCATCCACCCTGGATAGCTAAAAGCAGCTCAGATCACAAGCGTGGTGCCATCATTGGAGAAAAAGAGGACAAGGGCTCATCAGGATCATTTTCCAGGTTCACAGGTACTTGTACTGAGCTCACTGATGTCGTTAAGACTCATAATCCTTGGCCACACTGTGGTGTATACCGGCTTTCTTCTATTAACAATCCTCATGAGGTTGTCAGATCCTTGTCCGAGTGACTTGCAAGACCCTGGTGGTATGCTTACCGCATATATATGAGAATCTGATTCCCGAGGCAGACGTGTGTTTTGACTGATTCTTGCTTCGGAGCAAATTGTTGCAGATCTGATTCTTGGGATGCACTGCCATATGCTATAAGTTCATAGCTTGTAACAATGCCTTACTGATGAATATAGGATGGCTTGTGCTCGAAACTTTCATCAGACAGCTTGCCGAAGAATACTGGATATCGTGCTTCAGAAGCTTACCCCATTAAAGACTTTGCTGTGGAAAGACTCGGTACCTTCTGCCGGAAACTTTTGTGGTTTCTTACTGAAGAAGACAGGGTACCTTGCACGGGAAATCATTCATATTTCATACTGGGGTAGATAGATGAATCTTGCCTTGGAAGCTTCTCTGGTTGCTTGCGAGGGAAAAGTGGGTTGCCTACAGCAGAAGCTTCTCGTTGTGATATGTGGACCGATTACCACAGATACATACCATCTTAATAATTCTGTTGTTGATTTCTTGTATGAAATGGGGTTTTGCTGGACAATCCTCTCTTCTGAGTATTAAATACATGCCATATTTTTGCTTGCTTCCGGGCATATCATGTTTCAAAATCACCTTTAACGAAGAATCAAACTTGTATCTGAGCCATGCCTTTGACTGAAAATATTCTGTCAATCTTGCACACAATTTAGCTTCTTGCTGATTTGATCATTTCTGCTATGACGAGTACACAATGAGGCAAACTGGATTATTCAAGATCATGATCAGACATCCCCAATCTCAGTACAGAGACCAAGCGTGGATTCGACACTCTCGTGATTGCGGTGACTTGGGCGTTATGGAAACAATGTAATGCATGGGTCTTTAATAGAATGGCCCAAGAGAAATCACCACACCAGGTGGTTGACGTGATCCTGCGGGAGATTCAGGAGTGGAGAGAGGCGGGTCTAGGAGTAGGAGCGTTGTTACGATTTGTAAGAGAGTAGGCTTTTGAGAGTGTGGGGTGTATTCGGGTGTGGCCGAGGTGTGATGTTCGCATCCTCCTCATGGCGTCTCTTGTAAACTCTTTCTCTTCTTCTATAAAGTTAAGGTACGCCATTGGCGTACTCTAAAAAAAACGGGCTAATCCCACGTAGTCATTTTTCTTCCTTAATTCTTGAATTACCCTCCTGGTAAATTTCTTATAGTTGACAAAAGAGAAACCGATTTGGCTTCAGGTGACCCAATAGCCAACGCTTAGAACTTGCCATGATGTAACAGATCATCTCAGGACTAAGGTTCCTTCCCGCAGTTTAGTAGCAACGGTGATCTATCCAATTTTCTGGCGTATTGTTGCGTCGCTCCATGTTGCTTGAAAAACAATCAATTTCGGTGACCCGGACAAATTGCCTGGTTGCATGCGGAAGCATAACAACAGAGAGTCAAACTCGCTGGATCGCCTAGCCACCCGTGCAGCGGTGCATGTAGTCCTAATCTTCTCGAACTCAAAATTTCATAAATATCCTTTCGGCTGCTTGCCGTGAAAAGGATGTACATCCTTCCACTTTGGTTTATTTTCCTCTCCGCTTTAGAATTTCTCGGGAAACTGAAACATACGTGGACAGCAACCATACAGACGATTGAGTCGGACAGCAGCATCAGTAGCAATCAGACCCTGGCATTGAATCTGCAGCAGATATCCGTGATTATTTCGGTGAAAAACTTCTGTCAAACTTGGCTGAATCTGAATTTAGAGGGCTCGTATGAATAGCAGAAGCACACATAAACATAACCCTAGTTTCCTTTGACTTTGTCAGCGGTGCCCAGGGTTGTCTCATGCCGGTTTATCTAGCGTGATTCTTGCGTGCCGGCTCTTTTTTCCTCTAGCACATCGCAAGCTTCTCGATCCCTGAAGAAATTCTTTCAAGAACTCAACATCACCGTGCACATGCCTCATGGTGGGCGCCAACTGTTGTGGATTTGTCATGGTAGATGTCCAAGCATGAGGACTTCATTGTGAGGCCAACGCAACTAGGTAGAAGCTTGAGAGGGGTTGAGTGGGACGAGAGACGCAAGGTATTTTACCCAGGTTCGGCCCCTCACGGTAGAGGTAAAAGCCTACTTCCTGCTTCATTGATATAAGCAGTTTACAATAGTTGAAGTCTTTAATAGAATGGCCCAAGAGAAATCACCATATAGATTCCCTATGTACAAGCAGTTTACAACACCATCAGGTTTAACGATTGGCCAGAAATTGAACAGTTGAATTAGATATAATCAGGGATGTGATGTACCTGCTAGTTGTGCAAGCTGCTCTTGCAAGCTGCGACTTTCCGTTTGCGCAAGCTCAATGCCATGCCCGTGCTGCCGCCGCTGCCTCCCACGTAGGCTACACCCAGGGTTGGATCTTTATCTTCTTGTCCTTCCATTCGCTTGAAGCCCGGCAACCGGCATCCAATGATTGTGAAGTAAATATGCCCTAGAGGCAATAATAAAGTTGTTATTTTATCTTTCCCTATTCATGATAAAGGTTTATTATTCATGCTAGAATTGTATTGATCGGAAACTTAAATACATGTGCAAATACATAAAAAAATATCGTGTCCTTAGTAAGCCTCTACTAGACTAGCTTGTTGATCAAAGATGGTTAAGGTTTCCTAACCATGGACATGTGTTGTCATTTGATAACAGGATCACATCATTAGGAGAATGATGTGATGGACAAGACCCATTCGTTAGCTTAGCATAATGATCGTTCAGTTTATTGCTATTGCTTTCTTCATGTCAAATACATGTTCCTTCGACTATGAGATTATGCAACTCTCGGATACCAGAGGAATACCTTGTGTGCTATCAAACATCACAACGTAACTGGGTGATTATAAAGATGCCCTGCAGGTGTCTCCGACGGAGTTTGTTGGCTTGGCATAGATCAAGACTATGATTTGTCACTTCGAGTATCGAAGAGGTATCTCTGGGCCCTCTTGGTAATTGATATGACTCCAACGTATCTATAATTTTTGTTGTTCCATGCTATTATATTACCTATTTTGGATGTTTATGGGATTTAATTTACACTTTTATATCATTTTTGGGACTAACCTACTAACCGGAGGCCCAGCCCGAATTGCTGTTTTTTGCCTATTTCAGTGTTTTGAAGAAAAGGAATATCAAACGGAGTCCAAATGCAATGAGACCTTCGTGAGCGATCTTTTTGGAACAAACGCAATCCAGGAGACTTGGAGTGGACGTCAAGAAGCAGCCGAGGCGGCCACAAGGCAGGAGGGCGCGCCCTAGGGGGGTGGGCGGGCCCCCCACACTCGTCGGCCCCTCGTGGCTCCCCTGACCTACCTCCTTCGCCTATATATATCTAAGTACCCCGAAAACATCCAGGAGCACAACGAAAACCTATTTCCACCACCGCAACCTTCTGTATCCGCGAGATCCCATCTTGGAGCCTTCGTCGGTGCTCCGTCGAAGGGGGAATCGACCATGGAGGGCTTCTACATCAACATCTTAGCCTCTCCGATGAGTTGTGAGTAGTTTACCACAGACCTTCGGGTCCATAGTTATTAGCTAGATGGCTTCTTCTCTCTCTTTGAATCTCAATACAAAGTTCTCCTTGATCTTCTTGGATATCTATTCGATGTAACACTTTTTGCGGTGTGCTTGTCGAGATCCGATGAATTGTGGGTTTATGATCAAGTTTATCTATGAGAAATATTTGAATCTCCTCTGAATTCTTTTATGTGTGATTAAGTTATCTTTGCAAGTCTCTTCGAATTATCAGTTTGGTTTGGCCTACTAGATTGATCTTTCTTGCAATGGGAGAAGTGCTTAGCTTTGGGTTCAATCTTGCGTGTCCTTTCCCAAAGGATGTGTAGGGCAGCAAGGCACGTATTGTATTGTTGCCATTGAGGATGAAAAGAAGGGGTTTATATCATATTGTTTGAGTTTATCCCTCTACATCATGTCATCTTGCCTAATGCGTTACTCTGTTCTTATGAACATAATACTCTACATGCATGCTGGATAGCGGTCGATGTGTGGAGTAATAGTAGTAGATGCAGAATCGTTTCGATCTACTTGTCGCGGACGTGATGCCTATATACATGATCATGCCTAGATAATCTCATAACTATGCACTTTTCTATCAATTGCTCGATAGTAATTCGTTCACCCACCGTAATACCTATGCTATCTTGAGAGAAGCCACTAGTGAAACCTATGGCCCCCGGGTCTATCTTTTATCATATAAGTTTCCGATCTACTTTATTTTGCAATCTTTTACTTTCCAATCTATATCATAAAAATACCAAAAATATTTATCTTATCTTATTATCTCTATCAGATCTCACTTTCGCAAGTTACCGTGAAGGGATTGACAACCCCTTTATCGTGTTGGTTGCGAGGTTCTTGTTTGTTTGTGTATGTACGAAGGGCGTGTGTGGAGCCTCCTACTGGATTGATACCTTGGTTCTCAAAAACTGAGGGCATTACTTACGCTACTTTGCTGCATCACCCTTTCCTCTTCAAGGGAAAACCAATGCAGTGCCCAAGAGGTAGCAGTAATACACATCATAAGCTTGCAAGCAAATGACTAAGGAGTTGGACATGAGGTGATGTATTACAGAACGAGTAAAAAGACTTTCTAGTAATGAGATTGAACTAGGTATGAAGATACCAACGATCGAATCTCGGCCAAGTAACATACCGATGGACAAAGGGAATAACATATGTTGTCATAACGGTTCAACCAATAAAGATTTCATAGAATATGTAGGAGCCAATATGAGCATCTAGGTTCTGCTATTGGTTATTGACCGGAGAGGTGTCTCGGTCATGTCTACGTAGTTCTCGAACCCGTAGGGTCTGCACGCTTAACATTCGATGACGATATTGTATTATATGAGTTATGTGATTTGGTGACTGAATGTTGTTCGGAGTCCCGGATGAGATCACGGACATGACGAGGAGTCTCAAAATGGTTGAGAGATAAAGATTGATATATAGGACGATGGTATTCGGACACCGGAAATGTTCCGGAGTGTATCGGGTATTTATCGGAGTACCAGAGGGGTTACTGGAAACCCCGGGGGGAATATATGGGCCATGAGAGGGGAGCACACCAGCCCACAAGAGGTGGCACGCCCCCCTATGGTAGGAGGCCGAATTGGGAGAAGGAAAAAGGGTGTCCGGCCCCCCTTTCCTTTCTCTCTTTCCCCTTCCCTTTCTTCTCCGATGAAATATGGAAGGGGGTGCCACTTTGGGGAAACCCCAAGTAGGATTCGGATCCTACTTGGGGCGCAACCTGGTTGCCTCCCCTCTCCCTCCCACCTATATATATGTGGGGCCCCCTAGCACAACCCAGACAATTGCCTAGCCGTGTGCGGCGCCCCCCTCCAATATTTACTCCCACGGTCATATCTTCGTAGTGCTTAGGCGAAGCCCTGCGCGGATCACTTCACCATTACCGTCACCATGCCGTCGTGTTGACGGAACTCATCTACTACCTCAACACCTTGCTGGATCAAGAAGGCGAGGGACGTCACCAAACTGAACATATGCAGAACTCGGAGGTATTGTACATTCAGTACTCGATCGGTGGAGTGCGAATAAAGTTTGACTACATCAACCGCATTGTCAAACGCTTCCGCTCATGGTCTACGATGGTAGGTGGACACGCTCTCCCCCACATTGCTATGCATCTCAATGGATAGATCATTCACTAAAAAAAGAGCCATCCATGACATTTTGGGCCGAATGAAAAAAAATTATGTCATGCTTATGACACTTCTATGACGATAATTGTGACAAAACCCGGTATCATCATAGATGTGGTGGGCTCCTACTTCTATGACAAAAACTCATGACAGAAAATGGGCTTTTCGTCCTGGGCGGGCTAGAGACGCAGCCACATGACTTTGGGCTGTCCATGACGGAAAAAACCCTGGTAGAAGCGAGGGCAAGGAAAATATCGGGGAGTTCCCTGTTATGGTGGGTCGTTGGGGGCCGAGTGAGGGAGTCCTGGATTCTGGGTTCCTCATGTGTCCGGCCTAGAGCATGGGTCGTAGAGGATCAAGGTGAAGATTGTCTACCATGTTCGGATGGGACTTCTCAATACGCGGACGGCAAGAATAGAGTCCGGAGGTTTCCTTCCCTGATAAACCGACCTTGTACAAACCCTAGGCCCCTCCGGTGTGTATATAAACTGGAGGGGTTAGTCCGTAGGAGGGATCTTCTTGACCACCATTGGAATCCTCATAGGCTAAACATCTAGGGTTAGCCATTACGATCTCGAGGTAGATCAGCTCTTGTAATCTTCATACTCGTCGAATATAATCAATCAGGAGTAGAGTTTTACCTCCCTTGAGAGGGCCCGAACCTGGGTAAACACTATGTTCCCTGGCATCCTATTACCATTGATCCTTAGACGCATAGCTTGGGCCCCCTACCCGAGATCTGCCGGTTTTGACACTGACATTGGTGCTTTCATTGAGAGCCCCACTATGCTATCTACAAAAAGTGATCTATGGCTTGCTTAGTAATCAACAGCAATATCACTTCCGGAGGGTGCCTGGCTTTGGGGCAGACCCTCCAGTTTGGCGGTTTCACCATGAGGGCCCGCGCGACCGTCGAGCCTGCAACTCCTCCCATGGCCGCCTCACACCGTCCTCGCATTGGCCCCAAGTACTCTAAAGAATTGGATCCGGAAGATGTTTTGTCCTTAAATGAACTGCTAGACCGCATCGCCACCCTAGGGGTCTCAACGGACTATGATCGGATCGGGCTCAACCCCGACTAGAGGGAATTTAATCACCCACCAATAATCCACTTCGTGGCGGTCGTCGAGGAACCGGCCACAGACACTTCCCTCCCCGTATTGAGGACCAAATATGTTCGGGTCCCCGAATCCCCTGAGCCGGATAATTCCCCTTCGGAAGGGACTTTACTCCCACCGAACTCTGGTTCAGGTGTAGGATTGTCGGAGCCTTTGCACTTAACCGGACCCGAACTGGTTACTGCGAAAGTCAAGCCGGCTCCAAACATAGACGTGGGACAGGATCCAAAATTTAATCCACCCACCCACCACAATGTATAGTCTCCAATCAACTCAGGTCCTCCAGATATATACGACCTGATGTATGTGCGGCAGCAGCCCCAGGAAGCGGTCCACCACTTTTGGGCCAGATTCTTGCTTGTTAAAAACAGGATCAAGGATTGCTTGGACGACGACGTAGTTCTGGTTTTCCACCGTAACTGCACAAATGAAGGGATATTGAATGCCCTCGACCGTCGCCACAGACAGAGTTTCACGGAATTATCACATGTAGTACAAAAGTACTATGCGATGGAAAGCATGTGGAGGGCCCAGAAAACTCAACTGGACCCGCCACCTCAACGCAGTGTGCGGCCCGGGCTAAAAGAACATACCCCGGTGGGTCACCCGACCACCGGGCTATGGGCAGGAAGAACAAGCCCTTCGCGGGACACAGGTCCATTCTTGACGACCTATTGGACAAACCCTGCCTGATCCATACCACTCTGCACACAGTCCTAACCCATAGCCTCCGGGTATGCTGGGTACTCCAACAAGTAGAAAAAAGTGGAGAGACCATCCTCATCACAACTCCCGAAGGATACTCACCGGAGAAGGACAAGTTTAACGTCCTAATAGTCTTCGAGACTTTCTCTTCTAACAACCGGTGCAAACGGGCGCTCTGTTACCTCGCCGAAGTCCATCAAGTTACCGCACTGAGCCCATGGAACGACATGGAGATAACCTTTACGGCCGAAGACGAACCAAAGGCTCGGTCAGTCCGAGCACCCGCCACCTTAGTACTAAACCCCATCGTTGATGGTGTTCAGCTTACTAATGTGCTCATGGACGGCGGTAATGGACTTAACCTCATCTATGAGGACACGCTCGACAAGATGCAGATGGGTAGGTCACACATCGAGCAAAGCAACACCACCTTTCGAGGTATTATCCTTAGTCGAGAGGCACATTGCTCGGGATAAATCAAACTGGATGTGGTGTTCGGCACGCCTAAGAACTATAGATCCGAAGAGTTGCTCTTTCATGTGGTCCCTTTAACAGTGAGTATCATGCTATCCTCGGTCGGGACGCTTTTTCACGCTTTCAAGCTATACCCCATTATGGGTACATGAAATTCAAAATGTCGGGCATAATAGAATCATCACAATCTCGAGCGACTCGGACAAAACCCTTCGTGCCGAAAACAAAACCGCATCCTTACCCCTTGAGGCGCTATCTGAAGCCCTAGTGGCAGAGGAATTAACCACCTTATGTGCTACAGTGGATAGGGACGATGTGATCCTTGACAAGAGATCCAAGTCCACCTCTTTCAAGCCAGTCAAAGAAATAGTAAAATTCCAAGTGCACCCGATGGACCCTAATAAAACAGTGTCTATCGAAGCACAACTGGATCCGGCAGTGGACACCGCCCTACACGCATTCCTGTGCGAGAATTGGGATATTTTCGCATGGCACCATTTAGACATGCCCGGCATCCCATGAAGACTGGCTGAACACAGTCTCAACATAATCAAAGGATTCAAACCTGTAAAGAAGACACTGCGGCAATTCTCCGAACCTAAGCGTCAGGCCATGGGAGAAAAGCTAGCCAGGTTATTAGAGGATGGGTTCATTAGGGAAATCAAACATCCGGATTGGTTAGCCAACCTGGTTATGGTACCTAAAAAGGACAAATCGTGGCGCCTATGTGTCGACTTCAAGGACCTCAACACGGCTTGCCCTAAAGATCCTTCCCATTGCCTCGCATCGACCAAATCATTGATGCAACTGTACGACATGATTCTCTGTGTTTCCTCGAAGCCTATTCCGGATACCATTAGATTAATTAAGATGAAGGAATTGGACCATGCTACAACTGCATTCATCACCCCTTACGGTCCCTTCTTCTTCAACACTATGCCCTTCGGGCTTCAAACGCTGGGGCTACTTACCAGAGTATGATCCAAACTTGCTTGGAGAAACAAATCGGCAAAACAGTCAAAGCATACGTGGATGACGTGGTCATTAAGAAAAAATGCGTCGAGACACTGGTAGATGACCTCTGCCGCACCTTCGACAACCTCCAGACATACGATATACGACTTAATCTAGAAAAGTCTGTCTTCGGAGTACCTGCTGGAAAATTGCTAGGCTTCATTGTTTCCCATAGAGGAATCAAGGCAAACCCAGCCAAGATCTGAGCTCTATCACAATTGGCCATCCCAATAGACCTTAAGTAGATCTAGAAGCTAGCGGGATGCGTCGCGGCCTTAAGCCAATTTATCTCCAAATTAGGAGAAAAAGCTTTACCACTCTACAAGCTACTGCGCCGCACTGACAACTTCAAATGGACGAATGCAGCCACAGCCGGATTGGAAGAAAGCAAGGCCCTCCTCGCAAGCAACCCAATCCTTGCAGCACCAGGTATTAGAGAGCCTATGTTATTATAAATTTTGGCAACTAATCAAGTAGTGAGTGTTGTCCTCGTCGTCGAACGAGGGGTGGAGGGACATAAATTCCCCACCCAAAAACTAGTATACTACGTATCGGAGGTCCTTACGCCTTGCAAAATCCCGATACCCTCACTGTCAGAAGATAGCCTACACAGTCTTCATGGCATCCCATAAACTTTGACACTACTTCCAAGAGTGTTCGGTAATAGTGGCATCTGAAGTGCCACTGAATGACATCATTAATAACAGGGACGCCACTCGCCGCATAGCCAAATGGGCCATCGAGCTATTACCGTTCGAAATCATATACAAGCTACGCCGGGCTATTAAATCCTAGGTATTGGCCGACTTCGTCACTGAATGGACGGAAGCCGAACTCCCTAAAAAGTACAGCTCATACTCTAATTGGATTATGTACTTCGATGGCTCCAAAATGCTGGCCGGATTGGGGGCTGGTTGATACGTCTCCAACGTATCTATAATTTCTTATTGTTCCATGCTATTATATTATCTGTTTTGGATGTTTGATGGGCTTTAGTAAGCTAGTTTATATTATTTTTGGGACTAAGCTATTAACCGAGGGCCCAGTGCCTGTTTTTATTTTTTTTGCCTATTTTAGAGTTTTGCAGAAAAGGAATACCAAACGGAGTCCAAACCGAGTGAAACCTTCGCGATGATCTTTCTTCGACCGAAAGCAAACCAGAAGACCTGGAGATGAAGTCGGAGACACAGCGAGGAAGCAACGAGGCAGGAGGACGCGCCCAGGGGGTAGGCATGCCCCCCACCCTCGTGGGCCCCTCGTGGCTCCCCTGACCTAGTTCCTTCGCCTATATATACTCTTATACTCTAAACACATCAGGGAGATACACGAAAACACTTTTCCACCACTGCAACCTTTTGTACCCGTGAGATCCCATCTTGGGGCCTTTTCCGGTGATCTGCCGGAGGGGGATTCGATCACAAAGGGCTTCTACATCAACACCATTACCTCTTCGACGAAGCGTGAGTAGTTTACCATAGACCTTCGGGTCGATAGTTATTAGCTAGATGGCTTCTTCTCTCTCTTTGATTCTCAATACAAAGTTCTCCTCGGTGTTTGAGGGAGTCCTGGACTAGGGGGTGTCCGGACAGCCGGACTATCATCGTCCGCCGGACTCCAAGACTACGAAGATAGAAGATTGAAGACTCCGGCTCGTGTCCGGATGGTACTTTCCTTGGCGTGGAAGGCAAGCTTGGCAATACGGATATGTAGATCTCCTACCATTGTAACCGACTCTGTGTAACCCTAGCCTCCTCGGTGTCTATATAAACCGGAGGGCTTTAGTCCGTAGGACAACATACATTACAACAATCATACCATAGGCTAGCTTCTAGGGTTTAGCCTCCTTGATCTCGTGGTAGATCTACTCTTGTACTACCCATATCATCAATATTAATCAAGCAGGACGTAGGGTTTTACCTCCACCGAGAGGGCCCAACTGGGTAAAACATTGTGTCCCTTGTCTCCTGTTACCATCCGCCTTAGACGCATAGTTCGGGACCCCTACCCGAGATCCGCCGGTTTTGACACCGACATTGGTGCTTTCATTGAGAGTTCCTCTGTGTCGTCACCGATAGGCTTGATGGCATCTTCAACCAACAACGCTGTCCAGGGTGAGACTTTTCTCCCCGGACAGATCTTTGTGTTCGGCGGCTTTGCACTGCGGGCCAATTCACTTGGCCATCTGGAGCAGATCGAAAGCTACGCTTCTGGCCGTCAGGTCAGACTCGGAAGCTTAAACTTCACGGCCGATGTCCGCGGGGACTTGATCTTCGACGGTATCGAGCCACAGCCAAGCGCGCCGCACTGTGACGATGGGCACGATCTAGCTCTGCCGCCGAACAGTGCCTTGGTGGCCGCACCCGGATCCGCTTCGGCCATTAGCCCGGAGCCGATCGCCCATATCGAGGGCCGATGGATAGACGCCGCCCTGGGGGCTTCAACACCCACAGTGATGGAGCCCAACACTGATCTTGTCCCCTGCGAAACTCGTGATTCCGAGGCGCCGGACTCCTCGCCGGACTCCGAACCTCCCGAGCCCCTACCAATCGATCCGGATTGGGCGCCGGTTATGGAATTCACCGCCGCGGACATCTTTCGGTACTCGCCTTTTGGCGATATCCTAAATTCACTAAAGCATCTCTCGTTATCAGGAGAGTCCTGGCCGGACTATGGCCAGGAGGGCTGGGGTACGGACGACGAAGAAATTCAGAGCCCACCCACCACCCACTTTGTAGCCACTGTCGACAATCTAACCGACATGCTAGACTACGACTCCGACGACATCGACACTATGGACGACAATGCCGGAGATTTAACAGAACCAGCGCCACAGGCAATCGAAGACCACCTTGTCATACGACATATATATGGTGGACACCCCAAAAGACGGGGATGGTGAAGAAGCAACGGAGGCAGATTCTCTAAAGAAGCAGCCCAAACGCCGACGTCAGCGGCGCCGCTCTAAATCCCGCCACAAAGAAGAATGGAGACTCCGCACGGAGATAATAATACTCCGGAGAGTGCCGAAGACAATCCCCTCCAAAGAAGACTCAGCGGAGGATGCGTAAGCAAGCCCCCACGAGAGGCGGCGGCATTTAAGGGTTGAGGATGATAACTATATGCCTCCCTCCAAAGACAAGCAAGCCTCAACGATGATGAATTCGCTGCACGAGGATCCTGTCGAACAAGAGCGCTTCAAGCGCAGCTTATCGCCACAAAGAAACAGCCTAAAGAAAAAGCAGCAACAGCTCCAAGCTGATCAAGACCTGCTGCCGATCGATGGACCGAGGTCCTTGCGTCAAGAGTATAAACTCGAACGCCCTCCAAAAGTTACCTAAGACGCAAGCTGCTCCCCGATTAGAGGAGGAAGCACACATACCTCCATCACCAACAAGACGATATGGCTGATCGACCACCCGTGGTCTTGACAGAGAGGCATCCAGGCCCCACCAAGACCGTACCCGGCATCGCTCCAAAAGTACGGCCAAGAGGGAACGCGCCGGACTTGCGAGACATATTGGAGGAAAAGGCAAGGCAATCCAGATCCATCTATGGATCACGTGCGCGCCCGACCCACGCATTTAATACCGTCGCGCCAGATACAATAACCCGGCCGGGCGAACACAGCAGCATAACGCCTCTCAAGCTGCATCACGATATAGCTCAATACAGGCGCCAGACACCTCTATGCTTCATCGACGAAGTAATGGATCATCGATCCCGAAGGGTTCAAACCCGTAACATCGAATCTACGATGGCACAACAGACCCGCGGTTTGGATCAAGACTATCTTCTCCACATTCATATGGCCCGCGGTGATGATCTCCATGCCATCAAGTATCTCCCACTCAAGCTTAAAGGACCAGCTCGGCATTGGCTAAACAGCTTGCCCGCAGAGTCAATTGGGTCTTTGGAAGACACGAAGCCGCATTCTCGACAACTTCCTAGGCACGTATAAGCGACCACCATACGCCGATGACCTAAGCCACATTATTCAGCAGCTGCAGACGAATCAGCCGATAATTCGGACACGGTTCTTAACAAAGAAAACCAAATCGCCGACCGTCCGGATGCAGAGGCCCTTGCAGCCTTCAAACATAACATCCGGACGAATGGCTAGCCCGCACCGGGCAGAAAAGCCAAATCCATGGCAGCCCTCACATCGTTAATGACCCGCTTTTGCTGGAGAGGACAGCTGCTAGCCCATAGCAACAACCTCCGTAAAAATTCGGCAGTCCGGATACAAAGGACAACAACGGCAGTCACGCCGAAACAAAAACAAGCGCCGCGTTAACGATTTATTTATAAGGAGGATACGGCAATCAATGCTGGATTCCGAGGCTCTAAACCGGTCGTGAAGAAGCCATTCAAAAGAACCACTCCGGTCCGTCCAATCTGGACCGAATACTCGACCGCTTATGCCGATACATGGCACCTCTGAAAAGCCAGCTAACCACACCAATAGAGATTGCTGGGTGTTCAAGCAGGCCGCAAGTTAATTGCCAAAAACAATGACAAGGGCTAAACAATGACGACGAGGAGGAGACCCGACCGCCCGAACAACAGAGGATGAAGGGTTTCCCCATAAGTGCGGACGGTGAATATGATATACGCGACCCACATACCCAAGAGGGAGAGGAACGCGCACTCGGGGGCGTCTATGCGATGGAGCGATCGCCCCAAAGTTCAATCCATGGTCCTCTTGTCCGATCACTTTCGATCAAGAGACCATCCGACCAGCATACGCCACGGCGGATTCGCCGCATTGGTTTTAGACCCAATCGTCGATGGATTTCACTCACAAGAGTCCCGATGGACGGCGGTAGTAGCCTCGAACCTGCTTTATCAGATATAGTGTGCAAAATGGGCATAGACCCATCAAGGATTAAACCTACAAAGACAACCTTTAAAGGTGTCATCCCAGAGTGGAGGCCAACTGCAGCTCACCACACCGAAGTGGTCTTCGATCCCGGATAATTTCGAGCGAAGAGTTAATCTTGACATAGTCCCGTTTCGCAGCGGCTATCACGCTCTGCTTTCGGACGAACCGCTGTCAAGAAAATTCAACGCGTGCCGCATTATGCATACCTAAAGCTCAGATGCCAGCCCTCGTGGAGTCATCACGGTCAATGGGAATACGGAACGCTCTCTCGAACGGAGGAACATACAATGCTCTCGCGGCGAAGTACAGCAGCCTTCTAAGGAAATTCTCAAGTCCGGCAGTTAAAAGGCGGACACAGCAAAGCACGCCCGAGCAATGCCAACCAAGACCACTGGCGCGATCGAGCATCGCGAGTAATGCGGCCCCAACCTCGCCACAAGATGATCGCAAGAATAACACTCACACATCACTACGCTTTGGAGATACCATGGGCGCAGGAAAGGGCACGATCACAATGGACCCAGAGTGCGGCTCGACACACCAGGCTCTCAAGTGTGCCCCCTTTTTTTTTATTTTTTTCTTCTTCTTTATGTACACAGACTCATTAACTGTAAGCCCCGTCCGTGGCGAACCTGCGCCAACCCATGATGCAACAGATCGTGGACTAAAGAAGGCCGCGATTTAACATTCAGTGGTCTCAATTACGAGCATTAAATTCGATTATATACACCAAGTCTGCAGCTCATCCTCGGAGGGGGACATGTTTATTGAGTCCAAATCCCTTGCTTATCAAGACTATTTGTATTAGTCCGCTCTACTAGCGACTTTCTTTCATAAATAGTGCAGCACCTTTTATTGCAATTATGCTATCTTTTGTATATATGTTCATTATATGACATCTTGCACCCGTATATTTTGGTACGGCCGAATCGCCAGGGCTTCGCTCCCCAAATTATGGTGTGATAAAGTCCAACACTTTCACAAGTGTGGCACCCGGGTTATAGCATTATATGAATCGGCTCCAATCATGTCTTGGGTCAATAGTTGGGTTTGCCCGGCTCCCACGCTTTTGGTGCCTTACGCCCGCTCGTCGGCTAAGGTGGCACTGGAGAACCATCGCGATTGCGCCTTGCTTGAGCCGGCGGCGCCTCAAAGGAGAAAGCTAAACTGACGGCATGATAAGGCGAGAGACCGGTCGCTGTTCAAGAGGTTTTTTCGGTCCTAAAGACTCACGCCGCTTCGAGCGAAGTTCGGATAATGTCCGATGAAGGCGTGATAGCGCCCGGATTCGGTCTTCCGAATACCGGGGCTTCACTAAATTTAAAATTATAGAATTCTATGGCTAAGTGAGAGTGTTCAAGCATTATAAGTCCGGTTGCCTTGTTCGTCGTGTTGAGCGCCTCCTAGATGGACCCAAAATGGGAACAAGAGTGCTCAAGTTTATCCCAACACCCCAAAGACTTGTGGCTTGGGGGCTGAAGCCAACGACTTGCCATCTCTCGATTTTACAAATGGCCGCACAGAAGGTAATATTTTAAATTAAAAAAGCGTTGCTCATGGCGCATATGAAAGAAGTTTTCAGCGCACAGGATAAATACATAGCGAGTTCACTCAAGGATTACATTTCGGGAGTACTCATCTGCAATATCGCAGGCTCCCTTCAGGACAATTTTATAATACTTCTCCGACGTGCGATACTCCTTGCCCGGCGGCGGTGGGTCCGTGAGAAGCTTCTCCGCATCCAGTTTGCCCCATTGCACCTTTATGCGGGCAAGGGCCCGACGAGCGCCTTCAATACAGGCGGAGCGCTTGACTACATCCAGCCTGGGGCATGCATCCACCAGCCGCCCCACAAGGCCAAAGTAGCTCCCAGGCATGGCCTGTCCAGGCCACAGCCGGACTATGAGACCCTTCATGGCCTCCTCAGCTACCTTGTGGAGTTCGACTAGCTGCTTCAGCTGGTCGCTTGGGGCACCGGATGGCCAGCCTCGAGTATCGAGACCGAAGACCTTCTCCGCCGAGCTCCCTCCTCGCCACGATAGAATGCGGCGGCATCGACGCACCACGCTGCAGATCCGCAAACGCCTCGAGAGCTCCGACTTGGGTAAGTGTCAGGTAGTTCACATTAACATGCCTGCTTTGCATGAAAAATGCCTTACCCGCCGCTATCTTCTTTATGTCCTCAACTTCCTGAAGGGCCTTATGGGCCTCGGCCTTGGCGGACTTGGCACTTTCGAGAGCCGAGGCAAGCTCGGACTCTCGAGTCTTGGAGTCACGCTCCAAACTCTCATGCTTTTCCATGAGAGCCTGGAGCTCTTGCCGAACTTCCGCCACCCGTGCCTCTTGCTTTTCTCGCTCAGCCCGTTCATGTCAAGCCTTTGCGCTCGTCATGACACAAGATCCTTCGTGGCTGCCACCTCGGTAGTGGCCCCTGCAATACATATATTATCCTTGTTAATTTTATTTGCAACCAAAATCCTTTTCTATAAGGTACTTATTCAAAGTGGTGTTACTCACCTTCTTTTTGCTCGAGCTGCCTCTTGGCATGGCCGAGCTCTTGCTCGACCGCCGAGATCCTTCTTGACACCTCGACCTCCGTCGTTACGCAAAGAGAGGTCAAGCGCAGCAGCTGCAAACCCATATTGACATATTTTAGGCAACCTGCAGATATCTTGTTAGATCCTCATCCGCTTTTCTTTCCTAACATTGAACTAAGCATCGTGGGCTACTGCCTATGTGGTATTACATTACATAATTTGAACTTCTTACCTCAAAGCCTGTTAGAAGGCTGTCAGAGGCTTCGGTCAGCCCGCTCTTAGCGAGCTGAACCTTCTCAATCACCGCACTCATGATAGTGCGGTGTTCTTCCTCGATGGAAGCGCCTTTAAGCGCCTCCAACAGGTTATCCGGCGCCTCCGGTTGGACGGAGGCCGCCGGTGTCACGGTCCTGCCCTTCTTTCAAAGGGGCCGCTTGCCGGACTCTGGAACCACTGCGGGTTCCGATGTAGAGTCCGGCACAAAGTCCGGGAGGTTGCCTGACGGCGCCTCCGGAGCCTCCTCCTGATGGGTCCCTCTTTGGGATCCCACCTCGGCGTCCTCGTCGGCGCGTGGGGTAGAGGCAGTCGGGATGGAATTCACATCCGACGAGGCCAATGACCCGCTCGATGAGTCGGGGAGATCATCATTGGCCGGACTACGGGCAGAATGCGGCGTTAGAAGGATACTACATGACATAAAAGAAATTACACATCAAGGATCCGGATACTTACGATCTCGCCGGACGCTCGCCCTTGAGGCCACTCATCCTTGCTAACGCTGATGTTGGCGAAACTGTCCGGGGATAGTTCTCCCCTCTTGACCCTTCGCCTCCCGATTGGGAAGCCTTCCTCTTCTTCTCTCCTCCTCCGGAGAGAATACCTCCTCCTCGCCTTTGGGGAGGAGTCCTCGTCGTCATCAGACGCCTTTTATTGGGGAACTCTTTCGAGTCCCCGCTGCCACCTTCTTGGTTTTCTTCTCCGGCACCACGTGCGGTGCCGAACCAAGAGCCCTGATGCGGGCCCACTGGTCTTCGGCATGGGAGCCGGGCTAATAAGCAGCTTGGCCTTCTCCATCCATTCCTGTCAAAGGAAGAGGCAGAATGAAACCCTACTAAAAGTTAATTTAATTATCACAAGTGTCCCGTGATGGGGTTGAATTACTTACCTCATCAGTTGGACACTGCGAGCTGAATCCGCGGTCTTCCGTCGCGGATGCGGGGGCTTCGGCGCCCTTGAACAGCACCCTCCAGCGCCTTTAGATGTTGTATCAAGAGCCCGCTTAGCGCTGGTGCTGTTCCGGATTGAACTCCCACAAATTGAATGCCCGTTTTGGCATGGGAGAATCCGCCGGATGAGCATGACTTGGACCACGTCGACAAGCCGGAGCCTATTGCTCACCATCTTCTTGATGCAGGCTCGGAGTCCCGTCACCTCCACCGGATTGCCCCACTGCAAGCCCTTCTCTTTCCAGGAGGTGAGCTGCATGGGGATGCCAGATCTAAACTCGGGGGCCGCCGCCCATGTAGGCTTGCACGGCTCGGTGATGTAGAACCACCCCGATTGCCACCCCTTGACAGAATCCACAAAGGTCCCTTCGAGCCATGGGACGTTGGGAAATTTGCCCAACATGGCGCCTCCGCATTCCGCTTGCGTGCCCTTCACAACCTTCGGCTTGACGTTGAAGGTCTTGAGCCACAGGCCGAAGTGGGGCCGGATGCAGAGGAAGGCCTCACACACGACGATAAACGCCGAGATGTTGAGAATGAAGTTCGGCGCCAGATCGTGGAAATCCAGGCCGTAGTAAAACATGAGCCCCCGGACGAATGGATGGAGCGGAAAGCCCAGTCCTCGGAGGAAGTGGGGGAGGAAGACGACCCTCTCATGAGGCCCAGGGGTAGGGATGAGCTGCCTCTCGTCGGGCAGCCGATGCGCGATATCGCTGGAAAGATATCCGGCGCTGAGCAGCTTGGTGTCCTCCTCCTTAGCGGTGGAGGCTAACCATTTACCTCCCGCTCCGGACATATTCGGAGAAGGTCGAGGCAAGATGCGCAAGCTTGGGCGTTGGAGCTCGAGTGCGCGGAGATGGATAAGCAAAGGAGGAAGAAGGCGAGGTGAGAAGGTGAATCCTTATCCCTTATATATAGGCGACGAAAACTATGCGCCCCCATCGCCCGATAAAACTCGCTTATCTCCCAAGCGCCACCATCAATGGCGCGGTTGGGTTACCCACGTCTGTATTGATGAGAATCCCGGAATAAGGGGAACACGATCTCTGCTTCGACAAGACGTGCCAAGGAAACCGCTTTGCTAAACGTGCTGAGGTGGTATAGTAAAAAACGATTAAAACAAGGGCTTGGTGGCGGTGTGATGTCACGCCGCATAATACGTCAGCAGATTGAGCTAGTGTATATTTTATTCTCTCAACGGTGGAATGTGGAAATTATTTTTGCAGAGCCGGACACTATCCTGGTGTTCATGATCTTCTCTGGATTATTCAAGGGAGGAACCCGCCTTGCAATGCCGAACATTATGCGCGCCGGACTTATCGTCATTGAAGACTGGTTCAGGCTACCGAGGAGTCTCGACTAGGGGTGTCCGGACAGCCGACTATCATCGTCCGCCGGACTCCAAGACTACGAAGATAGAAGATTGAAGACTCGCTCGTGTCCGGATGGTACTTTCCTTGGCGTGGAAGGCAAGCTTGGCAATACGGATATGTAGATCTCCTACCATTGTAACCGACTCTGTATAACCCTAGCCTCCTCCGGTGTCTATATAAACCGGAGGGCTTTAGTCCGTAGGAAACATACATTACAACAATCATACCATAGGCTAGCTTCTAGGGTTTAGCCTCCTTGATCTTGTTGTAGATCTACTCTTGTACTACCCATATCATCAATATTAATCAAGCAGGACGTAGGGTTTTACCTCCATCGAGAGGGCCCGAACCTGGGTAAAACATTGTGTCCCTTGTCTCCTGTTACCATCCGCCTAGACGCACAGTTCGGGACCCCCTACCCAAGATCCGCCGGTTTTGACACCGACAGTGTTCTTGGAGAGCTTTTCGATGTAATACTCTTTTGTGGTGTGTTTGCCGAGATCTGATGAATTGTGGATTTATGATCAAGATTATCTATGAATATTATTTGGTTCTTCTCCGAATTCTTATATGCATGATTTGACATCTTTGCAAGTCTCTTCGAATTATCAGTTTAGTTTGGCCTACTAGATTGATCTCTCTTGCAATGGGAGAAGTGCTTAGGTTTGGGTTCAATCTTGCGGTGTCCTTTCCCAATGATAGTAGGGGCAGAAAGGCACGTATTGTATTGTTGCCATCGAGGATAACAAGATGGGGTTTTCATCATATTGCTTGAGTTAATTCCTCTACATCATGTCATCTTGCTTAATGTGTTATTCCGTTCTTTTGAACTTAATACTCTAGATGCATGCTGGATAGCGGTCCATGTGTGGAGTAATAGTAGTAGATGCAGGTAGGAGTCGGTCTACTTGACATGGACGTGATGCCTATGTTCATGATCATTGCCTTAGATGTCATCATAATTATACGCTTTTCTATCAATTGCTTGGCAGTAATTTGCTCACCCACCATAATATATGCCAGAAATCAGATGTAATATTAGATATCATATTCTATATATATAGAAATATCATAGATAGAATAGACATATAGAATTTTTGGTCGGCAAATTCGAAGGAATCATTGAGTGAAGTGAAAAAGGAGCAAAGAATGACAAAAGACGAGACTCTACTAGTCTTCACTCTTGTGGTTTCCTCTTCCTCGGTTTCTGTTTTCTTATTCGGGATCTTGCTTTTCATGGTTCTCATCCCTGCAACTCGCGATTTTCGCGAGAGAACCAAATCCAAGTTGGTGAAGATCATGATTTGGGCCGACACGGTATTGGGATCATTTGATCGATTTCCTTGATTTGATCGTGAGAGAAGCCACTAGTGATACCTATGGGCCCCGGGGTACCTTTTTCCATATTGTTGAATCTCATTTACATATTGCTAGTTTCCAATCAACTATTTTGCAATCTTTACTTTCCAATCTATAAACCAAAAATACCAAAAATATTTTCTTTACTATCTCTATCAGATCTCACTTTTGCGAGTGACCGTGAAGGAATGACAACCCCTTTGTCCCTTTGGTTGCAAGTTCTTGATTGTTTGTGCAGGTATTTGGTGACTTGTGCGTCATCTCCTACTGGATTGATACCTTGGTTCTCAAAACTGAGGGAAATACTTAAGCTACTTAGCCGCATCACCCTTTCCTCTTCAAGGGAAAACCAACACCAGCTCAAGAGGTAGCAAGAAGGATCTGGCGCCATTGCTGGGGAGATCTACTGTTGGGGAACGTAGTAATTTCAAAAAATTTCCTACGCACACGCAAGATCATGGTGATGTATAGTAACGAGAGGGGAGAGTGTTGTCTACGCACTCGTGAGACCGGGCGGAAGCGATCACAACGTAGAAGAAGTAGTCGACGCTCTCCTCGCGATCCAACCGATCCCAGCGCCGTTATTCGGCGCCCCGAGTTCTTGACACACGTACAGCTCGGTGACGCCTCGGGCTCCGATCCAGCAAAGCTCCGGGAGAGAGTTCCACAAGACGACGGCGTGGTGGACGATCTTGATGTTCTCTTCGACGCAGGCTTCGCCTAAGCACCGCAACGATATGACCGAGGTGGATTATGGTGGAGGGGGCACCGACACGCTAAGGAACGATCTCAAGGATCAACTTGTGTGTCTATGGGGTGCCCCTTCCCCGTATATAAAGGAGTGGAGGAGGGGAGGCCGGCCTCTATGGCGCGCCCTAGGGGAGTCCTACTCCCACCGGAGTAGGATTCCCTTTCCTAGTCCAACTAGGAACCCTTCCATGTAGTAGGAGTAGGAGAGAAGGAAAGGAAGGGAAAAGGAGAATGAAGGAAGGGGCGCCTCCCTAGTCCAATTCGGACTAGTCCATGGGGAGGGTGCGGCCACCCTTATGGCCCTTTTTTCTTTTTCCCGTATGGCCCATTAAGGCCCAATACGAATTCCCGTAACTCTCCCAGACTCAAAAATACCCAAATCACACGGAACCTTTCCGAACTCCGAATATAGTCGTCCAATATATCGATCTTTACGTCTCGACCATTTCGAGACTCCTCGTCATGTCCCCGATCTCATCCGGGACTCAACTCCTTCGGTACATCAAAACTCATAAACTCATAATATAACCATCATCGAAACCTTAAGCGTGCATGGACTCTACGGTTCGAGAACAATGTAGACATGAATGAGACTCGCCTCCGTCAATAACCAATAGCGGACCTGGATGCCCATATTGGTTCCTACATATTCTACGAAGATCTTTATCGGTCGACCGCATAACAACATACGTTGTTCCTTTGTCATTGGTATGTTACTTGCCCGAGATTCGATCGTCGGTATCCAATACCTAGTTCAATCTCGCTACGCAAGTCTCTTTACTCGCTCCGTAATACATCATCTCGCAACTAACTCATTAGTTGTAATGCTTGCAAGGCTTAAGTGATGTGCATTACCGAGAGGGCCCAGAGATACCTCTCCGACAATCGGAGTGACAAATCCTAATCTTGAAATACGCCAACCCAACATCCGCCTTTGGAGACACTGTAGTACTCCTTTATAATCACCCAGATTACGCTGTGACGCTTGGTAGTACCCAAAGTGTTCCTCCGCAAACGGAGTTGCATAATCTCATAGTTATAGGAACATGTATAAGTCATGGATAAAAGCAATAGCAACATACTAAACGATCGGTGTGCTAAGCTAACGGAATGGGTCATGTCAATCAGATCATTCAACCAATGATGTGACCTTGTTAATCAAATAACAACTCCTTGTTCATGGTTAGGAAACATAACCATCTTTGATTAACAAGCTAGTCAAGTAGAGGCATACTAGTGACACTGCTTGTCTATATATTCACACATGTATTATGTTTCCGGTTAATACAATTCTAGCATGAATAATAAACATTTATCATGATATAAGGAAATAAATAATAACTTTATTATTGCCTCTTGGGCATATTTCCTTCAGTCTCCCACTTGCACTAGAGTCAATAATCTAGATCACATCACCATGTGATTCACATCGATAGTTCACATCATCATGTGATTAACACCCATAGTTCACATCGCCATGTGACCAGCATCCAAAGGGTTTACTAGATTCAGTTTTCCAGTTCACATCGCTATGTGATTAACACCCAAAGAGTACTTAGGTGTGATCATGTTTTGCTTGTGAGAGAATCTTAGTTAACGGGTCTTTCACATTCAGATCCGTTATGTATTTTGCAATTTTTTTTATGTCTACAATGCTCTGCACGGAGCTACTCTAGCTAATTGCTCCCACTTTCAATATGTATCTAGATCGAGACTTAGAGTCATCTAGATCGGTGTCAAAACTTGCATCGACGTAACCCTTTACTTACCTAACCTTTTGTCACTTCCATAATCGAGAAACATATCCTTATTCCACTAAGGATAATTTTGACCGCTGTCGAAAGATCTACTCCTAGATCACTATTGTACTCCCTTGCCAAACTCAAAGGGGTATACAATAGATCCGGTACACAGCATGGCATACTTTACGAACCTATGGTCAAGGCATAGGAATGACTTTCATTCTCTTTCTATCTTCTGCCGTGGTCGGGTTTTGAGTCTTACTCAATTTCACACCGTGTAACACAGTGCAAGAACTCTTTCTTTGACTGCTCCATTTTGAACTACTTCAAAATCTTGTCAAGGTATGTACTCATTGAAAAAACTTATCAAGCGTCTTGATCTATCTCTATAGATCTTAATGCTCAATATGTAAGCAGCTTCACCGAGGTCTTTCTTTGAACAAACTCCTTTTAAACACTCCTTTATGCTTTGCAGAATAATTCTACATTATTTCCGATCTACAATATGTCATTCACATATACTTAGCAGAAATGTTGTAGTGCTCCCACTCACTTTCTAGTAAATACAGGCTTCACTGCAAGTCTGTATAAACTATATGCTTTGATCAACTTATCAAAGCGTATATTCCAACTCCGAGATGCTTGCACCAGTCCATAGATGCACATTTTGTTAACACCTTTAGGATCGACAAAACCTCTTGGTTGCATCACATACAACTCTTCTTTAATAACTCCATTAAGGAATGCAGTTTTGTTTATCCATTTGCCAGATTTCATAAAATGCGGCAATTGCTAACATGATTCAGATAGACTTTTAAGCATCGATACGAGTGAGAAAATCTCATTGTATTCAACATCTTGAACTTTGTCAAAAACCTTTTTCGACAAGTCTAGCTTTGTAGATAGTAACACTACTATCAACATCTGTCTTCCTCTTGAAGATCCATTTATTCTTAATGACTCACCGATCATCGGGCAAGTCAATTAAAGTCCACACTTTGTTCTCATACATGGATCCTATCTCAGATTTCATGGCCTCAAGCCATTTCGCGGAATTTGGGCTCATCATCGCTTCCTCATAGTTCGTAGGTTTGTCATGGTCAAGTAACATGACCTCCAGAATAGGATTACCGTACCACTCTGGTGCGGATCTCACTCCGTTTTACCTACGAGGTTCGGTAGTAACTTGATCTGAAGTTACATGATCATCATCATTAGCTTCCTCACTAATTGGTATAGTAGTCACAAGAACAGATTTCTGTGATGAACTACTTTCCAATAAGGGAACAGGTACAGTTACCTCATCAAGTTCTACTTTCCTCCCACTCACTTCTTTCGAGAGAAACTCCTTCTCTAGAAAGGATCCATCTTAGCAACGAATAACTTGCCTTTGGATTTGTGATAGAAGGTATACCCAATAGTTACCTTTGGGTATTTTATGAAGACGCACTTCTCCGATTTGGGTTTGAGCTTATCAGGATGAAACTTTTTCACATAAGCATTGCAGCCCCAAACTTTAAGAAACGACAACTTTGGTTTCTTGCTAAACCACAGTTCATATAGTGTCGTCTCAACGGATTTAGATGGTGCATTTTTAATGTGAATGCAGCTGTCTCTAATGCATGATCCCAAAACGATATTGGTAAATCGATAAGAGATATCATAGATCGCACCATATCTAGTAAAGTACGATTACGACGTTCGGACACACCATTACATTGTGGTGTTCCAGGTGGCGTGAGTTTGTGAAACTATTCCACATTGTTTTAATTGAAGACCAAACTCGTAACTCAAATATTTGTCTCTGCGATCAGATTGTAGAAACCTTATTTTTCTTGTCACGATGATTTTTCCACTTCACTCTGAAATTCTTTGAACCTTTCAACTATTTCAGACTTATGTTTCATCAAGTAGATATACCCATATCTGCTCAAATCATCTGTGAAGGTCAAAAAATAACGATACCCGCCGCGAGCCTTAACACTCATTGGATTGCATACATCAGTATGTATTATTTCCAATAAGTCAGTTGCTCGCTCCACTGTTCCGGAGAACGGAGTTTTAGTCATCTTGCCCAAAAGGCATGGTTCGCAAGCATCAAGTGATTCATAATCAAGTGATTCCAAAATCCCATCAGCATGGAGTTTCTTCATGCGCTTTACACCATTATGACCTAACGGCAGTGCCACAAATAAGTTGCACTATCATTATTAACTATGCATCTTTTGGTTTCAATATTATGAATATGTGTATCACTACGATCGAGATCCAATGAACCATTTTCATTGGGTGTATGACCATTGAAGGTTTTATTCATGTAAACAGAAAAACAATCATTCTCTAATTTTAAATGAATAATCGTATTGCAATAAACACGATCAAATCATATTCATGCTCAACGCAAACACCAAATAACATTTATTTAGGTTCAACACTAATCCCGAAAGTATAGGGAGTGTGCGATGATGATCATATCAATCTTGAAACTACTTTCAACACACATCGTCACTTCACCCTTAACTAGTTTCGCTTATTCGCAACTCCGCTTTGAGTTACTACTCTTAGCAACCGCACCAGTACCAAATACCGAGGGGTTGCTATAAACACTAGTAAAGTACACATCAATAACATGTATATCAAATATACCTTTGTTCACTTTGCCATCCTTCTTATCCGCCAAATACTTGGGGTAGTTCGCTTCCAAAGGACCAGTCCCTTTGTAGTAGAAGCACTTAGTCTCGTGCTTAGGTCCAGACTTGGGCTTCTTCACTTGAGCAGCAACTTGCTTGCCGCTCTTCTTGAAGTTCCCTTCTATCCTTTTGCCCTTTTCTTGAAACTAGTGGTCTTGTTAACCATCAACACTTGATGTTCTTTCTTGATTTCTACCTTCATTGATTTCATCATCATGAAAAACTCGGAATCATTTTTATCATCCCTTGCATACTATAGTTCATCACAAAGTTCTACTAACTTGGTGATGGTGACTAGAGAATTCATCAATCACTATCTTATCCGGAAGATTAACTCCCACTTGATTCAAGCGATTGTTGTACCTGCATAATCTGAGCACATGCTCACTAGTTGAGCGATTCTCCTCCATCTTTTAGCTTATGGAACTTGTTGAGGACTTCATATCTCTCAACTCGGTATTTGCTTGAAATATTAACTTCAACTCTGGAACATCTCATATGGTCCATGATGTTCAAAACATCTTTGAAGTCCCGATTCTAAGCCATAAAGCATGGTGCACAAAACTATCAAGTAGTCATCATATTGAGCTAGCCAAACGTTCATAACGTCTGCATCTGCTCCTGCAATAGGTCTGTCACCTAGCGGTGCATTAAGGACATAATTCTTCTATGCAGCATTGAGGATAAACCTCAGATCGCGGATCCAATCCGCATCTTTGCTACTAACATTTTTCAATACAATTTTCTCTAGGAACATATGAAAATAAACATATGAAAGCAACAAGGCGAGCTATTGATCTACAACATAATTTGCAAAATACTACCAGGACTAAGTTCATGATAAATTTAAGTTCAATTAATCATATTACTGAAGAACTCCCACTTAGACAGACATCTCTCTAGTCATCTAAGTGATTACGTGATCCAAATCAACTAAACCATAACCGATCATCACGTGAGATGGAGTAGTTTTCAATGGTGAACATCTTATGTTGATCATATCTACTATATGATTCACGCCGACCTTTCGGTCTCCGTGTTCGAGGCCATATCTCGCATATGCTAGGCTCGTCAAGTATAACCTGAGTATTCGCGTGTGCAAAACTGGCTTGCACCCGTTGTAGATGGACGAGAGCTTATCACACCCGATCATCACGTGGTGTCCGGGCACGACGAACTTTGGCAACGGTGCATACTCGTGGAGAACACTTCTTGATAATTTTAGTGAGAGATCATCTTAAAATGCTACCGCCAATCAAAGCAAGATAAGATGCATAAAGGATAAACATCACATGCAATCAATATAAGTGATATGATATGGCCATCATCATCTTGTGCTTGTGATCTCCATCTCCAAGCACCGTCGTGATCACCATCGCCACCGGCGCGACACCTTGATCTCCATCGTAGCATCGTTGTCGCTTCGCCATCTATTGCTTCTACGACTATCGCTACCGCTTAGTGATAAAGTAAAGCAATTACAGGCGCTTGCATTTCATACAATAAAGCGACAACCATATGGCTCCAGCCGATTGCCGATAACTTCGTTACAAAACATGATCATCTCATACAATAAAATATAGCATCACGCCTTGACCATATCACATCACAACATGCCCTGCAAAAACAAGTTAGACGCCCTCTACTTTGTTGTTGCAAATTTTACGTGGCTGCTACGGGCTTTAGCAAGAACCGTTCTTACCTACGCATCAAAACCACAACGATAGTTTGTCAAATAGACTCCGCTTTTAACCTTTCACAAGGACCGGCGAGCTACACTCGATTCAACTAAAGTGAGAGAGACAGACACCCGCCAATCACCTTTAAGCAACGAGTGCTCGTGGCGGTGAAACCAGTCTCGCGTAAGCGTCGCGTAATGTCGGTCCGGCCGCTTCATCTCACAATACCGCTGAACCAAAGTATGACATGCTGGTAGGCAGATGACTTATATCGTCCACAACTCACTTGTGTTCTACTCGTGCATATAACATCAACGCATAAAACCTAGGCTCGGATGCCATTTGTTGGGGAACGTAGTAATTTCAAAAATTTCCTCGCACACGCAAGATCATGGTGATGTATAGCAACGAGAGGGAGAGTGTTGTCTACGCACCCTCGTGAGACCGAAGCGAAGCGATCACAACGTAGAGGAAGTAGTCGACGTTCTCCTCGCGATCCAACCGATCCCAGCGCCAGCACTTCGGCGCCCGAGTTCTTGACACACGACAGCTCGGTGGCGCTCCTCGGCTCCGATCCAGCAAAGCTCGGGGAGAGAGTTCCACAAGACGACGGGCGTGGGACGATCTTGATGTTCTATCGACGCAGGCTTCGCCTAAGCACCGCAACAATATGACCGAGGTGGATTATGGTGGAGGGGGCACCGCACACGGCTAAGGAACGATCTCAAGGATCAACTTGTGTGTCTATGGGGTGCCCCTGCCTCAGATATAAAGGAGTGGAGGAAGGAGGGCCAGCCTCTCTATGGCGCCCTAGGGGAGTCCTACTCCCACCGGGAGTAGGATTCCCCTTCCTAGTCCAACTAGGAACCCTTCCATGTAGTAGGAGTAGGAGAGAAGGGGGAAGGAAAAGGAGAAGGAAGGAAGAGCGCCCCCCTAGTCCAATTCGGACTAGTCCATGGGGAGAGGTGCGCCACCCTTATGGCCCTTTTTCCTTTTTCCCGTATGGCCCATTAAGGCCCAATACGAATTCACGTAACTCTCCCAGTACTCAAAAATACCCAAATCACTCGAACCTTTCGAACTCCGAATATAGTCGTCCAATATATCGATCTTTACGTCTCGACCATTTCGAGACTCCTCGTCATGTCCCCGATCTCATCCGGGACTCCGAACTCCTTCGGTACATCAAAACTCATAAAGTCATAATATAACTGTCATCGAAACATTAAGCGTGCGGACCCTACGATTCGAGAACAATGTAGACATGACCGAGACTCGTCTCCGGTCAATAACCAATAGCGGGACCTGGATGCCCATATTGGTTGCTACATATTCTACGAAGATCTTTATCGGTCAGACCGCATAACAACATACGTTGTTCCCTTTGTCATTGGTATGTTACTTGCCCGAGATTCGATCGTCGGTATCCAATACCTAGTTCAATCTCGTTACCGGCAAGTCTCTTTACTTGTTCCGTAATACATCATCTCGCAACTAACTCATTAGTTGTAATGCTTGCAAGGCTTAAGTGATGTGCATTACCGAGAGGGCCCAGAGATACCTCTCCGACAATCGGAGTGACAAATCCTAATCTTGAAATACGCCAACCCAACATCTGCCTTTGGAGACACCTGTAGTACTCCTTTATAATCACCCGATTCGTTGTGACGCTTGGTAGTACCAAAGTGTTCCTCCGCAAACGGAGTTGCATAATCTCATAGTTATAGGAACATGTATAAGTCATGGATAAAAGCAATAGCAACATACTAAACGATCGTGTGCTAAGCTAACGGAATGGGTCATGTCAATCGGATCATTCAACCAATGATGTGACCTTGTTAATCAAATAACAACTCCTTGTTCATGGTTAGGAAACATAACCATCTTTGATTAACAAGCTAGTCAAGTAGAGGCATACTAGTGACACTCTGTTTGTCTATATATTCACACATGTATTATGTTTCCGGTTAATACAATTCTAGCATGAATAATAAACATTTATCATGATATAAGGAAATAAATAATAACTTTATTATTGCCTCTAGGGCATATTTCCTTCATCTACGCCAAGTCAAGCCATACCAAGTACCCATCATAAACTCTTCTCCCCTGCATTATATTATTCGCCATTCGCCTCTCGTTTTCCTCTCCCCCACTTCTAAAACGATTTTTGAAAACCTTTGCCTTTTCTTCGCCCCTCTTCCATTCATATCTTCTCGCTTGCTTCCTGTGTGCTCGTGTGTTAGATTGTTTGATTCACCTTCATGGCTAGTCCTCCTATCATTGTCAGTACTCCCGATAATGAAGTTCTCAATTTTAAACAAAGGGAGGGAAAAAATCTAAAATATGCTTGGTATAGAATTCGCAATGCTCAAAATAGATCAACTAGGAAGCAGTCTACTTCTGTTCTTCTCCGCGATTTTTATGTAGGTATTACTCCTTGGAATAGATATGTTCTTGACACCATTACTGGAGGGAATTTCTTGGGAAGCCATACTTTTGATTCTTATAATGCCATGATAGATTTCTTAGGCCCACCACCTCTTTTGGTCAATGGAACTATTTTAACCTTGGAACATGTGATGCAAAGACTTGATATTATTGAGAATAAAATTTCTATTGTAGAGTTAATCGAAAATTTGGATAAAAAGATTCATAATCAAATTACTCAATATGGATCTAAGGTAGGAGTTACGCTGAAAACTCTAAAAGAAAAGGAACCCATAGTTAATGAATAGATAGATAAGATTCTACTAGAATTGATAAACTAGAAGATATTATTACCAACTTGGGTTCCGCTTTTTATGCTGTTGAAAACACCTTGAATCCTCCTCCTGCCAAAGTTGCCAAGTTTATTAACGTTCCTAAGAATAAGGGTGAATCTTCTAGTAAGGGAAATGAAGATCTCAAATCAATAAGTGTACACCCCAATTTTTTCGATATTATTAAGGAACCTTTTGCCACAAATGAATTTCTTGATTTCTTGCCTCGGAGTATTATCATTGATCAAACCAAAGAATATCCTAAAGATTATACGTGTTCGATTAAAGAATTGCATGCCGAAGATGGCAATACCTAGATATATTCGTGTTTTTATGCCTAGCTAGGGGCGTTAAACGATAGCGCTTGTAGGGAGGCAACCCAATTTTATTTTTGTTCTTTAATTTTTGCTCCAGTTTAGTTATAAATAATTTGTCTAGCCTCTGGTTAGTTGTGGTTTTATGTTTTAATTAGTGTTTGTGCCAAGTAGAACCTTTGGGAAGACTTGGGTGAAGTCAATGCGATATTGCTGTAAAAAACAGAAACGTTTGCGCTCACGAGAATAGCTGTCATTTTTTTTACAAAAGAGTGATTTTAGGTTGATTATTTTTGCAGAATATTAATAGGAAAATTGCTCACGTCCACCAAGTTATTTCAGAATTTTTGGAGTTACAGAAGTACTCGAAAGTTACAGATTGCTACAGAGTGTTCTGTTTTTGACAGATTCTGTTTTTCGTGTGTTGTTTGCTTATTTTGATGCATCTATGAGTAGTATCTGGGGGTATGAACCATAGAGAAGTTGGAATACAGTAGGTTTTACACCAATATAAATAAATAATGAGTTCATTACAGTACCTTGAAGTGGTGATTTTTTTGTACTAACGGAGCTCATGTGATTTTCTGTTGAAGTTCTGTGTTGTGAAGTTTTCAAGTTTTGGGTAAGGAATTGATGGACTTTGGAATAAGGAGTGGCAAGAGCCTAATCTTGGGGATTACCAAGGCACCCCAAGGTAAAATTCAAGGACAACCAAAAGCCTAAGCTTGGGGATGCCCTAGAAGGCATCCTCTCTTCCTTCTTCGTCTATCGGTAACTTTACTTGAGGCTATGTTTTTATTCACCACATGATATGTGTTTTTCTTGGAGCGTCTTGTATGATTTGAGTCTTTGATTTTTAGTTAACCACATTCATCCTTACTGTACACACCTTTTGGGAGAGACACGCATGAATCAGGATTTATTAGAATAATCTATGTGCTTCACTTATATCTTTTGAGCTAGACAATATTGCTCTAGTACTTCACTTATATCTTTTTAGAGCACGGCGGTGGTTTTATTTTATAGAAATTGTTGAACTCTCATACTTCACTTATATTATTTTGAAAGTCCTTTAGAACAGCATGGTAATTTTCTTTGGTTATAAAACTAGTCCTAATACGATGGGCATCCAAAATGGGTATAATAAAAACTTTCATATGAAGTGCATTGAATACTATGAGAAGTTTGATTCTTTATGATTGTTTTGAGATATTAAGATGGTGATATTAGAGTCATGCTAGTAGAGTAGTTGTGAATTTGAGAGATACTTGTGCTAAAGTGTGTGCTTCCCGTAGCGTGCACGTATGGTGAACCGTTATGTTATGAAGTTGGAGCATGATTTATTTATTGATTGTCTTCCTTATGAGTGGTGGTCGGGGACGAGCGATGGTCTTTTCCTACAAATCTATCCCCCTAGGAGCATGCGTATAGTACTTTGTTTTGATAACTAATAGATTTTTGCAATAAGTATGTGAGTTCTTTATGACTAATGTTGAGTCCATGGATTATACGGACTCTCACCCTTCCACCATTTCTAGCCTCTTTAGTATCGCGCAAATTTTGCTGGTACCATACACCCACCATATACCTTCCTAAAAATAGCCACCATACCTACCTATTATGGCATTTCCATGGCCATTCCGCGATATATTGCCATGCAACTTTCCACCGTTTCATTTACTATGACACGCTCCATCATTGTCATATTGGTTTGCATGATCATGTAGTTGAAATCATATTTGTGGCAAAGCCACCGTTCATAATTTTTTCATACATGTCACTCTTGATTTATTGCACATCCCGGTACACCGCCGGAGGCATTCATATAGAGACATATTTTTTGTCTAAGTATCGAGTTGTAATTCTTGAGTTGTAAGTAAATAAAAGTGAGATGATCTTCATTATTAGAGCATTATCCCATGTGAGGAAAGGATGATGGAGACTATAATTCCCCCACAAGTCGGGATGAGACTCCGGACGACAAAAAAAGAGGCCATAAAAAAGAGAAGGCCCAAATAAAAAATGAGAGAAAAAGAGAGAAGGGACAATGTTACTATCCTTTTTCCACCCTTGTGCTTCAAATTAGCACCATGATCTTCAAGATAGAGAGTCTCCTATGTTGTCACTTTCATATGCTAGTGGGAATTTTTCATTATAAGAACTTGGCTTGTATATTCCAATGATGGGCATCCTCAAAGTGCCCTAGGTCTTCGTGAGCAAGCAAGTTGGATGCACACCCACTTAGTTTCTTTTGTTGAGCTTTCATACACTTATAGCCCTAGTGCATCCGTTGCATGGCAATCCCTACTCACTCACATTATTATCTATCGATGGGCATCTCCATATCCCTTTGATATGCCTAGTTCATGTGAGACCATATTCCTCCTTTTTGTCTTCTCCACAACCACCATTCTATTCCACCTATAGTGCTATATCCATGGCTCACGCTCATGTATTGCGTGAAGATTGAAAAGGTTTGAGAACATCAGAACTATGAAACAATTGCTTGGCTCGTCATCGGGGTTGTGCATGATTAAATATTTTGTGTGATGAAGATAGAGCATAGCCAGACTATATGATTATGTAGGGATAGCTTTCTTTGGCCATGTTATTTTGAGAAGAGATGATTGCTTTGTTAGTATGCTTGAAGTATTATTGTTTTTATGTCAATATTAAACTTTTGTCTTGAATCTTTTGAATCTGAAAATTCATGCCACAATAAAGAAAATTACATGAATAAATATGTTAGGTAGCATTCCACATCAAAAATTCTATTTTTATCATTTACGTACTCGAGGACGAGCAGGAATTAAGCTTGGGGATGCTTGATATGTCTCCAATGTATCTATAATTTTTTATTGTTCCATGCTATTATATTATCTGTTTTGGATGTTTAAAGGGCTTTAATAAGCTATTTTATATTATTTTTAGGACTAACCTATTAACCGAGGGCCCAGTGCCAGTTTTGTTTTTTTTTGCCTATTTTAGAGTTTTGCAGAAAAGGAATGCCAAACGGAGTCCAAACGGAGTGAAACCTTCGGGATGATCTTTCTTGGACCGAAAGCAAATGAGAAGACTTGGAGATGAAGTCGGAGACGCAACAAGGAAGCCACGAGGCAGGAGGGCGCGCCCCTCACCCTCGTGGGCCCCTCATGACTCCCTTAACCTAGTTCATTCGCCTATATATACTCTTATACCCTAAAAACATCAGGGAGAGCCACGAAAACACTTTTCCACCATCGCAACCTTCTGTACCTGTGAGATCCCATCTTGGGGCCTTTTCCGGCGATCTGCTTGAGGGGGATTCGATCACGGGGGTTTTTTACATCACCACCATTACCTCTCCGATGAAGCGTGAGTAGTTTACCACAGAACTTCGGGGTCCATAGTTATTAGCTAGATGGCTTCTTCTCTCTCTTTGATTCTCAATACAAAGTTCTCCTCGATGCTCTTGGAGATCTATTTGATGTAATGCTCTTTTGTGGTGTGTTTGCCGAGATCCGATGAATTGTGGATTTATGATCAAGATTATCTATGAATATTATTTGGTTCTTCTCTGAATTCTTATGTGCATGATTTGATATCTTTGTAAGTCTCTTCGAATTATTAGTTTAGTTTGGCCTACTAGATTGATCTTTCTTGCAATGGGAGAAGTGCTTAGCTTTGGGTTCAATCTTGCGGTGTCCTTTCCCAAAGGATGAGGGGCAGCAAGGCACGTATTGTATTGTTGCCATCGATGATAACAAGATGGGGTTTTCATCATATTGCTTGAGTTAGTTCCTCTACATCATGTCATCTTGCTTAATGCGTTACTCCGTTCTTACGAACTTAATACTCTAGATGCATGCTGGATAGCAGTTGATGTGTGGAGTAATAGTAGTAGATGCAGGCATGAGCCAGTCTACTTGACACGGACGTGAGGCCTATATTCCTGATCTTTGCCTTAGATGTCATCATAATTATGCGCTTTTCTATCAATTGCTTGGCAGTAATTTGTTCACCCACCGTAATATATGCTATCTTGAGATAATCCACTAGTGAAACCTATGGCCCCCGGGTCTCTTTTCCATATTATTGAATCTCGTTTACATCTTGCTAGTTTTTGATCTACTATTTTGCAATATTTACTTCCAATCTATAAAACAAAAATACCAAAAATATTTACTTTACTATCTCTATCAGATCTCACTTTTGCGAGTGATCGTGAAGGGATTGACAACCCCTTTGTAGTGTTGGTTGCGAGTTCTTGATTGCTTGTGCTGGTATTCGGTGACTTGTGCATCATCTCCTACTGGATTGATACCTTGGTTCTCAAAACTGAGGGAAATACTTATGCTACTTTGCTGCATCACCATTTCCTCTTCAAGGGAAAACCAACGCAAGCTCAAGAGGTAGCACTGGTGTAATCCTCACATCCCCTACTGGGGATACAGTCTGCTACATACTGCAAATTATGTATACGGACTCTAATAACGCAGCCGAATATGAGGCGGTACTACACGGTCTTCGCATGGTTGTCTCCATGGGTATACAATGCCAGGAGGTGCATGGCGATTTGAACCTCACAATTTCCCAGGTCAATGGAGAGTTCAATGCAAAGGACCGAAAAATGGTGGCATATCGAAACGCCATATTAAAACTGTCAGCTCGGTTCAACAGACTTGAGTTCCATCATGTCGCCCGAGAAAGTAATCAGGCAGCCGAGATCCTGGCTCATATGGGCGCTAAGCGTGACCCCGTGCCACCCAACACCTTTGTGTAAAGGCTATTTAAGCCATCTATGGCGTGGCGGGGTGAAAAGACCTAATCACACCCCTAACCACCGAGCACGACGCAGATAATGTCGGGGGTCCGGATATCGAGATAACACCCTCCGCTCATGAAATCATGGCGGTTATCGCTCCCTGGACCGAACCATTTTTGTCCTACCTTAATAGGCTAGAGCTCCCCGGCGATCATAACAAGGCGTTATGCATAGTTCGGCGCTCTAAAGCCTTTAAAGTGCATGAGGGTCAACTGTATAAAAGAAGTACTACCGGAGTCCTTCAAAGGTGTATCTCCGAAGAGGAGGGAAGGCAACTTTTGGCAGAAATACAAGCCGGTCTCGGCGGTCATCACGCTGCAGCCCGCGCCCTTGTAAGCAAGCCGTTCCGGATAGGCTTTTTCTTGCCTAATGCTCGAGACGATGCTCAAGACCTTGTGCAACATTGTGTGGGATGTCAGCTTTTCGCCAATCAAAGCCACATGCCTCCCACCGCATTAAGAACAATCCTCATCACTTGGCCCTTTGTGGTCTGGGGGCTTGACATGGATGGACCCCTTAAAGGGGGAAGCCACAAAAAGAAATACTTGCTGGTCATGGTGGATAAATTCACTAAATGGATAGAGGCCAAACCAGTAAAAATAGATGAGGCCGGACCAGTGATTGACTTTATATCCGGTGTAGTCCACTGTTATGGTGTCCCGCACAGTATCATCACCGATAATGGCTCTAACTTCATAGCTGATGAGGTGAAAACTTGGTGTGCTAAGTTGGGCATTAAACTCGACTATGCATTCGTATACCACCCTCAAACAAATGGCCAAGTCGAACGGGCCAATGGTCTGATCATGAGTGGTATTAAACCCAGACTAGTGCGCTCTTTACGAGAATTAGACAAGCACTGGGTTGAGGAACTGGATTCCGTACTCTGGGGACTCCGGACCACGCCCAATCGAATGACCGAATACACACCTTTTTTATGGTGTACGGCGCAGAAGCCATACTACCCTGCAATATTATACATGACTCACCTAGAGTGCGCATGTATGAAGAGAAAGAAGCCGAACTAGATCGGCAGGATGACCTAGATGGACTTGAAGAGGAACGTGACGTTGCCAAGGCCCGTTCCGCATTCTATCAACAATAGGTCAGGCATTACCAAAGCAGAGAAGTGCGGGCTAAAACATACAATGTCGGAGAACTTGTTCTACGCCTCCCGGAGAAGGAAAATGATTAAGCTCAAACCTAAATGGGAGGGGCCCTTAATAATAGATGAAGTCCTTACTGGAGGAGCATATCACCTTCGCAACATAGACGATAATCGCCTTGAGCCGAACCCATGGAACGCCGCCCGGCTCCGAAGATTTTACACATAGTTCGGCCTCCTTAGGTCTCAATTTAAACTAGGTTTTTCTATTTTCTCTCCCCTTTAACTTTTTCCCCTTTTCTTCTCAATTGTATGTCCGGATCAACCGCATTGTTGGGAGTACGCATCTTTAAATGTATACATCCCACCATACATGGGGGCTTATTTTAAAAGAAGCATTTTATTGGAAAGCTTACAAACTTCTTTTGTCCGTACTATCTGTTGTTTCTGCCATTTTATGCACCTCTATGGCTTAAGTTTTTGCCGAATTGGGTTGCCTTGCTCCTGTACTTATACCCTACGTTCCCGATTATTCGGCTAGGGAGTAAAGGGAGCACCTCTGTGATTGTTACAACCGGGTTATCCGGCCCTGTACCTCAGACGGGTGAAGCCGGTGTTGACACACGAACACGTCACGTGTACCCTCGACGCCGGGGGTAATGCCCGACCGACAGCGCGATACGCAAGACAGTCGATGGGCGCTTTTGCAGACCCGAAAACCCCACACCCCCGGGAAGGATCCCGTCAGGGAGTGCGGCGGCTATGGGCTGCCCTAGGTCGATTTGCTCGCCCCTAGAGCCTCGGGATTCGCAGCTCTCAAACACGAAGAACAGCGAAGAACGAGAGAGAAAAACGGTGGAGAGACAAAACGTAAACAGGAAAAAGTAGTATATTGATTTGTTCGATTTTGTGTTGTTCAATCGGCCATCACGCCCAACATATATAAGAGGCGGTTGGACTTCCCGTACAAGTAAAGGATTCATCTAGGCTTTCCTTACAAGAAATTACATCAATTCATGTCCTAGAGTCCTAGTTCTATCCCAGCTCGGATTCAGTCTGAATCTGGCCCAACTTCTGTCTTCTTCCTTGTGCGGGCCGTCGAGCTTGCATATGTTCTCCGATCAAGATGGCCCAAATATCAAACTTGTGCGTCTCGACGATACGAACAACCCTCATGTTTATCACTTTTTCAAATAAGGCCATCTTGAATACTTTTTGAGGTCATCTTTACCTTCCAGTCTGACTCGGTCTTGCAGTAGACTGGATTATCCGAGTCTCGTAGTGAATTTGCAGGCCATATACTATCTCTGATGATGATGACTCCAAAATCAAAGTTTACCATCTTGATGATACGCACAACTTCTGTATTGAACACTTCTTCATCCGAGGTCATCTTGATAAACTTTCGGGCACATGTTCATTTTCACTCGGATCCAAGCTCATCCACTCGGATATTATAAACTTTCACTCTGATCATCCGACTGGACTTTTTCACTCGAAAGACAATCTTTCACTCGGATGACTATATTTCCACTCGGATAACTATATTTCCACTCGGAAGGCAATATCCTACTCGGTCGGCAAGTTTTCGTTCCGATGGCAATCTTTTTACTCGGAATATTTTCACCCGGAGGAAAATTTCTTTCGGTGACTATATTTTTACTCGGATAATAATAAGTTCATCCTGTCAGCAAACTTTCACTCGACCGGTAAATTTTCACTCGGATGGTAAACTTTTTCACTCGGATTTCCGACTGAAAACACACCCTGATATTGTCTTGTCTCTCTAGGCCTCATACTACCTCGGATTGAGACGCATTATATATGAAAATTGATCGGCTCGACGAGACGAAACTTTTCTGTGTTGAAGGTTTTTTGATTCAAGGCTGTCTTGAGGGCCGAATTGCTCACGCATTGCATCAGACACTTATCAACATGTGTCTGGTGTCAAGCGTAATATTTTGGTCTCTGGTCTGTCCAAACCGTATTGACTGTAACTTTTGCATATGAACTCGGATTAAGATGATTTATATATGAAAATCAATTGCCTCGACAAGACGAAGACAACTCCTTTAGAGTACTCCTTCATCCGAGGTCATTTTGAGGGTGTAATCAGCTGAAAAGCACTCACAACACTAAACTTTGTCACTCGGAGTACAGCTTCGGCCACTGAGATGAGGTTGAATGGTGATAGCCTAAACATCAAAGTTGTTCCACTCGACGATGTGAACTTTCTCATGTTGAAAACCCTTTCACTCTGTATCTTGCCAAAATCAGGTGTCAACACATGCCCCCTGTTTTTCGGCAAAGCTTGCACACCGAAAAATAATATGCATAGTGTTCGTTCTAAGGACGATGTCAACCCTCCATCGGCCATTTATTTTTCTTAGGGCGATAATTATGTATCGGCCATGTTTGTGCTAAGGGCGATAATCGTATATCGGTCATTGCCTACTTAGGCTTCCAGCCACACACTCGGGTGGTACTTCTTCAAATATTTGCCATTGAGAGCTCGAGGTAACAATGCCCCTTGTATTGATTCCACCAAATATGAATTTCCGGGAACAACTCTTGTAATCCTAAAAGTACCTTCCCAACTTGGAGACCACTTCCCGAATTTTCTATCTCTTGAACCAATCGGTAGAATCGCTTTCCAGACGAGATCACCAACTTGAAAATTCTTCAACTTGACTTTCTTATTGTAAGCTCTTGCCACCTCAACTTATCTCTCTCTATGGCCTTTAAAGCAACCAAACGTTTATAGGCAACCTCATCAATATTGTCCATCATCAATTTATAAAAGTCTACTGCCGATAAATCATTTTGTTTGGCTATTCTCAAAGCATTCAAATTTACTTCCACTAGTAAAATGGCCTCTTGACCATATACTAGCTCATATGGAGTCACCTTCGTAGCACCATGCCTTGAAATTCTATGTGCCCACAAAGCTTCAGATAACAACTCATGCCATCTCCTTGGATTATCTTCAATCTTCTTCTTGATGAGTTTGATTAAAACTTTATTGCTAGACTCAGCTTGTCCATTAGCTTGGGCATAATATGGAGAGGAATTGAGCAACTTTATGTTATAAGATTCGGCAAACTCTCTGACTTGGTGTGACATGAAAGATGAACCTTGATCTGTTGTTAACGTTTGAGGAATACCGAATCTATGAATAATGTGCTCAGTTATGAATTGAATTACCTCTGTATGTGTCATGTTCTTGAGAGGTACTGCTTCAGACCATTTAGTGAAATAATCAGTTGCCACCAATACGAACCGATGCCCTTTTGAGGAAGATGGGTGGATTTGTCCAATGAAATATAAACCCCAACCTCTGAAAGGCCACGGTTTGATAATATGATGTAACATAGCAGTAGGAGCCAACTGAATATCACCAAACTTTTGACAAGCTTCACACCCTTTATAATATCTAAAGCAATCATTAATCATAGTCGGCCAATAAAACCCAGCACGTCGCAATAACCATTTCATCTTGGGAGCCGACTGGTGAGTGCCACAAATACCTTCATGTACTTCTCCCATAGCAATTCTTGCCTGGTCCTCGTCCAAACACTTTAGAAGAACATCATCGACTATTCGGCGATAAAGACCATCATCTCTCATTGTATACTTGAAAGCCATACGCCGAACAGCCCTGTCCACCCTTTCACTCGGATTGCACAAGTAGTCAACAATGGGCTTCCTCTAGTCGGGATTGTCACCTGCACTAGATTTTTGTTAATGGTCAATCAAGGGTTCAGGTTCGCCTCTCCCATATTGGCAAGACAAGACATCGGTCTTTGAGAGATATGAAACATGCCATGATCAACATGATATCCAGATGCTTGCTGTGCCAACTCATTTGCTTTCCAATTGTCATGTCTAGATATGTGTGCAATGCTAAACCAATCCAAGTAGAAATTATATCTAGACATTTATCAAGATAAACATTAAGTGATTCGTCCAAACATTGAAAGATTTTGGATATTTCTTGCACCACTAGTAACGAATCACCGTAAGCCTCAATATGTGTAACACCTATAGCAAGTAACATCTCTAGGCCAAATAACAATGCTTCATATTCGGCTTGATTGTTTGTGCAAAAATATTCTAAGCGGCATGAGGCTTCAAAAATAGCACCATGAGGAGATATATAAACAATACCAACACCTTGGCCATTGCTACAAACTGAACCATCAAAGTATAATCTCCATGGTACTAATGAAACAAGGTTCATATCAACATCATGCTTGTCATTAATCCGATGTTCAATAATGAAATTAGCAACAATTTGGCCTTTCATGGATTTTAGAGATTCATAAGCCAAATCATATTCAATCAAAGCATAAGCCCACTTGCCAATTCTACCACTAAGAATTGGTCTATGCAACATGTATTTAATGACATCGGTTTGACTAGCTACTATACAAGCACTTGGCACTAAATAATGTCTCAATCTTGTGCAAGCATAATATAAGCATAGGCATAGTTTCTCAATAAATGTATACCTTGTCTCGGCGTCCAATAAGCGTCTGCTCAAATATGTAATAGCATGCTCTTTTCCCTCGGTTTCTTGAGTCAAAACAGCACCAATAACTCCTTCCTCCGCTGCAATGTAAAGCCTGAAGGGTTCCCAATGCTTGGGTGCTTTCATCACCAGAGGAGTGCATAAATAATTCTTGATCATATCAAATGCTTCTTGCTGTTTTGCCCCCCAAGTGAAATCAGCATCATTCTTCAACGGAAGGATAGGAGTGAATGCATCAACTTTCCCTGATAAATTAGCTATGAACCTTCTCAAATAATTGACCTTGCCAAGGAACTTTTGCATATCTCTCTTGCATGTTGGAGCCTCCACTTTCTGTATGGCCTCTATCTTTTTTGGATCAATTTCTATGCCATCTTCATGAATAATGAAACCCAAAAACTTGCCAGCTGACACGCCGAAAGCACACTTCAAAGGATTCATCTTCAGTCCATACTTTTTCATCCTTTCAAAAGCTAAACGCAAATCGGCCAAGTGAGATTCAAAAGCATCTGATTTGACAACAATATCATCAATATAAACTTCAAGTATGACACCGAGTAAATCATGAAAAATCAAATTCATAGCCCTTTGATATGTGGCTCCAGCATTTTTTAATCTGAATGTCATAACTGTCCACTCGAATAAACCAAGGAAACCAGGACATCGGAAAACCGTTTTGTACATGTCCTCTTCGGCCATAAAAATTTGATTGTATCCGCATTACCATCTAGAAAGCTAATAACCTTATGTCCGTACATCATTAATAAGCATATCGGCTATTGGCATGGGATACTCATCTTTGGGTGTAGCCCTATTTAAATCTCTGAAGTCAATGCACACCCTCAACTTGCCGGATCCCTTCTTCTCCACTGGGACAATGTTAGAAATCCACTCGGCATACCTGCAAGGTCGAATGAAATTAGCTTCAAGCAGTCGACCGATCTCTTCCTTGATCCGGTCATATGCTTTCGGATTAAACTCTCTGGCCGACTGTTTATATGGTCTAAAATCGGCCTTTATAGGTAACCGATGCTCCACTAGCTCTCGGCTTAAACCTGGCATCTCATGATATTCCCACGCAAAGCAACAAACATATTCTTTCAATAGCTTGATTAACTTAGCTTTACAATTGACTTTCAAATTTTTGTTTACAAACGTCGGTCGAGTGACTGAACCATCTCCAATATCTACCTCTTCTAATGGATCGACCGATGTAAAACCTTGTCCAAGTTTATCCATGTCATCCAACTCCTCTATAGACTCATACATATCATTCTGACTAGACCGATATTTCACAAGACGTTTTTGTAACCATTCGGAGCTAGAATCCATTTAAAAATATCATACCTTAGAGCCGATTGCATTCAGTCGGCTTTAAAGACACGGGGACAAAACCATTTTGGTCGCGCTGAGAAAATCAAACTCTGATAAGTCACGTCCCGTTAAGCAAGTAGCATTGGGATGTTGCCAATCCACCGATGCATCAGCCAAAGCAACACAGGCCGAGTTATCCGCATGAATGACTTCCACTTCATCATCAACTCACTGAATCAAAAACTGGTGCATAGTGGATGGCATGCACTGGTTTGCATGAACCCAATCACGACCTAGTATAACGTTGTAGTTACCTTGCACCTCAGCGACAAAGAATGCAGTAGCCAAAGTTTTGCTTCCGACTGTAAGCTCCACATACATTACACCTTTGGCTTCAGTTTCCTCTTTGCCTTCAAACCCGTTGAGCACCATATTGGTCTTGATCAATTCTTCATCAGGCAAACCCAATTTCTTGAAGACCGAATAGGGCATAAGATTTACCACAGCACCTCCATCAACAAGCATCCGAGTGAGTGGCGACCCATTGATATGACCTCTGAGATATAACAGTTTCAGATGCGTTACTGGTTCTTTTGGCTTCTCGAATATTGCATTTTTAGGGCCAAAGTCCAGCTGAGCCACTTCCCCTTCCTCATCTATAGCACGAAACTCAGCAGGTAAGTAATACACCATATTGATATCCATACCTTCATGAACCGGTGTAGATTCATAGTCCAACATATTAGCCTCCTCCTCGAGTGCATCCACCGATTCTGAAATTTGCCCGAGTGAAGAGGAAGCAATAGGTAACGTAGACGATGCAATGATTGCGTCGTCCTCTTTTGGTAGTGTGGGTGCTGCTGTGATAGGTGTAGAAGTCACTGCATCTTGTATTTGTTCGGGCCTCCACACTTGTTTTGTAGGTACCATAGGCTGAGTGTCATTGAACAACTTATCCCTTTGCTTCTCGGCCTCTTGTTCTGCCATCTCTTGACTCCTTAACCTCTGTAGTTTTCTTTCTTGTGTCTTTGTTAGCCCTGGAGGACACCACTTTGGCTAAGTGTATTTAGGATCCCTCGTTTTTAATTGGCTGTTGCTTGCTTCATGGTCATTAGTAGAGTGTTTTGGCGCGATAGCAAGTATCGGCTCAGTCGAGTGGGTATGCACAGTCAGCTGCTGTATGGGGAATGTTTCGGTGCCCAAGATAAGTGTGTCGACATCCATTTTCTCCTTGCCTTTTCCTGACTCAACTACTGCAACACTTGGTGACTTGACATGCCATTCCTTTCGATTTTCTAGATGCATGAAATTTCCACTCGGGCGCACCTTTTTACTTGGATGGAATCCACTTGGATTGATGTCACTCGGATGGTATCCACTCGGATGGAACTCACTCGGATAAGATCTACCCATCCACATTTTTTCACTCAGATAGCTTCCACCTGGGTGCATTCTTACAGTAGGATAGTTTCCACTCGGTCGCATATTTTGACCAGCCAACTGATAGTCACCAATGTTCAGTCGACCATTATATGAGTAATCAAGTTGATCCCATACAGATTGCCTCTGATCTTCTGAAAACTGCACCCTTGGTCCACTCGGTTTCATATACCGACTGAACATATCATCTGATGGTGACCTTGGTCGCTTCAAGTCTGATGGCCGGTCACAGCTGGGACCAGTCGACTGGTTGGCGTACTTGGACAACAACATGTCAAAAGTTGGTTTGATTCGTTTGCGCTACACTTTGGCTTTGTTCATCTTCCACTTGCCAACTTTAGGACTCTTGGGTTTAACAAATTTAACTCGAGCGTCTTGCTGTACCTGTGCTTGCCCCCCGAGTGTACGATTCTTGATGGTGATTTTGATCACTTCTTTGCCATTGGGTTGTTTATCAAGCACGATCTGCCTCCCCAAGACCTTGTCGCCCTCCTTATCTTTTCTGGGCTCACCAACAATGACATTAGCTTTATTAGCAGATTCGGCTACCTCCGGCCGAATAAGTAGCTTCTTCCCCTCCAAATCCATGGTATTCATCGGAAAAGGCTGTTTATCGACTTGGATCTCAGAAAAGTTCAATCGTCCGTCATTAATGGCCGATTGTATCTGTCATTGAAAAACATTGCAATCGCTAGTAGCATGAGAAAAAGAATTATGATACTTGCAATAAGCATGCCGTTTTAGCTCTTCAAACGGTGGTAGAGTATGAGATATTCTAATAATCTTAGCCTGCAATAAAGCATCAAATATTCTATCACACTTAGCAATGTTAAAAGTAAACTTCATCTCTTCATCACGATTCTTATGAATCGGTTTCAGATCATTGCAAGTAAAGGGTTTGGCTTTAGATGGCCAAACAAATTCAGTAGAAAAAATATCACCCTCATCGTCCGAGTGATCACTATCATATTCCACCATATTCATCTTTGGACGATCGGCTTTGTACCTATGCACTTCTTTGAGATCTTTGCTTCGGCTTTCCTGAGCCAAAGCCCTTTGTAAGACTTGGTTGATATTTAAGAACTCATAACCTTCTAGCTTTTCTCTAATGGGAGTTCTCAAACCACTCAGCACTAGGTCTGCCAAATCTCTCTCGGTTATCACCAAACTAAAACACCGGTTTTTTGTTTCTCTGAATCTCTTGACGTAATCGGAGACCGATTCATCATGCTTCTGTTTAACCGATGTTAGATGTGACAACTTGAGTTCATTATCGCCGCTATAAAAGTGATCATGGAATTTCTGCTCTAGCTGCGACCAAACTCGAATGGAACCATGTGGTAAAGAAGAAAACAATGAAAATGTAGTACCAGTTAATGATAAAGGAAATAAACACACTTTCAACTCATTTAGTGAGCCTGCTTCACCTAGTTGTGCTAAGTATTGACTAACATGCTCCCATGTGGGTTTTGTGCCCTCTCCATTGAACTTAACAAAATCTGGAATCTTATATCCCGGAGGGCACTGGATGGCATCAAAGTACTCGAGGTACGGCTTTTGGTAAATCCGGTTCCGAGGTAGGTCAACTCCAAAATTCTCTTGAAGCATCTTAGCCATATCCTCTCTGAGATTAGCTAAACCATCATCCATAGTGGACGATGCAGCTTGTGGCAGTGGCATAGGCGGAGTAGGGTTACTGGCTATAGGTAGGAACTGCGGCATGTATGTCGACCCATAATTTGGTAGTGGTCGAGTGGATGTAGCTGTAGGTAGGTGAGGGAGTCCTGGACTAGGGGGTGTCCGGATAGCCGAACTATCATCTTTGGCCGGACTCCTAGACTATGAAGATACTAGATTGAACACTCCGTCCCGTGTCCGGATGGGACTTTCCTTGTCGTGGAAGGCAAGCTTGGCAATACGGATATGTAGATCTCCTACCATTGTAACCAACTCTGTGTAACCGTAACCCTCTCCAATGTCTATATAAACCGGAGGGTTTTAGTCCGTAGCACGAACAACAATCATACCATAGGCTAGCTTCTAGGGTTTAGCCTCTCTGATCTCGTGGTAGATCTACTCTTGTACTACCCATATCATCAATATTAATCAAGCAGGAGTAGGGTTTTACCTCCACCGAGAGGGCTCGAACCTGGGTAAAAACATCGTGTCCCTTGTCTCCTGTTACCATCCGCCTAGATGCATAGTTCGGGACCCCCTACCCGAGATACGCCGGTTTTGACACTGACATTGGTGCTTTCATTGAGAGTTCCTCTGTGTCGTCACCTTTAGGCCCGATGGCTCCTTCGATCATCAACAACGACGCGGTCCAGGGTGAGACTTTTCTCCCCGGACAGATCTTCATATTCGGCGGCTTTGCACTGCTGGCAAACTCGCTTGGCCATCTGAGGCAGATCGAAAGCTATGCCCCTGGCCATCAGGTCAGATTTAAAAGTTTGAACTATACGGCTGATGTCCACGGAGACTGGATCTTCGACGGGTTCGAGCCACAGCCAAGCGTGCCGCACTGTCACAATGGGAATGATCTAGCTCTGCTGCTGGACAGTGCCCTGGGGGCCGCACAAGTGTCCGCTCCGACCCTTAGCTCGGGGCCGACTGCACCGATCGAGGACGGGTGGCTGGACACCGCCTCGGGGGCTGCTACCTCTATGGCGATAGAGCCGAATACCAACCCTGTCCTTTGTGAAGCTCGTGACTCCAAGGTGTCAGTCTCCTCTCCAGACTCCGAACCTTCCGCGCCCCTGCCAATCGAATCCGGTTGGGCGCCTGTTATGGAGTTCACTGCCGCGGACATCTCTCAGCACTTGCCCTTCGGCGACATCCTGAGCTCGCTAAAGTCTCTCTCTTTATCAGGAGAGCCCTGGCCGGACTATGGTCAGGAAGGTTGGGAGACGGACGACGAAGAAATTCAACGCCCACCCACCACCCACTTTGTAGCCACTGTCGATGATTTAACCGACATGATCGACTTTGACTCCGAAGACATCGACGGTATGGACGACGATGCCGAGATTTACCAAGAACCAGCGCCACGAGGCAATCGGAAGGCCACCTCAACTCATGATGTATATATGGTGGATACACCTAACGGAAGCGATAGCAAGGAACAACGGGATGCTGCGAAGGATAATTCCCTCGAAAAGCAGTCTTAACGGCGACGTAAGCACCGCTCAAAATCCCGCCTCGACAAAGACAGCACCCATACAGACCCAGCCATAGAGCAAGGCGAACCGGTGGACGACGAACATGCACTCGAGCAACCATCCGAACAGGATAACTTGGATAAACAATCCGTCCCTGGCAAAGATAACAGTCCGGACGATCTCACGCCGGACACATCGTTGGAGCAGAAGAACCTCCACAAGAGGCTCGTCGCCACTGCACGTAGCCTGAAGAAGCAGAAGCGGAAGATCAAAACAGCGGAAGACGTACTCAGAATGAGATGGAGCAAAGTACTCAAGACCGCAGACAAATACGGCGATAGTTGCCAAACAAAGAGCTACCCGAAGCACAAACTACTGCCCGAATTTGACGAGGAGGCCGTAGAGCCCCCACAATCAAAGAACAAAGAGGCCGCCCGGTCGGATAGATGACCACATGGCAAACATAGAGCGGCAAGCGGCGCCGCACACAAGCCGGCACATGATCCGCATAAGGATCCACACCAAAAGGATGGCCCAGTCAGGTCTATCTATGGGCCAAGAAAGCAAGCTCTAGAAAGCAATACAACACGTCGAGTATTCGAACATCACGGCACACCCAAATACAAGGGCGCCGCACACCTCCTATGTTTCACTGATGAGGTGCTGGATCATGAATTTCAAGTGGGATTCAAGCCCGTAAACATAGAGGCATACGACGGAACAACGACCCTGGAGTCTGGATTGAGGATTACATCCTGCACATACATATGGCTAGAGGAGATCACCTCCACGCCATAAAATACTTACCCCTCAAGCTCAAAGGGCCAGCCCAGCTGTTGACGCTCGAAAATGGCATGATCGCAAAGAGTGGCTTGAATCTATAATGAAATGAGGTTAAAATTATGAGTTTATGTCATCATTTGATGGCCTTCGTCAAGATGATCGAAATAAATATGAAAATGGACCAAAAAGGACCTCAAGTGCAAAAGATATGACAATTTCGGAGATACCCGTGTTGACACCTGATTAAAGAATGGCATGAGACCTAGTTAAGAAGACCTCGGATGGGAAAAGTTACAACTGCAAAGTTTTTTGTCTCGTCGAGACGGACGATTTTGATATAAAGATCGTCCCCATCCGAATTCGTATGCAAAAGTTACAGCCAAAACTGTGCGCTGCAGCACTGTATGGCCGGATCATCCGGACCGGGGTCCAGATCATCCGGCCGAGGGCCGAAAAATTGACCAAAACAACAGAAGCTAAAAGTTGAAGCCGGATGATCTGGATCAACTCCCGGATGATCCGGGTAAAGGCCGGACAATCCGGGCAATCGTCAGGGTGTTCGGACACGTTTTTCTGCTGCAGACTTTAGAAAACGGCCCGAAACACCCTCGACATGGCCTCGTATGAAAAAGTGTTCAACATGAAAGTTGTGCGTCTCGTCGAGACGGTTGATTTGGATATAAAAAACGTCCAAATACGAGGTCGTATAAGGATTCTAGAGCCAAAACAGTGAGCTGCTGTCAAAAAACTGGGCTAGGCCGGATCATCCGGGCCTTCAGCCGGACATCCGGACCGGGGGTCGTGAATAGTCCGTGTTTTATTAGGTTTTGATGATTTGGACGGCTAAGCAAGTCCTTTTCTTATACGGGAAGTCCACCCGCCTCTTATATAGACAAGAGGTGACGGCCGATTGAACAACAACACACAATCGAACAAATCTTTATACATCTTTTACCTTTTACTTCTTCTTCTCCCTTGTTCTTCTTCTTCCTCGTTCTTCGTTCGTTCTTCTTCATTGTAGGATGGCGAACCTCGAGGCCCTAGGGGCGGTCAGGTCGACCTAGGGCAGCCCATAGCCGCCGCGCGCCCTGATGGGGTCCCTCTCGGGCGTGTGGGGTTTCGGGTCTACAAAAGCGCCCGCCGGATTGTCTTGCGTACCGCGCTTCCGGCGGGTCTCATTCGACGTGAGCTGCGGTGCATTACCCCCGGCTTCGAGGGTACATGGTGACGTGTTCGTGTGCGAACACCAGCATTGGCTCAAAAGCCTCCCAGAAAATACCATTGGAAGTTGGGAAGAGCTCGAGGATGCGTTTCGGGCAAATTTTCCGGGGACTTATGTCCGCCCTCCGGATGCAGACGATTTAAGTCACATAACTCAACAGCCCGGAGAGTCAGCCCGCAAATTCTGGAACAGGTTCCTCACCAAAAAGAACCAAATAGTTGACTGTCCGGACGCCGAAGCCTTAGCAGCTTTCAAACATAACGTCCGAGACGAATAGCTCGCCAGACACCTCGGCCAGGAAAATCCAAGAACAATGGCCGCATTAACAAGCCCCATGACCCGCTTTTGCGCGGGAGAGGATAGCTGGCTGGCAAGGTGCAGTACCAGCCACCCAAGTACGCCCGAAGTCAGGGATGGAAATGGGAAACCATGACGCAGCAAGGACCAGCGCCGGACCAAGGGAAACAGTCCGAAGAGCATGGCAGTCAATGCCGGATTCAAAAGCCCTTGGCAGAACAACAAAAAGCTGCCTCTTAAGGACAACAGCGACGAGCTATCCAACCTAAACAAAATCTTGGATAAGATATGCCAAATCCACAGTACCCCCGGGAAGCCTGCAAACCATACCCACAGAGATTGTTGGGTTTTCAAACAGTCCGGCCGACTTAACGCCGAACACAAGGGGCTCGACACACCAAGTGATGACGATGACGAACCCCACAAGCAAAGCACCGGAAAACAAAAGAATTTCCCACAAGAGGTCAAAACAGTAAACTCACTTCAAGTGACAACAGGAAAAAATAGAGCGGCGCCCATTGAAATACGCGTTGCACGGTCCACCCCAGCGGAGTCCCGACACTAGATGTCAAAACCAATCACTTTCGACCATCAGGATTACTCCAGAAGTATCTGAAACGCGGGATGGACTGCTTTGATATTAGATCCAATAATCGACGGACTACAATTCACACAAGTCCTAATGGACGGCGGCAATGATCTAAACCTGTTATATCAGGACACAATCCGCAGAATGGGGATAGACCCAACCAAAATTTTCCATAGCAACACTTCCTTTAAAGCAGTGATGTCAGGCCCATATGCCCATTGTACGGGCTCTCTACCACTAGAAGTTGTGTTCGGCTCATCCGACAACTTCCGTCGTGAAAAGTTAGTCTTCCACATCGCCCCATTTAAAAGTAGCTATCAAGCACTATTGGGACGCGAAGCTTTCGCCCGCTTTAACGCAATACCGCATTACGCATCTCTTACACTTAAAATGCACGGTCCACGCGGCATCATCTCATTAAAGGGAAACTTCGAGTGTTCCTCGAATATGGGAGAACGTGAGACTGCCTTGACAGCCACACACTAATCCGGCTTTGCTGATCAAAGCACCTAAACAGGTCATTCAGACCCCGGACACGGTTAGGCGAGTCCGGTATAAATAAACAAGGGGCTTACTAGCCGCGTACCCCCTTACAAGGGGCTCCACGCACGTACAACAAGAGACAATAAAGCTCAATTTTATTCATTTTTTGAATCATACTCTGTTTATTTTAAAATACATTTTTCGCACGATCTTTTTTTCCCAACTAAGTTCTCCTCTTTTACAGATGAACACCATGCTACACCCGTCCAGGATACGGCACAATGGAGACACGGGCGCAGACGTGCAGTAGGGACCCGTTGCAAGGATTCTTTTCAGATTAAGACCCTGTGTAAACCTTTTTTACTGTCTCTTGTTGATACACATCCCCCGGTTTCTTGCTATAACCGAGGAGGAGGCTGGCGTTTTGGCATCGGCCGTGTCAGAAATTCTTGCGCGTACCTAGACACTAGGGGCTTAGGGCATTGTTCTGCCCGTTTTCATAAAGACCGAATACCTTAGGGGGTGTTCGGCGTCTCGAGTTAGGCCTTATATGCATCAGCTCCGAATCATGTCTTTGGTCAAATGTTGGGTTTGCCCGGCTCCTGTGTTTTGCTGCCTTACGTTCCGCTCTATCGGCTAACGCGGCACCAGGAGAACTACTGCGATTGTGCCCCGGTTCGGCCTGGTGAGCACCTCACTATGTGCGTGGGGGCTGAAGCCGAAGACTGCCATCTTTCAAGTTATATACACATATACATTAACGGTCGCACAGGAGGTATTTCAATACTTGAACGCACAAGTATAAAAAGCCCTTATATTATATTGAAACATCGTTTCACAAATCATACATGTCATTTGAACATAATATCCTTCGAGCACTGCATCTCTATCCTTCGAGGACTTCCTCAAAATAGTGCTCGGCATGTACTCGGCTTCTGTCCGAATCCTAGGATGCAATGTCAATGGCCTTCATCTCTGCCCAGTATGTTTTCACACGGGCAAGAGCCATCCGCGCACCCTCTATGCATGCCGATCGCTTCATTGCATCAATATGCGGCACCGCACCAAGGAACTGCTGCACCAAGCCAAAATAACTCTTCGGCTTGGGCCTTTTCAGCCACAAATGAGTCACGACATCCTTCATGGCAAGTCCAGACAACCTATTCAGCTCAGCCCATTCGGCCAAACGATCGGTCAATGAAAGCGGATGCTCTGGACTATGGAACTGCGACCAAAAAAGCTCTTCCATTCCGTGATCCTTTTGGCCTCGGAAGTGTGCGACCGCGTCTGCGGCACTCACTCCCAAATCCAGATAAGCATCCTCCGCACCCCACAGCTGGCCCAACTGAGCATACTTCGGATCCGTGAACTTCCTCCGCAGCAGAAAGGGCTTTCCAGCCGCGATATCCCCGGCTTGACGTAGCTCCTCCTTTATAGCTCTCATCATGGAGCGGGCATTCTTGGCTTTGGCGGTGGCCTTCTTCATGTCCTCTTACTCCTCTCGGCGTTCTTTTTCAAGAAACTCGCAGCGGTCGGTAGCATTCTTCAACTTCCCGGCCATCTCGGCCATTTCCTCCCTGCTTCGGCAGTAAGTAGCATGTTCGGCTTTTAGCTCCTCGGCCACCCTCACGGCAGTCGCATCACTTTTTCTGGCTTGCTCCTTGACTCGGGCTAGCTCCGCCCAAAGGTTCTCCATAGCAGCGGCACCATCTGCATAAAGCATACATGTTGTAAGGCATGGGTGTCAAGCTCCCTTACCATGTGTCCGCGGAGAAGCCACATACCTTGTGACTCGTTAAGTCGCTTATTGACCAGCGTGATGTCCGCATCCGCCACGTCAAGTTGCTGCTTCAGTTCAGCAAATTGATCAGTCCGGCTGGCCACCGGACGCTCCGCCACCTATATAGGACAGGCGACATCTTACAACTGAGATTATGATCCTCGGCGCGCTGTCACTTTCGACAACGTACCGAGTCTCAGGGGCTACTATCTATACAGGGTGCATTCTATATGCAAAACTGTCAGAAGGTATATCATTTTCGCGTACCTCAAACCCCATAGTAAACTTTTGACAGCTTCATGCAATCCGCTCTCAGCGGATGAAATCCTTTCAATCACCGTACCCATTAACGCACGGTGATCTTCTGAGATAGACGCTTGCCCGAGCAGATCCTTCAGCTCCTCCGACCGTACACCAGTTGGTGCCGGACCTCCCGGCCCCGCCGGACTCGAGGAAACCCTCCGCGACGACACCTCAGGGTCGTCCGCCCCGCATGACGGTGCGGCAGATGGAGGCGTTTCGCTCTCCATCATCTCCGGACAAAGATCCCCCAAAGATGAGCTCTGTTGAGAAGGGCTGAGATCCGAACTACAAGGTAAAACTTCGGTTATCTTCAGAAATAAAAACAGGGATGTCCCTTATTACAAAACTCCCCTTTCTACTTACGGCTCGCTGGAGGGCTGATTCCCTTGGGGAAATAGTGCGGCCGGGGATTCTCCTGGCGCAGGACCCTCTGGTGAAGATTTCTTCCCCCGCTTTGAGGCCTTGGCCTCCGGATCTTCAGAAGCGGTCCTCTTCTCCCCCTGGAGGGAGGGATTCTCGATCCCCCCTTCCTTGAAAGCCTCCTTCGCGGAGGCAGTAGTTTCCTTCTTCCCCCCTTTGCCCTCTTCCAAAGGCGCAGCCTCCAGCATCTTGGTTAACACAGGATCCGGCGTGGTCTCAGGGAGGGGGGCCGGACACCTTATTAGTTTTGCTTTCGTTATCCACTCCTGTTCAAGGGACAGCTCTTTAAAGGGCAAGTTTATGATAAATGTACGGATAGCATGTCCGGGCACAGGACTACTTACTTGAGTATCCGGCGATTGCAGCTCAGACCTGCGTCCTCGGTCAAGTCCGGACACATCTCTTGTGATCCGAAGAACAGTTCATACATCTCCGTGGGCGTCGCACCCGTGAAGTGTTGGAGAGCTCGTGGTCCCTCCGGATTAAATTCCCAGAGACGGGGGGCGACGTTTGCAGGGCAGAAGGCGCCGAATCAGCATGACCTGCGCCACTACGACCAGATTGATCACTCTCTCTCTCGGAGGTCTCGAATACAGCCCTGCAGCAGAGGTACGTCCTTGGACGGCCCCTAGTCGAGCCCTCTTTTGACCCATGACGCCACCGCCAGGAGGACCAAGGCCGAAGGCGGTGGCGCCACCCATTTGGTGCCCCTGGGAGCGGTGATGTAAAACCACTCCTGTTGCCATAAACCAAGCACCTCCTGAAAAGAGCCCTCGGGTCATGGAGCGTCAGCATTTTTGCTTATAACAGCCCCTCCGCACTCTGTCTGCTACCCCTTGATCATCTTCGGCTCCACTTTGAAGGTCTTGATCCACAATCCAAAGTGAGGGGTAATGTGGAGGAAGGCTTCGCACACGACAATGAACGATGAGATGTGGAGGATGGACTCCGGATCCAAGTCATGGAATTCCAACCCATAATAGAACATGAGCCCCCTCACGAAGGGGTCCGTCAGGAAGCCTAAACCCCAAAGGAAGTGAGACACGAACACCACACTCTCACCAGGCTCGGGAGTAGGAATAACCTGCCCTTTGGCAGGCAGCCTATGCGAAATTTCGCCGGTTAGATACCTGGCGTCTCTCAGCTTTAGCACGTCTTCTTTCGTGACGGAAGAAGGCATCCACCGGCCTTGCAGGTCGGAGCCGGACATCGTCGAAGGTCCGAAGCGCCTGAATCTGGAGCTTTGGGTGTTGGAACTCGAGGCGAGGGGCGGACTCGATTGAGATTGAAAGAAAGGAGCAGGCCTTGGTCTCGTTATAAAGAGGTTGAATACCAAGAGCCCTCCCCATGGCCATTTGGGACTCGCCTTCGATGGAGGGGGCATGCCAACGGGCGCGGTTGGGTTACCCACGCCCGTATTGATGAGAATCCCGAAATAAGGGGACACGATCTCTGCTTTGACAAGACGTGCCAAGGAAACCGCTTCAATAAACGCGCTGAAGTGGAACAGTAAAAATGATTTGAATAAAGGCTTGGCCGTGGTGTGATGTCATGCCACGGAATACGTCAGCAGACTGAACTTGTGTAAATATTATTCTCTCTACGGTGGTATGTGGAACTTATTTTGCAGAGCCGGACACTATCCTTGTGTTCAAAATCTTCTAGGAAGTATTCGGGGGAGGAACCCGCCTTGCAATGCCGAAGGCAATATGCACGCCAGACTCGTCGTCATTGAAGCCTGGTTCAGGGGCTACTGAAGGAGTCCTGGATTAGGGGGTGTCCGGATAGCCGAACTATCATCTTTGGCCGAACTCCTAGACAATGAAGATACAAGATTGAAGACTTCGTCCCGTGTCCGGATGGGACTTTCCTTGGCGTGGAAGGCAAGCTTGGCAATATGGATATCTAGATCTCCTACCATTGTAACCGACTCTGTGTAACCCTAACCCTCTCCGGTGTCTATATAAACCGGAGGGTTTTAATTCGTAGGACGAATGTTCAATCATACCATAGGCTAGCTTCTAGGGTTTAGCCTCTCTGATCTCGTGGTAGATCTACTCTTGTACTACCCATATCATCAATATTAATCAAGCAGGAGTAGGGTTTTACCTCCACCGAGAGGTCCCGAACCTGGGTAAAAACATCGTGTCCCTTGTCTCCTGTTACCATCCGCCTAGACGCACAGTTCGGGATCCCCTACCCGAGATCTGCCGGTTTTGACACCGATAGTAGGGTTTGGTTCGGCGTTGCCACCGAACCTGGCATGCTCATAATATGATTAATGGGTGCAGCCACAATCTGATTTGTTTGGGTAGGATAATAAGTCATCGGCACGGGAGGCACCGATACAATAGGTAAAGCCAGATTAGGGTTTTGCACACTAGCATCTACACCATCATTACCACTAGACGATTGAGATATATTCTTCTGAGCATTAGTATTTTCTATGAAAGTTTGATACACTAGATTGTTACCATCAGCAATACGACTTTCAATCTCAGCCCACTGCTCAGGAGAAAAAGTAGTGCCCATAGAGGGTTTAACCTGCTCAGCTTGAAGAGGAGGGAACTTGATTTCTTCAATCGGAGTGATGCTGCCTTGGCGATCCTTCTTGAACTTTGCAAGGAACTCCTGCAAGTCCTTCTCCTCGCGCGCCTTCTTGTACTCCTCATAGGCTTGGCGATGATCGGCCGATATCTCATCAAGACTGGGCTTGATGATGTTATCGGCGTCTACCTCAGATGGCTTGGGAAGATCGGACAAGGTGGATGGTGACGATTAATATTCATTCCCCAGCGGAGTCACCAAAAAGTGTGTTGACACACGAACACGTCACGTGTACCCTCGACGCTGGGGCTGATGCACCGCAGCTCACGTCGAAAGAGACCCGACCGACAGCGCGATACGCAAGACAGTCGACGGGCGCTTTTGCAGACCCGAAAACCCCACACCCCCGGGAAGGATCCCGTCAGGGAGTCCGGCGGCTATGGGATGCCCTAGGTCGATTCGCTCGCCCCTAGAGCCTCGGGATTCGCAGCTCTCAAACACGAAGAACAGCAAAGAACGAGGGAGAAAAACGGTGGAGAGATAAAACGTTAACAGGAAAAGGTAGTATATTGATTTGTTCGATTGTGTGTTGTTCAATCGGCCATCACCCCCAATATATATAAGAGGCGGTTGGACTTCCCGTACAAGTAAAGGATTCATCTAGGCTTTCCTTACAAGAAATTACATCAATTCACGTCCTAGAGTCCTAGTTCTATCCCAACTCAGATTCAGTCTGAATCTGGCCCAACTTATGTCTTCTTCCTTGTGCGGGCCGCCAAGCTTGCATATGTTCTCCAATCAAGACGGCCCAAATATAAAACTTGTGCGTCTCGATGATACGAACAACCCTCATGTCGATCACTTTTTCAAATAAGGCCATCTTGAATACTTTTTGAGGTCATCTTTTACCTTGAAGTCGGACTCGGTCTTGCAGTAGACTGGATTATCCGAGTCTCGTAGTGAATTTGCAGGCCATATACTATCTCTGATGATGATGACTCCAAAATCAAAGTTTATCGTCTTGATGATACGCACAACTTCTGTATTGAACACTTCTTCATCCGAGGTCATCTTGATAAACTTTCGGGCACATGTTCAGTTTCACTCGGATCCGAGCTCTTCCACTCGGATATTATAAACTTTCACTCGGATCATCCGACTGGACTTTTTCACTCGGAAGACAATCTTTCACTCGGATGACTATATTTCCACTCGGATGACTATATTTCCACTCGGAAGGCAATATCCTACTCAGTCGGCAAGTTTTCGTTCCGATGGCAATCTTTTCACTCGGAATATTTTCACCGGGAGGAAAATTTCACTCGGATGACTATATTTTTACTCGGATAATAATAAGTTCATCCGGTCAGCAAACTTTCACTCGATCGTTAAATTTTCACTCGGATGGTAAACTTTTTCACTCGGATTTCTGACTGAAAACATAGCCTGATCTTCTCTTGTCTCTCCAGGCCTCATACGACCTCGGATTGAGACGAATTATATATGAAAATCGATCGGCTCAACGAGACAAAACTTTTCAGTGTTGAAGGTTTTTTGATTCAAGGCTGTCTTGAGGGCTGAATTGCTCACGCACTGCATCAGACACTCATCAACATGTGTCTGGTGTCAAGCGTAATATTTTGGTCTCTGGCGGATGAATTATATATGAAAATCAATTGCCTCGACGAGACGAAGACAACTCCTTTAGAGTACTCCTTCATCTGAGGTCATTTTGAGGGTGTAATCGGCCGAAAAGCACTCAGAACACTAAACTTTGTCACTTGGAGTACAGCTTCGGCCACTGAGATGAGGTCGAATGGTGATAGCCTAAACATCAAAGTTGTTCCACTCGATGATGTGAACCTTCTCATGTTGAAAACTCTTTCACTCTGTATCTTGCCAAAATCAGGTGTCAACAGCCGAAAGCTAGCGTTTTTAAGGGAATAATTGGTCGGCACATATCCAACAGGCTGTTTCTGGAAAAAATAATATGAAATTGACTGTCTGTACTTTAGATACAAGCTCAACCCAAGGAAAGGAACCCCTAACGAAACTATTTTTCCTAGAAGATGTTTCTTATGTTAAACAGTAATATAACATAACTCTACCGAACAAATTTGGTTTGTTCGAGCAATATGGCCGGATTGCCTGGTTTTCGATAATACTAAATGTTTCCTAGTCAAACATAGTACACGGAACCACTCCAACTTCTTGGTTCAGAGGTAGAAGCGGAAGGTCTGCGTCGATAAAATTTTCATACAACTCGGCAGGAGATAAGTTCGGTTATAAAGTACATGGGTACATCGAATCGAACGCCTACTCCCTTTCTACGCCATCGAGTAGACTATCTAATTTACAATCTTGTTGTGAAAATTTCACCGCTGTCATTACTTGGTCGTATACCAAGCATATGGGAATTTCCTTCCCGTCAGGTCCCTGCGGTCCAACTCTGGCCATATGGTTTGGGTTAAGGCTGGTATAGCGTGTCTTCACCATGGCCCATGCCTCTCGAGAGCCTTCATGGCTGGTATAGCGTGTCTTCATCAAGCTAAACAACGTGCCACTCATAATTCCAAACTTGTTGCTCAAATACGAATCTGATATGATGCTGATATTACTAAAACAAATAATGTTTAATTGGTCAGCTAATGTTCCTACTTTACTTACGAAAAGCACGTGCACCACATATAGAGAGATAGCAGGGAGTCGCATTCTTAATGCGCTCTGGTTCATCATGTGTGGGCACTGCCGCAACGAACATTTTATTATCCAAAACTTGCTTGATCTTCTTTAGCATGTTCCTCTTCTGTTCTTCTTTAATAAGTACTCTCTCTGTTCCTAAATACAATTCTTTGTATAGATTCTACACTCTAAAATGTATCTGTATACATCTGTATGTGATCCATAGTGGAAATCTCTACAAAGACTTATGTTTTGGAACGGAGGGAGTATGATAGTAGTACAGTATGTTCCTTGTAGTGAAGAGGAGCAGGTACATTTGCAGTGTAGAAGTCTATTTGGTCGATTGTGATGGACACTTTCATCTCTTCGGGCCTCTTTGATACGTAGTATTTTGTAAACATAGGAATAGGAATTGTAGTGGCCTGCCCACTTGAATCCTATAAGATTAGCAAGGAAATGCGGGGAGTTGTGTCGCCTTTGAGAGTTACACTGATATTGAAAGTACCGCACCTTCAGTTGAAGAGAGCTAGTATCCGAAGCCTTTCTAGCCGTACCGGCAATAGTAGCCTATATTTTCTAGCAAGTTCCACTTTGCTGATTTTACTTGTGATGCTTACGGTTTTCCCGTTATATCTACACTATGATCTGTGTAGCTGCTTTGTGTCGCACTAGCAGCAGTCCACTCTTGAAGCTAAACAACACACCAATCATAAGTCTTACTTCTTCAAATATGAATTGTGATATGATACTGATATTAGTTAACAAATGCACATTTAATTGGTCAGGTAATGCTCCCACTTGATTTTCCAAATGCATGTGGCCACATACAGAGAGACGGCATGGAATTGCATTTCTTTGGGTGCTGTGATTCATCATGAGTGGGCAACCAACATTGTATGCAAAGAAGCGGAACCTCAAGAATATGCTTCCTCTTCTGTTCTTTAACATGTTCCTCTTGTGTTATTCTGTATATAGTATGTACAGTATGTTCCTAGTCAGGAAGGGGAGCAGGGACATCTGCAATCAATAGCTGACAGAGCTAGCCTGTACGTGATCGATGGGCTTTCAATTAATAGCGGCAATACAACACTGTATTTTCCAGCCAGTTACACTTTCCTGATTAATATATCCTAGTTATGGTGTACCCCTTTTATGTACACTATGATCTGCCTAATTGTTGTGTGCTCTTGTTATCATGGTTTGGTAATAAACTCTCTATACAGTATATTCTGAATCTATCATCTGCCAACTATCCTTACTTCTGGAGCCTATTTTTGTGTACTTATGCCAGATTATATTAATGCACGCACCATATTACAGCACACATGGGCTCTCTCATTAGAATCCAGTGATAGCACACAAGGGTATACAGGGCGCCCCTATATTATAATATCCTCTGCATTACAAAGATAATCTCACTACTATTTATGTTTTCATGCTTTTCAGATATTATACGTAACCACAGTGAATATCAGAATCCGCGCATTAGAAGAATATTGTGGAACACTGCAACGACCTACAAAATTGGCACCAAGGCATTGAGTGCCATTTTGGATGCAATGAAACTCATACGCTCCCCACCTGTAGATTCTTGTTCAGAATATGATCCTAATGACTATCCTGACCTCGAGGGGTCAAAGGCAGATGGCATGTCATGTTCACCCATCAAGGTGCTTGTTCTAATTTGGCAAGGTTTTATTAATTGCGCCTATCTTGCATAAGGTGTCTTGCATTTCTTCTACTTTGTTGCACCCCCATCTACTTAGTTTACTCATCATATATGTCAAGATGCCATGCCCGTCCATTATCAATACATATTCCATCTATCATCATACCATGTTTTTCCACTCAAATGTTGTTCTTGTGCATCAGACATCAAAAAGGAAGAGGGTGATTGCCAAACCTGAAGGAGCACCGGGAAAGTCCTTGAAAAATGTGGAATCAGACAGCACCCCACTTATATTGGCTCTACAACCAGTGACACAAAACGTAGGACCGACTCCAGCAGACTATACCCATACTTCACTAGCCACACCACTAGCCCCACCACACAGGACCTGCACTCTAGCTAAAGGTATTCCTTTCAGTTGCCATAGCACCGGCCGTACCACAGAAAAAATCCCACTCCAGCAAGTACAGCAAGTCCACCGGCCAAAGACCTATCCCAACTACAGAGACGGCCAATTCCTGCAGATTGGAACCCCATTCCGGTTATTCCCAGTTTAAAAGACAATGCTTTCAATGTTGTTAGGGACTACGTGCATATATTCCCATCAGGGGAAGATTATAGTGAAGAAAACACCGTTTTCACATCTTCCTGTCCCACTTACGTGTAAGTGCTATTATTCATGGTGATTATTTTCCTATTTTCTTCTGATTGAACACATCAATGATTTACATTACATTGTTGTAAGTAGGCGAGGGTCAATCTGGATAGTCATGACGAGCAAAGCTTGCTTGCTCTTTTCAAGGAAGCATTGCAGCAGCATCGGTGTTACCTGAGGAAATCACACTTTGATGCCAAGTCTATAAACAAATTTCCAGTGAAGTCTCATGTGCTAAATTTAGAAGACATTGAATGGAAAAACCTTGTTATGCACTTGTCTCGTTCCCAGGATGAATATTATCTATGATAGCGCATGACAATTTGAACTTCTACTTTTCCGCATGTGCCTTACGTATCTCTTCTGCAAGAAATCTGCTAGAACAAGAATTCTGGTTTGAAAAGGACAATAGGATATCGCAAATATGTTGCCCGCTGCTTTGCTTTTGTTAGTACTTGTTGTCATGTATCATTGTACTTGCATTCATACCTGGTTCATTATGTGAAGGTAGTATTCATGATAGCTTGCTTGTCAATTGTTCGCTCCAAATTATCTGATCTGTATGAATGGTTACATTAGTGTAGAATATATCCAATGCCAATGAAATTTTTTAGCTCTGCATTGTTCTTGTAAGTATCTGTTGTCCTTTATTAGTGTACTTATATTGATAGCTAGTTGTTCATGTACCATCACTCTACAACTTATTTTCCTTTGCCCTCCATTTTCTACACACCAGATCTATATTTACTCTTACCATAAGGTTGGCTAACACCGATGGTACTGAAGAAGTTTAGCTCTGCATTGCTCTTGGCTGTACCTTTTGCCTGTATCATTGTACTTACATTTATAGCTACTTGGTTATGTAGGATCACTCTTCATCTTATCTTAAATATTCTCCATTTTTTCTTGTATTATCACATCTGTATTTACTCTTAACAAAATTTAGAATAAAGGCAATGCTTATGAAGAAGATTCCATGGTAAACTTCTTGAATTGCCCCCCCCATCAGCATGGACAAGGGCTTTATAGAGCCTATCTTCACCACTAATGTAAGTTTGTCCTTCTCAAGCATTCAAACTTTGGTGTGTATATTTGGTTAGGCATGACTGCAACAATTGTTTATTTTTGGTGTTTGCATCAAATTGCATGTTTAAAGTTTATTATGTAGTTCATAAACAAAAGTTTGTCCTTCTCAATTTAAGTTTTCAATTGTACAACCAAGTTCCTTCTTCATACCATGTAAATTAAACTATACAGAGCAAGTGATCTTGTTTTGCATTGCATGTATGCTTCTGTTCTTGATCCGTAATCCAGTGGTGTGGTGAACCTACCCACTACAGCACAATGTCATATTCTGCAATGTCTTAACTATGAACAATGTCATATCATTCTACTATTATTTAAACCATCTCTTTATTTGCCAATCTAAAATGGGATAAATTGACAGCACACTAACCATTGATACTTATGAGTTCTTGATCTGTAATCCAGTGGTGTCGTGAAGCTGCCAACTCCTTCACAATGTCATTTCCTGCCATGTCTTAACCTGAACAATACCATATTGTGTTGATGCTATTTTAAACTGTGGCACGTTATTCATCAATAAGAAATGTGATGAATTGTCAGCATTGATACTTATATGTGCAAAACCTGTCATCTGTCTGCTTGTTTCTCTTTCAGAGTGAGGAGGATATAAGCATTAAACAAGCGCAGACTCATCAGCTCGCTCAGCTACTTGCGCTGTAGCTCCCGAGCAGGGCTAACCTTTCTTGAACTCTATTGAAGTGTTGTCGGTTTTGTATATTATTTTGTCGGCGTGTTTGTTTGCACTGGTGGCGATCTTTGATGCCCAATGTATGTAATCTACTGTCTGCTTGTGCTTTATTATCATAGTGGCGAACTTTGATGCCCAGTGGATGTAATATGCCATAATTTCTTTATTGTATAGTCTAGGTTTTTTCTTATTCACAACGCTGCAGTTATTTTACTGTATATATATCCTATCTTCACAGTAAACCGGCCAAACCATAATATTACAGTACATAATCGGGTCATCATGCAAATCATTATGTATGATCTGCATCATGGGCCAGTCATCTTGGTCCCTCAACATGCCTAAATGTAAACTGGCCCACTGGTAGTTTCGGGCCTTAATAGGCCGAGTAAACTGTCGGCCCTATTTTTGCAAGAAATTCAATGGGCATTTAGTAGGCTGAAAAGTAGGTTAGCCTGAAACGTGTCGAACAGCCCACGGGCCGACAGTAGGCCGAAATAGACCCCGGCCCATGATTGTACCAATTAGATCACGGGCCGTTAACAGGCCAAAATTGTCTTAGCCCTTGTTTGGCCCAATCATATTATCGGCTGTGAGCAGGCCGGATGCAAAGCGGGCCATAGTTAGGCCCAACTATATGATGGGCTTTTAACAGGCCGAAATAAATATAGGGCCGAAATGTTAAACGGGCCTTTAACAGGCTGAAACTAATATAAGGTCGTATTACTAAATGGGTGTCGGTGTCAAAACCGGCGGATCTCGGGCAGGGGGTCCCGAACTGTGCGTCTAGGCGGATGGTAACATGAGACAAGGGACACGATGTTTTTACCCAAGTTCGGGCCCTCTCGATGGAGGTAAAACCCTACTCCTGCTTGATTGATATTGATGATATGGGTAGTACAAGAGTGGATCTACCATGAGATCAAGGAGGCTAAACCCTAGAAGCTAGCCTATGGTATGATTGTTGTAATGGTTGTTGTCCTACGGACTAAAGCCCTCCGGTTTATATAGACACCGGAGAGGGCTAGGGTTACACAGAGTCGGTTACAATGGTAGGAGATCTACATATCCGTATCGCCAAGCTTGCCTTCCATGCCAAAGAAAGTCCCATCCGGACACGGGACAGAGTCTTCAATCTTGTATCTTCGTAGTCTTGGAGTCCGGCGGATGATAATAGTCCGGCTGTCCGGACACCCCCTAGTCCAGGACTCCCTCAGTAGCCCCCGAACCAGGCTTCAATGACGATAAGTCCAGCGCGTATATAGTCTTCGGCGTTGCAAGGCGGGTTCTCCTCCAAATTCCGTGTGTTTGCCGAACAGTGTTCGGCTTCCTTATCAATGTTGTGCTTCTTGGCTTCCACGCCCAATAATGGCCATCTTCCACGCGTCGCAAGAATGCGAAAAGCCAGGGTATCTTTTATGTTCTACCCCCTAGTTGTGCAAATAATCTGCCTATAAGAGAGGCAAGAATCCAGATCCAAATCACACCATCTTCCTTCCGCGAGTACTCATCGGAGCGCCTCCGACCAAAAATCCATTCCATCATGGACCGTCGACACGGCCCCTCCTCTCGCGCTCCCAGTCCACTGCCAAGAGACTGGCGGAGATGTTCCGTCCCGCACAACGAGCTGGTGACGCTCCAAGCAAAGGGATATCTCCCTCCGGCCTTCATGGTCCCGGTTCGAGCCGGGTTGGCCACCTACCAAGGTGGGAAGCAAGCGGAGGCTACCCCAAGTCCCAACAAAGGGGAGCGGTTATGCTTCGTCCCCTATCTAATAAGGGGGCTCGGATTTCCTATACATCCGTTCCTCCGCGGGCTCCTGGAGTTCTAGGGACTCCAGCTCCATCACCTCACGCCCGCCTCTATCTTGCATATCGCGGGCTTCGTAGCTCTTTGCGAGCTATTTCTGGGCATCGAGCCCCATTTTGCACTGTGGAAGAGGTTGTTCTGCCTTGTACCCCGCTCTCACGAGGGTCCATATATCAAGTGGGCGGCCAAATATGGCGCATTGCCGGACCGATATCCATCTGGAACCCCTAAGAAGGCGTCCAAGACCGACCTTCGAATGGTTTACATAGAAGACGCTCCGCTGCGGACCTGCTCGGATTGGCCTCCGGAGTTCAAGAATGCTCCTCTGAAGAACGCCTTAGTTGGCGCCATGAGCCCCTAACCGGAGGAAGACAAGAGTGTCCATTATTTGATGGGCGGATAAGATTATTGGCCCATTCCGGGTTGACCATGATTGGAGTCATGGCAACATGCATTACACGGGGGGTGCAGCCACTGCAATACAGGGGCCACCCCATGTGGGATTTCAACGGGGAGGACAATGCCACCCGTCATGGCCGCAAAGGACCGGATTCGGCCAAGGATCTGGCGAAGATCCTGTCCGACCTGTACAAGGGGGAGAAGGAGGACTTCCTCCAGACAAACCCGTTGAATGGGTTCTCCATGAATAACCCCCGGCGCTGGGTAAGCGAACACTTAACATGCCCGACCCATGCTTTCAAAGTTTAAGTTTCTTATATTATGTTTTTCGATGCAGGAGCTGCGTCGGGATGTGGAGGACATGCTAAGTCCAGCTCCGCAACCCAAGGATCCAGAGAGATCCCAGGATCCGGCCTCCGAAGAGGATCCGGACATCAAGGTGGAGCTAATCGACGGGGTGTTCCACCAGCTCAGCATGGATAATGCTTTAGTCGCTATTACGGCTGACTACCCCGGACTATATCCGGCTTCCCAGGTGATTGTGACCGAAGTCCCGACACCATTATTTCCTCCTTGATCATTTCTGACCTTTGCATATGATGGCGTTTTGCAGGAAGCGCCTTCAAGGCGGGAAGCCGAGCCCGCGGCGGCTGACCAACAAAGGCCAGTCCGGACCAGTAGGCGGAAGAGGAGCGCAGCGCGGACTGAAACGTCGCCGCAAAGGTATAGCTCACAGTTAATTATTTGGAGCAACGTTCCTAGAAGCGTTTGAGTGCTCATGACTTTTGTAGGAGAAAAAGCGCCCGCCGGACTGCGGGCGTAGAGGTTGCCAATCCAACCTCTACCAGCTCAGCACAAGACTGGTCTCGGGGGGAGGCGGCGCAAAGCGCGAGCTGACACCCTCCAACAGAGGATGCCGGCAGACCGTCCGCCACCAAGTCTCGAGGTGGAGAGCGACATGAACCACAGCGCCGCGGACAGATTCGTGGACGCGCTGCTTCTCCCCGAGGCGTTAAATGCCTTTAACGCTGGGACGCGCACTCCGTGCTGCTCAAGATGGTTTTACCAGAGCTACGAGCAAAGATGTAAAAGACATACGGGTAAGAGAATTTAATAGTTGTATATGCCAGTAGCCCCTGAGACTTAAAGTAGTTATATTAACTGATTTAAGGATCATTTGAAATGCAGGATCTTACGAAGAAGAATACCCAACTGTCTCAGGAGCTTCAAGAGTGCAAGGCCCAACTCGAGGCCGCACTTGCTGCCGTAGGAGGAAACACATTATTTTAAAAAGATAAGTGGTGTGCGGCGTGCGCGCAAGTCTAATAATGACGTTGCAGGTGCTGCCGGACAAGATCCGGATAGGCAAGAACTACTGCGCCAGTTAAAGGCCGGCGAGAGGGTGCTGAATAGGGTGCGGCAGGAAAGGGACAAGCTCCAGGATGCCCACGCCCAGCTCGGAGAAGAGCTGAAAGGTGTTCGGGCCGAGCTGTCTGGCTCCGTTAAGGAGACTGAGCGGCTTCGTCGCGGCATCTATAGTAAGTGCTTGAGCGGACTCCTTTGAAAAGAAGAGTTCGGCGAGGAAGTCAATTGACAAAATATGTCTTATAGGTATACTCACAGGTCGCCCTGTGGAGGAGATGCCCGTATCAACGGGTGATCAACTTCCCGAGCTGTTGCAGCTGCTCGAACGAGTTCGCCAGGCAATGAGCGGCATCGTCCAGGCTTTATGGCCAGCCCTCTCCCTACCCGAGGGCCTTGGGGAGCTTGCGGAGAAGCTTCAGGGAGTGCGGCAGCGCTTCCGTTTATGGAAGATTTCGGCCTGCCGCCAAGGTGCCAGGGAGGCTTGGGCCATGGTGAAGACGCGGTACAAGAAGGCGGATCCCAACCACATGGCCGAAGTCGGTCCTGTGGGGCCCGATGGGAAGGAGATCCCTGTGAGTTTAGTATACGGCCAAGTAGAGTTGGCCGCTAAATTTTCCCAACGGATCAGAATTAGACAGCTGTTAGACGGGATTGAGGAGGAATACAGTCAATAGATTCGACAATGTATTTTAAAATGACATGTGAAATGCCTTCTAGCCGGATTGTAGATCGTTTGTCTGTGCCGACCTTTTTGCTTCAACCTCGGGACCCTAGAGTCCAGAGTGTGTCCGAATACCTTCTCGGTTAAGAAACAACCGGGGTATGCATGGAGACCAGGCGTAGGGGTCATGAGTGCTTTATCAGACAAGTGCCCAACTAGTTATGTTATATTACATGGTTAGTGAGAAACATCTTCCAGGGAGAACAGTTCCGTTAAGGGTTCCTTTCACAGGAGGCATGCCCTAAAGTGCATGTCCTGGACTGCGAAAAAAGCGAGAAAAACATCCGGGGCAGATAAATAAGTAGGTAAAAATCATCTTTCAAGTCACCGACCGAATATTCCCTTAAGAACGCTAGCTTTCGGCTTCACCCACCGAGGTACACATCCGGTGACTGGCGATAACAATCGCAGAGGTGCTCCCTTTACCTCCTAGCCGAACAATCGGGAACGTAGGGGTAAGCACAGGAGCCAGGCAACCCAGCTTGGCCAAAACTTAAGTCATATCGATGCATATAATGGTGAATAAAAGGTACATGTGGAAGCTTGACACATGTGTTGGGCATGAAGCCCTTATAATTAAGCTTCTTGTAAAGAAGCCCCCAGGTATAATGAGTGCGGATGGCACATCGAGTGTGTGCGAACAATGCGCAAGTAGGCCCTTAAGGGCTTTTTAGGAAAAGGGTTGAGAGAAGAAATAGAAACAAAAGACAGCTAAAGTATAAAAAATTTGGACGGGGGAAGGGGACGAACTCTTAGTCTGGCGCTAGGCATAGAATCTTCGGAGGCGGGCTGCGTTCCATGGGTTCGGCTCGAGTCGGTTGTCCGACGCATTTAAAGACGCATGCGCTCCGGATCGACTTGATCGATAATGAAGGGGCCCTCCCATTTGGGCTTGAGCTTGTCCTTTTTCTTGTCCGGCAGGCGTAAAACTAATTCGCCAACGTTGTAAGTCTTGGCCCGTACTTCCCTGCTTTGATATCTTCGAGCCTGCTGCTGATAGAATGCGGAACGAGCCTTGGCAACGTCGCGTTCTTCCTCCAATGCATCCAAGCTGTCCTGCCGATCCAGCTCGGCTTCTCTTTCTTCGTACATGCGCACTCGAGGTGAGTCATGAATGATGCCGCAGGGCAGCACTGCCTCTGCGCCGTATACCATAAAGAATGGTGTGAATCCGGAAGTACGGTTGGGCGTTGTCCACAGCCCCCAGAGTACGGAGTCGAGCTCCTCTACCCAGTGCGTGTCAGATTTCGTAAGTGACCGCACTAGTCTGGGTTTGATGCCGCTCATTATTGGACCGTTCGCTCATTCCCCTTGACCGTTGGTTTGAGGATGATAGACTGAAGCGTAATCGAGCTTAATGCCCATATTTTTGCACCATGATTTAACCTCGTCGGCCGTGAAGTTTGTGCCGTTATCGGTGATGATGCTGTGGGGGACACCGTAACGGTGTACTACCCCGGATATGAAGTCTATCACTGGTCCGGACTCTGCCGTTTTAACTGGCTTGGCCTCTATCCATTTGGTGAATTTATCCACCATAACCAATAGGTACCTTTGCTTGTGGGTTCCCCCTTTAAGGGGTCCAACCATGTCAAGCCCCTGCACATGAACGCCGGTTAATGGGTATAGTTCGAGGCGGTGGGTGGCATATGGCTCGATTAGCAAAGAGTGACAACCAACGCATCTTTGGACTAAGTCCCGAGCATCTGCCGGGCCATCGGCCAATAAAATCTCAGACGGAATGCCTTTCCTACAAGGGCCCGAGCTGCTGCGTGGTGTCCGCCCTAGTCCGCATGAATTTCAGCGAAGGTTTCGCCCTTCCTCTTGGAGATACACCTTTGAAGGACTCCGGTTGTGCTTTTCTTATAAAGTTCTCCCTCATGGACCTTGTAGGCTTTAGATCGCCGGACTATGCAACGGGCCTCATTTTAGTCTTCGGGAAGTTCCTGCCTAAGCAAGTAGGCTAGGAATGGTTCTGTCCACGGGGCGATTACTGCCATTATGTCGTGGGCTGAAGGTGTTATTTCGGCTGAATCGCCGGTTATGTCAGATTGCTCTGTGTCGGTTGGTGCGGCTGCTTCAGGTTTGTTATTTCCGGACTCCTCTTCCCATAGTACGGATGGCTTAAAGAGCCGTTCCAGGAAGATGTTTGGAGGGACAGCATCACATTTTGCGCCGATGCGTGCCAATATGTCGGCTGCTTGGTTATTATCCCGGGCTACGTGATGGAATTCAAGTCCTTCAAACCGAGCTGATATTTTTAGGACAGCGTTGCGATATGCTGCCATTTTCGGATCCTTGGCATCAAAGTCTCCATTTATTTGGGATATTGCAAGGTTTGAATCCCCGCGCACCTCTAGGCGTTGAATGCCCATGGAGATTGCCATCTGGAGGCCATGTAAAGGGCCTCAGATTCGCCTGCGTTGTTGGAGTCCGTGTACATTATCTGAAGTACGTATTGGACTGTGTCTCCGGTTGGGGACGTCAATACGACGCCAGCCCCCAATCCGGCCAACATTTTAGAGCCGTCGAAGTGCATAATCCAATGGGAGTATGCGCCATACTCTTTAGGGAGTTCGGCTTCGGTCCATTCAGCGACAAAGTCAGCCAAAACTTGTGACTTTATAGCTCGCCGAGGTTTGTAAGTTATATCGAATGGTAAGAGCTCAATGGCCCATTTTGCAATCCTGCCCGTCGCGTCACGGTTGTTTATAATGTCGTTGAGGGGTACTTCAGAGGCCACTGTTATCGAACACTCTTGAAAGTAGTGTCGGAGCTTCCGGGATGCCATGAACACCGCATACGCTATCTTTTGATAGTGGGGGTAACGGGACTTGCAGGGGGTTAACACAGTGGATACGTAGTACACTGGTTTTTGAAGAGGGAATTTATGCCCTTCTGTCTCTCGTTTGACGACGAGTACCGTGCTTACAACTTGATGTGTTGCCGCGATGTATAACAACATTGGTTCGCCCAGGTTGGGCGCAGCCAGGACCGGATTTGTTGCCAATATGGCTTTTATTTCTTCGAGTCCAGCAGTGGCAGCATCCGTCCACTCGAAGTGTTCGGTGCGCCTAAGGAGGCAATAAGAGGGGCAATGCCTTTTCTCCTAGACGGGAGATAAAGCGGCTTAGAGCCGCCACACATCCAGTCAATTTTTGTATTTGTTTGAGGTCTTTTGGAATATCTAGCTATGACAGAGCTCGGATCTTGGCTGGGTTTGCTTCAATTCCTCTACCGGATACAATGAAGCCCAGAGCTTTCGGTGGTACACAAAACGCATTTTTCGATTCAGCTTGATGTCTTATGCTCGAGGTTGTCGAATGTGAGCCTCAAGTCGTCTACTAGAGTTTCGGCGTGTTTGGTTTTGACGACTACATCGCTCACGATGCCTCTCTGTTTTTGCCGATCTGGGTGGCGGACAAGTTTGAATCATGCGCTGATATGTTGCTTGCGGCGTTTTTAAGTCCGAAGGGCATCGTGTTGAAGCGAATGGTCCATATGGAGTGATGAATGCCGTTGCGGCTTGGTCCGCTTCGCCATCTTGATTTGATGGTAGCGGAGTATCGTCAAGGAAGCATAATGAATCGTGTCATGCGGTAGCGTCGATTATCTGTCGATGCGGGGAGAGGAAGGGATCCTTTGGGCGTGCCTTGTTGAGGTCTTTAAAATCGACACATAGGCGCCGAGATTTGTCCTTCTTTGGTACCATTACCAGGTTTGCTAGCCAATCCGGATGTTTGATATCTCGATGAATCCGGCTTCCAATAGTTTGGCTAGCTCTTCTCCCATTGCTGTCTTTTGGGTTCGAAGAATCGTCGAAGAGCCTGTTTGGTCGCTTGAATCCTTTAGGATGTTTAGGCTGTGTTCGCCAATCTGCGTGGGATTCGGGCATATCTGAATGGTGCCAAAGTAAAATGTCCCTATTTTCCCGAAGAATTCTCGCGGGCGGTGTCTACATCAGGGTTCAACTGTGCCCCGATGGAAGCCGTCTTTGTCGGGTCCGTTGGATGGACCTGGAATTTTACTATTTCGTTCGCTGGTTTAAAGGAGGTGGACTTGGATCTCTTATCGAGTATCACATCATCCTTATTCACGATGAGCGCAGCCGGTGAGTTCTTCTGCCGCTAGGGCTTGGATAGTGCCTCGAGGCTAATGCGGCTGTCTTGTTTTTGGCGCGGAGTGCTATGTCAAGATCACTAACGAGAGTGATTATTCCGCCGGGCCCGGGCATTTTGAGCTTCATGTACCCGTAATGGGGTACGGCTTGAAAAATTGTGAATGCCTCTCGTCCTAATATAGCGTGATATCCGCTGTTGAACGAGGCCACTTGGAACGTGACTTCTTCGGATCTGTAATTGTCCGGCGAGCCGAACACCACATCAAGTGTGATTTTTCCGGTGCAGCGCGCTTTCCGGCTAGGGATTATTCCTCTGAAGGTTGTGCTGCTTCGCTCAATGCGGCTCCAGTCTATTTCCATTTTTTGAAGAGTTTCCTCGTAGATGAGGTTTAATCCGCTGCCGCCATCCATGAGGACCTTTGTAAGTCGAAAGCTGTCCACTATTGGACTAAGTACCAGTGTGGCTGGTGCTCGGGCTGTTCGGAATTTTAGGTTCGTCGCTGGCGTTGAAGGTGATGGCTGTGTCGCTCCATGGATTTGTTGTTGCTACTTGGTAGACTTCGGCGAGGCTGCGGATTGTTCGTTTCCGCATATTATTTGATGCGAAGGTCTCGAAGACTGTTGATACCATACCGGTATTGTTGGAGTGGTTTTCCAGGGCTAGAAGCTTCTCGCCACTTTTGGCCACCTGCCGTAATATCCAACATGCTCGAAGGCTATGTGTTGGGGTGGCGCCCTCTGTACTGTGAATTTTACAGGGTCCGCTAAGCCACCCCTCCAATACGGTTCCGTGCCCTTGATGGGGTTTTTGCTTTTTGGTTTTTGTATCTGGTGCCTGAGTGTAATGCACCCTTTTGTTGCGGACTAGGGTTGGGGCCGGATTGTCCCAAAACTTATTTTCGGTTTTCCGGAAAATCTCCATCGCATAGTACTTTCGTACTATGGACGCCAGGTTGGCGAAGCGTGTAATTTCACGACGGCTGATGGCGTTCAAGATTCCCTCGTCCATGCAATTATTGCAAAAAATTGAGATTGCGTTTTCCTCTCGGCAGTCCTTTATCCTGTCCATAACTAGGAGGAATCTGGCCCAGTAGTGATGTACTGTTTCAGCGGGCTTTTGCCGGATTAGAGATAGATCGCATATGTCTGGGCGAGTGGGTGGAATTAAGTTCGGAACCCTACCCATCTCAAGGCTCAAAGGCCGAGAAGTTTCCCAATTTGGAAGCTTGGATTGCTGGACGTTGTCCAACGAGTCCGGTCCGATGCCTGACTTTAAGTTCAACGCTTGATCGAAGTCCGTCCCTCCGCGGGAATCCGGCATGGAGGGTTCGGGAGCCCGGACATGACTAGTTTTCAATACAGGAGAAGAGTCGCAGCATTGTTCCTCTACTACTGCAACGTGGTGGGTGACCTAGGGAGAGTTAATCTCTCTCAGATTGGTTTTGAACCCAATCTGATTATAGTCTGTAGCGACTTCCAGGGCGGCGATGCGATCCAAGAGCTCGTTTATGGACTAGAGCTCTATTGGATCCAACCGCTCGGCGAATTCCGAGCTGACGTGAAGATTGCTTTTGACGACTTGAAAGGTCATTGTCGAAGCGGTGGCCGGACAGGCGGTCATAAGAAAACCACCTAGCCCGACAGTTTGGCCGGCGGCCAAGGCTCCTTTGGCGAAAATACCGTACTTGAAGACGGGAGGAGGCATCCTTCCTATCGGTGACGGCACAGAGGAACTCTCAATGAAAGCACCAATGTCGGTGTCAAAACCGGCGGATCTCGGGTAGGGGGTCCCGAACTGTGCGTCTAGGCGGATGGTAACAGGAGACAAGGGACACGATGTTTTTACCCAGGTTCGGACCCTCTCGATGGAGGTAAAACCCTACTCCTGCTTGATTGATATTGATGATATGGGTAGTACAAGAGTGGATCTACCACGAGATCAAGGAGGCTAAACCCTAGAAGCTAGCCTATAGTATGATTGTTGTAATGGTTGTTGTCCTACGGACTAAAGCCCTCCGGTTTATATAGACACCGGAGAGGGCTAGGGTTACACAGAGTCAGTTACAATGGTAGGAGATCTACATATCCATATCGCCAAGCTTGCCTTCCACGCCAAGGAAAGTCCCATCCGGACACGGAACCCATCCGGACACGGAACGGAGTCTTCAATCTTGTATCTTCGTAGTCTTGGAGTCCGGCGGATGATGATAGTCCGGCTGTCCGGACACCCCCTAGTCTAGGACTCCCTCAATGGGCCTTTAGCAAATAGAAATACTGATCGGACCTCAAGCAGGCCCAAAAGCACAGGTCCAGTTGACAGGCCGGATATGATATGGGCCATAATTTAGCCCAAAGGCTCTTAAAGGGTCAGATCTGATCTGGGCCGTAATATGGCCCATAACATGGTAGGCTATTAACGGGCCGGATCTCATATGGGCCTTTATTAGGCCCAAAACATGGCAGGCTGTTAATGGACCGGATCAAATATGGGCTGGCATTTGGCCCAAAACATGGCAGACAGCTAACGGGTCGGCCCACTAGTGTCCTCAAAATCTTGTGGGCCTTTAGCTGGGCTGGCCCATTATGGTCTGCAAAATCTTGTGGGCCTTTAGCTGGGATAGCCCATTATGGTCCGCAAATCTTGTGGGCCTTTACTTGGGCCGGCCCATTTAATCTTTCGGGGCCACTTTTGGGCCGGTCCATGTGTCAACATATCATAGGCGCATCTCGCCCATTGGATGAGTGACACCTGTGCCAACACGAAGCTGGCACGTGGTTCTATCAGCCAATGAGAATTTTACATGTGGAAAATCGGCATTGCTCGTGGCTATTAGCGGGTTATCAGATCCAAAACCAGACCCGATAGCTTATCGACAACCCGTTATGGTGGATGCCACGTGTTGGTCACCCTTGACGAAAGCACTTCCATGACGCGGCATTTATCATCATGGAAGTGGACATTTCCATGATGATAATTTTGGTAATGTCGTGGAACACTTCCACGACAGCACAGGTATGACTATCTTGATTCTATCATAAAATCGTCATGGATGTACATGCATGACAGAAAATGTGACCTACTGTGACAAATACGTATCATCACATAAGTGTAGTTTTTTGGGTCTTTTACATCTGTGTCCCTAACTCGAACCACTACTCACATTTGCCGCTAATTCAAAAGCCTGCTCAAAAATGCCCCTCCGCCATCATGTTCCCTTATAGAATTGCCCTTCCATGTCGTTTCCGTCCAGTCAAGGCTATTTGACTGGTAAGCGGGCGTTTCTTTGACATTTTTGCCCCTTCGTCCTTACAACTGGGCCCAAGTCACCGGTTCACTCTCTCCCCGTCTCATTCTCTCGCCCGAGCCGCACCCTCTCTCTTTCTCCCCCAAATCGCCTCCCGCTGTAACCCTAACCCTAGCTCGCTCGATCCGGTCGATCCCAACTCCTAAGGCTCGATCTACTGATGGCGGCCACGGTGGAGCTTCGGATTTGACTCTGTGTCGCACTCTACTATGGCATGAAGGAGACACAGGCGACGGGATGGATGGGGACAGCAGTTGCGGCGGCGACGAACGAGGGAGCACACTGCAGCTACAGAAGAATGCTTCGGCGGGGTAAGTATCTCTTGTGATCTACTGCAGTCTCACGCCATTTGTACTTCGATTTGTTCTTGTAGTTTAATTTCTTGACCTAGTTCATAGTGCTCATGGCGTTGGGATCTGTCTGTTTTCCATGGTCATCGTAGGATGGACCCCGATAGAGCAGTTGGGATGGATTGTAGAATGGAAACCACACTTCTAGCTAGTGCTGGCACAAAAGCATCCAACACAGGATTCTCGTTTCCTTTTGTTGCTGACAATCAATGGACTTTCAATCAGCTTAGATCTGCCATAGCTGCTAAATATCCATGGGGTCTATACGATGCAGTGGAATTCAGGTACTGGGACATTGACAAATCAGCATGGGTCCCTGTCCAGTGTGTCGATGAGCTTGGTATCATGTTTGCAATACATGATTCTTTCCCTGCTAAACTAGAAATCAATGTCATACAAAGGGAGAGAGGAGAGCCAGAGAGCGGAGGAACAAGATCTCAGTCTAGGTCTATAGGTAAAGGTAGAACTAGCCAATCAAGGGGCAGAAAAACAACAGCTCATAGTGGAGGCAGCAGTTCCATGCAGGCACCAAGAACACCTACTATAGAAGTTCCTAGGCATGCAGGTCCCTCTCAAAATAAAGATTCAGATGACCCATACACTGAAGAGGGACTACCAGATGATTGGCCAAGTGATGATGAGGATCAAAGGTTGTTTCCACAGTTTGTAACAAGGAAGAAGGGCAAGGAGAAAGATGATGAGGGGGAAGATTATGTTCCACCCCCTGAAGGCATGTTTGGTGAGGTAGGTGGAGATGAGAAAGAGGAGGACAATGACATGGGGTACTCTGAAACATCTGATGAGGAAAGACCAGATGTGCAATACAATAGAGATGATCCTTCTTTGAAAGGGGGAACAATGTTTTCCAGTGCTTTAGACTGTAGAAATGCCCTTGCAACCTTCTCAATAAAGACTCAAAGTGAATTTGTGATAGACAAGAGTGACCGTACTAGGTTGACAGTGCATTGTGCTTATAAGAGGTGTCAATGGAGGATGCATGCCTCCTTAATGAGACACAGCACACTATTTCAGGTATTAAATATAGCAAATAATAGTGCATCTGTAGTTAGCAGCATTGATACTGTATTTTTTTGTTTGTTGCAGCACATAGGTTCTGACATGTTTCTAAACTATCATGAATGCAGGTTAAAGTGAACAAGACTGCTCATACATGTCCCAGTGTGAACAGGAGGAAAAGATTGAGGTCAGCTAAGAGTAGATGTGTTGCTGATGCTGTGAAGACCTGGATTTTAGAGGATTCAGAAGTGGGACCAACAGAATTGCTGAAAAATTTGAAGAAGAAGTATGGCTTGGCAGTTTCATATATGAGAGTATTCTATGGGAAGCAAATGGCACTTGACAATATCTATGGTAAGTGGGTTGACTCTTTTCAGTTATTGTATACCTTCAAAGCAGAAGTGGAGAAAGCATCTCCTGGCAGTGTAGTTAGCATTGATAAACACACTGTACAGTACAAACTGAATGGGAAGAGTAGACAGAAAGAGTGCTTTAGAAGAGTATTTGTTTCTTTGAAAGCATGCTGGCAAGGGTTTTTGAATGGGTGTAGGCCTTATCTTGCAGTAGATGCCACTGCATTGAATGGCAGTTAGAGGGCAACTAGTTAGTGCATGTGCTGTGGATGCTTGCAACTGGATCTTCCCAGTTGCATATGGAGTTGTAGAGGGTGAAAATATAGAGAGTTGGACTTGGTTTTTCCAGAATTTAAGAGAGCTTATAGGACACCCACCAGGTCTTGTTATCCACACTGATGCATGCAAAGGCCTGGAGACTGCAGTGGAAGACTGGAAGCTGTGTTCCCAGGTGTGGAGCACAGAGAATGCATGAGGCATTTGGCTGCAAATTTCACAAAAAAGTTTAGAGGAAAATTCTTTGATGAAAATTTATGGCCCTGCTCATTGACATACAGCATAAAGAAACACAACTACCATCTTAGGCAGTTGCACAGTAAGGCTGGTGTGAAAGAGTACTTAGAGGATCATCACACCAAGCTATGGGCAAGGTCACTGTTCAATGAAATGTGCAAAATAGATTTTGTTAATAACAATCTAGCTGAGTCCTTCAATTCAAAGATTAGAAAATGGAAGGGTGTACACATTGTGGACTTGCTAGACAAAATAAGACAATTTATAATGGAAAAGTTTGATCTCAGATAGCAGATTGCAGCTGCTACATTCATTGGCCACATCATAATCCCCGAAGTCATGAAAATGCTTCATGCAAAATCTAAGGACCTTGATATGGAGATAGTGAAAAGAAGCACATATGAGGCAGAGATCACAGCAGTTGACAAGGAAAAGAGAGTGGAGATATCTAGTAAATTTGGAAACTAGGAATTGCAGTTGTAGAAAGTGGCAGTTAACTGGACAACCTTGCATACATGCTTGTATTTTATTACTTCGATGAGAGGCCCAGTAAGTGAGATTGATCAGTATGTACATGAGTACTTTTCTGTTGCTAGGTTCAATGCTACTTATGCTGAAAATTTGCCTGCAATGGAGGGCAAACAACAGTGGGATGTGGTGGACCCTGGGTTTAAATTGTCCGCTCCATTGCAAAACAGGGCCCCTGGTAGACCTAGGAAGACAAGAATTAGGGCAAAATCTAAGGGAAAAGGACTTGGAGGAAGGATAAAGAAATGTGGCAGGTGTGGAAGGCTTGGGCATCGTGCCACTCACTGCAAGGAATCCATTGACCCAGCTTTTGGGGAAGAAGAGCACTAGGGGCTGAAAATGCAACAGATGAACCTTTAGATGCTAAAACTGATGCTGAAAATGCTACAGAGGTGGAAACTGATGCTGAAAATGCTACAGAGGTGGAAACTGATGCTGAAAATGCTAAAGAGGTTGAATCTGATGCTGCCATTGCTACAGATGCACCAACAGTGTCATCGGCTATAAGGTGCAATTGCTACAGATGTTCTCGTTTCAATTTTTGCATCATTTAATGTTCTCATTTCCTTTTTTGCTTCATTTAATGTTCTCATTTCAATTGTAGCCCAAGAAAGAACTACAAAAAGGCAGCTGACAGAGGGATGTCACCAGCCAAGAAGAGGCTCAAGTATGCACCAGATCCTACAGTAGGATCTGTAACTGGAAGCAACCAGCTAAGCAAAGAAGTGAGCAAAACTGTCACCACAAGGAGGAGTTCAAGGCTCTTAACTAACCCAGCTTGCAACACCAGGAGCAAGAAGATGAAAGATCTGTGAACTTGTTAGCTGCTATGTTAAGTGTGTTGTTTTTGTTGTTTAAGGACTATTTGTGAACTTGTTAGCTGTTATCTTAAGTGTGATGCTGAAACTATGAACTTATGTAATGTTGAACTTGTGAGATGCTATCTTGAATGTGCAATGCTATTATGAACTTATGCTATTTGTGAGATGCTATCTTGTGAGCTGCTACTTTTAAATATTTTGTGAGCTGCTACTTTTAACATAACAGATCATTTGGTTAGTTGCTAGTTTCATTTGAGATGCTACTTTCAAAATGCCAAGCAAGATTCTTCAGTCATTTCCAAATAGAAATATCACATCATTCCCAAATCACAACATTGTTCTGGGATAATACATTCCCAAACTAAGCTCCATCAAAGCATACACTACAAACAGAAATCCATTTAGTATGGATTATTAGACCACCCAGAAACGAATGTGGCCAACATGCTAAAACCAAGAACTATGATAAATCCCCAGGCTTGCATAACCTCGTTCCTCTTCTTCATCTTTAGCTTCAGTTTGTTGTTCTTCTCGGTTAGATACATCACCCTCCTCTCTAAATAATGAGCTTGTAGCCAGCTCTTCTCCAATCCTACATGAAGCTCCTCAAATGCACGACCAACATGTTCGGTCGATGGCGGGTCAATCCAGACAACCCAATCACATTCATCAGGAAGCTGCAAAATCAATGATCGAATTAGAAAGAGGAGAAAGAGCAGAATCAAGTCAAGCATTGAGAAGCAAAAACACTTACATCAAGAGGGCAGCCGAGAAACCTTCTGCTGGAGCTTGCTTCTCCCCAGACGACACGACGAGCAGGAATAAGCCCGTGGCCAGGGCATCGCCGCGACGACCGAACCTCAAGGCCACAGAGTGTCAGATCGGGGATGTAGAACTCCGATTGAAACTGAACTATCCTGATGCCATCAACCTATCAGCAAAGGGCAACCCAAATTGATGAACCCTAATTCCGCAATATCGCCCAAATCGACCCTGAAACTTACACTGGCGGCCATCGACGAGGTCGTAGAAGACATGCCCGCCGTGCCCGACGTACCCATCGCTCACCACACCGTGCCTGACCTGCCCCTCTCTCTTCGACCGCGGCGGAAATGCCCGATCCAGTTCTTGCTCAAAAATGCCCCTGTCGTCGCGAGGAAGAAGAAAGAGGGAAGAGAGAGTGAACCAGTTAGTTGGGCCCAGATGTAAGGAAGGAGGGGCAAAAATGACAAATAAACGGCATGTTAGCGGTCAAACAGCCTTGACTAGATGGAAACGGCTCGGAGGGGCATTTCTATAAGGGCACATGACGGCGGAGGGGCATTTTTGAGCAAGCTTTGGAATTAGGGGTATATCTGATTAGGTGGTTCGAGTTAGGGACAAAAATGCAAATGGCCCATTTTTTTGTAGTGATTGCGTGTGCGTAGAAAAAATTGTTTTCCATGTAACGTTTCCGAACAGTGGCATCCGAGCCAGGTCTATGCGTAGATGATATGCACGAGTAGAACACAAAGAGTTGTGGGCAGTGATAGTCATACTGCTTACCACCAATGTCTTATTCTGATTCAGCGGTATTGTGGGATGAAGCGGCCCATACCAATCTTACATATCCACGCACATGGACCGGTTCCACCGAAAGACATGTAACTAGTTTTGCATAAAGGTGGCTGGCAGGTTTCTGTTTCTCCTACTTTAGTTAAATCGAATTTGACTGCTACCGGTCCTTGAAGAAGGTTAAAATAGCAAACTTGACGAAACACCGTTGTGGTTTTGATGCATAGGTAAGAACGGTTCTTGCTAGAAGCCCGTAGCAGCCACGTAAAACTTGCAACAACAAAGTAGAGGACGTCTAACTTGTTTTTGCAGGGCATGTTGTGATGTGATATGGTCAAGACATGATGTGATAAACATTATTGTATGAGATGATCATGTTTTGTAAGATATCTAACAACCGGCAGGAGCCTTATGGTTGTCTCTTTATTGTATGAAATGCAAATGCCATGTAATTGCTTTACTTTATCACTATGCGTTAGTGATAGTTGTAGAAGCAACAGTTGGTGAGATGACCACGACGCAATGATGTAGATCAAGGTGTCGAGCCGGTGATAATGAAGATCATGATGATGCTTGGAGATGGATATTGAAAGCACAAGATGATGATGGCCATATCATGTCACATATTTTGATTGCATGTGATGTTTATCTTTTATGCATCTTATTTTGTTTAGTACGACAGTATCATTATAAGATGATCCCTTCACTAAATTTCAAGGTAAAAGTGTTCTCCCTGAGTATGCATCATTGCTACAGTTCATCGTGTTGAGACACCGTGTGATGATCGGGTGTGATAGACTCTACGTTCACATACAATGAGTGTAAGACAGTTTTACACATGCAGAATACTTGGGTTAAACTTGACGAGCCTGGCATGTACAAACATGGCCTCGAAACACTGGAGACCGAAAGGTCGAACGTGAATCATATAGTAGATATGACCAACATAGAGATGTTCACCATTGATGACTACCCCATCTCACGTGATGATCGGACATGGTTTAGTTGATTTGGATCGCGTATCATTGAGATGACTTGAGGATGTCTATCTAAGTGGGAGTTCTTAAGTAATTTGATTAATTGAACATAATTTATCATGAACTTAGTCCTAATAGTATTTTCATATCTATGTTGTAGATCAATAGCTCGCATATAGCTCCCATGTTTTATTTTTTATACGTTCCTAGAGAAAAACTAAGTTGAAAGATGATAGTAGCAATGATGCGGACTGGGTCCGTGATCTGAGGTTTATCCTCATTGCTACACAGAAGAATTATGTCCTTGATGCACCGCTAGGTGATAGACCTATTATAGGAGCAGATGCAGACATTATGAACGTTTGGCAAGCTTGATATGATGACTACTTAATATTTTAGTGCGCCATGCTTTATGTCTTAGAACCGGGACTTCAAAAATGTTTTGAACGCCATGGAGCATATGAGATGTTCCAAGAGCTAAAATTGGTATTTTAGACTCATGCCCGTGTCGAGAGGTATGAGACCTCTGACAAGTACTTTGCCTACAAGATGGAGGAGAATAGCTCAACCAGTGACCATGTGCTCAGAATGTCTGGGTACTACAATCGCTTGAATCAAGTGGAAGTTAATCTTCCAGATAAGATAGTGACTGACAAGAGTTCTCTAGTCACTATCACCAAGCTACTAGAACTTCGTGATGAACTATAATGTGCAAGGGATGACAAAAGCAATTCCCAAGCTCTTAGTGATGCTGAAATCAATGAAGGTAGAAATCAAGAAAGAGCAGCAAGTGTTGATGGTTAACAAAACCACTAGTTTCAAGAAAAAGGGCAAGGGGCAGAAAGGGAACTTCAAGAAGAACAGCAAACAAGTTGCCGCTCCCATGAAGAAGCCCAAAGCTAGACCCAAACCTAAAACTGAGTGCTTCTACTGTAAAGGAAATGGTCACTGGAAGCGGAACTGCCCCAAATACTTGGCGGATAAGAAGGATGGCAAAGTGAACAAAGGTATATTCGATATACATGTTATTGATATGTACTTTACTAGTGTTCATAGTAGCCCCTGGGTATTTGATACCGATTTGGTTGCTAAAATTAGTGACTCAAAACAGGAGTTGCAAAATGAACAGAGGCTAGTTGAAGGCGAGGTGAAGATGTGTGTTGGAAGTGATTCCAAGGTTGATAAGATCACCATCGCATACTCCCTCTACATTCAGGATTTGTGTTGACCATAAATAAATGTTATTTGATGTTTGCGTTGAGCATGAATATGATTGGATCATGTTTATTGCAATACGGTTAATCATCTAAGTCAGAGAATAATTGTTGTTCTGTTTACATGAACAAAACATGGTCATACACTGAATGTAAATGGTTTATTGAATCTCGATCGTAGTGATACACATATTCATAAACTTGATGCCAAAAGATGCAAAGTTGATAATGATAGTGCAACATACTTGTGGCACTGCCGTTTAAGTCATATTGGTGTAAAGCGCATGAAGAAACTCCATGCAGATGGACTTTTGGAATTCATTTGATAATTACGAACCATGCCTCATGGGCAAGATGACTAAAACTCCATTCTCCGAAACAATGGAGCGAGCTAATGACTTATTGGAAATAATACATACTGATGTATGCGGTCCGATGAGTACTGAGGACGCGGCGGGTATCGTTATTTTCTCACCTTCACAGATGATTTAAGTAGGTATGGGTATATCTACTTGATGAAACACAAGTCTGAAACATTAGAAAAGGTTCAAAAATTTCAAAGTGAAGTAGAGAATCATCGTAACAAGAAAATAAAGTTTCTACGATCTGATCGCGGAAGCAAATATTTGAGTTATGAGTTTGGCCTTCGTTTAAAACAATGTGGAATAGTTTCACAACCCACGCCACCTGGAACACCACAGAGTAATAGTGTGTTCGAACATCGTAGTTGTACTTTATTGGATATGGTGCGTTCTATGATGTCTCTTACCGATTCACCACTATCGTTTTTGGGTTATGCATTAGAGACAGCCGCATTCACATTAAATAGGACACATTCTAAATCCATTGAGATGACACCGTATGAACTGTGGTTTTGCAAGAAACCTAAGCTGTCATTTCTTAAAGTTTGGGGTTGCGACACTTATGTCAAAAGGCTTCAGCCTGATAAGCTCGAACCCAAATGGGAGAAGTGTGTCTTCATAGGATACCCTAAGGAAACAATTGGGTACACCTTCTACCACAGATCCAAAAGGCAAGATCTTTGTTGCTAAGAATGGATCCTTTCTAGAGAAGGAGTTTCTCTCGAAAGAAGTGGGTGGGAGGAAAGTAGAACTTGATGAGGTAATTGTACCTTCTCTCAATTTGGAAAGTAGCACATCGGAGAAATCCGTTCTCGTGATGCGTACACCAACTAGAGAGGAAGCTAATGATGATGATCATGAAACTTCAGATCAAGTTACTACTGAACCTCGTAGGTCAACCAGAGCATGATCCGCACCAGAGTGGTACGGTAATCTTGTTCTGGAAGTCATGTTACCAGAACAAGACGAACCTACAAACTATGAAGAAGCGATGAGCCCAGATTCCGATAAATGGCTTGAGGCCATGAAATCTGAGATAGGATCCATGTATGGGAACAAAGTGTGGACTTTGATGGACTTGCCCGATGATCGGCAAGCCATTGAGAATAAATGGATCTTCAAGAAGAAGACAGACGATGATGGTAATGTCACCATCTACAAAGCTCGACTTGTTGCGAAAGGTTTTCAAGAAGTTCAAGGAGTTGACTATGATGAGACCTTCTCACCCGTAGCGATGCTTAATTCAGTCCGAATAATGTTAGCAATTGCCGCATTTTATAATTATGAAATCTGGCAAATGGATGTCAAAACTGCATTCCTTAATGGATTTCTTAAAGAAGAGTTGTATATGATGCAACCAGAAGGTTTTGTCAATCCTAAAGGTGCTAACAAAGTGTGCAAACTCCAGCGATCCATCTATGGACTGGTGCAAGCATATCGGAGTTGGGATATACGCTTTGATGAGGTAATCAAAGCATATGGTTTTATACAGACTTATGGTGAAGCCTGTATTTACAAGAAAGTGAGGGGGGGGGCTCTGTAGCATTTCTGATATTATATGTGGATGACATATTGTTGATCGGAAATGATATAGAATTTCTGGGTAGCATAAAAGGATACTTGAATAAGAATTTTTCAATGAAAGACCTCGGTGAAGCTGCTTACATATTGGGCATCAAGATCTATAGAGATAGATCAAGACGCTTGATAAGATTTTCAATGGGTACATACCTTGACAATATTTTGAAGGAATTCAAAATGGATTTGTCAAAGAAGGAGTTCTAGCCTGTATTGTAAGGTGTGAAGTTGAGTAACACTCAAAGCCCGACCGCGGCACAAGATAGAGAGAGAATGAAAGTCATTCCCTATGCCTCAGCCATAGGTTCTATAAAGTATGCCATGTTGTGTACCAAACCTGTTGTGTACCTTGACATGAGTTTGGTAAGGGGGTACAATAGTGATCCAGGAGTAGATCACTGGACAGCGGTCAAAATTATCCTTAGTTACCTAAGAGGACTAAGGAAATGTTTCTCAGCTATGGAGGTGATAAAGAGTTCGTCATAAAGGGTTACATCGATGCAAGATTTAACATTGATCCAGATGACCCAGAGTCTCAATCTGGATACATATTGAAAGTGGGAGCAATTAGCTAGAGTAGCTCCATGCAGAGTATTGTACACATAGAAATTTGCAATATACATACGGATCTGAATGTGACTGACCCGTTGACTAAGCCTCTCTCATAAGCAAAACATGATCACACCTTAGTACTCTTTGGGTGTTAATCACATGGCGATGTGAACTAGATTATTGACTCTAGTAAACTCTTTGGGTATTGGTCACATGGCGATGTGAACTATGGGTGTTAATCACATGATGATGTGAACTAGATTATTGGCTCTGGTGCAAGTGGGAGACTGAAGGAAATATGCCCTAGAGGCAATAATAAAGTTGTTATTTTATATTTCCTTATTCATGATAAAGGTTTGTTATTCATGCTATAATTGTATTGATCAGAAACTTAAATACATGTGTGAATAGATAAACAAATATCGTGTCCCTAGTAAGCCTCTACTAGACTAGCTCATTTATCAAAGATGGTTAAGGTTTCCTAACCATGGACATGTGTTGTCATTTGATAACGGGATCACATCATTAGGAGAATGATGTGATAGACAAGACCCATCCATTTGCTTAGCATAATGATCGTTCAGTTTATTGCTATTGCTTTCTTCATGTCAAATACATGTTCCTTTGACTATGAGATTATGCAACTCCCGGATACCGGAGGAATACCTTGTGTGCTATCAACTGTCACAACATAACTGGGTGATTATAAAGATGCTCTACAGGTATCTCCGAAGGTATTTGTTGGGTTGGCATAGATCAAGATTATGAATTGTCACTTCGAGTATCGGAGAGGTATCTCTGGGCCCTCTTGGTAATGCACATCATAAGCTTGCAAGCAAATGACTAAGGAGTTGGTCATGAGGTGATGTATTACGGAACGAGTAAAGAGACTTGCCGGTAACGAGATTGAACTAGGTATGAAGATATCGACAATCGAATCTTGGGCAAGTAACATACCGATAGACAAAGGGAATAATGTATGTTGTCATAACGGTTTGACCGATAAAGGTTTTCATAGAATATGTAGGAGCCAATATGAGCATCCAGGTTCCGCTATTAGTTATTGACCGAAGAGGTGTCTCGGTCATCTCTACATAGTTCTCGAACTCGTAGAGTCCGCACGCTTAACGTTCGACGATATTGTATTATATGAGTTATGTGATTTGGTGACTGAATGTTGTTTAGAGTCCTGGATGAGATCACGGACATGGCGAGGAGTCTCAAAATGGTCGAGAGGTAAAGATTGATATATAGGATGATGGTATTCGGATACCGGAAGTGTTCCGGAGTGTATCGGGTATTTATCGAAGTACCAGAGGGGTTACCGGAAACCCTGGGGGGAATATATGGGTCATATGGGCCATGAGAGGGGAGCACACCAGCCCACAAGGGGTGGCGCCCCCCCCCCCTATGGCAGGAGGCCGAATTGGGAGAAGGAAAAAGGGGGTTCGGCCCCCCTTTCCTTTCTCTCTTTCCCCTTCCCTTTCTTCTCCGATGAAATATGGAAGGGAGGCGCCACTTAGGGAAACCACAAGTAGGATTCAGATCCTACTTGGGGAGCACCCTGGCTGCCTCTCCACTCCCTCCGACCTATATATATGTGGGGGGCGCCCCTAGCACACCCCAGACAATTGCCTAGCCGTGTGCGGCGCCCCCCTCCACCGTTTACTACCACGGTCATATCTTCGTAGTGCCTAGGAGAAGCCCTACGCGGATCACTTCACCATCACAGTCACCATGTCGTCGTGCTGACGGAACTCATCTACTACCTCGACACCTTGCTGGATCAAGAAGGCGAGGGATGTCACCGAACTGAACGTGTGCAGAACTCGGAGGTGTCGTACGTTCGGTACTCGATCGGTGGAGCGCGAAGTTCGACTACATCAACCGTGTTACGCTCCCGTTTACGGTCTACGAGGGTACGTAGACACACTCTCCCCCTCGTTGCTATGCATCTCCATGGATAGATCATTGCGTGTGCATAATTTTTTTTTTGTTTTCCATGCAACGTTTCCCAACAGATTGGGACAGTGAAAAATATTCCAGTGGTGCTTTTGATTTATCCACTGAATGGTTGAATTGCTTGTTTCTATGAACTGAGTTCACCAATAATGTGAAGTATGCTCAGGAAGAGCACTCGAGAACCACTTCTCTTCTCAAGCCCCAATAGCGTGTAGAAGAGAATTCCTTATAAAGAGGGTCCAACTCTTTCTCCACACGCGGAGTGGTACTAAACTTCCTACCACATGCCATGTCCTTTTTATACACTATAGAATCGAAGTCGCTCACATACACGAGCATACACTCACCTCTATGAACGCACACAAGCACACCCTATCACTATGAACCTCCGAGAGACTGGGCCGACACATCATCTTGAGATTGACGAAGTTGCCATAGACACCTTCGTCGTCGACGGAAACATCTCCTCACACGGAAGACGGAACGCACATCGCTGAAAGGCCTGAAATAAATCCAAAAAATGCAAGCATCAATGTCAAGTCTAGGACTTGAACTCTAGTGAGCCGAGATACCAGTGTACTCTAGCCATCCAACCACATGTTGGTTCGCCACCACATCTCTTGTCATGACACCGACATGGGCTCTCAGAGATTTTCTGAAATTGTTGGATGGGCCTAAAGCCCACCCTATATTTCAACATTGTGGACATACAAATTTATTTGTTGAGAAGATGGAGTTGTTTAAGCAAAGAAGTGAACAAACTCTAATGGGGGTACACATCAAAACTTCCGTTTGTCTAACATTTCTTAATCTATATAACTTACTCGAATCCCAAAGTTCGCTTATACATTAATTTCTTATTCTCATTCAAGGGTTTTAAATGTGTGCAAGTATGGTTCTCTCTGAAATATGTACTGCATTTGTTCTGTTGGGACTCGGAGACGGTTTTCTTCCGCAGAGCCTTAACCTCTAGCTCATGAGACCCTTATACGGATATTCAATTCGGTGGAATATGTTTCAGTGTGTGATGTTCGTGCCAAATTTCATCTTTTTCGGACATCTGAGGAGCTCATGATAAAAAAGACAAAATCGATCAAAACAGTAGATAAGCAGTAAACTTTCTTACATCCCCGAAATTTTGCTGAGAGCTACTGAAATGTTCAAATTTCACGAAATTTGGCACGGACTTCACGCACATCAGCATCTAGCATCACAAAAAAAAAATTAATTGTTTTTGAATTCTTTTACTATTTTAAATGAATTTACTGTCCACCTCGGATGCAGATGCACCCTTATATTCTTAAAATCCGATTGTGCAAGCTATCATGTTGGTCCCTTTTTAGAACACCTATGCAGCCACAGCAAAAAATTGTACTCCCTCCGTTCCGACTTACTTGTCTTCAAAATGGATGTATGTAGAACTAAAATACATCTAGGTACATCTATTTCAATGACAACTATTTCCGAACGGAGGGAGTAGATTGAATTCACCACATCCTCATTTTAACTAAACATTGGGGGGAGAATGCCCCGAGGATCCTTCCTCGTTTTTATACGACTAAACTCTTACTCTAGTGAAACTGCATGTTCTTATTTCAAATAACTGAAAATGCCATCAATTTTTTGAGGTGATCTTTCGGCGCAGCAAAGCACCCTACTGCTTAGTACTCGTAACATAAGCTACCCTGCGCTACCTGAAATTCCAAATCGAGGCTCAAAATAATCACCTCGGGATTCTAGTAGATCTTTGTGCCTTGCAGCTAGGCTTCCTTCGAGTCCAATCCTGATGAACATTTTCTTGAATAATCTCTCAAATCCATGTTTTCTTTTCGTCGTCTTCTTTTAGATGGTGTTTCTTTTCTATTGCTTTCTCTCATGTGCATTACATTTTGTCATGTGGTTTATAATTACACCTGACCTGTACACACCAGCATAGTTCTTGGCCATTTTGATCTTGGTAAATGTGACAAGTTAGAGAGCAGTGAAGGTTCCATAGACAGCAAAAACAAGGCCAAAGAGAAGGAAACCGTAGTCCAGCAGGCGTCGCCACAAGCTCATCGAAGACCCCACAATGCTGAGATGGAAGGCGGTAGGCAGCACGAAAGCGAGCAGAGCACACACCGTGCTCCCGACGAAGGCGATGAAGGCCCCAAATGCAGGCACGTACGATGCCACCACAGCAAGGATGGTCACCACCATGATGCGGCTTGCGTGCAAGGCTAACCAATTGGGGCCACCGACATTCTGTGAAAACTTCTGAAAGCACTGACTCGATCTGATTCTCGCCTCAACGATCTCATGGATCGGGTGCATCATGACCGGAAATGTGAATGCTAGTGCAATGCATAGGCCAATCTGTAAAATTTAAATCTTCCAACTGTTAGCTTGGTACAACCGTCATTACTTCAGCAAATTCAAATCGGATCACACCAAATAAGTTACAAAAAGTGGACTAACCTTAACTGCAGAAGAAGACCAGCTGTTGGGAAGATTAAGTGTTATGATGTCCTTGGTGGCTTCACCATAAGCCAAGTATCCGCACACTCCAAAACACGCATACACAAACATGATACATACAAGTGCTTGAGAAAGCACCCATTTGAATTTTTTCCGTTCCGCCATCGATGCTTCCAGTGCCAGAGTCATGCTGAACCCTTCAAAGCAGAAAAGTGCAACCCCAAAAGAGAAAGGTATCGCCCAAAGCCCATTAAAAGCACTTCTATCAGCAAATGGATGGTCGAAAAGCCGTATGTCCTCTTTGATAACTATGGCCATCGCTAGGACATTGCATGCATCTGCAAATATGCTGAAAGGTGAAAGGGAGGACAGCGAGCGAACGAAGGAGAGTGCAATTTGCATAGGCAGGAGGACGGCAAAGATGAAGCCATCTGGTGACATGAACTGGGTAAGCATGGAGTGGAGATTCTGAGCAATGAATATCAGGTAAGCAACAGAACCGCCGGCTTGAGAAAGGAAGATGAGGATTTCTGTCGAGCATCGACCGATTGTCCCAAAACACTTCTGACCCAAATCCCCGTATGTGTAGAGAACATCACATGGCTCTTCTGTTTCTTCCTCTTCCAGTTTATCTCTGCACTCCACCTTCAGATAGAAAATACACCAATTAAATTACACAGCTGAAAAATGGTAATGCATTCGTCAAAAGTAAAGTTGGTCAGTTTATAAGAGTAAAAGATTCGTCATAATGCACACAAAAAAAAATCACCATAAAAGTAGTGCCAATTATTGTGAACTAAGCCAAATAAAGTTCTTAGGCTTAGTCCAACTGAAAGCATTGAGCATGCTCAACGAGCAACAGAAAAAGTAGAATACACATGTTTAACCATTTAGGGCCTGTTCAGAAAAAAAAAAAATAACATTTGGCTCTCGGGGTCACATGTCCGCTTTAAAAAACAAAAAATGCACTCATCCCAAAAAATTCAAAATGAATCTCAAATGTAAATGACTCAATTTGAAGTTCTGAGAAAAACACAACAGATGGGTGAACTGTGGATAAATAACAAAGCAAAGTTTTCTTTCACAATGTGAAAACGGTATTCTAGTCTCTTTAGTTTTTTCTTAAACCCGGTTTGAATTCATCTTTACAAAAACTTGTTACATGACTCACTCTAATATAAAACTTTTTAACTCAGTTTTGAATATTTTGAAATAAAGAGATCATGCGATCCCAAGAGCCAAAAATCCACTTGTAGGAAAATACCTCATTTATTTTAATTTTTGCACGCATGGCAAATAATCATACTCATTAACAAAAATTTACACGTTGATATTTCATCTCGTAGATACATGTATGAGTTTTTTTTTTGTATATATGCACATTATTGTTCTTTCAGAAACCAACTAAAGGTAAAATCGTCCAAGACATGATACTTCCGGGGGAACAAAATAGCGTGCTATGACAAAATAGCGCAATCCTTAAAATCCAATATAGTGACGGTATATCACGTCATAGCGAACGATTGTCCACCGATTTCATTTAACGAGACATTGCTTAGAACCCTCTATTTTTTTCATTGGATACTTAAGGGGTTAAGCGAGCTCAAAAAAAAAAGATGAGAGAGGAACAGAGCCACACAAATAATTTGTGGGTAAACTGTATTTTCTGCACTACTAATGGCGATTGAGATCTTCAAATCATCACAATACTTGGAAGTTTAAGCACGAACGTCATCCAGTTTATCATGAACAGTTCACCCAATCTGCATATAGACAGAATGCATTGCAGCTCCAATATTCTTTGGCTTAAACCCAGATAATCAGCGGGAGAGAAACAAAAGAGTAAGATGCCAAGCAAATTTGGGTAGATACTGACGAGGAGGAGCATGCAGTAGAGCGTGGCGCAGCCGGCGGCGGCGACTCCAAGGGTTCCCGCGAGCCAGCCGGCGGCGCGGAAGGCGTAGGGCAGGCCCAGCACCCCCGTGCCGACGATGGACACCACCACGTTTCCCAGCGTCTGCGCCCACGTCGCTCCGCCGCCGCGCCCGGATCCCTCGGCGGCGGCGCCCCCGTCCTCCCGCGCCAGCAGCGGCGCCGCCTTTGCCTCCGCCATCCCCAGCAGCAATCGCGTACGTGTCGAGAGGGCAGAGATAAATTTGGCTTTCGGAGTTGTGTTTGGTGCGCGAGGCCGCGACACGTACGACTCACGAGGTATTATGTGTGCCGTGGTTTTGTCTTGGGCGTGAGTGAGTGACTGGGACGTGTAAAGCGCACCAGGGAAGCACACATTTCCCTAAAAAAAAGGAAGCACACATGATTTTCTGTCGTGATTATATGAAGTTTTTTTATGAGATGTGATTATACTCAAGTTGAGATTGATGAACTAGTATCAAAAGCGCACGAGGGAGGCACACGTGGATTTTCTGATTTGGTCTTTGGTTTGGTTGAGAGGGATATCGATATCTATATGTATATCTATATCTATATCTACTAGCAAAAGGGCATGTGCGTTGCAACGGGAGAAGCAACACAAATCCAAGCTTGTCCCTAGAGAGTCATATGTGTTACCACTTTCCCTCTTCGTCACCGTCGCCGAAGGTGATCAACTGTTTACTTTCGCAAGCACTGTCAAAAGAGTTCGTGCATGACAATGGACACAAATTAAATAAATATGTGCTTAGAAATATGAAAAATTGTAACATTCCTTGCATAGTTATTGCTCGCCTAACCGAAGAGCCCACATCTTCATCTTTTGCTATAATTCTCTCTCGACCTAACAGTCCCTCCAACTGCTAGTACCTCTGCTCAAAGACCTTGCATGTTCTTTTTCAGTGTGACATGTACTTCAAAATCATTTATAGTCTGTACAGGGATCACCATTACCCACATAAAAATCATAGAGCAACAGAAAATGCTACTTACTAAGTGTGATTGCATAAAGTTACCCCTATACTAAACCTCATGTTAGTGCATGTTACTGCTAATTATTTTTTTATCACACCCTCATGCATCAATAAAGCCAAAAGAACATCAGCTAAAAAACAAATAGAGAAGTAGAGAGAGTGGCGTTTTGGCTCCTAGGTGCATATGCACCCATTGTCGAAATACACATTTCGGAAAGTTGAAAAATTCGGAACAAAAATCCGGCGTGTATATCCGGACATTTTATGTGCGTTCACAAGGTTTCGGTGAAAAACGACGTTTTTTGTGGCTTGTGTAAAAAAAGACAAAGAAATGCATCGTGAATAGCTAGAATGAAGCATCAGAAATTGTCTTTTTTTATCACACGCCACAAAAAACGTCGTTTTTCACTGAAACCTTGTGCACGCACATAAAATGTACGGATATACACGCGGGATTTTTGTTCCGAATTTTTCAACTTCTCGGAATGTGTATTTCGACAATGGATGCATATGCACCTAGGAGCCAAAGGCAATTACTGATAGAGAAGTGAACCTATGTTTGTGAAAAAGAAAGCAAGATGAAACCAACATACAGTTCTTGATGTAACACATCTAATAACTGTAAATGTGAATAAAAGAGACAACATTGTGGAGAAGTGGGCAACATGAAACTCAAATTGGATTGTCAAAGCAATAAGTAATCTTTATTCTGCCCAAGAGAACTAAAGGGGATATTCCGCCATTACGTCAGTAGAGAAACATGTAGTTCCAGATGGGATCTACAAAATAATTTAAGATACAATCATAAATTAGCTGCGTCACAATGAGCCAAATTGGACACCGCAAAGACTTTGCACATCATAGCAAGTGCTTATTGTCTTCTCAATGGCAAATGTTTCAGCTACACGTGCACACAGATTGTAACTTAGTTGGTTTTCAGCTATGATGAGATGCCAAAACCAAGTCCAACCAAACTCATACACATGGTCTTCTAAAATAATGTGCATCATTCCTGGACGCGGGCAGAGCAAGCAGCCAACGGCAATGACCTCTGGCTACCCTCTATCGATGCCACCGTCGCTGTCAACCTGGGATACCTGACCGCTCAAAGCCATGCTGCATGACAGAGGAGGTAGACCGAGAGGACTTAATGTGGGTGTCGAGGCGGATCGGGGAGACTGCCGTGCTGGAGATGGCACATCACGAGCTTCGGCATGCTGCAACAAACATACATTACTAAGTATAAATACACAACAAAGCCAACATCACAAAAACAATAGGACAATATAATATTGTTGGAACAAAAGGTGTATCGATCATCAAATTTGTTTGACCTACAAACCAGCCTAGGAGAAGACCATCTATGTGAGAAAACCAAGCATCAACTCAGCTAGTGGGAAACTGAGCATAACATTGTAAGCAAGAAAAGATAAATAAGTAAACAAAATAAGTTATCCCGGCAAGCAGCCACTATGCGGCCCCTCTCATCACCACCATTCTGCTCATCTTTTTCCTCGGCCCCTCTACTGTCTAAAGTCTAAACAAAGTTGCAAGCTTTTCTGGAAACAAGAAAGCTTATCATATTTGCTTCAGAAGAAAAACCTTGAAATACCTCACCATTGCATAGGTGCAGTTTACAATAAAGCTAACCTGGTTTTACCAAATGGGAAATAAAGCCACAATCAGTAGATAAGCTAACAATTAACAACTATGAACAGATCATTGACGCTTTTCAAGTTGAAGTAGTAGTTCAGCACTACAATATCTGGTGGATTCAGAAATTATTTGGAGTTTTACATATGGTCTACTTCAAATAATTCAACAAAAAAGTCTAATTCTGTATTCAACACTGAACTTCTAACCCCGGCTCATCATATCGCTATTTTTTACTGCACTTCTAGGCAGCCTAGATTATATGTGGTACATGCGCATGCTATTCATATGGTCGTACCATTCAGCTAACAAAATGAATTAATTCATCTTGGAGATTTACTCCACCAAGCACAAATATTGAATGATGAATCAGACAACAAACTTTTATTTGATTAGGAGGCTACCTCTAGAGATAGTAGCACATGAGGACATGACTTATGTAAGGGCATATTTCACCCTATGTGGTTTTGGTGATTGATGACAATGCATTTGCGGACTAATCGTGTGCATTGAGCATTTCAGATATCTCAGGTCTAGGCACAAGACGATTCGGTGCCCCTCGGAGCCTAGTGAAGACGGTGTTTCTCTTCGTTTCTTTTCGGTGGATTTGAGTCGTAGGAAAGCCATACTATTAAGAGGGGTCCGCGTCGGAAAGGTTTGGGTGGAATCAACACATACACGTCTATTCCTTTGCACCACCTTTCCTTTGCTTCTCTAGAGCACCGACTGTTTATTCGTGTCTTTGCAAAATGAAGGACATCAAGTGGTAGTGTGTTGTGGCATGCGGTAGTACTGCTGAAGGGAGCAGTAGTACCGCAGCGGCCCACGGTAGTACCGGCCAAGGACGGGGTAGTACCGCGTGATGTGGTAGTACTGCTCCTTGGACGCGGTAGTATCGTGGCCTCTAGCCCAGCACAGTAACCCGCGCGAAGGGGCGGATGTAATTTTTTACATCCGCGCCCTACGCGGTAGTACTGCTCCCTGCATGCAGTAGTATCGTGTCAGATTTTTGCATAGATTGAAACTCAGCGGAAGTAGCTACGGATGTAATTTTATTCGTCCGTGCCTTCCTAGCCTCGACAAACCCTGCCTTGCGGTAGTACCGCAAGGGCGCGCGGTAGTACCGCTCCGGTGGTTCTACCGTTCGTTGCTTCAACGCAACAGGGGGGTCGTCTGGTTCCTGTCGCGCAAGTGGTAGTGCTGTAGTGCCTTGCGGTAGTACCGCAGGCCCTTGCGGTAGTACCGCATGTCATGGACTGGATAAGTGGGTAACGGTTGGATTTGTCCTCTCACTATATAAGGAGGGTCTTCTTCTCTGAGTTGACCACCTCTTCCATCCCTAAGCTCCATTGTTGCTCCAAGCTCCATTTTCGTCCGATCTCTCTCCCTAGCTAATCAAACTTGTTGATTCTCTAGGGATTGGTTGAGAAGGCCTCGATCTACACTTCCACCAAGAGAAATTTGATTCACCCCACTAATCCCTTGCGGATCTTGTTACTCTTGGGTGTTTGAGCACCCTAGATGGTTGACGTCACCGCGGAGCCATAGTCCATTATGGTGAAGCTTCATGATGTCGTTGGGAGCCTCCAATTAAGTTGTAGAGATTGCCCCAACCTTGTTTGTAAAGGTTCGGTCGCCGCCTCCAAAGGCACCAATAGTGGAATCACGGCATCTTGCATTGTGTGAGGGCATGAGGAGAATACGGTGGCCCTAGTGGCTTCTTGGGGAGCATTGTGCCTCCACACCGCTCCAACATAGACGTACTTCCCCTCAAAGGGAAGGAACTTCAGTAACACATCCTCGTCTCCATCGACTCCGCTCTTGGTTATCTCTCACCTTTACTTGTGCAAGCTTATATTGTGTTGTATCCTTTGCTTGCTTGTGTGCTTGTTGTTGTTGCATCATATAGGTTGCTCACCTAGTTGCATATCTAGACAACCTACTTTGATGCAAAGTTTAATTTGGTAAACAAAAGCTAAAAATTGTTAGTTGCCTATTCACCCCCCTGTAGTCAACTATATCGATCCTTTCAATTGGTATCAGAGCCTCGTCTCTTTATTAAGGACTTTACCGTCCGAAAAGTATGGTTGACACCATAGACAATGAGGAGGAGCACCCCGGTGTGAATCCTTCCTCGTCTACAGCCGATGGGGTATCCCCGGTCTCACGTGAGGAATTCAATGCGACTTTGGACACATTGAAAACCTCCATGACGACCGACGTCAAAGGCATGTTCAAGGAATTTCTTGATGGTCTTAATTTATCCACCGCACCGTTGGAAGTGGTCGCTCCCACTAACAAGGTGGTGGATGCTAACTCTGATAAGGGGGGAGCTTCTAGTGATAAAATTCCCTTGCCTAGTGGTAGAAGTGGAAATGACATCTTTGCCCATGTTGAACCACCTCTTACTTATGGAGGACCTGTACCCTCCACTCATTAAAATCATGTTGGTCCTCCTCCTAAGTTTGTGAAAAATGAGAATTTTGCCTCTTGGGTCTACCGTTTTAAACGTCATTTAAATCATAGTAACAATAACCTTTGGAGAATTACTGAGCAAGGTTTCTACCCGCATGACCCGAGCAACTTCACCCCTAGAGAAGCCGCGGATAATCAATTCAACGAGTCCGCTCTCTTCATTATTCAAGATGAAATTCCACCCGAAGATATTGCTCATCTCCAACCTTTCACCATGGCCAATGAAGCTTGGGAACATGTTTCCATTTACAAGGGAAGCACAAGCATTCAATGCTCCAACTATGAAGTGGTGCAAGATGAAGTCGATGAGTTTGCGATGAATGAAGATGAAGAACCTCGTGAGCTCTACCAGATATTAACCACTCTCATGGTCTCACTCTGAGATCATGGGAGCAAGGATACGGATGACAATTGGATCAAGCACAAGTTTCTCAAGGCCATGATGCCTTACCACAAGGCCATGTCATCCGTCATCCGTCAAAGGCCGGACTTTCATACTCTGTCCTCAAGTGAAGTGTTGGATGAGTTTGTTGCTATGAGAATCTTGGACAAGACTGCCGACAATGCGGTGATGCGCTCTCAACGGGTGAAGAAACTCAACCTTGCTTTAAAGGCCAAGGCTAGTATGGAAGAGGAGGATGAAGAGGAAGAAGAGGAGAGTAATCCTGAAGATACAAAATATGATTATCATGAGCACATGGCTCTCGCTTCAAGGCAATTTTGGAGCAATAAGAACTCAAGGCCCAACTTCAACAAGAACAACTCAAGTGGCACCAAGGGAAAGCAACGTGTGAGAAGATGTTATAATTGTGGCAATGTGAGCCACTTTGTTGGGGAGTGCCCTTACGAGAAGTGGGAAGACAATGGTGGCAAGCTTATCCGAAAAGACAAGGCCAAGTCCTTCCCCAACAAGAACAACTTCACCAAGAAGACTCCTCCCAAGGGGTTGGTGGCACAAGAAGAGTACAATGAGGATGATGATGATGATGAAGACGGTGAGGCGATGGCCATGGCCTCCGTTGCCATTGCCACAACTCCACGGGTGTCCCTCTTCGACTCACCCAACGAGAACATCACCGCCAAGTGCCTCATGGCCAAAGCCACTAATAAGGTAACCCCCAACATCAAAACTACCATCACTACTAATCCTTCATTGATGGATTGCATTGATGAAAGTGAGGGGTCTAAGGATGAATTAAATGAATTTGAGTCTTTTATGAGTAAGCTCAAGGGTAAATCCAAGAATCACTTTGTTGCTCTCTTGGAACAACTTGGTGAAGCCAATGACATGATCGAGGCTCACGAAGAAACCATCTCTAAGATGGAAGGACATAGTCATGACTATGCCGATGAGATATCAGATCTCTCTAATGCATCTGAGGAAGAGTGTGGTCATCATTTGGATCTTGAGGAGTCACACAATGATGATCATGCTAAATTAAAGAAAGATCTTGATCATGCTCTTGTTGTAACTTGTGTGCTCAATTCCGAGAAGGCTAAACTTGGGGTTGACCATGCTAGACTCAAGGAGGAGTTTGAGATACTTGAAAAGGCTCACAGGGCCTTGAAGGGTGCTCATGCTAGCCTCAAGGAGTCTCATGATCAACTCCAAGTGAAGCTAACCAAGGAGAAAGCCACTTTTCCTCATATGGTCTTAATTGATAATGCAAATGATACTAATCCGTGTTGTGAGCATGTGCATCTTGCGGAGGAGAATGCGAAGTTGAAGGAGCAACTTGAGAAAGGCCTTCTGTCTTGCATAAAAGGTGAGAAGAACCTCAACAATCTTTTGAGTAATCAAAAGGAAGTTGTTGGCAAGGAGGGAATTGGGTTTGCGCCCAAGTCCAAGAACAAGAAGAAGAATGACAAGGCCAAACAACCTCTTCCTTCAAGCAAACTTTTGTGAAGGAGGGAGAGGGTGCTCCTAAGGAAAAGAAGAAAAATAATGTGAAGGGTGGTGGTGTCAAGAAGGGCATTGCCACTCCTTCTAACAAAGCCGGCGACTTTAACCCTTCTTATGTGCTATGTCGTGCTAGTTATGGGCATGTCTATGCCAAATTTGTTGCTTCTCCTTATGAGTACATTGAATGGTCTATTTGAGTTCCTAAGACACTTGTTACTAACATCAAAGGACCCATTACTAATGGGTACCTAAAACCAAGCATTGATCTCTTGTAGGTGTTTGCTTCTGGTGGGGGATCATGGTTGCTCGATAGTGGAGCCACAAATCATATGACTGGAAGCAAGGACTTGGTGGTGGACGTGCACAAGGTCTCATATATGCCCACCAATGTCGAGTGGGGTGATGCTTCGTCTTCTAAGGTATTGGGTCTTGGCAAGATTGTCATTTCTCATGATCTCACGATCGAGAAAGTCATGCTTGTTGAGTCCCCTGCATATAATTTACTTTCCGTTCGTCAACTTGCAATCATGGGCTTTGCCACTTTCTTTGATATTGATACCGTGGCCCTCTTGTGGAGCAAGACTATTGAAGTAGCCTTTGTTGGGCATGTCGAGAACGGTCTTTATGTGATTACATTTTTGGAGCGACCCACTAAGACTGCGATATACCTAATGGCTAAAGTTGACGTGGGATGGCTTTGGCATCGCCGTTTAGCCCATGTCAATATGAGATCTTTGCAAAGTCTTCTCAAGGGGGACCATGTCCGTGGACTAAGGAATGTTAGTTTTGCCAAAGATCGTGCTTGTAGTGCTTGTATCGAAGGAAAGCTACATGAGAAGGCTCACCCTCCCACGACTATCATCTACTCGAAGAGACCCTTGGAGCTCCTTCACTTGGATCTCTTTGGGCCTCCATCCTTTGATAGCCTTGGGGGTAGGAAGTATTGCTTGGTGATTGTGGATGATTACTCAAGATACACTTGGATATATTTCTTCAAGAGGAAGAGTGAGACTCAACAAACCGTCATTGACTTTGCAAATGAATCTCAACATCAACACAATGCAAAGATCTCGACAATAAGAAGTGACAATAGCACCAAGTTCAAGAACTACACCTTGGATGAGTTTCTTAGTGATGAGGGGATCAAGCATCAATATTCCGCACCTTACACCCTTCAACAAAATGGTGTAGCGGAGAGGAAGAACCGGACGTTGATGGACGCGGCAAGGACCATGATGGCGGAGTTCAAGTCTCCCTACAACTTTTGGACCGAAGCCATTGTCGGATGTTGGGTTACGGCAGACCCTTAAGGTTCAAAGTCTGGGGTGCGCACGAAGATCTCTCCCCTACCGATCTACATCCGATCGCCTCGTGAGATCTAGGCTGAAAATGATGAACAACACAAGGGACACAAGATTTATACTGGTTCGGGCCACCGTTGTGGTGTAATACCCTACTCTGGTGTGTGGTGTGGTGGATTGCCTCAGGGGCTGATGATGAACGGTACAAGGGAAGAACGGCCTCGCGAGAGGCGTTCTTGAGCTGGTGCGACGAACTGCTTGTGTAAGTTCGTTCGCCTCTCTCTCTCTCTCTCTGTCTTCCCCAAAATCTGGATCCTTCTCTACTGTGGTGGCTAGTCCTATTTATAGAGACCCTGGGCCTCTTCCCAAATATTGAGCGGGAAGGGCGCCAACAATGGCCATTTCAAAGGGGAACATCTAGTACAAGCTATCCTGACTAAAGTTGGTCTTCGGCTGCCAAAAGCACTGGTGATGACGCCGTCTTGGGCTCCATGGTGACCTCCATCCTGCCGCTCCGCTGGTCTTGGTCTCGTTGCACTGAAATGGCAACCTTTGCCTGATGCCTCGGTACTCCACGCCTGTGCTTGCCCCCTTTGCACCAAAGAGGAAACAAGGACACTGCGTAGGCCCGCGCCCGCCTGGCGCCTTCCTGGTCTCGATCGTCGTGGCTTGCATCACGAGCACCTTGCGAGGTACCCTGCCTTGATCTCTCCGCCTCCTCGTGAGCCTACCTGGCGAGGCCGTCCTTGAGGAAGCCTTGTGTCGTCCGCCCCGCGAGGCTTGGCCCCTCGTGAGGGTCTTGTGTCTTGTGCTGATGAAGATGGGCCGTACTGGGCCACCACTTGAGCCACGCCGCAGGCCGCAGGCAGGCAAGTCTGGGGACCCCCGTTCCCAGAACACCGACAGTAGCCCCCGGTCCCAAGGCGCGCTCGGACTTGGCTTAGAGGAGAAGCGAAGGGGCAAGTGTTGGCGTTCTGGGAACGGGGGTCCCCAGACTTGCCTGCCTGCAGCCTGCGGCGTGGCTCAAAGGAGGCCCGGCACAACCCATCTTCATCAACGCAAGCTCAAGACCCTCGCGAGGGGCCAAGCCTCGCGGGGCGGACGACAAGGAGCTTCCTCAGGCACGGACTCGTCAGGCTGGCTCATGAGGAGGCGGAGAGTTCACGGCAGGGTAACTCGCGAGGTGCCCATGACGCAAGCCATGACAACCAAGGGCGCCAGTCGGGCGCCAGCCCGCGCAGTGTCCTCCTTTCCTCTTTGGTGCAAAGGGAGCACGCGCAGGCGAGAGTATCAAGCAAAGGCGCCCATTTCGGTGCAACGAGACCAAGACCGGCCCAACGGCTGGAAGGAAGTCATGGTGGAGCCCAAGCAGGCGTCATCACCAGAGTCTTTGCCAGGCGAGGACCAACTTTAGTCAGGATAAGTGTACCCGATGTTCCCCTTCAAAATGTCCAATTGTTGGCGCCCTTCCCGCTCAATATTTGGGAAGAGGCCCAGGGCCTTTGCCTATAAATAGGACTAGCCACCCCAAGGTAGAGGCAGCTTGATCCTCACCAAGAAACCAGTAGATAGAGCAACTGAACCCCTCCTTGCAGTTCATCACACCGGCTAAGAACAGACCCTCGCGAGGCTGTTCTTCCTTGTATTGTTCATCATCAGCCCAAGAGGCAATCCACCACACCACAGACTGGAGTAGGGTTTTACACCACAATGGTGGCCTGAACCAGTATAAATCTTGTGTCTCTTGTGCTGTTCTGTTTAGTAGTTTAGCTCCCCAGCGATTCGGCGAGGTGCGAGACGGTAGAGGGTTGAATCTCCGCACGCACCCCAGTGTTCGAACCTCAAGGGTCTGCCGGAACCCGAATTTCGACATTTGGCGCGCCAGGTAGGGGTGCGCCGGAATCTGCCTTCCGTCGCCTCGTTCTTCCCCGACCGCCGCAACCATGTCTGACGCTCGTCTGGCTCGCGCCGAGCGCCGAGCCGCCCTCGCCTCCCATGTCGCCCAGACGGCTCCCGTCGGCGGGCGCCCTCGTCGTTCCCGTCGCCCGCCGTCAACACCGCCACCGGCCCGGCGGGGAACGGGCAGCAAGCATCGCCCCTGCGCTCCCCAGCGACCTCTGGGGAGGAGCCGCGCAGCTTCTTCATCACCCACCCCATCGCGCCAGCTCCTTCGGTCGTCGCGGGCCTCCTGGGCGGCTCGCAGGCGCCACCCTCCAGCCGACACGTCAAGACATTCGTCCGCCGGGTCGGCGCCGCCTCCACGCGGCAGGGGGCTCCCTCGGGCCGGACGGAGCCGTCGGCCGGGCTGACCTTCGACTCATGGGACCACCCCACCAACTCGGCCAGCTCGAGTGCGCTCCCCATGCTCTGCACACCCACCATCTGCCAGGTGGCCATCACCAGGACCCTCATCGACGGTGGAGCTGGCCTCAACGTACTCTCAGTTGAGGCCTTCAACCTCCTCTGCATACCCCGGGAGCGGTTGCAGCCCAGCCGGCCTTTCTCGGGCGTAGGAGGCGGGTCATCCAGCTCCTTGGGACAAATCCGGCTTCCAGTGACCTTCAGCACCTACGACAACTTCCGCGCGGAACTGGTCGACTTCGACATCGCCCCCATCGGCCTCCCCTACAATGCCATCCTTGGCTATCCAGCATTGGCCAAATTCATGGCTGCGAGTCACCCGGGGTACAACCTCATGAAGATGCCCGGGAGCAGCGGCGTCCTCACCGTGCCCGGGGACACCGAAGGTGCGCTGCGAGTGCTCAAGCTCGCCCTCAAGATGGCGGCAGCGGCGCGGCCCGCCAATGCGGAAACCCCCAAGCCCAAGGGGGCTGCGCCGACCAAGAAGAAGCAGTTGTTCACCCAAGACAAGGCGGAGACCAAGCAGATACCTGTCGACGAGGACGGGTCCACAAACGCCACTTTCACCATAGGCGCCAACCTCGAGCCCGAGCAGGAGGAAGCCCTGGTCAAATTCCTGTGTGCAAACAAGAAATTGTTCGCCTGGGAGCCCGATCAGCTGGTAGGGATCCCACGGGGCGTAGTCGAGCATCACCTCAACGTGTGTCCCAACGTGCGTCCTGTGAAGCAGAAGGCGAGGAGGCAGTCCACCGAAAAGCAGGCCTTCATCATCCAAGAAACCCGCAAGCTAGAGGCCGCAGGGGTTATTCGCGAGGTCCGATACCCGGATTCGCTGGCCAACCCCGTGGTCGTGCCAAAGAAGGGAGGAAAGGAACGCATGTGTGTCAACTTCACCAACCTCAACAAAGCATGCCCGCAAGATCCGTTCCCGCTCCCTCGCATCGACCAGATCATCGATTCCACTACCGAGTGTGACCTGTTATGCTTCTTGGATGCCTTCTCCGGGTATCACCAGATCAAAATGGCGGTGGAAGACGTGGAAAAGACGGCCTTCCTAACCCCGTGTGGGGTGTACTGCTATACATGCATGCCATTCAGACTGCGCAACGCGGGGGCAACCTTCCAGCGGCTCATGCACATCACCTTGGGCCCGCAGCTCGGGAAGAATGTGAAGGCTTACGTCGACGACATCGTAGTGAAGTCTCGCGAGGCCAAGACCCTGATACAAGACCTGGAGGAAACCTTCGCGAGCCTCAACGCAGTAAGCCTGCGACTCAACCCGGAGAAGTGTGTGTTTGGAGTTCCCCCGGGCAAGCTCCTGGGTTTCCTCGTATCCCACCGAGGCATCGAGGCCAACCCAGAAAAGGTCAAGGCAGTCGAGGACATGAGCCCACCAAAGACCCTCAGGGAAATGCAGAAGCTCACGGGGCGCGTGACGGCGCTGGAGCATTTCATCTCCCGATTGGGGGAACGGGCGCTGCCTTTCTTCCAGCTGATGAAGAAAAAGGGGCCCTTCGAATGGACTGAAGAGGCCGACAAGGCGTTCCAAGATCTCAAGAGGTACCTAACAAGCCCTCCAGTGATGGTGGCCCCGCGCCCTCAGGAGCCCTTGGTACTCTACCTCGCCGCCACTCCCTACTCCGCTAGCGCAGCCCTGGTGGCAATTAGAGAGGAGCGTCGGGCCAAGACCACGGCAGCCACCCGAGCCAAGGCAAGGCTGAATCAAAAGGAACTCGTAGAAGCCACCACCGCGACTGAAGAAGATCAGCCGTCGCAGCAGAGCGCACCAGGGGCGGGAGAGGCCCTCCTTCCAAGCACCCAGCTTCTGGAAGCCCCGCCACCTCAGGAGGCACCACGGCTTTCGGAGGACGCCACCAGCACCGACGCCCCTAGCCTCGTCGAGCACCCGGTGTACTTTGTCAGCACAGTGTTACGGGATGCAAGGGCATGGTACCCCATGCCGCAGAAGCTCCTCCTCGCGCTACTGGTAGCTTCGCGCAAGCTGCGGCACTACTTCCAGGGTCACCCAATCAAGGTTGTCTCGGCATACCCCTTGGAGAGGATGCTCAGGAGCCCCAACTCAGCCGGAAGGGTCGCCGAGTGGAACATTGAACTGCAAGCATTCCAGCTCGAGTTCAGCACGACCAGAGTCATCAAGGGGGGCGCGCTGGCTGATTTCGTGGCCGAATGGACAGAGGCACCGGGCCTCAGGGCCGGCGAGGATCGATCTCTCTCCCCAGGAAGTGAAGCGACAGAAGGCTGGGTCATGTACTTTGATGGAGCATTCTCCAGGCAGGGCGCTGGAGCTGGGGCGGTGCTCATATCTCCCGCTCAGAACAAGCTCTACTACGCCGTGCAGCTCTGTTTCCAGCAAGGCGAGAAGGTCTCCAACAATATAGCGGAGTACGAGGGACTGATAGCGGGCCTGAAGGCCGCCGCTGCCCTGGGAGTGAAGCGTCTTACTATCAAGGGCGATTTGCAGCTCCTCGTCAATTTCTCCAACAAGGTCTACGAGCCAAGAGATGAGCACATGGAGGCCTACCTTGCGGAGGTCCGCAGGATGGAGAAACAGTTCTGGGGGTTGGAGCTGCAGCACATACCCCGCGGCACTAATCAAGAGGCCGACGACATCGCCAAACGAGGCTCCAGGAGGTTGCCCCAGGAGCCGGGCGTCTTTGAGGAACGGCTCTTCAAGCCTTCAGCCTTGCCACCATTGTCAAGCACAGCACAGCCTCGGGTGGAGCTCCCTCAGCCACCTGCCTCGGGAGCCCCAGCCTGTGGCCCGGCCTCAGGAGCACGCCTGCTCCTGACAATGGAACCTCAGGAGGGGTGCTGGATCGCAGAGCTCAAGAGTTACTTAACGCAAGGGACCTTGCCGGAGAAGGAAGAGGAAGCAGAACGTGTGGCGCGGCAAGCCACGGCGTACTGCATCATGGATGGAGAGCTCTACCGGAAACGACCGAACGATGTGTCACTGCGCTGCATCACCAGGGAACAGGGGAAGGAACTGCTGGCAGATATACACGGTGGGGACTGTGGGCATCATACGTCATCACGGACCCTCGTCGGCAAGGCGTTCCACAACGGTTTCTATTGGCCCACTGCGCTCAATGACGCTGTTGAACTTGTGAAGGCTTGCGAGGCCTGCCAATTCCATGCCAAGCAGATCCACCAGCCGGCAGGGGGTTTGCAAACCATCCCCATCACTTGGCCATTCGCGGTCTGGGGGCTGGACATCCTGGGCCCTTTTCCTCGGGCGCCAGGGGGCTATCGCTACCTCTACGTCACCATGGACAAATTCACCAAGTGGGCCGAAGTCAAGGCCGTCCACACCATCCCTGCTGGTTCTGCGGTCAAGTTCATCAAGGGCACCGTGAGCCGGTTCGGAGTGCCGAACCGCATCATCACCGACAACGGTTCGCAGTTCACCAGTAACCTTTTCAGAACATATTGTGCTAACCTTGGGACACAGATATGCTACGCTTCGGTGGCGCACCCCCGAAGCAACGGCCAGGCCGAGCGGGCCAACGCAGAGGTCCTGAGGGGCCTCAAGACCAGGACATTCAAGAAGAAACTGGAGGCCTGCGGCAGAGGCTGGTATGACGAGCTTCAGTCCGTGTTGTGGTCGATCCGCACAACCCGCGACCAAGCCGACAGGAGAGACCCCCTTCTTCCTGGTCTACGGAGCTGAAGCAGTCCTCCCTCACGAGGTCAAGCGTCGATCCGCGCGGGTCCTGGCGTTCGATGAGACGCTGCAGGACGCCATGCGGGGGACGGACCTCGTGCTGGGGGAGGAGCATCGTCGAGAAGCTGCGCTGCGAGCGGCAAGGTACCAGCAGGCACTCCGGCGATACCACTGCCGCAACATCCGCCCCAGAACTCTCGAGGTAGGGGACCTCGTGCTCCGGCGGGTCCTCTCCAGGGAGGGACTACATAAGCTCTCTCCCATGTGGGAGGGCCCGTTCAAGGTTGTTCATGTTTCCAGGCCCGGCTCCGTGCACTTGGAGACTCAGGAGGGAGTACCTATACAGAACGCGTGAACATCCAGCACCTCCGGAGGTTTTACCCCTGAAAAGGCCCAGAGCCTGTGAAGAAGGTGAATGCCTGTGAAGCCTATCTTTTTGGAAAAGTCCCAGAGCCTGTGAAGAAGGTGAATGCCTGTGAAGCCTATCTTTTTGGAAAAGGCTCAAAGCCTGTGAAGAAGGCGAATGCCTGTGAAGCCTATCTTTTTGGAAAAGGCCTAGAGCCTGTGAAGAAGGCGAATGCCTGTGAAGCTTATCTTTTTGGAAAATGCCTAGAGCCTGTGAAGAAGGCGAATGCCTGTGAAGCTTATCTTTTTGGAAAAGGCCCAGAGCCTGTGAAGAAGGCGAATGCCTATGAAGCTTATCTTTTTGAAAAGGCCCAGAGCCTGTGAAGAAGGCGAATGCCTGTGAAGCTTATCTTTTTGAAAAGGCCCAGAGCCTGTGAAGAAGGCGAACGCCTGTGAAGCTGTCGCATTTTAGAAAGGGCCTGGAGGCTGTGAAGAGGGCCAACGCCCGTGAAGCTTGCTTCCCCGAAGAAAGGCCCGGAGCCTGTGAAGAAGGCCAACGCCTGTGAAGCTCACCGCCCGTGACACTCTCACGTAATAATGAGTTGGGGCTGTACACGCCCCGGAGTCTCAGGGGTGCCGGCCTCAGGCCCTGGGGCTCCCTCCCACGCCCAGTGGCAGCACTTAGCTCCGCGCTGGTGAGAATACGTCGAAGACTAGACTAGGTGCCGGACGCGGCTTTTTCATTTGCTTTCTGCAGTTGACTAGTTATTCCCATTTGGAGTTTTTATCGAAACTATCGCCATCTTTTGGTCCGTGGTTCTTCAACCTTTTTCGCTTGCCTGCCTCGATTTCTCTTGCACGGGGGCTCGCGAGGCAGAAGCCTCAGGAGCCATCGCGAGCGTTCCTACCCCTATCGCTCAAGTTTTCACGGCCCTGGTCCACAGCCGGAGCACCCCTCCGGACCATGCCTCACGGGCATCACGACACGAACGCGGGGCCTGGGTCGGTCGCTCCCGCGGCCAAGGCCAGGGTTTACTTGTGAATGGGCGTACAACAGGAAAGAACAGTATCAGGATAACAAAAGCAGTACAATGATTAACGGTGTTAACCGGATCGCTTTCACGGGCCACACATTGCTGTCTTTTTTGCGGAGAAAAGAAAGGAAAAGAACAAAAGCAGCGGCACGCCCCGTGTCGGCCCTCTTGAAGACTCAAGCCGCCTCTGAGCTCAGCGGACTCCGTCGGTGTCAAACCGCGGATCTCGGTAGGGGGTCCCAATCAGTGCGTTTAGGCGGATGGTAACAGGAGACGAGGGACACGATGTTTTTACCTGTGTTCGGGCCCTCTCGATGGAGGTAAAACCCACGTCCCGCTTGATTAATATTGATGATATGGGTAGTACAAGAGTGGATCTACCACAAGATCAAGGAGGCTAAACCCTAGAAGCTAGCCTATGGTATGATTGTTGTAATGTATGTTGTCCCACGGACTAAAGCCCTCCGTTTATATAGACACCGAGGAGGCTAGGGTTACACAGTAGTCGGTTACAATGGTAAGAGATCTACATATCCGTATTGCCAAGCTTGCCTTCCACGCCAAGGAAAGTCCCATCCGGACACGGGACGGAGTCTTCAATCTTGTATCTTCGTAGTCTTGGAGTCCGGCAGATAATGATAGTCTGGCTGTCCGGACACCCCCTAGTCCAAGACTCCCTCAGTAGCCCTTGAACCAGGCTTGAATGACGATAAGTCCGGCGTGCATAATGTTCGGCATTGCAAGGCGGGTTCCTTCTTGAATAATCCAGAGAAGATCATGAACACCAGGATAGTGTCCGGCTCTGTAAAAATAATTTCCACATTCCAATGCAGAGAGAATAAAATGTACACTTAGCTTAATCTGCTGACGTATTATGCGGCGTGACATCACACCGCCACCAAGCCTTTGTTTGAATCGTTTTTTACTATACCAGCTCAAAGACGCTTAGCGAAGCAGCTTCTTGGCACGCCTTGTCGAGCAGAGATCGTGTTCCCTTATTCCGGATTCTCATCAATACGCGCGGGTAACCCAACCGCTCCCGTCGCCGCCACGCCTCTATCGATGGTGAATCCCAAACGGTCACGAGACGGCTCTTGGTATTTTTTCCTCTTTATAAGAGGATCAAGGCTTGTCCTTGTTCTTCAATCTCGCATCGAATCTCTTCCTCGCTCCTAGTTCCAACACCCAGAGCCTCAGATTCGAGCGCTTTGGATCCTCAACCATGTCCAGCTCCGACCTCCAGGGCCGGTGGATGTCCTCCTCCGTCACAGAGGAGGACATATTGAAGTTACGTGAGGCCAAGTACCTGGCCTACGAGGTTTCGCACAGGTTGCCTGCCCAAGGGCAGGCCGTGCCCGCCCCCGAGCCCGGTGAGTTCGTTGTATTCGTATCCCACCTCCGTCGGGGTTTAGGCTTCCCGACGGACCCCTTCGTGAGAGGGCTCATGTTCTACTATGGGCTGGATTTTCACGACTTGACTCCGGAGTCCATCCTCCACATCTCCGCATTCATTATCGTCTGCGAAGCCTTCCTCCGCGTCACTCCCCACTTCGGCCTATGGCTGAAGACCTTCAAGGTGGGGCCGAAGATGATCGGGGCGCAAGCGGAGTCTTGGCGGGCGACCATAAGTAAAAGGCCGATGCCCGTGGGTCCGAGGGCTCCTTCCAAGAGGAACTCGGATCGTGGCAGCAGGAGGGTTCTATATCATCTTCGAAGGCAGCAGCAAAAGCCGCCGCCTTTATTCTGCCCGGGACCTCCACGCCAACTGATGTCATGGGTCAACCAAGGGCTCAATTAGGGGCCGTCCGAAGACGTGCCCTCACTGCAGGGCCGGATTCGAGACCTCCAAGCGAGGGAGATCGACCTGATCGTGGTGATGCAGGTTATGCTAATCAGGCATCTTCTGCCCTGCAAACGCCGTCCTCTCCGTTTATGGGAGTTCAGCCCAGAGGGGCCTCAGATTCTCCAACACTTTATGGGTGCGACACCCGTGGAGATGTACAAGTTGTTCTTCGGACCGCAGGTGGCGTGTCCGGAATTAGCCGAGGACGCAGGCCTAAGCCGCATCGCCTGATACTCGTGTAAAAAGCTCGAGTCCGGACATTCTGCTTATATGCCTTTCTAGAGTTCGCCTCGACCACACTTTTCACAGAATGGGTGGCGCGATCAAGGCTGATAAGGTGTCCGCCCCCCTCCCAGAGACCGCACTGGAGCCCGTGCTGGTCAGAATGTTGGAGGTCGCGCCCACAGAAGGGGGCGAAGGGGAAAATAGAGGAGCTAATATTTCGCCCAAAGGGGCGACTGAAGAGGGGGAAACCAAGAACCCCTCCCTTCAGGGGGAGAAGAGGACCGCCTCCGAAGATCCGGAGGCCAAAGCCCCTAAGCGTGGGAAGAGATCTTCACCGGGGGGTCCGGTGTCCGGAGAGAATCCGGACGCACAATCATCGCCAAAGGATCAGCCTCCAAATGAGCCGTGAGTATGAAAGAGGGAGTTAATTAGTAAGGAAATACCTTCATTTGTGCTTCTGTGGGTAACCGAAATATTTATATTGCAGTTCAGATCTGCAGCCTTCTCAGATGAGTTCATCTTCGGGGGACCTTCTTCCGGAGATGATGGAGAGTGAAACGCCTCCGTCTGCAGCACCATCAGATAAGGCAGGAGAACCTAAAGTATCGTCACGGAGGGTATCCCCGAGTCCGGAAGGGCCAGAGAGCTCGACACCCACTAGTATCCGGCCGGGAGAACTGAAGAATCTGCTTGAGAGGGCGTCCCTTTCAGAAGATCACCGTGCGTTGATGCGTATGGTGATTGAAAGATTTCGTTCCGCCGAGAGCGGATTATGAATGCCGCCATGAGTTTGTCGGCGGGATTTGAGGTATGCGAGAATGACGCACCTTTGTCTTTTAACAGTTTTGCACATAAAATGCGCCAGATAGATAGTAGCCCTCGACTCGGTAGGTTGTCGGAAACGACAGCGCGTCGAGGATCAAAATCGCCAAGAATGAATGCCGCCGCCTATGCAGTGGCGGATAGTCCGAGGGCTAGTCGGACTAGTGGGTTTGCCGAGTTAAATCGGCAACTTGACTTGGCAAATGCGGATATCGCACTTGTCAACCGGCGACTTGACGAGTCGCAAGGTAAATGAGTTCTCCGCAGTCGCTTTATGAAGGGGGTCGAAGCCCTCCTCTGATAAATTATATGCTATTTGTACAGACGGTGCTGCTGCTGTGGAGAGTTTTTCGGCGAACTTGCTCTAGCTAAGGAGCAAGCCCGGCGAGTGACGCGGCTGCCTCGAGGGCGCCGAGGAGTTGAAAGTCGAAAGGGCTGCGCCCGCCTAAGCAGGCGAGGTGGCCGAATTGGCCATGAAAGTAAAGGATGCTGCCGACCGCAATGAGGCTCTTGAAAAGGAGCGCTTATCGGAGCGGAAGACTGAAGAAGGCCACCGCCGGTTAAGGATGCCCGCTCGCAATGCGGGCTATGAAGGAGGAGCTGCGCCAGTCGGAGATATCGTGGTCGGCAAGCCTTTTCTGCCGCGCGCCGTTTATGGATGGAAAGTATGCTCAATTTGAGCGGTGTGGAGTCCGGAGGATCCGTATATGGACTTAGCGCAAGTGCGCCGATGCCGTTAAGCATTTCCGAGCCGGAAGGATCACAAGACTAAGAGCTGTATTGGTCTCAATTCCACAGTCCGGATCGCCACTTCCATTGACAGACCGGTTGGCCCAATGGGCCGAGCTAAATAGATTGTCCGGACTTGCCATGATCGACATCGTGGCCCATGTCCGCCGAGAGGTCCAAGGCGACGAGCTACTTCGCCATCGCAGCAGTTCCTTGAGCGGTGACGCATATAAAGGAGATGAAGCGGTCGGCCTGCATCGAGGGCGCGCGGATGGCTCTTGCCCGTGTGAAGGCGCATTGTCCGGAGATGGATGCCACTGCTGTTGCCCCCAGGGTTCGGATGAAAGCCGGCTCCCCGCCGAGCACTATTTCGGGGAAGTTATGCGTGGCGCTCGTTTAATAGAGTCGCAGTGCTCAAAAAATGTCATGTTCAAATGAACGTATTAGCTTGTAAATCGATGATTATGTTAGAACTGCTTTTTATACTTGTGCGTCCCAAGTAGTAAAACTTCTCATGTGCGGCCGTTTACGTATACTTTTGTATAACTTGAAAGATGGCAGTCTTCGGCTTCAGCCCCCACGCACAAGGTGCGGGGTGTTCGCAAAATAGCGCTTTCACACTTAATCCGGACGCCTCGGTCCTGTTTTAAGGAGGTGGTAGCGAGCTTAACGAGGCAATCCGGACTATAATGCATTATCACTTTCACTTAGCCGCTGGAGCTCGAGGGTGGGGCTACGATATAGCCCTCGGTGGCACCGCACTTCTCCAAGTCGGAGCGCCATGTGCCCGACCGAAACGGTCCTTCGTCAAAGCGGGAATTCTAAACATTCCGATAGTCGATCGAGTGGTTGACCAGTCTCGTCAGATCATGAAAGTCAGCTTTGGCTTTCTACTAAGGTGCTCGCCAAATTAACTGGGGCACAATCGCAGAGTTCTCCGGTGCCGCGTTAGCCGATGATACGGAATGTAAGGCAGCAAACACGTGAGCCGCAAACCCAACATTTGACCAAAGACATGATTCGAGCTGATGCATATAATGCCTAATCTCGAGACGCCAACACTCCCTAAGGTGTTCGGTCTTTATAATAATGGGTAGAACGATGCCCTAAGCCCCTAGTGTCCGTGCACGGCATGGTCTTCGACGCGCCGATGCCAAAGCGCCAGTTCGCTTTGCTATAGGAAGAAACCAAGGAGAATAACAACAAGAGACAGAAAAAAGGTTTACGCAGGTCTTAATCAAAAGAATCCTCACAACGGGTCCCTACCGCACGCTCATACTGTGGTTCCGCTATACCGCTTATCCCGGACGGTGTGCACGTTGTTCATCTCAGAGAAAGAGAGGAACGCTTAGTTCAAAACAAATCATGCGAAAAATATGTGTAAAACAAGAAATATAAATAATTAAAGCGGGTTTGTATGAACCCGCGGTTGTTTAGCGCCGCAGCCCTCGTGATGGGGTATGCGCTAGGGAGCCCCTAGCCCGCCGGGCCGGATTCGCCTATCCGAGTCCGTGGTCTTTAAGTGACCCTCGATCAAATGATGCCACGCGACTGGCATCTTGAGTGTAAGAGACACGTAATGCGGTATGGCGTTGAAGCGACAAAGCCTTTCTTCCCAAGAGTGCTTGATATTCACTTTCAAATGGGACGATGTGAAAATTAATTTTCTCGTCGAAAATTGTTCGCGATCCAACACGACTTCTAGTAATATGGAGCATGTGCACTTGGCGAAGGGCTCGCGCCACCCTTTGAAGGAAGTGCGGTTGTGTCGGATTTTGGCAGGGTTTATCCCCATCCTACGGATTGTTTTTTAATACAGCAGTTTAAGTCGCTGCCTCCGCCCATTAGGACGTTAGTAAATTGTAATCCGCCTATTATGGGATTCAATATCGGGAGTCCGCCCCGCTTTGAACGCTTCGAATAGTCCAGTGGTCGAAAGTGATTGGTTTTGATATCCAATCTCTACGGTCTGCTGGGTTGGACCGCGCAAAGCTCTTTTTAGAAAGTGACGACTATTTTTCCGTATTATCACATGAAGTGAGTTTATCGCTTTGACCCCTTGTGGGAAAGTCTTTTGTTTTCCTGCTTTCGCTAGTGGGGTTTATCGCCTTCGCTGACGCTGCCGAGCCCCTTGTGTTCGGCGCTTAGTCGGCCGGACTGTTTAAAACCCCAACAATCCCGTGGGTGTGATTTGCGTGCCTTCCGGGTACTGTGGATTTGACATATCCGACCCAAAATCTTGTTTGTTGGACAATTCATCGCTGTCATCCTTTAGAGGCTGTGTTTTGTTGTTGGGCATGAGCTTTTGAATCCGTGTCGATCGCCGTGTTTTTGGCTTTTCTCTTTATTCCGCGCTGCTTTCTCTCGCTACCGTGATTTTCCATTTCCATCTCTTATCTTGATGTACTTGGGTCGCCGGTGCTGCATCTTGCTAGCCAGCTATCCTCTCCCGCACGTAAGCGGGTCATGAGGCTTGTTAGTGCGGACATTGTCCTCGCTTTCTTGATCGAGGTGCTCGGCGAGCCATTCGTCTCGGACATTGTGCTTGAAAGCTGCTAAGGCTTCAGCGTCCTGACAATGACTATTTGGTTCTTTTTGGTAAGAAACCTGTTCCAGAATTTCCGCGCTGACTCTCCGGGCTGTTGAGTTATATGACTTAGATCATCTGCATCCGGAGGACGGATATAAGTCCCTTGAAAATTTGCTCTAAACGCGTCCTCGAGCTCTTTCCAGCTTCCAACAGTGTTTTCTGGGAGGCCTTTAAGCCAATGATGGGCTGGCCCTTTGAGCTTGAGGGGTAGGTATTTTATGGCGTGGAGATCGTCTCCTCTGGCCATGTGTATATGTAGTATATAATCTTCTATCTAGACTCCAGGGTCTGTTGTTCCATTGTAGGCCTCTATGTTTATGGGTTTAAATCCTGCTGGGAATTCATGGTCAAGCACCTCATCGGTGAAACATAGTGGGTGTGCGGCGCCCCTGTATTTGTGTGTGCCACTATCATCGGACACTTGACGTGTTGCCTTGCTTCTTGGGGCCTTCTCCTTTGGCCCGTAGATGGACCTGGCTGGGCCATCTATCCTTCCAAGTTTGTTGGTTGATTTATGTGTGGCGCCATTGTCGAATTTGGCCTCATCATCCGCCGCCTATCCAACCAGAAGCCCTTTATTTTTGGATGGTGGAGGCTCTATGGCCTCCTCGTCAATTCGTAGCAGCTTGCGCCGGGTAGCTCTTTGATTGGTGGCCATTGCCGCATTTATCTCATGGGTTTTGAGCACTTTGCTCCATCTCATTCTCGAGTGTGTCTTCCGCTGTTTTGAGCCTCTGCTTTTCCTTCTTCAGCTTCTTGCAAGATCGATTTAGTCTTTTTCCGAAGGTTCTTGCTCTCCGGCGGCGTGTCCGGCATGAGGTTGTCCGGACTGTTGTTTTCATCGGGCCTGGACTGATTATCTGACTCTTCATGTTCGGACGGTTGCTTATTTGCATGTTCCTCGTCCACTTGTGAGCCCTGCCGTATTGCGGGCTCCTTGGGAGCGTTGTTGTCGTCGAGGTGGGACTTAGGGCGGCGTCATCTTCTGCCGTGGCCCGTTGGTCCTCGTTATCGCTCTCCTTTGGGGTGTCCACCATATATATGTCATGTGACGAGGTAGTCCTCCCGTGCCTTATAGGCTCTGCTTCTTGTTCGCTCTCCAAAGATTGTCGCTCTATTCCGCCGGAGTCATAGTCTAGCATGTCGGTTAGGTCGCCGGCGGGGCTACAAAGTGGGTGGTGGGTGGGCTCAATTTCTCCGTCGTCTGCATTCCCAACCATCCCGCCATAATCCGCCGGACTCTCCGATAACGAGATGCTTTAGTGAATTCAGGATATCGCCAAAAGGCGAGTATTGAAAGATGTCCGCGGTGAATTCCATAACCGCGCCCAACTCGATCGATTGGTAGGTGCGGAGGTTCGAGTCCGTGAGGAGTCCGCGCCGAATCACGAAGTTTCGCAGGGACAAAATCAGTGTTCGCTCCATCGCCGCGGATGTTGAAGCCCCTGTATGGCGTCTCATCCACCGCCCTCGATCGAGGCGATCGGCTCCGCCAATGGCGAAGCAGATCCGCAGGCGCTACCAAGGCACCGCTTGGTGGCGAGCTAGATCATGCCCATCGCCACAAAGGCGGCGCTGCTTGGTGTGGCTCGAGCCCGTCAAGATCAAGTCTCCGCGAACATCGGCCGTGAAGTTTAAGCTTCCGAATCGACTCGACGCCAGGGGCGAAGCTTCGATCTGCTCCAGATGGCCAAGTGAATTGCCCGCAGGCGGCCGCCCGAATCTGAAGATCTGTCCGGGAGAAAAGTCTCACCGACAGCGTTGTTGGTTGCAGATGCCATCAAGTTTATCGCTGATGACACAGAGGAACTCCCAATGAAAGCACCAATGTCGTTGTCAAACCGCAGATCTCGGTAGGGGGTCCCGAATCAGTGCGTCTAGGCGGATGGTAACAGAGACGAGGGACACGATGTTTTTACCCAGTGTTCGGGCCCTCTCGATGGAGGTAAAACCCTACGCCCCGCTTGATTAATATTGATGATATGGGTAGTACAAGAGTGGATCTACCACGAGATCAAGGAGGCTAAACCCTAAAAGCTAGCCTATGGTATGATTGTTGTAATGGTTGTTCGTCCTACTTGACTAAAACCCTCTGGTTTATATAGACACCGGAGAGGGTTAGGGTTACAGAGTCGCCATAATGGTAGGAGATCTACATATCCGTATTGCCAAGCTTGCCTTCCACGCCAAGGAAAGTCCCATCCGGACACGGACGGAGTCTTCAATCTTGTATCTTCGTAGTCTTGGAGTCCGGCGGATAATGATAGTCCAGCTGTCCGACACCCCCTAGTCCAGACTCCTCACTCCTCTCGCTTCACCGGGCGTGGCGGCGAAGCAGACCCGCCATAACCCTCCAAGCAGCGCGGCGTGGGGGCTGGCCGTCAGCCGGAAGAGTCACCACCAAGAAGAGCCGGTGAAGCTTGAGGAGTCACAGCGTCGCCAGCCGCCATGGCCGCCTTCTCCATCCACGCCGGGCTGAGTCCCCACCATGTCGCCGCCTTCAGTGGCAGCACCCATGCGGCGACCATCTTCCCAAACACCTCACGAGAGGGTGGCGCCGCCGTCGCATTTGAAGTGGAGGGAGCACCGGCGGCGAAGACCACGCGCTGGCAAACGCCCGCCACCTGCTGGGTCAGAGCAGGTTCATCAGAAAGCAGACCTCCAGAGAAGCCCACGAAGCCCGGCTGCAGCAGCCATCCGCCTGGAGCCAGAGGCCACCCAGGGCGCCATCTGGGAGCTCACCCAGGAGGAAGCGAGGGTGCTGAAGCCGGGCGTCGGACGGCTCCGCCACCCATACCACGAACTCTGGCAGCGCCTCCGCGGCGTGGAGGCGCGGCCTCGGGTCGTGACAGCCGGGCACGCCACGACCATGGCTAGCCGCTCGTCAGCTGGCTGAGAGCCACCTCCATGACCACGGGGACCGCCATGAGGCCACAGGATGCTTGCGAGGGCGACCTCGGCCGCGCTTGGGCGGGGGAGAGGAAGACTCGACCTGGCGGGCCTTCCCTTTCTCTGCGGCCGAAAACTTCCTTGGTGGAGCCATGGAGAAGAAGGAGAAGCGAGAGGGGATAGGCTGGAAGGGCGCGCGTAGCTCCGTACTTATAGCCGGCGAAGGCCAACCGTCGACCTCCACAATCACAGGTAATCATGACCCGCTTTGCATGCAGGAACTTGCCGAATCCGCGCGGTTACCAAGGTGTCATGGGGAAGCGGAGTCGCCCCCGACCAATTGACCGCCACGCGGCGCCCAAGGCCGCAGGCTGTTAGGGCCCACGACGGTTCACACTTGCCCTTTCGCCTCTCCGCCCGGCCAAGTTCGGGCGCGCCGTGGGCCCGGGGGCTACTGTCGGCGTTCTCGGAACGGGGGTCCCCAGACTTGCCTGCCTGCGGCCTGCGGCGTGGCTCAAAGGAGGCCCGGCACAGCCCATCTTCATCAACGCAAGCTCAAGACCCTCGCGAGGGGCCAAGCCTTGTGGGGCGGATGACAAGGAGCTTCCTCAGGCACGGCCTCGTCAGGCTGGCTCATGAGGAGGCGGAGAGTTCAAGGCAGGGTACCTCGCGAGGTGCCCATGACGCAAGCCATGACAACCAAGGGCGCCAGTCGGGCGCCAGCCCGTGCAGTGTCCTCCTTTCCTCTTTGGTGCAAAGGGAGCAAGCGCAGGCGAGAGTATCAAGCAAAAGGCGCCCATTTCGGTGCAACGAGACCAAGAATGGCCCAACGGCTGGAAGGAAGTCATGGTGGAGCCCAAGCAGGCGTCATCACCAGATCTTTGCCAGGCGAGGACCAACTTTAGTCAGGATAAGTGTACTCGATGTTCCCATTCAAAATGGCCAATTGTTGGCGCCCTTCCCGCTCAATATTTGGGAAGAGGCCCAGGGCCTTTGCCTATAAATAGGACTAGCCACCCCCAGGGAAGAGGCAGCTTGATCCTCACCAAGAAACCAAGAGATAGAGCAACTGAACCCCTCCTTGCAGTTCATCGCACCGGCTAAGAACAGACCCTCGCGAGGCTGTTCTTCCTTGCATTGTTCATCATCAGCCCAAGAGGCAATCCACCACACCACACACTGGAGTAGGGTATTACACCACAATGGTGGCCTGAACCAGTATAAATCTTGTGCCTCTTGTGCTGTTCTGTTTAGTAGTTTAGGTCCCAACGATTCGGCAAGGTGCGAGACGGTAGAGGGTTGAATCTCCGCACGCACCCCAGTGTTCGAACCTCAAGGGTCTGCCGGAACCCGAAATCCGACAGCAAGTGCGGAGCGCCGCAGGCCCCATCAGCCTGCGGTCTTGGGCGCCGCGTTGCGGTTGAATGGACGTGGCCGTCTCCGCTTCCCCATGCTGCCTCGGCAACTGCTCGACTTGACAAGAACCTGCATGCAAAAATGGGTCATGATTACCTGAGATCGTGGTGGCCGACGGTTGGCCTCCTCCGGACTATCAGTACGGACGGGCGAGAGCCCCCGCAGTCCATCTCTTCCTGCTCCTATCCTTCTTCTTCATCCTCGCCCTTGCTCCACCTTGCGCCAATGGCGCCGATCCGAAGGTTTTCTGCGGAAGAGAAGGGAAAGGCCCCCCAAGAGGGTCCTGACCCACTTCTGCCAAAGAAGCGGCCTATCCCTGGCCGCCGCGACGTGGTCGCTTGGTAGGGGTCATCGCGGCCCTGGTACGAGCGGCCGTCGCCTGGGTTTCCGATGCCCTTGTATGCTCGAATCGATGGCCCTGGAGGAGAAGATAACGAGCAACACCGACGACGCTGACGACGACGCCGACGAGTCACGGCGGTGCGCATCGTCACCCCTAGCGTCCACACCGAGGGCTCTTCCTGTGAGTTCGTGCTTCACGCCGCCATTCCTCCGTGATCTTGGATTCGCCTTCCTCCCTCCTTCGCCTTCGAGATGCCGCCGAGTGGGTCTATGGAGCGCTGGCTGCAGCACGCTGACTGCAACACCCTTGCAACCGGAGCGGAGGTTGCGGTCATCGCTCTGGGCAAGGTCTTCATGACCCAGGGCTGGGGCGAGATCGCTCGGGTCTGCCGGACAAGGGGTGCCCTCGTAATTCATCTGCAATACGATGGCGCCTCCTTGATTTTCTTCAAGGTCTTCAACGCGGAAGGCCGCCTGCTGGAGTGCTGCCCTAAGGAAAGCAGCCGGTGTACCGAGCTAGGCCGACCAATCGCCTCCCCAGCAGCTCCTTAGGCAGGGCTCGGGGGCTCTCTCCTGGGGAGCCACCGACTTTGCCAAGACCACGAGGGAGGAGCTTGGGCACCACTTGGAGGCGTGCTTCACGGGACGCTTCCCTCAGGTGGCCGCCTGCTGGAGTGCTGCCTTAGGTGGCGCTCCTTGGACGGGCGCATGTCCGGACGTGACGCCTCCGGAGGAGCCTTCCTCCCGAGGCCTCGAACCAGGTGATGTCTTCTTCTTCTTGGGAGCTGCCTTGGGAAGATTTCCACTCTTGCTGTTTGGGTCCTCGATTGACGCAGCTTGGAAGGCTCGCTCGAGTGAGCACACCGCATCCTTCTCTTCACAGGGGACCGTGATGACCCCGCCACTTCCTGGCATCTTGAGGACGTTGTAGCCATGGTGGGTCACTTCCATGAACTTAGCCAGGGCTGGGTACCCGAGGATGGCATTGTATGGTAGGCGAATGTGGGCGACGTCGAAGTCAATGAGCTCAGTGCGGTAGTTGTTGTGCTGTCCAAAAGTGACAGGGAGGCGGACCTGCCCTATCGGCACAGTGGAACCATCAGTGACTCCTGAGAAAGGCTTGGTTGGTTGAAGTGATCGTATGACACTTGAAGATTGTTGAACGTCTCGACGGGCAGAACGTTGAGTCCTGCTCCGCCATCGATGAGGGTCCTGGTGACTTGCACATTGCTGATGACTGGGGAGGAGAGCATCGGGAGGACATCGGCCGTTGCCGCGCACTTGAGCTGATCCGCTGAGCTGAACGTGATGGCGCATGCTGACCACCTGAGAGGGCGCGTGGCCTCCAGCTTGGGGAGGACTGCATTCACCTCGCGAGCAAACTGCTTTAAGATGCGCTGTGAGGCTGGGGCCTGAGCGCCGCCTAAGATGCAAGAAATTGCACGCGACTACTGGAAGCCCCCAACCCCCTCGTCCTGATGATGGTCTTCATTCCTTCTTGGTGGTGGTGGTAGAGGAGGAAGGCCTGCGTTGCCTTGCGGGCGATCCTCACAAGGCTGATCTCTCCAAGCTCCCTCGCGATGCTGGTCTTGCCAGCAGTCCTCGCGAGACGCCACCCTTGGCGAGGGCCACGGTCGTCCCATCGTCCTCCACCTCTTGCTTCGCCTTGGCCGTAGCCCCGATTGCTCGCTCGGGGCATCGACCGACATGGCCTTCTCGCACGGCCCTGAGCTCTTGGCATTCGTTGGTGTTGTGAGTATGGAGATCATGGTACACACAGTACCGGCTACCCTTGGACGACTCCGGCTGGTCCCTGCCGCGCTTTGTGTCCGGCTCCGCCGTGAGCACTGCTGCTCCCTTGCACTTCACATCCTTGGCCTTGGCTTTCTTCTCTTCTGGGTCTGCTACCGGGAGCTCGAGAAGGGAGAGGCGTCCTTCCTCAGCCCTTGCGCACTTGGTCGCCAGGTTGAACAGCTCCAGAGACGTGCACAGATCTTCATGGGTTGCCAGCTCCTCCTTCATCTTGACGTCGCGAATGCCATTAGAGAACGCGGAGATGATGGTGTCGGTGTCAAAACCGGCGGATCTCGGGTAGGGGGTCCCGAACTGTGCGTCTAGGCGGATGGTAATAGGAGACGAGGGACATGATGTTTTACCCAGGTTCGGGCCCTCTCGATGGAGGTAAAACCCTACGCCCCGCTTGATTAATATTGATGATATGGGTAGTACAAGAGTGGATCTACCACGAGATCAAGGAGGCTAAACCCTAAAGCTAGCCTATGGTATGATTGTTGTAATGTATGTTGTGTCCTACGGACTAAATCCCTCCGGTTTATATAGACACCGGAGGAGGCTAGGGTTACACGTAGTCGGTTACAATGTTGGAGATCTACATATCCAGACGCCAAGCTTGCCTTCCACGCCAAGGAAAGTCCCATCCGGACACGGAACGGAGTCTTCAATCTTGTATCTTCGTAGTCTTGGAGTCCGCGGACGATGATAGTCCGCTGTCCGGACACCCCTAGTCCAGACTCCTCAAGAGCCCACTAACCAGGCTTCAATGACGATTAGTCCGGCACGCATAATGTTCGGCATTGCAAGGCGGGTTCCTCCCTTGAATAATCCAGAGAAGATCATGAACACCAGGATAGTGTCCGGCTCCGTAAAATAAATTCCACATTCCACCATAGAGAGAATAAAATGTACACCAGTCCGATCTGCTGACGTATTATGCGGCATGACATCACACCGCTACCAAGCCTTTTCTTGAATCATTTTTTATTATACCACCTCAGCACGTTTAGCGAAGCGGTTTCCTTGGCACGCCTTGTCGGCAGAGATCGTGTCCCCTTATTCCGGATCCTCATCAATACGCGCGTGGGTAACCCAACCGCGTCTGCCGCCACGCCTCCTCTATCGAAGGTGAATCCCGAACGGTCACGAGACGGCTCTTGGTATTTTTCCCTTTATAAGAGGACCAAGGCTCGTTCTTTTCTTCAATCTCGTGATCGAATCTCCTCCTCGCTCCCGCTTCTAACACCTAGAGCCTCAGATTCGAGCGCCGGATTCTCAACCATGTCCGCCCGACCTCGGGTCGGTGGATGCCCTCCTCCATCACGGAGGAGGACATATCGAGTTACGTGAGGCCAAGTGCCGCCCACGAGATTTCAGACAGTTGCCTGCCCAAGGGCAGGCCGTGCCCGCCTCGAGCCCGTCCGAATACGTTGTCTTCAGATCCCACCCTCCGTCGGGTTTAGGCTTCCCGACGGACCCCTTCATGAGAGGGCTCATGTTCTACTACGGGCTGGATTTTCACGATTTGGCTCCGAGTCCATCCTCCATATCTCCGCATTCATTATCGTCATGAAGCCTTCCTCCGCGTCCTCCCCACTTCGCATGTGGTGAAGACCTTCAATGTGGAGCCAAGATGATCGGGGCGTCAGCGAGTCGGCGGGCAGCCGTAAGCAAAAGGCCGATGCCCCGTGGCCCGAGGGTTCCTTCCAAGAGGAACTCGGACTGTGGCAGCAGGAGTGGTTCTATATCACCGCTCCGAAGGGCAGCAAGCAAAAGCCGCCGCCCTCATTCCGCCCTGGACCTCCATGCCGACTAATGTCATGGGTCAACCAAGGGCTCAATTGGGGGTTGTCCGAAGACGTGCCCTTATTGCAGGGCCGGATTCGAGACCTCCAGGCGAGGGAGATCAATCTGGTTGTGGTGATGCAGGTTATGCTAATCGTGCATCTTCGCCTCGCAAACGCCGCCCTCTCCGCTCTATGGGAGTTCAACCCGGAGGGACCTCGGATTCTCCAACACTTCATGGGTGCGACACCCGTGGAGATGTACACGTTGTTCTTCGACCGCAGTGGCGTGTCCGGAATTGGCCGAGGACGCAGTTTAAGCCGCAATCGCCTTGGACACTCGTGTAAATAGCTCGAGTCCGGACGATCTGCTTATCTGCTTTTAGAGTTCGCCTCTGACCCATTACTCTTCACAGGAGTGGGTGGCGCAATCGAGGCTGATAAGGTGTCCGCCCCCCGGAGAGACCGTGACCGAGCCCGTGGCTGGTTAGAATGTTGGAGGTCGCGCCCATAGAAGGGAGCAATGGGGAAAATAGAGGAGCTAATATTTCACCCAAAGGCGCGCTCAAGAGGGGGAATCAAAACCCTCCTTCCAGGGGAGAGAGGACCGCCTCAAAGATCCGGAGGCCAAAGCCCTAAGCGGGGAAGAGATTTTCACCGGGGTCCGGCGTCCGGGAGAATCCGGACGTACAATCATCGCCAAAGGATCAGCCCTCAGTGAGCCGTGAGTATGAAAAGGGGAGTTAATTAGTAAGGAAATACCTCCATTTGTGCTTCTGTTGGTAACTGAAATATCTACCTTGCAGTTCGGATCTGCAGCCTTCTCAGATGAGTTCATCTTCGGGGGACCTTCTTCCGGAGATGATGGAGAGCGAAACGCCTCCGTCTGCTGCGCCGTCAGATAAGGCAGACGAGCCTGAAGTATCGTCACGGAGGGTATTCCCGAGTCCGGAGGGGCCAGAGAGTTCGGCACCCGCTAGTATCCGGGCAGGAGAACTGAAGAATCTGCTTGAGAGGGCGTCCATCTCAGAAGATCACCGTGCGTTGATGCGTATGGTGATTGGAAGGATTTCGTCCGCCGAGAGCGGATTGCGCAATGCCGCTATGAGTTTGCTGGCAGGGTTTGAGGTACGTGAGAATGACGCACCCTTTTGTCTTTTAACAGTTTTGCACATAAAAATGCGCCCTGTATAGATAGTAGCCCCTGAGACTCGGTAGGTTGTCGAAGACGACAATGTGCCGAGGATCAAAATCGCAAGTAATGAATGTCGCCGTTCCTATGCAGGTGGCGGATAGTCCGAGGGCTAGCCGGACTAGTGGGGTTGCCGAGTTAATGAGGCAACTTGACGTGGCGGATGCGGACATCGCACTTGTCAACCCGCGACTTGACGAGTCGCAAGGTAAATGAGTTCTCCACAGTCGCTTTATTAAGGGGGTCAAACCCTCCTCTGATAAATTATATGTTGTTATACAGACGGTGCTGCTGCTGTGGAGAGCCTTCGGGCCGAACTTGCTCAAGCTTAGGAGCAAGCCCGAAGGAGTGACGCGGCTGCCTCGAGGGCGGCCGAGGAGTTGAAAGCCGAAAGGGCTGCACACTGCCTAAGCAGGGAAGAGGTGGCCGAATTGGCCGTGAAAGTAAAAGATGCTGCCGACCGCTATGAGGCTCTTGAAAAGGAGCACTTATCAGAGCAGGAAGACCTGAGGAAGGCCACCGCCGAGGCCAAGGATGCCCGCTCTGCAATGCGGGCCATGAAGGAGGAGCTGCGCCAGGCCGGAGATATCGTAGCTGGCAAACCTTTTCTGCTGCGTCGCCAGTTTATGGATCAAAACTATGCTCAATTTGATCGGTTGTGGAGTCCGGAGGATCCGTATATGGACTTAGCGGCAAGTGCGGCTGATGCCGTTGAGCACTTCCGGAGCCAGAAGGATCACGAGATGGAAGAGCTGTTTTGGACTCAATTCCATAGTCCGGATCGCTCACTTCCGTTGACCGACCGGTTGGCCGAATGGGCCGAGCTAAATAGATTGTCCGGACTTGCCATGACTGACATCGTGGCTCATGTCTGGCCAGAGAGGCCCAAGGCGACGAGCTACTTCGGCTTACTGCAGCAATTCCTTGGAGCGGTGCCGCATATCAAGGAGATGAAGCGGTCGGCCTGCATCGAGGGCGCGCGGATGGCTCTTGCCCGTGTGAAGGCGCATTGGACGGAGATGGATGCCATCGCTGTTGCTGCCCAGGGTTCGGATGAAAGCAGGCTCCCCGCCGAGCACTATTTCGGGGAAGTTATGCGTGGCGCTCGTGTAATAGAGTCGCAGTGCTCAAAAAATGTCACATTCAAATGAACGTTTTAGCTTGTAAAACGATGATTATGCGATAACTGCTTATTTATACTTGTGCGCCCCAAGTAGTAAAACTTCTCCTATGCGGCCGCCACGATACGCTTGTATAACCCGAAAGATTGCAGTCTCTTGACTGCCCCACGCACAAGGTGCGGGGTGTTCGCAAAAATAGCGCTTTTCACACTTAATCCGGACGCCTCGGTCCCGTTAAGGAGGTGGTAGCGAGCTTAACGAGGCAATCCGGACTATAATGCTTTATCACTTACACTTAGCCGTGGAGTTCGAGGGTGGGCTACGATATAGCCCGGGGCACCGCACTTCTCGAATTCGGGCGCGTGTGTGCTGACCGAAATGGTCCTTCGTCAAAGCGGGAATTCTAAACATTCCGGTAGTCGATCGAGTGGTTGACCGGTCTCGCCAGTATCATGAAAGTCGGCTTTCGGCTTTCATCGAGGTGCCCGCCCACCAACGGGGCACAATCACGATAGTTCTCCGGTGCCGCGTTAGCCGATGATACGTAACGAAGGTAGCAAAACACGTGAGCCGGGCAAACTCAACATTTGACCAAAGACATGATTCGAGCTGATGCATATAATGCCTAATCTTGAGACGCCAACACTCCCTAAGGTGTTCGGTCTTTATGATAATGGGCGAATAATGCCCTAAGCCCCTAGTGTCCAAGTACGGCATGGTCTTACACGCGCCGATGCCAAAACGTCAGCTCCACTTTTGGTTATAGGAAGAAACCAAGGAGAATAACAACAAGAGACAAGAAAAAGGTTTACGCAGGTCTTAATCAAAAGAATCCTCGCAACGGGTCCCTCTTGCACGCCTCGCTACCGGTCTCCGTTGCCGTTATCCCGGACGGGTATGCGCGTTGTTCATCTCTAAAAAGAGAGGAACGCTTAGTTTGAAAAACAATTCGTGCGAAAAAAAGGTATGTGTGAAAGAAGAAATATGAATAAGCAAAGCGGGGTTTGAATGAACCCGCGGTTGTTTATGCGCGCAGCCCCTTGTGAAGGGGTGTGCGGCTAGGGAGCCCCTAGCCCATCGATGCGGACTCGTCTATCCGTGTCCGGGTCTTTGGGTGACCCTCGATCGAGATGATGCCACGCAGACCGGGCATCTTGAGTGTAAGAGACGCGTAATGCAGTATGGCGTTGAAACGGACAAAAGCCTTTCGTCCAGAGAGTGCTTGATATCCACTTTTAAATGGGGCGATATGAAAAATTAGTTTTTCGTGCCGAAAATTGTTCGGTGATCCGAACACGACTTCTAGTAATAGGGAGCCTGTGCACTTGGCATAAGGGCCTGGCGCCACTCCTTTGAAGGAAGTGCGGCTTTGTCGAATTTTGGTAGGGTCTATCCCCATCTTGCGGATTGTGTTTGAATACAGCAGGTTTAAGTCGCTGCCTCCGTCCATTAGGTCTTTAGTAAATTGTAATCCGTCGATTATGGGATTCAATATCAGGGCAGTCCGTCCTGCGTTTCGAACGCTTCTGGAATAGTCCAGGTCGTCGAAAGTGATTGGTTTTGATATCCAATCTCTATGGTCTGCTGGGTTGGGCCGTGCGAGGCTCTTTTTAGGAAGTGCCGCACTATTTTTCCGTATTATCACATGAAGTGAGTTTACTGCTTTGACCTCTTGTGGGAAAGTTTTTTGTTTTCCGGTTCTCTGCTGGTGGGGTTTATCGTCTTCGCTTGACGCGTCAAGCCCCTTGTGTTCGGCATTTAGTCGGCCGGACTGTTTAAAAACCCAACAATTCCTGTGGGTGTGGTTTGCAGGCCTTCTGGGGGTACTGTGGATTTGACATATCCGACCCAAAATCTTGTTTAAGTTGGACAGCTCATCGCCGTCATCCTTAAGAGGCGGTGTTTTGTTGTTTGGCATGAGCTTTTGAATCCGGCGTTGTTGCCGTGCTTTTGGGCTTTTCTCTTTATTCCGGCGCTGCTCTTTTCTCTACCGTGATTTTCCGCTTCCATCTCTTATCTCGGATGTAGTTGGGTCGCTGGTGTCTGCATCTTGCTAGCTAGCTATCCTCTCCGCATGTAAACGGGTCATGAGGCTTGTTAGCGCGGACATTGTCCTCGGTTTCTCTTGGCCGAGGTGTCTGGCAAGCCATTCGTCTCGGACATTGTGTTTAAAAGCTGCTAAGGCTTCGGCGTCCGGACAATCGACTATTTGGTTCTTTTTGGTGAGGAACCTGTTCCAGAATTTGCGAGCTGACTCTCCAGGCTGTTGAGTTATATGACTTAAATCATCTGCGTCCGGAGGGCGGACATAAGTCCCTTGAAAATTTTCTCTAAACGCATCTTCGAGCTCTTCCCAACTTCCAACAGTGTTTTCTGGGAGGCTTTTAAGCCAATGACGGGCTGGCCCTTTGAGCTTGAGGGGTAGGTATTTTATGGCGTGGAGATCATCTCCTCTGGCCATGTGTATATGTAGTATATAATCTTCTATCCGCATCTGTGGTCATTGTTCCATCGTAGGCCTCTATGTTTATGGGTTTAAATCCTGCTGGGAATTCATGGTCCAGCACTTCATTGGTGAAACATAGTGGGTGTGCGGCGCCCCTGTATTTGGGTGTGCCGCTATCTTCGGACACTTGACGTGTTGTCTTGCTTCCTGGGGCCTTCTTCTTTGGCCCGTAGATGGACCTGGCTGGGCCATCTGTCCTTCCAAGTTCATTGGTTGGTTTATGTGTGGCGCCGCTTTCAGAATTTGGTCTGTCATCCGGCCGTCTATCCGGCCATGCAGCCTCTTTATTTTTTGACTGTGGGGCTCTATGGCCTCGCTCGTCAATTCGTAGCAGCTTGCGCTTCGGGTAGCTCTTTGATTGGTGGCTATTGCCGTATTTATCCGCGGTTTTGAGTACTTTGCTCCACCTCATTCTGAGTGTGTCCTCCCATGTTTTGAGCTTCCACTTTTCCTTCTTCAAGCTTCTTGCAGTGTTGATGAGTCTTTTCCGAAGGTTTTTACCTTCCGGCGGCGTGTCCGGCGTGAGATCGTCCGAACCATCGTTTTCGCCGGGCCTAGACTGATTATCTGACTCGTCCTGTCCGGACGGTTGCTTATCTGCATGTTCGTCGTCCACTTTTGTGCCCTGCTGTATTGCGGGGTCTTTAGGAGCGTTGTTGTTGTCGAGGCGGGGCTTAGGGCGACGTCTGCGCCGCCGTTTTGGTTGTTTATCTGCGGGGTTATCTTCTGCCGCGGCCCATTGGTCCTCGTTATCGCTCTCTTTTGGGGTATCCACCATGTATATGTCATATGACGAGGTGGTCCTCCCGTGCCCTATAGGCGCTGTTTCTTGTTCGTCTCCGGCATCGTCGTCTATACCGTTGATGTCTTCGGAGCCGTAGTCTAGCATGTCGGTTAGATCGTCGATAGTGTCTATGAAGTGGGTGGTGGGTGGGCTCTGAATTTCTTCATTGCCCGTATCCCGACCGTCCCGGCCATAGTCCGGCCAGGACTCTCCCGATAACGAGAGATGCTTTAGTAAATTCAGGATGTTGCCAAAGGGCGAGTGTTCGAAGATGTCCGCGGCGGTGAATGTCATAACCGGCGCCCAATCCGACTCGATTGGTAGGGGCGTGGGAGGCCTGGAGTCCGGCAAGGAGTCCGGCACCTCGGAATCACGAGTTTCGCGGGGGACAAGATTGGTGTTCGGCTCCATCGCCGTGGAAGTTGAAGCCCCCGAGGCGGCGTCTATCCACCGATCCTCGATCTGGGCGATCGGCTCCGGACTAATGGCCGAAGCGGATTCGAAAAGGCCACCAAGGCACTGCTCGCAGCAGAGCTAGATCATGCCCATCGCCACAAAGTCGGGCGCGCTTGGCTGTGGCTCGAGTCCGTCAAGATCAAGTCCCCGCGACATCGGCCGTGAAGTTTAGGCTTCGAATCGACTGACGGCGGAGGCATAGCTTTCTATCTGCTCCGATGGCCAAGCGAATTAGCCCGCAGCTTGGTTGCCGAATATGAAGATCTGTCCGGGAGAAAAGTCTGCCTACGACAGCGTCGTTGGTTGTAGATGCCATCAAGCCTATCGGTGACGACACGGAGGAACTCTCAATGAAAGCACCAATGTCGGTGTCAAACCGCGGATCTCGGTAGGGGGTCCCGAACTGTGCGTCTAGGCGGATGGTAATAGGAGACGAGGGACACGATGTTTTACCCAGGTTCGGGCCCTCTTGATGGAGGTAAACCCTACGTCCTGCTTGATTAATATTGATGATATGGGTAGTACAAGAGTGGATCTACCACGAGATCAAGGAGGCTAAACCCTAAAGCTAGCCTATGGTATGATTGTTGTAATGTATGTTGTGTCCTACGGACTAAAGCCCTCCAGTTTATATAGATACCGGAGGAGGCTAGGGTTACACAGAGTCGGTTACAATGGTAGGAGATCTACATATCCGTATCGCCAAGCTTGCCTTCCACGCCAAGGAAAGTCCCATCCGGACATGGGACGGAGTCTTCAATCTTGTATCTTCGTAGTCTTGGAGTCCGGCGGACGATGATAGTCCGGCTGTCCGGACACCCCCTAGTCCAGGACTCCCTCAGATGGCCTCCTCAGTCACCCTGGGAATCTTGAGGCGAGCGTTGTTGAAGCGCTGGATGTACTTCTGCAAGGTCTCTCCAGGCTACTGCTTGATGCGGTGCAGGTCACCCATGGCCGGCAGACGGTCGCGAGTGCCCTGGAAGTTGGCGATGAAGCGGGTGCGCATCTCATCCCAGGAGGAGATCGTGCCAGGAGCCAGGTTTTCAGGAGCCAGGTGCGGGCGCCGTCCTTGAGTGCCATGGGAAACCAATTCGCCATGACCTTTTCGTCCCCGTTGGCGGCTTTGATGCCCAACTCGTAGAGTTGCAGGAACTCCACGGGATCTGCAATGCCGTCGTAGCGAGGAGGCAGGTCAGGCTTGAACTTGCCTGGCCAGGCGACACTGCGTAGCTCGGGGGTGAAGGCGCGGCAGCCTGCGGTGGCCACCGGAGCCCTCTGCTGATGCTGGGCTTGCTCACGGGATTCCAGCCGCTGCTGCTGAGGCGATCGGGGGTCTTAACGTGGTGGCGCAGGGATGAGTCATGGTGCACCGGTGCTGGGAGCACGCGAACACCGTCTTGGGGACGAGGGATCTCTTGGCAGCTCCTCTCTGGTCGTGTAGGCGCCGGACGCGGCGGATCTCATCCTGGGGCCGCGCGCCTAGGAACCAGGGCACCTTCTTGGGGAGGAGGTGGCGGAGGCGCCTCCTGATCTGCGCCACCTGCGCAGGATGGAGGGCGAGGCAGCTAGAGGGACGGGATAGGAGAGCCCCCTGCGGCGCTGACGAGCTCGGTGATGCGGGCGAGCGAGTCCTCGTAGAGGTCGTCGACGGGACAGTAGTGCAGGAGCTCACGCGCCAGGAGCAACGCGGCGTGCGCGTCCATGGGGGTGCGACGGGCGTGGGACGATGAACCGGCTGGAGTCAGCGACAGGGTGGCGGTGCGGCCTTCCCGCCGCACCGAAGGATGCAGAGACGAGGCCTGCTGCTCGTTCCCCGCCGGGCCGGTGGCGGCGTTGGCGGCAGGCGATGGGGAACGACGGGGACACCCACCGACGGGAGCCGTCTGGGCGACGCGGGCGGCGAGAGCCCGGCGAGTGTCAGCCATGGACACGACGGAAGATCGAACACGAAACAGCGGAAGAAAGATTCCGGCTCACCCCTACCTGGTGCGCCAAATGTCGGATGTTGGGTTCCAGCAGACCCTTAAGGTTCGAACTCTGTGGTGCGCACGAAGATCTCTCCCCTACCAATCTATGTCCGATCGCCTCGTGAGATCTTGGCTGAAAACGATGAACAACACAAGGGACACGAGATTTATACTGGTTCAGGCCACCGTTGTGGTGTAATACCCTACTCCAGTGTGTGGTGTGGTGGATTGCCTCAGGGGCTAATGATGAACAGTACAAGGGAAGAATGGCCTCGCGAGAGGTGTTCTTGAGCTGGTGCGATGAACTGCTTGTGTGAGTTCGATCGCCTCTCTCTCTCTGTCTTCCCCAAAATCTGGATCCTTCTCTACTGTGGTGGCTAGTCCTATTTATAGAGGCCCTGGGCCTCTTCCCAAATATTGAGCAGGAAGGGCGCCAACAACGGCCATTTCGAAGGGGAACATCTAGTACAAGTTATCTTGACTAAAGTTGGTCTTCGGCTGCCAAAAGCACTGGTGATGACGCCGTCTTGGGCTCCATGGTGACCTCCATCCTGCCGCTCCGCTGGTCTTGGTCTCGTTGCACTGAAATGGCAACCTTTGCTCGATGCCTCGATTCTCAGATGTGCTTGCCCCTTTGCACCAAAGAGGAAACAAGGACCTTTGACAAAGCCGGCGCCTGCTTGGCGCCCTTTGGTCTTGATCATCATGGCTTGCATCACGAGCACCTCGCGAGGTACCCTGCCTTGATCTCTCCGCCTCCTCGCGAGCCTGCCTGGCGAGGCCGTTCTTGAGGAAGCCTCGTGTCGTCCACCCCGCGAGGCTTGGCCCCTCGCGAGGGTCTTGAGTCTTGTGCTGATGAGGATGGGCCGTACTGGGCCACCACTTGAGCCACGCCGCAGGCCGCAGGCAGGCAAGTCTGGGGACCCCCGTTCCCAGAATGCCGACAGCCATCAACACCGCTTGTGATGCATCCAATAGGCTCTATTTCCGCAAGGGATTGAATAAGACTCCATATGAGATACTTACCGGTAACAAGCTCAACCTCAAGTACTTCCGGGTGTTCAGTTATGAGTGTTTCATTCTAAATAAAGGTGTTCATTTGTCTAAATTTGAGGCTAGAGCTCATGAGGGCATATTTGTTGGTTATGCTACAAACTCTCATGCTTACTGTGTCCTCAACAAGTCCACTGGACTCATTGAGGAGACGTGTAACGTAGAGTTTGACGAGAATAACGGCTCCCAAGTGGAGCAAAGTGTTCCTTGTGATGTAGGTGATGAAATTCCTCCCCAAGCCATAAGAAGAATGGGTGTTGGTCATATCCTACCCATTTAGGAGCCCCTTGTGGTCGAAGGAGAAGGACAAAGTTTCACTCAAGTGGAGCCATCACCAACCCAAGACCCACACGCTTCCGAAGAACAAAGTGAAGGCCCTCAACCAAGTGAACAAGATCAAGGGCAAGATCAACCTCAAGATGGTGGTGAACCACCAAGTGGTGCACAAGGTCAAGTTCCCCCTTCCGAGCAAGTTCAAGATCACGAGCAAGCTCAAGATCAAGAACAAGCTCTAGACGACGCTCAAGATAATCAAGTTTACGCTCCTCAACTATCTCTTGAGGAGGAATTGGAGCGTCGTGCTGCCAAGATTGCTTCCAAGCTCACTACAAAAGATCATCTTATGAAGAATGTGCTTGGAAGTTTGAGAAAAGGGGTAAGCACTCGTAGACAATTGGCAAACTATTGTGAACATCACGCATTTGTTTCTTGTGTTGAACCCCAAAAGTTCTATGAGGCGCTCGAGGATCCGGATTGGCTCAATGCCATGCATGAAGAACTCAACAACTTCGAGCACAACAAAGTGTGGAGATTGGTGCCAAGGCCAACGGGGAACCATAATGTCATTCGAATCAAGTGGATATTCAAGAACAAGCAAGATTCTCATGGAATTATCATTTGCAACAAGGCTCGTTTGGTAGCACAAGGCTACTCGCAAGTCAAGGGTATCGACTATGGTGAAATCTTTGCTCCCGTTGCTCGCCTTGAATCTATTCATTTGTTGATTGCTTATGCTTCTCATCATAACTTCAAGTTGCAACAAATGGATGTGAAGAGTGCTTTTCTTAATGGTCCTATTAATGAGTTGGTTTATGTCAAACAACCCCCGAGGTTTGAGGATCCCGAGTTCCCCAATCATGTATACGAACTCGATAAGGCACTCTGTGGCCTTAAGCAAGCCCCACGTGCATGGTATGAGCACCTTACCGAGTTGTTGCAAGATCGTGGGTTTGAAATTGGGAAAATCGACCCCACTCTTTTTACTAAGAAGGTCAAAGGGGATTTGTTTGTATGCCAACTTTATGTTCATGATATTATCTTTAGTTCCCCTAACAAAGCTTTCAATGAGGAATTTGTCGCTCTCATGACCTCAAAGTTCAAGATGTCCATGATGGGAGAGTTGAAGTTCTTTCTCGGGTTCGAAATCAAGCAAAGAAGAGAAGGAACCTTCATCAACCAAGCCAAATACACTCAAGACATGCTCAAGAGATTCAAGCTAAGTGATGTCAAGCCAGCTTCCACTCCAATGCCCGTCAAGTGCCAACTTGACATAGATCCCAATGGTAAAGCGGTGGATCAAAAGGTATATCATTCCATGATTGGCTCCTTGCTTTACCTTTGTGCATCTAGACCGGATATCATGTTGAGTGTGGGAATTTGTGCATGGTTTCAAGCCGCACCTAAGGAAATCCACTACGTGGCGGTGATACGTCTCCAACGTATCTATAATTTATGAAGTATTCATGCTAATATATTATCATTCTTGGATGTTTTTACCATCATTTTATAGCAACTTACATCATTTTTTGGGACTAACCTATTGACCCAGTGCCCAGTGCCAGTTGCTGTTTTTGCTTGTTTTTTACATCGCAGGAAATCAATATCAAAGGGAGTCCAAACACCACATAACTTTTTGGAGATTTTTATGGAGCAGAAGAAAGCCAGTGGGCCAAGGAAGCACCTGGGGGGGCTTCTCGAGGGGGACAGCACCCACCAGGGCATGCTAGGAGGCCCATACGTCCCTGGTGGGTGCTGCCCACCTCGGGTACCCCCTGAACCGCCTCTTCGCCCTATAAATTCCTGAATATTCCAAAACCCTTTGGGGTATCCCTAGATCAGAAGTTCCGCCACCGCAAGGCCTCTGTATCCACGAGATCCAATCTAGACCCCATTCCGGTGGCCATCTTCATCATCCTGGCGGCCACCACGTGGAGGAGGGAGCAGTCCACCCTCGGGGCTGAGGGTTTGTACCAGTAGCTATGTGTTTAATCTCTCTCTCTCTCTCTCTCTCTCTCTCTCTCTCGTGTTCTTGAGATGTCACGATCTTGATGTATCGCGGGCTTTGTTAATATAGTCGGATCATATGGTGTTTTCCCCTCTCTATCTTGTTGTGATGAATTGAGTTTTTCCCTTTGAGATTTCGTTGTTATCGGATTGAATACTTTTATGGATTTGAGAACACTTGATATATATCTTGCAATTGAATACTTGTGGTGATAATGGGGTGTGTTGGGGACACAATAGATTTCTTGTTTTTGGTTGCAGCGTCGTTTGAGAGAGACCATCTTCATCCTAAACCCTCTCATGGATTGATAAACCTTAGGTCATCCACTTGAGGGAAAATTGCTACTGTCCTACAAAACTCTGCGCTTGGAGGCCCAACACATGTTTACAAGAATAAAGTTGTGTAGTAGACATCAAGTTCTTTTCTGGCGCCGTTGCCAGGGAGGTGAGTGCATGAAGGTATATCTTTAGATCTTGCAACTGAATCTTTTAGTTTCTTGTTTTATCACTACTTTGGTTTATAAAACAAAACTACAAAAAAATGGAATTGAGGTTGCATCATATTATTGATCATCTTTATAATATCTTTCTTGAAAATGATGGTTCGAAAAATTGTGCTCAATTGATAGAAGCAGAATTTAATAAAATGATTGGCATGAATGATGAGCATGATGGCAATGTTGTTAGTATGAATTCTTTGAATATCCATGATTTTAATGATATGCAAACTACAAGCTTGGGGTGCTATGTTTGATGAAGATGATATTTTCACTCCCCCAAGTTTTGATCAGATAAATTATTATGATGATAGCATGCCTCCTATTTATGATAATTATAATGATGAAAGTGGATTTGGATAGGTCATGACTTTATTTAGTGATGAATCCACCATTTTGGATGAGGCCTCAATTGACTATGATGAGAACAAAGTTGCTACTTATGATGATTATTATAATGACATGTATGCCATAAAGAGTAATAAATTATCTATGATTATGTAACATGAAAAGAATTCTTCATGTGATGGTTATATTGTTGAATTTCTTCATGATGCTACAGAAAATTATTATAGGGGAGGAACTTATGCTTGTAGGAATTGCAATAATATCAAGTTTCCTCTCTATGTGTTGAAAGTTTTGAAGTTATGCATGTTTTGCCTTCCTATGCTAGTTGATTCTTGTTCCCATGAATTATTCGCCCACAAAATCCCTATTCATAGGAAGTGGGTTAGGCTTATATGTGCTTGCATGTGATTCATGATGCTCTTGTTATGTTTCAATTCTTATCTTTTATGCGAGCATCATTGAAATCATCATGCCTAGCTAAAAGGCATTAAAGAGAAGCGCTTGTTGGGATACAACCAACACTTTTACCTACTGTTTTTGTGTGTTCACATTATTAGGCTACTGTGGTAATCATGTTTTATTGTCTTTGTTTCAATAAAGTGCCAAGTAAAGCCTTTGGGAACATGTTGGGTGATAGTTGATTTGATCTTGCTGAAAAACAGAAACTTTTGCACTCACGAAAATGACTCTCATTTTTAACAGAACATTGATTTTGAGTTAATTATTTTTGCAGAAGATTAATATAATAATTTCTCACGTGTTCATATTTGTTTCCTAATTTTTGGAGTAGCAGAAGTATGGTTTGAGTACAGATTACTATAGACTGTTCTGTTTTTGACAGATTATGTTTTCAATGCATAGTTTGCTTGTTTCCTTGTTTCTATGGCTTATATTGCTCAATATAAATCGTGTAAATGATATGCTAAAGTAGGCATTGTGTGGAAACAATTATGAATCTTGTCTTTGACAGTACCAAAGTGAAATGGTTTGCTCTTTATCATACTAACCTATCTCACAAAGTTCCGTTAAGTTTTGTGTGATTGAAGTTTTCAAGTTTTGGATGAGATATCAATATGAGGAGAATAATGAGTGACAAGATCCTAAGCATGGGTATTCCCAAGGCACCCCAAGGTAACATTCAAGGAAGATCCAAGCAACTAAGCTTGGAGATGCCCCGGAAGGCATCCCCTCTTTCGTCTCCAACATTATCGGTAACCTCACTCGAAGCTATGTTTTCATTCGTCACATGATTTTTGTTTTGCTTCGAGCATCAATTTATTTTGTTAAGATTTTCTTGATGTTATTTTGAATAATGTTTTGCATCTTTTATTTCAATAAAAGTGGCAATGCTAGCCTTTGCCATGCTTATTTTGCAAGTTTACATGTTGCTGTTTCAAAACAGAAAGTTTATCGATGTTGCAAAAATTCCCTAGAACAGTCAGAATATTATAAATTGTTGAATTTTTCTGAAAAATAAGCTCTGATAAATTTCCTACAGTGTGGTATTTTTCTCATAATTTTTGGAGTTAGGGAAGTATGATGAATCTTGCATTCTTTACAGACTGTACTGTTTTGGCAGATTGTTGTTATGGTTGCATTGTTTAGATATGTTTGCTTGTTTGATGATTCTATTTGAGGATAGGATTATTAAATATGCAGAGGCATTTAGTATTAAATGTTGAATAATAATTTTAGCGATTTTCTACAGTAGAGAATGATAAGGTAATGCATTGGTTTATACTAACTTATCTCACGAGGTCTTGTTGAGTTTTGTGTGGATGATGTTGGGGAACGCAGTAATTTCAAAAAAAATCCTATGATCACGCAAGATCTATCTAGGTGATGCATAGAAACGAGAGGGGAGAGTGTTTTCTACGTACCCTCGTAGACCGAAGCGGAAGCATTATGACAACGCGGTTGATGTAGTCGTACGTCTTCACGATCCGACCGATCCTAGCACCGAAGGTACGGCACCTCCGCGATCTGCACACGTTCAGCTCGGTGACGTCCCACGAACTCTAGATCTAGCTGAGGTCAAGGGAGAGTCTTGTCAGCTCGACGGTGTGGTGATGGTGATGACGAAGTTACCGGCGCAGGGCTTCACATAAGCACTACGATGATATGACCGAGGTGGAAATTTGTGGAGGGGGCACCGCACACGGCTAAAAGATCAACTTGATCAACTTGTGTGTCTATGGGGTGCCCCCTCCCCCATATATAAAGGAGTGGAGGAGGGGAGGGCCGGCCCTCTATGGCGCGCCCAAGGGGGGAGTCCTACTCCCAGTAGGAGTAGGTTTCCCCCCTTCCCTAGTTGGAGTAGGAGAAGAAGGAAGAGGGAGAGGGAGAGAAGGAAAGGGGGGCTGACCCCCTTCCCAATCCGGATTGGGCTTGGGGGGTGCCCCCTCCTTGGCTGCCTCCTCCTCTCTTCCACCATGGCCCATTAAGGCCCATTAACTCCTCGGGGGGTTCCGGTAACCTCCCGATACTCCAGAAAGATGCCCGAACCACTCGGAACCTTTCTGGTGTCCAAACATAGCCTTCCAATATATCAATCTTTATGTCTCGACCATTTAGAGACTCCTTGTCATGTCCGTGATCACATCTGGGACTCTGAACAACCTTCGGTACATCTAAACACATAAAATCATAATACCGATCGTCATCGAACGTTAAGCGTGCGGACCCGACGGGTTCGAGAACTATGTAGACATGACCGATACTCACTTCCAGTCAATAACCAATAGCATAACCTGGATGCTCATATTGGTTACTACATATTCTATGAAGATCTTTATCAATCAAACCGCATAACAACATACGTTGTTCCCTTTGTCATCGATATGTTGCTTGCCCGAGATTCCATCGTCGGTATCTCAATACCTAGTGCAATCTCGTTACCGACAAGTCTCTTTACTCATTCCGTAGTGCATCATCCCATGACTAAATCATTAGTCACATTTCTTGCAAGGCTTATAGTGATGTGCATTACCGAGAGGGCCCAGAGATACCTCTACAAAACACGGGGTGACAAATCCTAATCTTGTTCTATGCCAACCCAACAAATAACTTCGGAGACACCTGTAGAGCATCTTTATAATCACCCAGTCACGTTGTGACGTTTGATAGCACACTAAGTGTTCCTCCGGTATTCGGGAGTTGCATAATCTCATAGTCATAAGAACATGTATAATTCATGAAGAAAGCAATAGCAATAAACTAAACAATCATGGTGCTAAGCTAACGGATGGGTCTTGTCCATCACATCATTATCTAATGATGTAATCCCGTTCATCAAATGACAACACATGTGGTTAGGAAACTTAACCATCTTTGATTAACGAGCTAGTCAAGTAGTGGCATACTAGGGACAATCTGTTTTTCTATGTATTCACACATGTACTAAGTTTCCGGTTAATACAATTCTAGCATGAATAATAAACATTTATCATGATATAAGGAAATATAAATAACAACTTTATTATTGCCTCTAGGGCGTATTTCCTTTAGTCTCCCACTTGCACTAGAGTCAATAATCTAGATTACATTGTAATGATTCTAACACCCATGGAGTCTTGGTGTTAATCATGTTTTGCTCGTGAGAGAGGCTTAGCCAACGGGTCTGCAACATTCAGATCCGTATGTATCTTGCAAATATCTATGTACCCTTCCAACATTTGATGACGGATGGAATTGAAGCGTCTCTTGATGTGATTGGTTCTCTTGTGAAATCTGGATTCCTTCGCCAAGGCAATTGCTCCAGTATTGTCACAAAAGATTTTCATTGGACCCAATGCACCACGTATGACACCTAGATCGGATATGAACTCCTTCATCCAGACTCCTTCATTTGCTGCTTCCGAAGCAGCAATGTACTCCGCTTCACACGTAGATCCCGCCACGACGCTCTGCTTGGAACTGCACCAACTGATAGCTCCTCCATTCAATAAAAATACATATACGGTTTGCGACTTAGAGTCATCCGGATCAGTGTCAAAGCTTGCATCGATGCAACTGTTTACGACGAGCTCTTTTTCACCTCCATAAAAGAGAAACATATCCTTAGTCCTTTTCAGGTATTTCAGGATGTTCTTGACCAATGTCCAGTGCTCCACTCCGGGATTACTTTGGTACCTCCCTGCTATGCTTATAGCAAGGCACACATCAGGTCTGGTACACAACATTGCATACATCATAGAACCTATGGCTGAACCATAGGGAATGACTTTCATTTTCTCTCTATCTTCTGCAGTGGTTGGGCATTGAGTCTGACACAACTACACACCTTGTAACACAGGCAAGAAACCTTTCTTTGACTGATCCATTTTGAACTTCTTCAAAATCTTATCAAGGTATGTGTTTTGTGAAAGTCCAATTAAGCGTCTTGATCTATCTCTATAGATCTTGATGCCCAATATATAAGCAGCTTCACCGAGGTCTTTCATTGAAAAACTTTTATCCAAGTATCCTTTTATGCTATCCAGAAATTCTATATCATTTCCAATCAACAATTTGTCATCCACATATAATATCAGAAATGCTACAGAGCTCCCACTCACTTTCTTGTAAATATAGACTTCTCCAAAAGTTTGTATAAAACCATATGCTTTGATCACACTATCAAAACGTTTATTCCAACTCCGAGAGGCTTGCACTAGTCCATAAATGGATCGTTGGAGCTTGCACACTTTGTTAGCATCCTTTGGATTAACAAAACCTTCTGGTTGCATCATATCAACTCTTCTTCCAGAAATCCATTCAGGAATGCAGTTTTGACATCCATTTGCCAAATTTCGTAATCATAAAATGCGGCAATTGCTAACATGATTCGGACAAACTTAAGCATCGCTACAGGTGAGAAAGTCTCATTGTAGTCAACTCCTTGAACTTGTCGAAAACCTTTTGCAACAAGTCGAGGTTTGTAGATAGTAACATTACCGTCAGCATCAGTCGTCTTCTTGAAGATCCATTTATTCTCGATGGCTTGTTGATCATCGGGCAAGTCAACCAAAGTCCACACTTTGTTCTCATACATGGATCCCATCTCAGATTTCATGGCCTCAAGCCATTTCGTGGAATCTGGGCTCATCATCGCTTCCTCATAGTTCGTAGGTTCGTTATGGTCTAGTCACATGACGTCCAGAACAGGATTACCGTACCACTCTGGTGCGGATCTTACTCTGGTTGACCTACAAGGTTCAGTAGTAACTTGATCTGAAGTTTCATGATTGCTATCATTAACTTCCTCACTAATTGGTGTAGGAATCACTAGAAATGATTTCTGTGATGATCTACTTTCTAATAAGGGAGAAGGTACAATTACCTCATCAAGTTCTACTTTCCTCCCACTCACTTCTTTTGAGAGAAACTCCTTCTCTAGAAAGTATCCATTCTTAGCAACAAATATCTTGCCTTCAGATCTGTGATAGAAGGTGTACCCAACTGTCTCTTTTTGGTATCCTATGAAGACACATTTCTCCGATTTGGGTTTGAGCTTATCAGGTTGAAGCTTTTTCACATAAGCATCGCAGCCCCAAACTTTCAGAAACAACAACTTGGGTTTCTTGCCAAACCACAATTCATAAGGCGTCATCTCAATGGATTTAGATGGTGCCCTATTTAACGTGAATGCAGTCGTCTCTAAAGCATAACCCCAAAGCAATAGTGGTAAATCAGTAAGAGACATCATAGATCACACCATATCTAATAAAGTGCGGTTACGACGTTCGGACACACCATTACGCTGTGGTGTTCCAGGTGGCGTGAGTTGCGAAACTATTCCGCATTGTTTCAAATGAAGACCAAACTCATAACTCAAATATTCTCCTCCACGATCAGATCATAGAAACTTAATTTTCTTGCTACGATGATTTTCCACTTCACTCTGAAATTCTTTGAACTTTTCAAATGTTTCAGACTTATGCTTCATTAAGTAGATATAACCATATCTGCTCAAATCATCTGTGAAGGTAAGAAAATAACGATACCCACCACGAGCCTCAATACTCATTGGACCGCATACATCGGTATGTATTATTTCCAACAAGTCAGTAGCTCGTTCCATTGTTCCGGAGAACGGAGTTTTAGTCATCTTGCCCATGAGGCACGGTTTGCAAGAACCAAGTGATTCATAATCAAGTGATTCCAAAAGTCCATAAGTATGGAGTTTCTTCATGCACTCTACACCGATATAACCCAAACGGCAGTGCCACAAATAAGTTGCACTATCATTATTGAACTTATATCTTTTGGCTTCAATACTATGAATAAGTGTATCACTACTATCGAGATTCAATAAAAATAGACCACTCATCAAGGGTGCATGACCATAAAAGATATTACTCATATAAATAGAACAACCATTATTCTATTATTTAAATGAATAACCGTATCGCATCAAACAAGATCCAGATATAATGTTCATGCTCAAGGCTGGCACGAAATAACAATTATTCAGGTCTAAAACTAATCCCGAAGGTAGATGTAGAGGTAGCATGCCGACCACGATCACATCGACTTTGGAACCATTTCCCACGTGCATCGTCACCTCGTCCTTAGCCAATCTTCGCTTAATCCGTAGCCCCTGTTTCGAGTTGCAAATATGAGCAAAAGAACCAGTATCAAATACCCAGGCGCTACTGCGAGCATTAGTTAAGTACACATCAATAACATGTATATCAAATATACCTTTCACTTTGCCATCCTTCTTATTCGCCAAATACTTGGGGCAGTTCCGCTTCTAGTGACCAGTCCCTTTGCAGTAGAAGCACTCAGTCTCAGGATTAGGTCCAAACTTGGGCTTCTTCACTTGAGCAGCAACTTGCTTGCCATTCTTCTTGAAGTTCCCCTTCTTCCCTTTGCCCTTCTTCTTGAAACTGGTGGTCTTGTTGACCATCAACACTTGATGCTCCTTCTTGATTTCTACCTCTGCAGCTTTTAGCATCGCGAAGAGCTCGGGGATTGTCTAATCCATCCCTTGCACATTATAGTTCATCACGAAGCTTTTGTAGCTTGGTGGCAGTGATTGAAGAACTCTGTCAATGACACTATCATCAGGAAGATTAACTCCCAATTGAGTCAAGTGGTTGTGGTACCCAGACATTCTGAGTATATGTTCATTGACGGAACTATTCTCCTCCATCTTGCGGCTATAGAACTTATTGGAGACTTCATATATCTCAATCCGGGCATTTGCTTGAAATATTAACTTCAACTCCTGGAACATCTCATATGCTCCATGACGTTCAAAACATCGCTGAAGTCCTGGTTCTAAGCCATAAATCATGGCACACTAAACTATTGAGTAGTCATCAGCTTTGCTCTGCCAGATGCTCTTAACGTCATCAGTAGCATCTGCAGCTGGCTTGGCACCCAGCAGTGCTTCCAGGACGTAATTCTTCTGTTTAGCAATGAGGATAATCCTCAAGTTATGGGCCTAGTCCGTGTAGTTGCTACCATCATATCCCAACTTAGCTTTCTCTAGCAACACATTAAACTTCAACGGAACAGTAGCACGGGCCATTTATCTACAACAACATAGACATGCAAAATACTATCAGGTACTAAGTTCATGATAAATTAAAGTTCAATTAATCACTTAAGAACTCTCACTTAGATAGACATCCCTCTAATCATCTAAGTGATCACGTGATCCATATCAACTAAACCATGTCCGATCATCACGTGAGATGGAGTAGTTTTCAATGGTGAACATCACTATGTTGATCATATCTACAATATGATTCACACTCGACCTTTCGGTCCCAGTGTTCTGAGGCCATATTTGCATCTGCTAGGCTCGTCAAGTTTAACCTGAGTATTCTGCGTGTGCAAAACTGGCTTGCACCCGTTGTATGTGAACGTAGAGCTTATCACACCCGATCATCACATGGTGTCTCGGCACGACGAACGGTAGCAACGGTGCATACTCAGGGAGAACACTTGTACCTTGAATTTTAGTAAGGGATCATCTTATATATAATGCTACCGATGTTCTAATCAAAATAAGATGCATAAAGGATAAACACCACATGCAATCAAAATATGTGACATGATATGGCCATCATCATCTTGTGCTTGTGATCTCCATCACCGAAGCATCGTCATGATCTCCAGCGTCACCGGCGCGACACCTTGATCTCCATCGTAGCATCGTTGTCGTCTCTCCAACTGTTGTTACTACGACTATCGCTCCCACTTAGTGATAAAGTAAAACAATTACATGGCGATTGCATTGCATACAATAAGGCGACAACCATATGGCTCCTGCCAGTTGCCGATAACTTATACAAAACATGATCATCTCATACAACAATTTATATATCATCACGTCTTGACCATATCACATCACAACATGCCCTGCAAAAACAAGTTAGATGCCCTCTACTTTGTTGTTGCAAGTTTTACGTGGCTGCTACAGGCTTAGCAAGAACCGTTCTTACCTACACATCAAAAACCACAATGACTTTTTTGTCAAGTGTGTTGTTTTAACCTTAAACAAGGACCGGGCATAGCCACACTCGATTCAACTAAAGTTGGAGAAACAGACACTCACTAGCCACCTCTGTGCGAAGCATGTCGGTAGAACCAGTCTCGCATAAGCGTACGTGTAATGTTGGTCTGAGCCGCTTCATCCAACAATACCGCCGAATCAAAGTATGACATGCTGGTAAGTAGTATGACTATTATCGCCCACAACTCTTTGTGTTCTACTCGTGCATATAACATCTACGCATAGACCTGGCTCGGATGACACTATTGGGGAACGCAGTAATTTCAAGAAAAATCCTACGATCACGCAAGATATATCTAGGTGATGCATAGCAACGAGAGGGGAGAGTGTTGTCTATGTACCCTCATAGACCGAAAGCAGAAGCGTTATGACAAAGCGGTTGATGTAGTCGTACGTCTTCACGATCCGACCAATCCTAGCACCGAAGGTACGGCACCTCCACGATCTGCACACGTTCAGCTCAGTGACGTCCCACGAACTCTAGATCCACCTGAGGTCGAGGGAGAGTTTTGTTAGCACGGTGGCGTGGTGACGGTGATGATGAAGTTACCGGTGCAGGGCTTCGCCTAAGCACTACGACGATATGACCGAGGTGGAAATCCGTGGAGGAGGGCACCGCACACGGCTAAAAGATCAACTTGATCAACTTGTATGTCTATGGGGTGCCCCCCTTCCCCATATATTAAGGAGTGGAGGAGGGGAGGGTCGGCCCCCTATGGCGCGCCCAAGGGGGGAGTCCTACTCCCAGTAGGAGTAGGTTCCCCCCCTTCGCTAGTTGGAGTAGGAGAAGAAGGAAGAGGGAGAGGGAGAGAAGGAAAGGGGGTCGGCCCCCTTCCCAATTTGGATTGGGCTTGGGGGGCGTGCCCCCTCCTCGGACGCCTCCTCCTCTCTTCCACCATGGCCCACTAAGGCCCATTAACTCCTCGGGGGGTTCCGGTAACCTCCCGGTACTCCAGAAAAATGCCCGAACCACTCGGAACCTTTCTGATGTCCAAACATAGCCTTCCAATATATCAATCTTTATGTCTCGACAATTTCGAGACTCCTCGTCATGTCCGTGATCACATCTGGGACTCCAAACAACCTTCGATACATCAAAACTCATAAACTCATAATACCGATCGTCATCGAATGTTAAGCGTGCGGACCCTACGGGTTCGAGAACTATGTAGACATGACCGAGACTCACTTCCGGTCAATAACAAATTGCGGAACCTAGATGCTCATATTGGTTCCTACATATTCTACGAATATCTTTATCGGTTAAACCACATAACAACATACGTTGTTCCCTTTGTCATCGGTATGTTACTTGCCCGAGATTCGATCGTCGGCATCTCAATACCTAGTTCAATCTCGTTACCGGCAAGTCTCTTTACTCGCTCAGTAGTGCATCATCTCGTGGCTAACTCATTAGTCACATTGCTTTCAAGGCTTATAATGATGTGCATACTGAGAGGGCCCAGAGATACCTCTCTGAAACACGGAGTGACAAATCCTAATCTTGATCTATGCCAACCCAACAAATACCATCGGAGACACCTGTAGAGCATCTTTATAATCACCCGGTTATGTTGTGACGTTTGATAGCACACTAAGTGTTCCTCCAGTATTCGGGAGTTGCATAATCTCATAGTCATAGGAACATGTATATGTCAAGAAGAAAGCAATAGCAATAAACAAATGATCATAGTGCTAAGCTAACGGATGGGTCTTTGATACGTTTCCAACGTATCTGTAATTTTTTATTGTTCCATGCTATTATATTATCTGTTTTGGGTGTTTAATGGGCTTTATTATACACTTTTATATTATTTTTGGGACTAACCTATTAACCGGAGGCCCAGTCCAAATTGTTTTTTTTTGCCTATTTCAGTGTTTCGCGGAAAAGGAATGTCAAACAGAGTCCAAACATAATGAAACCTTCGGGAGAGTCATTTTCGGAACAAACGCAATCCAGGAGACTTGGAGTGGACGTAAAGAAAGCAACAAGGCGGCCACGAGGCAGGGAGGCGCGCCCAGGGGGTAGGCACGCCCCCACCCTCGTGGGCCCCTCGTGGCTCCCCTGGCCGACTTCTTTCGCCTATATATACTCATATACCCTGAAAACATCCGAGAGCACCACGAAACCCTATTTCCACCATCGCAACCTTCTGTACCCATGAGATCCCATCTTGGGGCCTTTTCCGGCGCTCTACCGGAGGGGGAATCGATCATGGAGGGCTTCTACATCAACACCATAGCCTCTCCGATGAGTTGTGAGTAGTTTACCATACACCTTCGGGTTCATAGTTATTAGCTAGATGCCTTCTTGTATCTTTTTGGGTCTCAATACAAAGTTCTCCTCGATCTTCTTGGAGATCTATTCGATGTAATTCTTTTGCGGTGTTTGTCGAGATCCGATGAATTGTGGGTTTATGATAAAGATTATCTATGAACAATATTTGAATCTCCTCTGAATTCTTTTATGTATGATTTGTTATCTTTGCAAGTCTCTTCGAGTTATTGGTTTGGTTTGGCCTACTAGATTGATCTTTCTTGCAATGGGAGAAGTGCTTAGCTTTGGGTTCAATCTTGCGGTGTCCTTTCCCAGTGATAGTAGGGGCACCAAGGCACGTATTGTATTGTTGCCATCGAGGATAAAAAAGATGGGGTTTATATCATATTGCTTGAGTTTATCCCTCTACATCATGTCATCTTGCCTAATGTGTTACTCTGTTCTTATGAACTTAATACTCTAGATGCAAATGCTTGATAGCGGTCGATGTGTGGAGTAATAGTAGTAGATGCAGAATCGTTTTGATCTGCTTGTCGCGGACGTGATGCCTATATACATGATCATGCCTAGATATTCTCATAAATATGCACTTTTCTATCAATTGCTCGACAGTAATTTGTTCACCCACCGTAATACTTATGCTATCTTGAGAGAAGCCACTAGTGAAACCTATGGCCCCCGGGTCTATTTTCCATCATATAAGTTTCCGATCTATTTTATTTTGCAATCTTTACTTTCCAATCTATATCACAAAAATACCAAAAATATTTATCTTATTATCTTTATCAGATCTCACTTTTACAAGTGGTCGTGAAGGGATTGACAACCCCTTTATCGCGTTGGTTGCATGGTTCTTATTTGTTTGTGCATGTACAAGGGATTTGAGTGTAGCCTCCTACTGGATTGATACCTTGGTTCTCAAAAAACTGAGGGAAATACTTACGCTACTTTGCTGCATCACCCTTTCCTCTTCAAGGGAAAACCAAAGCATGCTCAAGAGGTAGCAAGAAGGATTTCTGGCACCGTTGGTGGGGAGTCTACGCACAAGTCAAGACATACCAAGTACCCATCACAAACTCTTATCCCTCGCATTACATTATTTGCCATTTGCCTCTCGTTTTCCTCTCCCCCACTTCACCCTTGCCATTTTATTCGCCCTTTTTCCATTCGTCTTTTCGTTTGCCTTAATGTATTACTTAGCTCCTTTGCTTGTTTGGTTGGAATAGTTGTGTATTTATTGCTAAACAGAGAACCTAGGATCTATGGATCCCCATTCGCTTGCTAATCTTTTAAAGAGATCCAATTATGATGAACAAATTTCTAGTGATTTGAGTGCACAAGATTATCTTTATGAGGTTTTGCTTGAAATTCGTGAATCTGAAAATTGTGATGAAGAAATTTATGAAGAGATTCACGATAGCTCCTTGAATAAAAAGCATGATTGCAATGATTTTATTATAAATTCTATTAATGTCAATTGTGTTAATGATATGCAAAACCCTAAGCTTGGGGATGCTAGTTTTCCTATGTCTACTACTTGTTGCAATGATCATGATTGGGGTGATTCATCTTATAATCTTGAAATTTTATTTAAGCCCCATGATGAATATGAGATTGATAATAATGTTTGAAATAATACTAAAAGTGGGTTTGGAAGAGTGTCAACTTTAGATCCCACATATTTGGATAATGTTCAATCTTATGAAGTTTTTGATAAAAGTGGGTTTGGAGAGGTCATGGCTTTAGTTAATGATAATCCCACTATTTTGGAAGAGTGTCAACTTTGAATGCATGTGGATCATGTTGAAAATGTTTTATGTGATAGCTATTTTGTTGTATACGCTTATGATCCCACATGTAATTATTATGAGAGAGGAAAATATGAGTGTAGAAATTTTCATGTTACAAAATTTCCTCTCGTTATGTTGAGATTGCTATTGTTCCTTTCTTCTTCCTTGTATGTTAGTTTTTGTTTGCCTTTATAATTTGTTTCCTTATAAAATACCTATGCATAGGAAGTATGTTAGACTTAAGTGTGTTTGTCACATGTTTTATGATGCTCTCTTTTTGCTTCAATTCTTGTCTTTCATGTGAGCATCATTGAAATCTCAGTGCCTAGCTAAAAAGGCTTTAAAGAAAAGTGATTGTTGGGAGACAACCCAATATTTTTCCTTGCTGTTTAGTAATAAATAATTCATATAGCCTCTGGTTAGATGTGGTTTTATGTTTTAATTAGTGCTTGTACCTAGTAAAACCTATAGGATCATCTTGGGTGATAGTTAATTTGATCTTGCTGAAAAACAAAAACTTTTGCACGCATGAGAATAAATTTCATAAATCACAGAAACCTGATTTTCTATTGATTCTTTTTTAATAAGATTCATAAACGAATTATCTAGGAATTCCTATTTTTGTATAATTTTTGGGGTTCCAAAAGTATTCGAAAGTTACAGATTTCTACAGACTGTTCTGTTTTTGACATATTCTGTTTTTTCGTGTGTTGTTTGCTTATTTTGATGAATCTATGGCTAGTATCGGGGGGTATGAACCATAGAGAAGTTGGAATACAGTAGGTTTAACACCAATATAAATAAATAATGATTTAATTACAGTACCTTAAAGTGGTGGTTTGTTTTATTTTGCTAACGGAGCTCATGAGATTTTTTGTTGAGTTTTGTGTTGTGAAGTTTTCAAGTTTTTGGTTAAAGATTTGATGGATTATGGAATAAGGAGTGGCAAGAGCCTAAGCTTGGGGAATCCCAAGGCACCACAAGGTAAAATTCAAGGACAACCAAAATCCTAATCTTGGGGATGCCCCGGAAGGCATCCCCTCTTTCGTCTTCGTCCATCGGTAACTTTACTTGATGCTATATTTTTATTCACCACATGATATGTGTTTTGCTTGGAGCGTCTTGTATGATTTGAGTCTTTTATTTTTAGTTTACCACAATCATCCTCGATGTACACACCTTTTGGGAGAGACACACATGAATCGGAATTTATTAGAATACTCTATGTGCTTCACTTATATCTTTTGAGCTAGATAATTTTGCTCTAGTGCCTCACTTATATCTTTTTAGAGCACGACGGTGGTTTTATTTTGTAGAAATTATTGATCTCTCATGCTTCACTTATATTATTTTGAGAGTCCTTTAGAACAGCATGGTAATTGCTTTGGTTAAAATTTTAGTCCTAATATGATGAGCATCCAGGATAGGTATAATAAAAACTATCATATAAAGTGCATTGAATACTATGAGAAGTTTGATACTTGATGATTGTTTTGAGATATGAGGATGGTAATATTAGGGTCATGCTAGTTGAGTAGTTGTGAATTTGAGGAATACTTGTGTTAAAAGTTTGTGATTCCCGTAGCATGCACATATGGTGAACCGTTATGTGATGAAGTTGGAGCACGATTTATTTATTGATTGACTTCCTTATGTGTGGAGGTTGGGATCGTGCGATGGTTAACTCCTACCAACCCTTCCCCTAGGAGAATGAGTGTAGTACTTTGTTTTGATAACTTGTAGATTTTTGCAATAAGTATGGGAGTTCTTCATGACTAATGTTGAGTCCATGGATTATACACACTCTCACCCTTCCACCATTGCTAGCCTCTCTTGTGCCGCGCAACTTTCGCCGGTATCATACACCCACCATATTCCTTCCTCAAAACAGCCACCATACCTATCTATTATCACTACAAAAAAAAGACACATCTGTGACATTTTGGGCCGAACGAAATTTTTTTGTCATACATATGACACTTCTATGACGATAATTGTGACAAAACCCGGTATCATCATAGATGTGGTGGGCTCCTACTTCTATGACAAAAAATCATGACAGAAAATGGGCTTTTTGTCCTGGGCAGGCCGGAGACGCAGCTGCATGACATTCTTTGGGCCGTCCATGACGGAAAAACTGTGGTAGAAGCGAGGGGAGGAAAATTTCGAGGAGTTGCGGTTCACGGTGGGAGGTCGGGGCGAGCGATCGCGCTTTCTCTCGACGTCTGCTGCGTGTGTGTGGCGTTATTTATGGCGAACCCGAAGCGTTGGGCTCTAATCGAACGGCGATTACAGACTGCGAGCTACGCGTTCTTCAACCGGCGATCGATCGATGGTCGTTAATCGAACCCGATGGGCGATTCGCCCGCTGCTGCTGCTAATCAAGCCGATCGATTGGATGAACATTGGCGTTGCGGGGGGGGGTTGGATGAGCGATGGCGGTGGCGTTGCCTCTGGATGAACAGGACCCGTGGCGTGGAGGGCTGGATGAGCGATGAGCGGTGGAGGGGTGACCGTGGAGGGTGGTTGAGCAGGACCCCTTGGTGTGGAGGGCTGAATGAGCGGTAGATGGTGGAGGGTGCCCGTGGAGGGTGGTTGAGCGATGGCCGGTGGAGTAGCGCGGTGGAGGCTGGATGAGCAGGAGCCCGTGGAGGCCGGAGGAGGTCGACGGTAGCCGTGGAGGTGGAGGAGGTCGACGGTGGAGATGAACAGATCCGTGGAGTCCGTTTACTGACGCCACACCCTCCCCGTTTCGACCGTAGCGCTCCAACACAAGTCCGTTTCGTCCGTTTTGCGGTACGCCACACCCCTCCCGATCAACAGGATCCTCGTTTCGACCGTAGGAGGTCTGTTTCATCCGTTTTGCGGTACGCCACACCCCTCCCGATCAACAGGACCCCCATTTCGACCATAGGAGGTTCGTTTCGTCCGTTTTGCGGTACGCCACACCCCTCCCGATCAACAGGACCCCGTTCCGAACGTAGGAGGTCCGTTTCCTCCGTTCTGCGGTACGCCAGGCCTCGTTTCCATCGCCTGTTCCGTCCAAGCCCTCCCGATGAACACGACCACACATTTCGTTCCGACCCAGCCGGTTGGCTCCCACGTGTTTCGTTGCCTCCCGATGAACACGACGCATTCCGTTGCCTCCCCATGAACACGACGCATTCCGTTGCCTCCCCATGAACACGACGATGACGCTGTTTTTCCGTTCCGACCCAGCCATGTACACGAGCCCTCGCCGTGCTTATGCGCGAGTAGGCGTTCGAGACCCCGCCTGTATGTACACATATGTGGCCGTATTTTCTTTCTTGCACCACGGCGTATGCGTGCGCAGTACATACTACGTCGCGCGCCTCTACTACGACACGTGCGCCTCTACATCCACCAAAGATATATGTACGCATACCGTTTGCGACCGAAATGACAACGCCACGTGCGCTTGACCAGTGGGTCCCGACCGCGAGCACTTCCTTGCCTGCGAAGATGTAGCTGGTGGGTCCCAGCAGTCAGGGGGGCGAATCATTTTGTTTTTTTTTGCCCGGACGCACTTCCTTGCGTGCAAAGATGTAGCTGGTGGGTCCCAGCAGTCAGTGGGGCGAATGTTTTTTTTGCCCGGACGCACTTCCTTGCGTGCGAAGGTGTAGCTGGTGGGTTCCAGCAGTCAGGAGGGAAACATTTTTTTTCGAGAAATACGATGGCCCGTCCGGTGGATCCCCACTGTCAGGTGGAGGAATAATTATTTTGCGCGTAATAAGGAGGCACTTCCTTGCTGCGGCCGTGGACCCAGCTGTCAGCGTCTCCACGCACAGTACTCTTCCGATGGAAGTCGGTCATTGACCACATTGACCACGCCACGCCGAGAGTACCACGGCGGTGGACGACGGCGAGGCCTAGGAAGGGGACGACACGGAGGCAGGGAAGACTCGACAGTTGTTTTCCATGCGGAGAATCTGTTGACCTGAGGGTTCTTGGTTAAATCGCCATCGCCGGAGAATAACGGCAGTGTGGGTGAGTAGAGGATGGCTAGGCCGGCGATGGGTGTCTGGTGGGGCGGTGAGGCTCAAGCGTCAACACAACCGCCATGGGAAGGAAGGAGCGAGCAGATCCACGGCGCTTGTTTGAGCGGCTGGAGCAGGAAGAGCAGAGATTGAAGAATCACGACGACCGTTGGATGGACATCCAACCGTCACTGCTTGTGCGTCAACCTTTTTTTTAGGAAAGCCTCTAATCTGTGGAAAACAGCATACAACCCATCTGCCATTATTTCTAATAATTTACAGCCCATTTGCTAATTCTTAAGGTTTTTTTTGGAGCTCATATTCTTTTTGTTAGCATTACAGCCCATATTGTGGCCACGGTTAAAAAATTATACGAAATTTTGCATATTTCGGTGCGGTCCGAACTGTTTTTAATCCCGAAATTTTGACTCACATTCAAACTGATCTTAAAAATAAATGTATATCAATGTAAAATCCAACAAATTCTCCACGCATAAAAATTAATGTAATTTAAAATCTTGAAATGAAAAAAAATATTTGGAACTAATTGCCGGTTTGATGTGTTTTAAAAATGTACATCCCATTTCTCATTACTGATGGGCCATTTTCTCGGCCAGCCGAATGAAAGCTCTCCTCGTCTTGAAAGATTTGCAGCCCAACAAGCCTGACAAAGCGACTTACTTGGCAGATCACAAAAAAACTGGGCTGTAGCCATGGACCCAAATCGGCCTCTCCACGTCTGATACTCTTCCGATGGAAGTCGTTCCTTCACCACGTTGACCACGCCACAGAGAGCACCACCGCGGTGGACGGCAGCGAGGCCTAGGAAGGGGCGACACGAGCCGGGAAGACGCAGCGGTGGAAGCCAGCGGAGAGGAGTACGAGGTTCACTAGTTCGATTGCGGTGTGAGGCTGCCGTCGCCGCGAGGCCTGGCGATGGTGAGAATAGTAGGGGTGGTGAGGCCTCATGGCAAAGACAAAGAGCCACGGGAGGCAGGAGCATGCGGCACGACCGGTGCTGCTTTGGGCGGCTAGATCAAGAAGACTAGAGGTTGAAGAAGCACTACGGTCGTTGGATGGACATCGTACGGTCACTAGAGCTAGAATCGTTCATATTGACTAAGTTGACAAAGCCCTTCGTCCCCGTCAACTTAGTAGGCCCACAAGTCAGCCTCCCACCAAGGTGAGTCCCAGCTAGCAGGGGGAGTATTGATTTTTTTGTGCGTAATAAAGAGGCACTTTCGGTGGGTCCGAGCTGACAGCGGGGGGAACATTTTTTCGCGAAATACGGTGGCCTATCCAGTGGGTCCCAGCAGTCAGAGGGAAACGTTTTTTTCACGAAATAAGGTGGCCCGTCCAGTGGGTCCCTGTTGTCAGGTGGAGGAATAATTATTTTGCGCGTAATAAGGAGACACTTCCTTGCGGCCGCCATGGACCCAGCTGTCAGCCTCTCCACGTACAGTACTCTTCCGATGGAAGTCGGTCGTTGACCACGTTGACCACGCCGCGCCAAGAGCACCAGGGCGGTGGACAACGGCGACGCCTAGGACGGGGACGACACGGAGCCGGGGAAGACACAATAGTGGAAGCCCGCGCACAGAGGAGTACGAGGGTTCACTGGTTCGGCTGCGGTGTGAGGCTGCCGTCGCCGCAGAATAACGAGGGGTGTGGGTGAGTGGAGGATGGCACGGCCAGCGGTGGGAGTAGTATGGGGCGGTGAGGCCTCTGCGGCAAAGACAAACCGCCATGGGAGGCGGAGGCGGCACGACCGGCGCTGCTTTGGGCGGCTGGACCAAGAAGACTAGATGTTGAAGAAGCACTACGACCGTTGGATGGACATCGTACGGTCACTGAAGCTAGAATCGTTTATATTGACTAAGTTGACAAAGCCCTTGGTACTCTCCAACTTAGTAGGCCCACAAGTTAGCCTCCGAAACGGTGCGCCCTAGATGTCAGAGGGAGGAATCATTTTTTGGGCGGCCGAAGCTAAGAATATCCGAGATTGAAGAAGAAGCACGACATCCGTTGGATAGACATCCAACAGCCACTGCTGCTAGAACCATGTGTTGACTATAATATGTTGACAAAGCCTTGCATACGCGTCAACTTATTAATTTATGGGGGACGCGTCACTTAGTAGGCCCACAAGTGTGTGGCAGAGAACGTATAGCCCATTTGCGTTTTGTAAGAATGTACAGTCCATTTTTGAATTCTAATGGAATTTACAACAGCCCATTTACAGTTTGTTAAAAGTACAGCCCATTTTATAGCTAGGACAACGATTAATAATTTCAACCAATCGTTAAAGACAGAATTCAATAAAAATTTCCCACATTTTGATGGGATCTGAAATATTTTTATCCCGAAATTTCTAGTCAGATCAAATATAAATTTGTATTACGTAAAAATCTAACAAAACATTGCGCGCGTAACAATGAAAATTTAAGATTTTCAAAATCCATAAATAATATTTTATAAACTAATTTTGTGTTTGGTGCATTTTTTTATAGTTAATGCCCAGTTTTTATAATTACATCCCATTTATTATTTTTAAAGCCCATTTTCCTGTTAAGCCTAATGCATCCCTCCTAGGAAATATTTGTAGTCCAGCGGGGCGGAGAATAATAAGTTGACCTTGCCTGGGTATTCCTCAAAAAGACGTATAGCTGGGCTAGCCATTTTCATCTTGAAAAAAGTAGTATCTGGGCTAGATATCTGGCCTGCGCTAGACGGGCCACAACCCGCCCAGTTAATACCCTGCTCTCCTCTGAACAACAACGAAATCATCGCCAAGAAAAACTCTGCAGTGCTCACGCCCCAAAAACACAAATACTGCTCGAGCTGCTTGGTCCCAGCTGTCGGCCGCACCTTGTGCAATTCTCTCATTTATATTGACTACATAGGTTGACAATGGTGTGGGACCGTGATGTCAGGAAACCAGAAGAAAGCAAAAAAAATATAGTTGTACATGATAAGGAGGCACTTGCGTACGTACGGCTATGGCCCTAGTGGGTCCCTAGTGTCATCCAGTCAAAATAAAGTCATCTCCTGAATCCTCATGTTCGTTGACAATGTTAACAACGCTCGGTGCCACGGTGAGCGCAACAACTCGAAGGACAACGGAGAGGGCCTCGCGGGCCCTACGGATGGTCGATCTGGCGCCGCTGCTCATTCAGAAGCCGGATCATCGGACACCTATGAGCACCTTGAGAAACCGAGACGACATGAAGCGGTAAGGCCGCGCTTGGGAGCTCTGGTTTATTTCAAACCTGTATTAACATACAAATGTAATTTACTCGTCATCGGAAGGCCCGAGGTCTGTAAGTAAAACCGGCGGGTTACGCGTGTAATTTGAGAGACCAGTGTATATTTTACAAGCACTGCTATATGGACGGCATTACCAGACGATACATGCACGACGTGTGTATCATGCCATCCATGGGCAAGGCTGAAACAGCAGCTAACGGCTGGATTAGCAATCATCCGAGTGTTGTTCAGCATTTTTATCGTGTGTGAAGTACTTCCAATATTTTACTAGTCGAAATCGACCAACCAAGCACCTTCTCCCGAGACCATCTGCTTTAATCTACAAGCGTCAGTTTTACAAGCGGTTTTGGTTGGAAAATGACGATCCAATCACGGCCTAATATCATGAGTTGGTCGGAAGATCATATGGTTTCACGTCTAACCTACCCGACATGTCGTATAGGCTATGAATGAAACATCAGACGATGAACTTCTTACACACGGAAACAACAGAAGAGGATGATCTTCTTAACAAGCAAATCACTGGCATTAGATCGACATGCAAAATAATACGAAGCATTATTCTCAGGAGGCACGGTGAACAGCTCGTGATGCCGCATGCCACAACATTTCAAGCTCAACTTTGCAGTCAAACACAAGGCCTGGCATTACATAGACAATATTCAGAACAAACTCTTAACACAGGAATATCTCAGCAGAGTAACTATTTACTTCTAAACTGAACACAGGAATAGGAAAAACACTCGACGCTGCTGACAGCAAGGGCGTCCCACTCAAAAATATCAAATGCATGTCTTCTCGCTAACATCAATGTCTTCTGGCTAACATCAATGAGCATATTTTGACAAGGTTTTCCTATTCCAATATATTAAACTAACTTCTTGCTAACATCAATGAGTAAACTTTGACAAGCTTTTTCCATTCAAAATATGTAATGCCTATGATCGTGTCCTGTCGTAGCTTCTTGTACTTGTTTGGGCTCTTTTTGCCCAGGGCACTCCACGTGTTGTTAAATTGCCAATGGTCTCTGCAGACTATTCATGTCACCGGTGTCTAATAATACTCTGTAAAGCTTCTCGGTCATTCCTTCTGTAATGTACCATAACCAGTGACTGCTTCTTTCGGCAAAGTGGAACGACCAACTGGACCCAGTAACGCAGCAGTTTGCCTTGGACACATTGGCTCCTTTTGTGCAGTTCAACTAAAATTGAAGTCGGAATAAAACCGAGCTTTAATTTTAATATCCCTGTAAGCAACAATAGGTATAAGGGAAACAATTACTGAGAAATAACGGTTGATGAGTTGTCTTAATGGGAAACAAAGCAGGAGAATAGCAATTCTCCATCAGTGTGATTCATTCATATTGACTGAGACATTATCTTAACAATGCCTTGTTTCAACATGTATAAAGAACGACAAAGCAGAAAAGTACCATTCCTAAAACAATGCAACTGATTCATTTTTAAAGAGACATCTATTTATATATAAAAAGTGCTTTACGGGGTAACCAGAAAAAAGAGAATTACCTAGAAAATCCCATAATAATTAGAAACATCTGGCCATCTATTGAAATCGATTAGATGAGCACAACCAATGGATTGAAAAGAATGAAAATTACCCACCAATGCCCTTAATAAGTTATCTCGCCCATGTAAAAAAACAAAGTAATTAAGCTAGAAAATCTCACAAAAATTAGAAACATCTGTCCCTTAATTTATTAGGAGAGATAACCACAATCGTACCTAGAAAATCCCATAATAATTAGAAACATCTGGCCATCTATTGAAATCGATTAGATGAGCACAACCAATGGATTTAAAAGAATGAAAATTACCCACCAATGCCCTTAATAAGTTATCTCGCCCATGTAAAAAAACAAAGTAATTAAGCTAGAGAATCTCACAAAAATTAGAAACATCTGTCCCTTAATTTATTAGGAGAGATAACCACAATCGTTAGATCTTAAAAACAATTTAGTAACACCTAGAAATTACCCACTATGCCCTAAGCTTTTCTCCACGCCTCTTGTATCTCACAAAGGTACCCAAAAAACACGGATCAAAAAAAGGGATCAATCAGGGGACGTGGCTCTCCATCCGTCTCGCCGCCGCCGTGAACGCATCGTTCCTTTGCCATGTCGATCATGCATCGTCGCCATGGGATGAGTGGAAAGTTTCCACTGTTCCATCAATTCCATTGCCACGTATGTTTTCCCACAAATGTCTATGTCTCCATGTATGATTAGTTGACATTGATTCCGTGAATCCATACTACTGCTTCTGTAGGCGTCTTCCCTTTTAAATCCATCATCAATTTGTTTAAATCCATCATCAATTTGTAGACGTCTTCCCTTTTAAATCCATCTTCAATTTTCATCACCTGGCCTCGGTCCTTGCTTGCATATCAGAAAACGTGGAGTTTGGGATTGCAAAGGTGCTTAAATAATCATGATGGTTGCTGCATACATTAATTTAGGATTTTTTCTTTGCTCCATGCTTCAAATATTTGTTTCTCCTTTTTGCTGTGTGATGCTAAGAATTAGCAATGAAATTTTGCACGAGCAAGAAATTAACACAGGGATGAAGGACAATATTATACTGTATCTAACAAGCAATGGCCATAGAGAACACATAATAATTAGTGCCAATCAATAGATACATAATGTTTCATCCAATCAAAAGTCTATGCAGAGAACCGAAAAGACAACCTATTGTAGGATATGTCTATAGTGCAGTCCATACTAATATACATGCTCTGAGAAGTTAACAACTTGACATGTATATTGCTTCCTCATGATTCATGATCCGTACCTCGAACTAGAATGAGAGCAGCAGGAATCAGCAACCCGGTGCCAGTGGCTTGCCTCGGACATTCCTGCTTGGAGAGCACCCCATTGTGTCTCCTACATGAGGATGTATGCTCCAGACTGGAAAAACGAGTACCAGCAGCAGGTGCGCCGTACCTTCAAGCCTTGCCCTGCCATGGATTGCGATATTCAATCTTAACCATAACATATGCCACTGCATGTCTCAGGTGATTAAATTAATCTGTTTACTACAATGTCCTACAAGAAGTAGGATGAAGCTAAGTACAGCGCTCCTGGGCAGCAAGTCAATTAATCCCGGCAACATCCAGACTCTGCAGGATATTTAGTGTCAAATGGTAAGACCAATTAACTGCCTAATAGTTGCTGCTTCATACAATTTTCTTGACACTACATAATCTAACTTTTCTTGGTCAACCATCATAGGTTTATTTCACAAATTGATGTAAACAAACAGTCGCTTAAAGAAGTCACCGCGTCTTGAGGATGTCTTAAGTGGCTATCACAAGGATATGATTACTTAGCCCAGTATTTTCAAGCATTATGATTGGGCATAGTCTTAATCATCCGGTCGCAATGCCAAAGAAGCAAGAAAATAACCAGAAGGAAGACTCATTTAAGTGCATGTATCAACATAATTTCCGCTTCTTCATATATTCATTCTTTTCTTCTCATTATGTTGCCAGTTTCCTACTTTGTAGGATGTAAAATATGAAATACATTTTCTGATAGTTTCATTTGTTTGTTCAAAGCATTGGAAACATGCATCAACATTTCATGGAAATAGCTCAATAATATCAATTAGTATCAACAATCTATATTATGTGATACCTGATATTTGAATCTTATTATACAGTACAGGCCAATAGTGAGTGCCCATGCATCATTATGTTTTATATGTATAATGCAACCAGATCAATTTTCCTATTCAGTTATTACAAATCTCAGTTTATCTTTGGGAATTATTAAAACTATAGTGAAGCCCAAATAAAATAACTACTTCCTCCGTTCCTAAATAAGTCTTTGTAGAGATTCCACTATTGATTAGATACGGAGCAAAATGAGTGAATCTACACTCTAAATGCATCTATATACATATGTATCTGGTTCATAGTGGAATCTCTACAAAGACTTATATTTAGGAACGGAGGGAGTATTTCTTAAGAATGCTGAATATTAATGGGGGTAGGGGGGCTAACGCCGATGCCGGTCACAAGCCCGGAAAAAAAGTGGAGGGACATAAACAAATTAACATTATGCCCTTAGTTATGAACACTGCTATGGTTGGATTCCCCCCCACCCAGGGAAGTCTTGCCGTTGATTGTCTCTGATGCTACTATTGTAGCAACTTAATAAAGAGGAGGTTTATGTGTCAAAAAAAATATTATGCCCTTAGTTATGTTTGGCATGTATAACTTACAATGATCATGTAGTTGATGGACCAGAAGTCAATCTAATGAAAATCAACATCAGACAATATGTAGGAGCACAAAATACATAAATGGTGCAGATTATACTGGTGCAATCGCACAAAATCAGAAAAGGGGAAGGGAGAAGGAGGGACCTGCAGGTGGAAGTATGCAATGCCAGAGCCGGGCTGCAGCTATCAAGTATGAAGACAGCGTGATAAGCTGTCTCGCTTTGGGACAACAACGACGCGTCCGGTTCGGCGCTTGTGGATGACAACGCCTTCAGGAAACCTCACACTCGCGCAGGATCCAAGCTAGCTACGGGGGACGAGATCGACACCTTCATCGCCTCCATGGATGCCGACTGCAACGGCAATCAACTTCGACGAGCTCGCCTCCTCCCTCGCGCAACGGCTATTCGGGACCTGCAACCCCTCTGTCGCCGTTCACTGGCCCGAGAGATCCACGACCATGAGGCACGGGGGGATCCAAACCAGCTGTTGTAGAAAGCCACAGCGTGGCCGTACCACTTACCCTTGATGTGGGGTGCGTACAGGTGAGGATGATCAAGAAGGAAATGAGGGGAGCATCAGATCAGTCCTCCCACGCGGTGGATCGAAGCTGGACCGGCTTCCCTCATGGGAGCTCCCGAGAAGACAAGAACACAAGACTGGAGAAAGGGGAAAGTGAGTGTTCAGCTTGGTGGGACCCCTGATGCCGTCGCGTTGTGCACAATGGTCAGAGGAAAGTGAAGAGCCAACTTTTTCTTTGCTTGCGATTCAGGCGTTATAGACAAGCTTGGTGTCTTCTAAATTTGTCTTACCTTAACTCTACTAGTAAAACGCCCGTGCGTTACTACGGGTTATACTGTATATAAATGAATCAGACAAATTATTGATATTGAAGCTTATTTCTCTCTCATACACCAACCCCAAGGTCGACGGCAGGTTCCCGCGATCTAGTGTAGCAACATAAAAACTCCACCCCATGACACACTCTTATGTTTTCCTGTCGGACCCTCCCTTCCGCTCGGTTTTCGCCAGTAGTGAGACATTTCTTCTTTGGAGCCCTCTCCTTTAAAGCGGGATGGCGCCCCCCTCACCTTCGCCATCGCGCCTCTCTCCTTCACATCATACTTCCGCATCGGAGGATTGCATTTAGGCGTCGAAAAAATCGATGGTGAGGAGTCATGGAGAAGGGTAGAGAACGAACCGGTGAAAGCCAAAAAACTCACAGACAATGTTCGCTCCGCTTTGGGTCATAGAGGAGTCCCGGTAGAGGAGTTTGGGGAGAAGAGGACGGCGACGTGAGGACACGCTCGGTAGGATCGCAAGGAAGGCACGCCGTAGAGGAGATGAGGAGAAGAGGACGGCAGCAGGGACGTCGGGATTATCGCGAGGAGGCGGCGATGGGAGGATTGCGTTCACATACACGTTAATGGGCCAGCCCAATCTTTGTGATGTGATGATGTCAAAGGTGGGTGAAAGATAGGAGTGGTGGGATGAGGTGGAGTGGCGAGACTACCAACTAAGACATTAGTAGTAGAGATTCTTGAGAGTTTGTATAACATACATAATCCTTATGAAAAATGTTAGGCTGAATCTTTGAGTAAGTGAACTTGTAAACTCTATTGTAGACCATGCATACACATTATTCTCCAGAAGAACTGGTGCAGATTATTTGAAGGAGCTTGATATCCCATAGACCATAGTCCTCGTGTAGTCTTGCATTGAAAGATATAGGTATGTAAGATGTTAGCTTGGAATGAAATAGATAATTAAATGGAAAAGAGAAGAACTGAAATGAGGTAGAACTACCAAGAGGGTCACATTTCATTACTCGGACTAACCAAAAGTTTGTAACCGAGTTCTTGGAGCTCTTTGTCTTTGAGGTCATCATTCTTTATAATCTAAAACGTGAACATTTGGTTGGTAAAGAACATTACGTGTTAAATATGACATGTTATAGCAAGCCTAATATCGGGACCACCTCTCATGGGCACAATCAACTCCCTAAAGCCTATTTTTTATCGGATGTATAATGCATATCACTTCTTGAGGAAGATTTTAGCCTCTTCAACATAACAATCGGCATCCCTTGTCAAAGCTCACACCAAAATAACTGCACGTGTAATCATTCTACCCTTTGATTAATAGACTGAAAATAAGTACACAAAAGATAGGAGCTACTCACATTCAAACTTGTGCCACAAGCTCGTTGATGGTCATGCCCCTTCAACATGTTCACACATAATGCGTAAAAAAATAATATTCCTACAACCAGCCCATACAAAATGCCTCAAATTGGCATGATAAAACAAATCCAGATTGCATTATTCATTGACATGATAAAAAATGAAAACATCTCAAACCAATATGTATGTAGAACCTGAAATTATATCTTGTGTATCAAAACGACTATACAACCTTCCAAAAAGCGAAGGAGGACCATAAATAATACAATACTCCTTTCCAACACTTTACGTCGCCCGCCTCCCAATGCATCCCTGGTCATCTCCATGGCCTACAGGAGGCGCTTCACCTACAACAAATTTGAGATAGGAATCCTTCTTCACTCTGACAAAATTTGAGATCCCAACACTATCGAGGCTAATACAAAGATCCATGAGAAGTGTGAATGCACCAACGTCTCCGAGTAGCAATGTACGGATCACCGCCTGATTTTTAGATTGTGTAGTGGCAAATCTTCAAATCTAGTCCCCAAGAAGAAAATCAAGAGCAGATCATGAAGTTAATATCTGAGCTTCCAAAATCACACATTCACCTACATCCAAAATGAAGTCTCCACCGCCAAATGTCCCAAAGGCGTTATGTAAGGCAGCGGAATGGATGATCAAATCGTAAACACAATCTAGTATTTACCAATGATTCAAGATCCTGCATGTTGGATCGATCTCGAGAGCCTCTGCTTCATATTATGCCTTAGATCTCACCATGTAAGACGAAACCAACAACAAATAATAGAAATAGGCACGGGAAGAGAGGGTGGCGATCTTGGCAAAGACCTCGCAGAGCGCAGAGTCGCAGATCGCACTCGTAGCCTCGAACACCTCGCTGCTTATGATTGCTCCTCTTGATCACCTTTCATGGCATGCATTAAAGATAAATGGTAGCTAACTGACACGGCGCGCCACCGCCGAGAGGAGGTTGAGTAGTCACCGTTTGCGTGGTGAAAGCTGCTATGTACGTCCTTGATCCATCACCCGCCGTCGAGGATCGACCCATGCACTTGAGACAATCTCGGCGCGCCGAAGCGCACTTCATGGCTATGTCCGGATCCATCGCCCTCTGTCTGCTTGACCCATCCACGGAATCAACACCAGATGCACCGGCTCGTCGTCGATGCCGACGAGCTGTTTCATTGCGAGGTCAAGGAGACCACGAAAGGGCGCCTTGGTGCACGTACTACGTGCTACTCGCTAGCGGCGTCAACTGGGAAGGGGCGGCTAGGGTTTGAACAGGGAGGAGGAGACACGGCTTGCGTGGATTTTTTGTTGCTTGCGTGCATGGGTATGACGGTTTTGTTGGTTCTTTCGCCAGATCGCATGGGGGTGGGACCACGTAATTAAGAAGAACGAATCACGTTTGGGGTGGAACGTACACAGGGAAAACCAACAGCGCACGGGAGGGAGGCTCGACGAAGGGTTCGACGACGTAAGACGGGAAACGAAATGCTGTGTTTCTTTTAGGTATTATTATTATTATATTATATTAATTATTATTATTAGAGAATTAGAGATGAGATTAGAGATTATTTGTTTCCTGAAAATCTATTATTTGTTTCCTAAAGCAAATTGCATTAATGGGAGAGATTCGTTGATTTGGCTAAGGTAGGAAAGAATCTATTATTTGTTTGCTAAAGCAAATTGCATTAATGGGAGAGATCCGTTGATTTGGCTAAGGTAGGAAAGAATCTATTATTTGTTTCCTAAAGAAAATTGCATTAATGGGAGAGATTTGTTGATTTGGCTAAGGTAGGAAATAATCTATTATTTGTTTGCTAAAGCAAATTGCATTAATGGGAGAGATCCGTTGATTTCGCTAAGATAGAAAAGAATCTATTATTTGTTTCCTAAAGCAAATTGCATTAATGAGAGAGATCCGTTGATTTGGCTAAGGTAGGAAAGAATCTATTATTTGTTTGCTAAAGCAAATTGCATTAATGGGAGAGATCCGTTGATTTGGCTAAGGTAGGAAAGAATCTATTATTTGTTTCCTAAAGAAAATTGCATTAATGAGAGAGATTTGTTGATTTGGCTAAGGTAGGAAATAATCTATTATTTGTTTGCTAAAGCAAATTGCATTAATGGGAGAGATCCGTTGATTTCGCTAAGGTAGAAAAGAATCTATTATTTGTTTCCTAAAGCAAATTGCATTAATGAGAGAGATTCGTTGATTTGGCTAAGGTAGGAAAGTTAGATCCGTGATCTTTTGTCATTAGGAAAGTGTTGAAAATAAACCGTACCGGACTACCAACTCCTCCATTAGGGTTTTTTTTCGCTGGTTAATTTTCGTAGGTTTTTTTTCGCTAAATTTTCTTGGGTGCGATCGGAGGTTAAGCCCTGGAATGCGTGAGGGCGGGTGGGGGCTTCGGTACGCGGTTTTTGCGGTTCGTGGCGGCTCAGTGTGAGGTGGGACGAGGTACCAAAAAAACCATGGGAGGTGGGACGAAAAAAACCTGGAAGCGAGACTACCAACTGCTCCATTAGGAGTAGAGATTAAGTGTTCATGAAATAAAAATATAGGTACCATTGCGATTTTAGTGGACATATATTACATAACTGCACCCTAAATTCATCTTAACTAATATGTGAAGTTCTAAGATGTTTACGGTCAACTAAAAGGCGCGGACAAACATAATTTGTGGAAATTATGGTTGCACGATTTACAACTAGAAACTCAATATATCAATCTTACAACTTTTTAGCATATATTACGAGGCATGCGTGAAACCAGTAAAACTACTTGCTCTATGTTTAACGAAAGAGATCTTGAGCAATGTTTTAAATCGAGACTAATGATTTTGCAGGGCTATAACGGGCAATTGCGGAAATGGCGGGCATTTTTTCAATCAGGGGAGAGGATTTTTGTACTTTGGAAATATGAAATATCCCGCAGATATATTATACCAATGAGAATTGTGAGAAAATGACAAGTATATGCAAACGTGCGAGTAAGTATTGCAAGACATTTACCTTTGAATAAGTTGTTGACGAGTGTATGTCATGAACTAATAAATTAGTTGTCTTTATATTGGGCTTATGTGATTTGAGGAAAATAAGTAATAGTAAAGAATATTCTTAGGTCTCGACCTTTCAAATTTTATAGGCACAATTCCTACCTTTTGGTATTTCAAACCTTAACACATAAACAATAAATGCATTGTTGATCTGGTCACAAGAAAATCATTTGAAAAATATTTTTACTACCTCTTGCATGGCAAAGCCCCACGTCTTTTATTACCACCCATAAACCAAGTTCAACTGCATGTAAGAGCAACTAAAAGCGAAAGTAAAAAACATTTGAAAATGTTGCGTTGATGGTCCACATAAATATGTAGTTAATGTGGCTTTGAATTGATTTATGATATCTGAAGTTTTAGTTTTGTACATGGTGCATAATATCAAGCATTGATTTTCTCTCTTGTGGATTTGGGTTTATAGAAGAAGCTTAGATCTCATAAATATTTCAACAAAAATGACCATAGTCACCAGTGTAACACGAACTTCTAATTGGCATCACAAGGTTAGGAACATGTATACAACCAAATTTCATGACCCCTTATTCTCTTGACTAAACATGTCTTAAATCAATGAAGTGTGGACTTGTGTTCTCATCACATTAGTCCCCATTTTTCTTTAGATAAACCAAATAATATGTTCCCAATATTAAACTTTCTAAAGTTCTAGCCCGCGCATCGAGCGGGCCACTTTGCTAGTTATCTTAACAATACCTTGGTTAAACATGTAGAAAGAACTACAAAGCAGGATAGTACCATTCCTAACAAGTGTTGCAGTTTTGAACTAAGATTCAGTAGTTAATTAATTAGAGAGTGGCATTGCTCAATTTTACCAGCGGCATTAGATTAACGAAAAGTATAAACAGTTCCAGGGGAGAGTGGGCGCAACAACAATATGTGCTTCCATCTACTTATAAAGGGGGTGATGCAGAGTTTGTTGTAACAAAGCAACAAGCATCATGTCTGGGTTGGTCCCATTTTTGTTCACTACTTAATGGGAAAAGACAGGAATACAATAGCTTCAATTCAACATTTATTTAAAAGAGTATCAATACAAGTAGCACAACATCTCAAAGCACACTGCACAATCATGTGGATGAAGGCCTATACTGACCTTTCATGAGAACACCAGGATAAAATACGAATCTACTAACACGAATAGGAAATCCAATCTCCTTTTGTGCAGTTGCACTGAAATCAAGTAAAGTGTTTCGCCTAGCGAAGCAAAATGTTGCAATAGCAACAAGTTGAATAGATATCATATGGTTGAGACCAAGATTTGAAACAACTCGACAGGAACACTGGAAACAAATCTCGATCTCCTTTTGTGCAATTCCACCAAAATTAAGCAAAGTCACCGGTGTGACATTCAAGTTGAACTGCACAAAACACTCTTAAAACATAAGTGTTTCGAGTAGCGAAGCAAAATGTCGCAATGGCAACAAGTTGAATCGATACCCCTGTTTTAACAAAGGAAAAAGGAAACAATTACTTGCCGATAAAGGAGGATGAAACAAACGGTGACAGAAAGAAGCATCTAACTTATCTTGGATGGAAAACAAAGTAGGATAGTAGCATTTCTAAAACAGTTGCATTGATTCATATTAACAGAGACACTCTCTTTAAACAACATTCGTTAAAAATGTAATTTACTTTTAACAGTGGAATTGCTTCAATTTTCCGGTGGCATTCTTAGATTAACAACAGCAAAATAGTTGTATGGGACATGCTAGCACCATGTGCGTCCACACGTATAAATGGGTGATGTAGAGTATGTAGCCAAGCAGCATATCTGTGTTGGTCCCATATTTGTTCTCTTTGAACTTTTTTCCTATGTGAGGGCAAAAATCTAGTCTGCACAAACTACCCGACCCCCCAGTTTCTTTCCCTTTTCAACAAAGAGATCGGTTCCTTACAGATGTGTGTACTGGGTTACCCCCTTTTTCCCTTTTCGACCAACAAAGCGGCTGGATAGCCAGTCTATACTACTTTTCCTCCCTCCTTTCCTCATTGAACCACGTCCTAGATTCATGCTCCACCCCACCGCACCTTTCTTTCCTCTTTGAACCAAGACCTAGATTCGACTACAGATCGAAAAAGATCCACATGCAGCTAGAGCAACGACGGTTTCAAAGAAACTTATACCTTAGGGTCATCGGGATGTGGCAAGGTGTGCGGCGGGAGGCCGGATCTTCCCACACTACGTACGGCAGCGAGGAAGAAGGGGTCGGTGGCCCTCTCGCACAGGCGCTGGGTGAAAGAGAACAGCGCAGCCGGCAGTGGATTGCCTCCCTCGCCGAAGGCGATGGAGTTAACGCTGCACCTCCTCCCCTTCCCGGTGCGACAGGATACAGACGCCTCCTTCACCAGTTGTGAGGGGGGGAGAGAGAGACAAGAGGCCAACGCAGTCTTGTTTAGATCTGGCGAAGAGAGGGTGAGAGACTGTGAATATAGCAAACCCTAGCTAATGAACGCCGAGCCTCCACCGTGTAACATATATGTATTGCGGCGAGCGTGTGGAGAGTGCAAACCCTAGCGAACAAGCGCTGAGGCTCCCGCTTATATATATATACTAATGTAGTACGGACTGAGCTCTGGTGCCTTCACTCCATCTGCTTTTGGCTGTATGACAGGTGAGCTAGCCACATTTTGGGCCCACCTGTCATAAACCCAAAGGCAGGTGCACTAAGTCAATGAAGCTGCGTCCATATAGTACTCTCGTGTGTATACGACTAATATATAGTGGAGTGGTTTTCTTATTCTCTCCATAACAATCGTTTTAAATTGTGTAAGATCTTTATTTAATGTACAGTGAAGAAAACTATTACTACTTCCGATGAACTAACGATCCACGCCCACGCGTCCTGGTCGCACTTCCTGTCCTTCACGTGTGGTACACTACCCTCCCTTAAGTGAACAACCACACATGCGCCAAATTATCAGAAACGTGTGAGAGTGTGTACAAATAAAGAATTTTAATTTGAATTATCGGAAAGGTTTGAGAGTATTACAAAGTTTGACATCAGTCAAATCTAATATGCGGAGTAAATAAAAATGGAGGGCTACTATGTCCATCCGGGTTTTTAGTCCACACCATTTTTTAAATCAAAGTTAATAGCTGGACGAATAAAATTATAGGGGAGCTGGAGACAAAGTTGTGAGAAGGCTTAGAAATCAATACAAAACTTATGCTCTTAGTACCAACGTTGATCCTTCTTCGAGGAAACATTTGGTTCATAGCCAATTGTGTGATAAAATTGCACCAACGTGAAAGACGACTGCGTCTCCAACGCAACCAAGGTGAACTGACGAAGGATATCATCTTTGTGCGTAACAAACAAAGAGCACTGATGGAAGACAACTTTTTTTTTCATTGAAAATCGATCAGCTTCACCAGCCGACACAACCATGAGGCGCAACCATGAGCATCGATAGGTCATCATGGTGATGCATCATCCATTTGGCATCAAGTTTGGGTGAGGCACCTATGAAGTTCGACAAATCCTCACTGTGGTCTGTTTCTTCTCAGTAATCAAGCTCGAGGAAGGAAGAACCACGTGGCATAGGACAGTGAGGCGGAACAACAATGGCCATCCAATTTTGTGCAGTTCCACTAAAATTGAGGAAGACATGCCCGGGTATGGAGACATGCATCGCTGTTTCCAAAAATATAAGAAAGGGTTAATGAAAAGTACACCAACAAACAGAAGCATCATAATTATATCTTGATGGGAACTAAACCAGGATACCCGAGAAAAAAGCATTTCTTCATTTAACCAAAGGATAGTACTACCACCATATGGACAATGACCGCACAACCACCATGTACTTTTTGTCGAAACAACATGTATACCTCCACCGAGGCATAAATCAGGACAACTTTTCGAGTGGCATTTCCTCTATAATAGTACTAGTAGGGGATGTTGGACCAGCCGACGAACACTAGCTACTATGCATGGGGAGCTGGGGAGTAGTCGCATAGAAGAAAACCCGCACGCAGCGATCTGGGGAGTTGGACCAGTACAAGAAGTTATACCTCAGGTGGGCGAGATGTCGTTTAGGCGGGCGGGCGGGATCTGCCCACACGACGATAGCGAACAAGGGCGCGGAGGATCTTCGTCCGCGCCAGCGCCGGCTCCGAGAGGACGGTGCGCATCGGCTCCCTCCGTCGCCGACGGCGACAACGTCAATGCTACACCTCCTCACCTCCCACAGCGGACGGGATTCGGACGGATCTGTGACCACCGGTGAGGAGAGAGATAGAGTGGACACTGTCATCTTGTTTTGATATGGAGAGGGTGAGAGAGCGAGACACAAGAAACTCTATCAAACAAGAGGCTATAATGGAGTAAAAAAAATCTCTCCATAGCAGTGGTTTTAAATAGAATACGCGCATTCCCGAAAAAAAGAAACGAAAACTGGCGGACAATTTTTTAAGGGTCTGTCTAGGACACATCCAGATGTGACATAGTTATGTCACATCTAAGTTGATGTCCACTTTGTTTGTGGTCTATTTTTTTGTCCTAGTTTTTTTTGTTTCTTGTTGCTACATTATATGCTTGTGGGAGCTTAGATGTGATATCCTTAAATAACATCTAGATGTGAATTAGACAAACTGATTTTCTAACGTACCAAGAAAGAAAACTCGATCAAAAACACGGCCCCGCTTCCAAGTCGCGAGAGTCGTCCCGCACACACACATAGACATAGACATGCATATCCGTGTTTACGTAAAATTCCATTTCCATCTCCATCTCCAATCATATTTGTCCAACTGGCACATTATTTACGTTGTTAATTATATACGCAGCAATATTAACATACAGCATCTCTTGTTTGCGCACGTCCGGACCGCTGCCACGGCTGGTCCTGACCAACCCGAACCCTCTTCATCACCCGTGCGTGCTTCCCGCCTGAAACGGTCAGTGCCGCAATCATGCCCGGCCAGAGCGGACACGACCTCTCACTGGCGCCGGCATTGAAGCGGCGCACCGGTCGAGAGAGCGTCGCCCGCGCCACTTCTGGGTGCACGCGGCTGCTCCGCGTTCAAAGGTCGCAATAGCCGGCTACAACATGCATGTAAAAAGTTCTTGGGAGTCCATGCTACAGCTAGCTGTCCTCCCCCAACTCGTCAATCTCTTCCAGTAGTGCTAGTAGTACTCCATGGCACGATCCATCGACAAGCAGGCGAGAAAGTTATCGTATACTCGATTTGCGGTGAGTGGCATGCCGAGCGACCGTGTGGGATCGAGCCGTGGAGGAGGGTGAGACACAAACACGACAGGCGTGATTTAAACGTTGGTTTTGCTCGATGGCGCGATCCAACGAAACGAAACGTTGGTTTATCTCCATTTCCATTTTCTCTCCGGAAAAACGGAAACTTTCCACTCCATTTTCATTCGTATTCCAAGGTTGCCCCGTTACAACATTCCATCAAATACAAAGGAAAACTAACACGCATGCTGATGCATCTCAATGATTCACAGATCATAGCCAATATTTACTTCACAACTAAAGAAAAAAGTTGTGAGAGCGTGTACAAAAGAAAGACTACTGATGGGGTCACTACGACTTAAACCCTAAACCCTAAACATGATTTAATTCCCTGGCCAGGTAGAACTTGTCGAAGGAAAGACAGCTGGCACCCTCGGATCATATGATGCTTTTGTGCAGTTCCACTAAAATCGACCTGAGCATCCCAGATGGCAAAGATATTGAATAAGTGTGATTAGAATAATAGTAATGGCACTAGTTCATGAGACATAAACTCATCACAAGTAGAAGCCGGCAGAAGTAGAGAAAGATCGACATGGAGATGGAGCTACGGTAGTGGAGCAAGCCGGCTCCAATAGGAAGATGGACTACCTGGGACGTCGGGCTGTAGCTAGAAGGGCGGTTGGGACGCGGCATCAGCCCATACCGCGTGACCCCGATTGGGACGCACCGATCGTGGGTTTTCCCTCGCCGATGTCGACCAAGGCTCACGCAGAACATTGTTCCTTCCCCACCGGGGATCGGGCCCGCTGTTCTATGCTTGTGAAGAGAGCAACATTAGCAAGCGTGCTTGCAGCTTAGGCTCTGCTAGTGTATATATAGTGGTTTTCTATTTCTCTCCATATCAACCATTTTATATTGCGTGACGTGTCATTCAAGAGTGAAATGATGGTTGCTTCTTCCGACTAACTTATCGTGTGATTTGATTGCTCCTTAGTGGCCCCTACACGCACTCCCCTACGTGTATGCAACAGTCACACGTACACATGGACGCAAAAACGCGCGTGACACCCTAATGCATGCATGTCCGAGCACACGACGGAACACACACGGTCACGCTAAGTGCTCAACCTACACGTGCATGCACACACATACTCAGTCAAGGTGAGCTAGTGACCGTATAAACACCAGAAAATATATATATTGAGCGCAACGAGCGTATTATGAAGTCCAGTGACCGTATTTTTACAAATATACAGTGACAAGACAGTGTATTTATCTCGTTTGAAATTAATCCATATTAACTGGAGAGGAGGCGGTATGGAGTAGCATTACTTTGGCCTTGTTTGGATACTCTAACTCAGTTAGAGGTTAGAGTTAGATTCTAACCCTGAACTAACCATGAACTAACTCTAGCCAAAGAGGTGTTTAGATGACAGGGTTAGATGGAGCGCGGATACGGCGAGGCGCCTTCACGGGCGTTGCAGAGGGAGGGAGGAAGAGGACGAGAAGCTTCAGAGAAGTGGCGAGGATTTGTTTGAGGCGAGCGAGAGAAAATGTGTTTTTAGTGCTCCAGAGAAGAACTAACCCAAATAATCACCTCTTGGGTGGGTTAGATTTTTTGGATGGGTTAGATGCTTCTAACCCAAACTAACCCTCCTGTTTGGATACTTTTGGGTTAGTTGAGTACAAACTTACCCAAACTAACTCTAACCCATGGATCCAAACAGGGAGAAGCTTGCGCGGTGGCTCGCAGGACAAGGAGAAACTTTTGACTAATGCAAGCTCTCCCTCGCTCAGGCGGTGGACGTGCAATAGTTAATTCGGTGTCAGATTGCCAGAAGCATACACTATACTACTAGTGCTACTATTGTTCGACTTCCTAATAGGCTAACAGCCAAGCGCAAAAGTTTACTAGTACTAGTACTACTAATATAGTCTATAAAGGTACGTACTATACTAGTACTAGGAACCGGATGGAGGAGCGTCTGCACTCTTATTATAATTTTAAAATGTGATAAAGCAATCTTCAACACATTTGGTTATCTTCGAGGGTTCTCACATGTGATAATGGAAGTTGATTGCATGGAACACTCGCCACAATTCTCGCTTAATTCTGGCTCATATCCTGTTACAAATAGTAGCGCTCGGTAATATTTCCTCTTCTTTTTTTTATTCAGCATGTAAACAGGTCAGCAAACCTTGCAGCGCATCTTCGTCCGAACCGTGCTTGCTGCACTTTGAATGTGGCCAAGAGCTGGCTTGATGAAACACCTCGCTTCCTACTTCTTTTTTTGTGGGGTACCTCGCTTCCTAGTGACCAGTGTCTTGGCTGATCGTCCTAAGAATGCTTATATATGAATAAAGCTCTCTCATTTACCCGCAAAAAAGATTAAGCCATATTAACCGGAAAGGAGGGAGTATGGACTAGCACTACTTTTTGGTGTGTCCCGTCAACTCGCAGAACGAGGAGAAGCTTGCAGGACAAGGTGAAGCTCGCTTACGCCTTTTGACTAATGCAACCTACCCTCGGTGGACATGCATCAGTCCATTCGGTGTCAGATTGTCAGAGGCATACACTGTAGTACCCAACATGCGTAGTACCATCATTGTTCGACTTCACGAAGAGGCAAAGAGCCAAGCACAGTAGTACGAGTAGTACTACTACTAGAACCGCATGGTGGAGCGTCTGTACTCTTTTTTTATCTCTGATAAAGTACACGTTTATTCTGGAGAAGGGCGGAAAACGGCAGCCCAACATGTAATGAATGATATCGATCAACCAACCATGCTCGAATATATCTTGGCCTCCATGCGAGCCCGTCTGTGTGTTCTCGCTCCTCGTCTCTCTCAAGGAACGGCGGGTTGGCTCTTTGCTATCAATTGAGATCGGTTTGCTCAGACTCCTGTCCCACATGTCAGTGATATGCCAAGAGGAGGTGCGTTGACCGACTGGCCAAACGCGTACTTGGTTTTGAACCTTCATACTACTCCTCCCTCCGTCACAGTTTACAAGGCGCGCTTCATTATGATGCATTTCTCTCAATGCATTTCCACCACCAGAGAGATTTTAGACGCGTTTGGTTTAATGCTCAATTAATTAGGGCGTGGTAACCGCAATCGAGTCCACAATTTTCTCTCCATGTACTCTGTACTACAACGGAGTGGAGTAAGTGCATGCATGTGTATACCCGGGGTGGAAGCACTGCATGCATGTGTGTACGCATTATTCCCTCTAGTAATAGACGCTGTGCTATAACTACCAATGCTATTTTTCACGCCGATCGCTAGTCGCCATGGTCCCACAGATCTTTTTTCTTTTTTCTGAAGCGCGTTGTATAAACAGTGACGGATGGAGTAGTATGAGCGAATTCAAAGAAGAGCGTATTGATGGTTGCTTCTTCAGAGCAACTTACAGTGGGAAAGGTGGGGCTTACGATTTAACAGCTCATTACTCACTATTAATGCGGGCAACTACCGGGCTGCGTCTCCCATGCGGTTGTGCACTACCCACTCGGTTCTTAAATATACTCCGGAGTATATTTGTCTTTCTAGAGATTTCAACGAGTGACTACTCAAATATTTTTCTTTTTAGAGATTTGAAATGGACTGGCACATACGGATGTATATACATATTTTAGAGTGTAGATTCACTCATTTTGCTCCGTATGTAGTCACTTGTTGAAATCTCTAGAAAGACGAATAGAATATTTAGGAACGGAGGGAGTATACATACGAAGCAAAATGAGTGAATCTACACTCTAAAATATGCCCGTTTGAAATTTGTAAAAAAAGAAATATTTAGGAACGAAGGAGTATAATTTTGTGCATGGCACATGGACCCGGATGATGAAGAGGCTTCTGGCAATGCTATCAAGCTTCCATCATTTGTTTACACAATTGACATACTATACAAATAATTTTCCAGCGAGACATGAAATTGTACAATGGTGTGAGCTTTCAGCTTCTGTTTCATGTGTCTTGCCATCGGTGCTCTTTCGAAACAATAAAAACTAACTTCCTTGCTAATGCATGTCAATTATTAGCGATCGAGCTAATAATTACATCACAACGAAGACAAAGTTGTGAGAAGGTGTTAAATTAAAATTGATCCATGCTTTCATTGGCAGAACGCCCCCCAGCTCTGTCTAAATCAACAAGGCATGTTGGAAAAAAAGTAGCTGCCAGAGCATGCAACATTCCGATCATTTTGTGCGTTCCACTAAAATAGAGCTGAGCGTCCTGCTCCAAAGATATTAAGTGTGATTACGATAATAGAGGACTGCTGATGAAACAATAAACACATAAATAGAAGCCGGTCACCTTTGCAGTCTCTTTTAAGACTAACTAGTTGGAGAAGATTAGGCTCGGAGTTGGATGAGGAGGATAGAGCAAAACCAATCTCCCTTTGTGCAGTCGCACTGAAATGTAGAGACGTTGCCCATGTGACATTTTAGTACAACTGCACAAAACACTCTTAAGAAAAAAGTAATTTGTGAAGTTCACCAAAAGGTCGCAATAGCAACGAGGTGAAATGGATAGCCATGTTTGCAAAAAAGAGGTAGCAAGGAAACAATTACAGGCCAATAACAATTGATGACACATGCGACGACAAAAAAGAAGCATATTCCTTGCCCTAAGGGAAGATAACAACACGGTTGTATTTTTCTAAAACGGTGTGAGGACGAGAATGCAATATGGAAAGTATGCTGGACGAGCTACATTTTGGGCAAAGAACTATGGGAGATCCACATGCAGCGACGTGGGAAGACGGGCAGTGGAGCAAGGCCGGAGGGGATACCTGGAGGTCGTCGGGATGTAACTAGGTGAGCGGCGGCGGGCGGAATCTACGGGTAGGTGGTGTAGGCCCTGCCGCGCCGGAGCTTGGTCAAAGAGATTGGCGTGTACCGCAGATCGGGACGTGCTGCCTCGGCGCCGTCGAACGGAGAAATGATGCACTTCCTCCCTTTCCCCCGGGGACGAGATGCGGCCGGATCAGTGACCAATAGTAAGAGAGAGAGAGAGGCCACCGCACTCTCTTTCCCCCAGCGGACGGGATGCGGCCGGATCAGTGACCAACGGTGAGAGAGAGAGAGGCCACCGCATCCTTGTGTGAGATACTCTGAAGAGCGACAAACCAGGCACGCAAGGCTCCATTGTATATAGTGAGCGGACTACCTTTTTCTCCATAAAAATTGTTTTATATTCTGTGTATGTGCCATTGAGCGCTATAACTTTATTTAAAAAATAACGCGACAACGCGTCAAGTCGAACTTTGTTTCGTGCAGGCGTGGTACACGACCTCCCTAGGTAAACAACTGCTACAGGCATTCAAATTAGCACGTGGGCTGCCATTTCATAAAGAAATGAGCTCCACCGTGTCGTGGGAACGAACACCTATGGGACCGGGGTCCCTTTCGGTCCGGCGGGGGGCGGAGATCGCAGGAAGAGCGGATCAAGGCGAAGCACGCAAGCGGTTTTACCCAGCTTCGGAGCTCTCCGGAGAGATAAAACTCCTACTGCTGCTTTGTGATTGTATTATGTTCTTGCTCGAGAGCGTGGGAGTGTTCTAGTTACGAATGAGTCGAACCCCCCCTACGTTGCGCATGGGCCTCCTTTTATACGCTCAAGGGGTCACCGATAGGTGGCAACGTAGGTGAGGGCAAAAACGTAAAATATGTGGTCGGTACACCTACTTATACAGTGTACCCTACCTAACCCTGACGGCAGGGGACAAAGGCATTAAATGCCCGTCTGAGTCGCCCAAACAGTGCAAAAAAAGTGACCGTTAGGGGCGCCACCGCTTGCCACGATGGCCTTCTCGTCATCTCCGCTTGCCACCTCGCACCGCTAGCTTCACAGCTTCTTGCCACGCTACGCTGAAAGGCCCCGAGGCGACACGTTGGTGGATGTCTTTGGCGCGGCGCGCGGTGGTAACCACGCATGCAAGCGCCTTGCATGATCGTTGTCTTGTCGCGTCCGGAAGCTTGTCGCCATCGAGCCTTGCCGGACGCGAGGCGCCGTCATGCAAGTTGCTTGAAATGCCTTGGCTGTCCTTCCCGGCAAGCTCCTCTCGCCGGGGCCTTGACCTTCCCGGCAAGCTCCTCTTGTCGGGGCCTTGTCTTCTCGGCTTTAAAACACTTTGCTCTTGAATGGCTCCAAAGGAACCAACGGAGGACCTTGGCGGACACCCGGCAAGCCTTGCCGTGGGGGGGCTGCGACTGCCCGTGCACAAGTTCGGGATACTAAGGTACCCCTACTTTAGTACACCGACAGGAGCCCCCGGGCCTGGGCCATACACGGTGCCGAGCGCTGTTGGGTCAGGCCCAAAACAGGGCACGGGCACGCGCGGCCTGGGGCACACCGAATCTGACTCCGTATCCACCGCGCTCTCCCTTAACGGCACGCATCGTGTGCGGCGTCGTGGGAGAGATCGTGGGTGATTCTTTATTCGGAGAAAGCGTAACATCTGCCTCCTCCTCTTTATAAACAGGGGAAACAGGGCAGTTCCCCCACCTTCTCCATTTGCTGTTGCAATCTTGGAAATCGCCGCCGCCCTCCTCTGCTTCCAAATCCAAAAAGAGAGCAGCGCTCCGCCTCCCATTGCCGCTGTCGCCACCAACGCCGTCGATCTCTCCCCGCCACCTCCGCCATGGCTCCGAAGACCGGGAAGGGCGTGAAGTCGGCCGAGGCGCTGCGGCTCGAGGCGCTGCGGAAGGAGCGGGCCGCCTTCCCCTCCGAGCTCACCGCGGCGGAGCTGAGGGAGTGGTACTATCTTTTCTGGTCGACGGAGACGCGGGCGCATCCGCGCACGAAGGTACTCTCCGCCGCCGCTTCGAAACGGGCTCGAAGCGGATACCCCTTCTTCGTCTTGTTTCTTCTCTGCGGGCTCGCCGCCCTTCTCCGAATTCTTTTGTGACATCATGAACACCTACGGGTTCCACCTCCTTGATTTCACCCCCAACGCCGTTCTGACTATGGCAGTTCTCGTGCATCTCTGCGAAAACTTTGTCGGAGTCCACCCAAATGTAGCTCTTTTCCGCCACTACTTCATGCCTCGGGTCGAGAGAGGAGAGCCCTTATCCGGCGGGATCGCTTGGATCTCGAGAACCGGCAAGAAGGAGGCGTATCTGGAAGGGGAGCTCCGCAGCAAATGGGAGGAGTGGAGAGCGGAGTGGTGCTGGATCGTCGAGGAGAACCCGCAGCCGTTTACTGCCATGCGCCAAGCCCTTGCCACGGATGACGACAAGCTGAAGATCGCCACCACCCGGATCTTGCGCCCTAGGCTTGCCGGGCTCACTGTAGGCGCCGTTGGCGCAGACTTTCTTCGCCGCTGCATCGCCCCCCTGCAAGAGAGGAAGAGACCCGCCTGGGAATTTGGGGGTCCGACGGACATCATGAGGCTGCGCCCGGGCCTCAATTTCAATTTTACTGTCTTGGAACTGGATGCGATGCTCAAGGAGCTGTTCAAGCACGATCCTCAGCATCCCGAGTGGTTCAGGTTGCCGGCAGGCGTAGTTCCACTGTGCAACAACTCCTCACTGGATCGCATCCGCGCAATGATGCCGCAGTGCGACTCCCATGGGATCGTCCCCACTTGGCAGGAGCCTGCGGACGACGTTGTGCAGCAGTTCTTCGACGGCCTGGTGGAGGTGGTGGTCCACGCCGATGAGCAGAAGCTGCTCACCCGCGACACCACCGATGATGAGATGCAGCGCATCGCCACCAGGGCGGAAGAGGCGGCGGCAGCTGCTGCCGCGGGCGAATTCGGGTTCACCGTGGAGGAGGCAGAGGCAGCAGAGGCGGCAAGCCTTGCTGAGCAAGAATGGCTTGACGGCGAAGAAGAGCTTGCCGCGCCTGACGCCGAATCGGGCGAGCCCGCCGAAGGTGCAAGTGGCCCGCCGTCTGTGTGGTTTGCAAAGAACGGAGCCCCAACAGAGCCTCCAAAGCAGCCCCCAGCTCCACCAAGAAGGCGCCTCCGCAAGACCGGGGAAGCAGCAGGGCGGCAGACGGGACAACAGCCATCGCACATGCGCGCGCTTCCGCCGCGACAATTAATGTTGCTGCTGAGCGCCTGCATCGCCAAGGCAACTGGAGCTGGGTCGTCCCGGACCGCCGCTTCTGGTCCTGCCGCTGCCCCCGCCAAGCGGTCGAGGGAGCCTACTCCTCCGCCTCGTCGCGTCGAAAGAGGGCCGGACTTTGACCTCTCCACGCTCAGCTCCAGCGAGGAGGAAGAAGAGTAAGACTGTTTGCTGTACTTGTAGTTCTTCAATCCTTGCTGTTTTTATCTTGTACCTGATTTGCTCGACTCTGAACCTTGTTCCTTTTCAGGACTCTGGCCGAGAGAGCAGCGAAGAGGGCCAAGGCTCCGGTGATTGTCATCGAGGACGAGCCCGCCGTGATGGCAGGAGGCGCGCCCGAGACCACCTTGCCGGACCCGGCAACCCTTCCCCAAAGCAGCCCCCACCGCAGCCCCCAGCGTAAGTATATGGTTTACTTTTTGCTGTTATGCATGCGTGGGTGCTCTTTATTTGCTGACATCTGTCTTCTTGTTTGTGTAGGAGTAGAACAGCCTCACCAGGAGCCTCCGGAAGCCTCCCCTGAGACGCTATCTACTTCAACTACGCCACCAAGGGAGGATTCCCCGACAAGGGAGTGTTCTCCGGCAAGGGAGAGGTCCCCGGCAAGGGAGGAGTCTCCGGCAAGGGGCAGCACCAGCGATCCCCCGTTGGCGGAGCCCATGACTGTAGATCCCAGTACAGGTAATCCCTTGCTTGAAGCTTCCCTTGGGTTGTTCTTCCGATTTTCCTTTTGGATATTTGCTTGATTTTTCTCCCTCTTCCGGCCTTCAGACCCTCCTTCCACGGAGCCGATGGAGACCGAGGCCACCGGTGAGGAGAACGCGTGCGGCGACACTGACGACGACGCCGCCACCGAAGAAGAGGCCGGCGCTGATGATCCTGCCGGCGAAGAGGCTGCCAAAGCTGCTGGCGCAGGAGCTGGCGAGGGTTCGGCAATCGCACTGACGAGCCTGGGGCCGCAGGAGCGCAAGGCGCTACACCGACCGCCGACCCCTCCGCCGCTGATGCAGCGCCAGGCTCCGATGAGCCCCAGCCCGGCGCCTACATGAAGGCCGGCAACGGTGTCTTCATCAAGCTTCCCTGGGCTTCAAGCTCCAGGGCGCCGGTTGAAGGAGAGACTTTTGATGGGGAGGTGCTCGCCTCTGCGGGGCTGACGCTAGTCGACGCGCCAAGCAGCAAGCAAGGGCGAAGTCTCGAGGAGGAGCAACTGCTCTGAAGCTAGTGTTGCTCTACCGCGCCCAACAAGCCAAGGTGGAATCCTGTGAAGCGCTTATCGCCTGGGAGCAGATATTGAGAAGCGCGCGGAGGAGCTCCGGGAACGCAATCAGGAAGCTCTCCGGTCCATTGCGGATGAGCGGGCGCAGCTCGTCGAGGCGCGGAAAGCCTTCCTTCTCGAGAAGGCTAAAGCTGAAGAGCAACAGCGGCTTGCCGCCGAGGAGCTGTCCACGTGGGAAGGTGAGCTGACGCAGCGGAAAGTCAATCTGGACAGCTACGAGGAGGAGCTTGTCGCGCGAGAGCAGACACTTGGCGGGGCTCTCAAGGAAGCAAAGGACGTTGCTGCAGCTGCCGAGGCCGCCAAGAAGGAGCTGGAGACGAAGGTGGCGCGGCTGGAGGGCGATCTCAAGATGAAAGATGAAGAGCTTGCCGTGCTCAAGCGTGAGCGCGAGAAGGACGCCCTTCCCATGGCGAGCTGCAGGGCCGCCTCGCCGAGAAGGGCAAAGAGCTTAGCGCCGCCAAGGACTCCAACGCCGATCTTGAATTGAAGCTGGCCACACTGACCCAGGCGCTGGATGACGCCAAGGAGCGGGAGGTGGCCTTGAAGGAGGAGATCAAAGGCAATGAAGCGCTGCTGGCGAGTGCTGCCGAGACCCAGAATACTCTTAGGGAGACCGTGGAGCTTTGGACGGAGGGCCTCGTGAACATCGCCGCAGTCATCGACAAGGAGCTGGAGGAGCTGGGGATGGAGGACTTCGGGTATTCCACCGACGAAAATCTCCAGCCCCGCGCCAAGCTTACTTTGTTCTTCAAGGGCGTGGCGACGGCTCTCCAGCGACTCCGGGAAAGGATCCCAAAGCAGCTGGCCGATGAGTCGCGCACGATCTGTGCGAGGGTTCTGCAGAAGGTGTTGGTGAAGGTGGCCTTCCGCAACCCAGGCATCAACTTCACCAATGTCCTCAAGAAGCTGCCGGCTGATGCTGATCTGGAAGCGCTCAGGGCCCTTGTCGCACCCATTGTGGACAAGGTGAACGAAGTCAGGAGGGTCGACGGCGATCGCGTAGACTAGGCTGCCTGTTTTATCCTTTTCTTGCCGCTGCTGATCATGTTGCGAGAACAATTTATTAGAGCCGCGGCAAGCTATCTTGTAATATAACTTTACTTTGGGTATTGACTGCTACGTTATTTCCTTTACTTGATTCCTTCCTTTGTATGCTTTTACCCTATGCTTTTAGGGAACTTGCCAGAGCAGGTACCCTTGTCGCGAGAGCTGAGTGCGGAACATCAGCAGCCTGTTGGCAGTGCCGCTACCGACAAGAAACCTTGTCGCAACTAGTCGCAGCACACTTAATTTGTTGAGCGGACTCGAAACAAAATAAGGGCGCAACTAGCTACGAGTTGGTTCCTCCGCGCACAGGTTTTCCATACAAAGCACGATCGTTCAAGGAAGATAACTTAAAATTTTAAAACTGATTGCTCAAACTTTGGCAACTTAGCTTTTATGTTGTTTGCTTCCCGGTAAGGCGATACTTGCTTGAACGACGCCTTGTCCACACCATTATCTTCTCCTTCCCCCCGGCAAACTTGTGCGCGAGGGAACCTTTCCCTTTCTTTGAGAAAAAGAAAGAAGAGAAAATAAAGATATGGAGCCTTATGGCTCGTTATTGCTTACCGGGGCAAAATGTTTGCTGCAGTGATGTCGAGATAATACATGCAAAAAAATAGAAAGCATGAAATTGACAGGATGTGCGGAGCACATGAGCTTTATTTATGCACGGGGTCTGCGCCTGGCTTTGTACAAAGGGTTACATGCAACAGCGGCAAGGCTTGTACAAAAAGGTGGTTGCCGGAACAGGTTCTGGCAACCGCGCCTTACGGGTAATACTTACGAAGATGCTCAATGTTCCAGGAGTTGCTCACCGGAAAGCCATCTTCGGTCTCAAGGCGGACAGCGCCGGGCCTAGTGACTCGCTTTCACCCGTAAGGGCCTTCCCACTTCAAGGCCAACTTGTTGAAATTCTTGGCGGATTGAACGCGCCGAAGAAAAAGGTCGCCTTCCTCGAGACTTCTGGCATTAACTTTGCGGCTATGGTAGCGGCGCAAAGCTTGCTGGAATCGAGCAGCTCGACTGAGAGCTCAAGACGGTCCTCATCAAGGAGCAAAGACGTCATCTTGTCGCAGCTGCTTTTGCTCAAGCTCGTCATAGCGAGCACTCGAGGCGACCCGTATACGAAGTTCCGTGGGAGAATCGCCTCTGCTCCATAGACAAGAGCGAAGGTGTCGCGCCGCTGGCTCGATTTGGTGTCGCCCTTATCGACCAAAGAACCACCGGCAGCTCGATCCAGCTTCTTTCCGCACTTGTGCAGCTGTCAAAAGTTCTCGTCTTGAGCCCACGCAGCACTTCAAGATTCGCCCTTCCGCTTGATCTTGCTTCTCGGGTGAGCAATGAAGCGAAGCGCACTTTGGCGCCAAGATCTTGGATGTACTGCATGAAGGTGCGGCTCAGAATTGCGTGCCGTTGTCGGTGATGATCCCGTTAGGTACCCGAAACGACAAACAATCGACCAAGAACTTGATCCGCTGATTGTCTTGTCACCTTCCTTCGCTTCCACTTCCGGCCACTTTGTGAACTTGTCGATTGCAACGCATAAGTACTCAAAGCCCCGACAGCTCGAAAGGGGCCGAGGATATCGAGCCCCGCATCAAAATGGCCAGGATAAAGGGATCGTCTAGAGAGCTTGAGCTGGCTGGTGTATCTGCTTGGAATGGAACTGGCACGCTTCACACTTAGTTACTTGTGCAGTTGCATCTTGGAGGGCCGTCGGCCAAAAGAAACCTTGCCGGAACGCCTTGCCGGCAAGTGCTCTTGCGCCAATGTGATGACCACATATGCCCCCATGTATCTCCGCCAACAGCTCTTGTCCGTCCTCCCGGGGAATACACTTCAATTTCACTCCGTTGAGTCTTCTTCTGTATAGTATGTCGTCGATAAACTGGTACATATTTGACTGTCAGGCTACTCTTTCCGCTTCTTCTTGCTCTTCGGGAAGTTCTCCTGTCTGAAGGAAATGGACAATCTGCTGCGCCCATGCTGGAGCTTGCGGCTCGACAACAAGGACTAAAGGCACATATGCTGCTGCGGGAACATCCGCTTCACGGCAAGAACCTACGGTTCTCGCCGAGCTTGATGTTCCCCGCAAGCTTGCCGGAGCAAAACTTGTCGGGAGCGTCTGCTTCAACGGAACAAACCCTAGGGCTTGTCGGAGCAGACTGCTCCTCAGCACCCTTGGTGTTGATCTTGGGGACCTTCTTGGCGGCGGCTCCAGGGAGGTCTGCCGGAAAGTAGTCACCAGAAACCAACTTCCTCTTCTTGCCCTGCCCAGTTGATGGTGTTACAGACGGTTGAGTCAGTTTGAGCACAAAGATCCCTGGTTCCACAGGTAACCTAAGTGCAGCGCACTTTGACAGGCCATCGGCAATGTCGTTCTGGGCTCTCGGAACATGTTCCATCTGCAGGCCGTCAAAGTGCTCTTCTAACTTTCTCACTTCATCAACATAGGCTTCCATCAATGGGCTCTGATAATCCTTATTCACTTGGCGGACGACAAGCTGCGAGTCACCCCTGACAATGAGCTTCTTGATCCCAAGGTCCGCCATGATCTCGAGACCGCAAGCAAACCTTCATACTGCGCAGTATTGTTTGTCGCTTGCTCCTTGGGAAAGTGCATCCGATCACGTGCTTGAGGTGCTCTCCGTGGGTGCGATAAGTAGCACGCCAAGACCGGGCGCTTTGCAGCGAGAAGGCACCACCAAAGTACATAACCCACTCTTTGCTTGCTTCCTTGACGGGGATGCTCGTCTCTGGAATTTCTTTGTCCGGCGTTGGCGTCCACTCTGCTATGAATTCTGCCAATGCTCGGCTTTGGATAGTTGAGGTGCTCTCAAACTTGAGGCCAAAGCTTGACAGTTCCAGTGCCCACTCGACAATCCCGCTGCTGCTACGGATTCTGCAATCCTCTTCAGCGGAAAGCGAGTGACAACTGTGATCTCATGTGCTTGGAAGTAATGGCGCAGCTTTCTTCAGGCCATGAGAAGGCCGAAAAGCAACTTTTGCACACCAGAATACCTTGACCTAGCCCCCTGCAGAAGGGAACTGACAAAGTAAACTGGGCGCTGCACCATTTTCTTCTGTTTCTCCTCATGTGTTTGCGCAGATCCATCCTTGTCGGGACCTTAGCTTGTCGGGGAAGCCCCGTGCTTGTCGCTGGATGTATCTGTCGTGGTTGCCGGCTCATCATCCGCCTCCCTCTCCGCTACTAACGCATCACTAATCACTTGATTGGTTGCCGCTAGATACAGTAGCAACTTCTCTTGTGGCTTAGGTGCGACAAGTATGGGAGTGGAGGACAGGTATCTCTTCAAGTCCTGCAGCGCAGCCTCCGCTTCTAGAGTCCATTTCATTGGACCTGCCTTTTTCAAAATTTTGAAAATGGCGGTAGCGCCAGCAGACTTAGAGATAAACTGCCGAGAGCAGCCACGCAACCGCAAGTCTTCGTGACATCCTTGACGCTTGCTTGCTTCAATCTGCTCAATGGCCTTGATCTTGTCGGGATTGGCTTCAATTCCCCTCGAGACCAAGAAGAACCGAGAAGCTTGCCGGAGGGGACTCCAAACACGCACTTCTCGGGGTTGAGCTTGAGGTTGATCTTGCGCAGATTTGCAAATGTTTCGTCCAAATCCTGAATCAGAGTTGCCCTGTCTTTGCTCTTGACCACTATGTCATCCATGTAAGCTTCCACATTTCTGTGTAACTGTGGCTCAAAAGCTTCATGGACTACTCTTGCAAATGTTGAACCAGCATTCTTTAGTCCGAAAGGCATCCGCACAAAACAGTACGTGCCACATGGAGTAATGAATGCGGTTTTCTCCTCATTCTCTTCTGCCATGAATATCTGATGGTATCCTGAGTATGCATCAAGAAATGAAAGCAAGTCACATCCGGCCGTGGAGTCAACAATCTGGTCAATGCGTGACAAGGGAAATGGGTCTTTGGGACAAGCTTTATTAACATCAGTAAAGTCAATACAAAGCCTCCATTCCCGTTTGCCTTGCGCATGACTACATGATTGGCCAGCCACGTGGGATGGAGCACTCCTCTGACAAGGCCTGCTGCCTCCAACTTCTTGATTTCTTCTGTAATGAATTCTTGGCGCTCCACTGCCTGTTTCCTGACTTTCTGTTTGACAGGCCGCACATGAGGACAGACGGCGAGGTGGTGCTCAATTACTTTCCTGGGAACACCGGGGATGTCAGACGGCTGCCATGAAAACACGTCGACATTCGCCCGCAGGAAAGCAATGAGCGCGCTTTCCTATTTAGGGTCAAGCGTGGCACTGATGGTGAAGGTACCACCAATGCCGTCCTCCTTGGCGGACACCTTCTTGGTCTCTGGCGGAGCTGCCTTTGTCTTCTTAAACTTGCCGGTGGAGCTCGATGGTGCGTCCTCGATGGTAGCGCAGCACTCTGAAGAGGTGCGCTTGCCGGAGTGGGCATCAGAGCTCTTGCCGGACTCAGTCTTCTTCTTCCCCCCGGGAGCTTCAGCGCAAGTGGCTTGCGCTCACGCGATCGCCGCTTCCGGTAGATCTTGTCGGTGCAGATAAGGGCATCCTTCTTGGCGCCAGGGACAGAGATGACACTTATCGGACCCGGCATCTTCAGTACGTTGTATGCATAGTGAGAGGCTGCCATGAACTTGGTGAGTGCTGGACGGCCAAGTATTCCATTGTAGGGCAATGGAAAATCGGCAACGCCAAAAGTGACCCTCTCGATCCTGAAGTTTAGCTTCATTGCCAATGTTACCGCAACGTGATCTTCCCTTCGCTTGCTCCTTCCCGGATTGATTCCTTGAATGTACCGTCTCTTCGAGCTCGCTGTCGGGATCCGAGTTTCCGGCACCGCGGAGGAGATCAGGTTCAAGCCGCCCCACCGCCAACTAGCATCTTTGTAACTTTGAGGTTGCGGATAGTTGGCGAGACCAACATCGGCAAGCACCGACCGCAGCTTATGCGATCGGTGGTCCTCGATGTCAAAGATGATAGGCGTGCTGGACCACTTCAGAGGCTTGCGTGATTCAACTGGTGGTTCTACTGCATTAACTTCCCGCACCCACTGTTTAAGCTGGCGGTGCGAAGTATGCAGAGAAGCACCACCGTCAATGCACAGAACCTCTGTGGCTTTCTGAAACTCCTGCTCGTCGGTCTCATCATCATCCATCTCTTCATCTCGTCTTCATCTTCATCCTTGTCACGGCCGCGGGGAGGCCTGTCTGCTTGCCGCTATTTGGCCTTGCCGCGGCGTCCTCCCTGGTTGGGACGCTTCTTGCCGGATCCTCCAGTACCTTCCTGGGCCTTCTCCTTGTCACGTCGCTCGTACTCAGCCTTTTGCAGCTCAACGAGCTGCTCGACCTTCTTGCAACTTTGGAGGTCATGGCCCTTGGTGCGATGGATCTTGCAATAATGCTTGTCAGAGCCGCCCTGCTTGTCGGCGGCCGCCACAGGTTCGGCTTCCTTGGCGCCACCTCCGTTACCGGACTGCTCAACGACTAGCACATCTTTGCCCTTCTTCCTTCTATTGTTTCGCCTCCGATTTTTCCTTGCCGGGGCGGCATCCTCACTGTCAGATCCCCCTGCTCCTGCATTCTCTCCGTGGAGTTTCTCCTTCTTCAAAGACGCACACACCGCCGGTCGTATGAGCTCATCGACTTCCCTGGTCTTGCACATCGCCATCTCCTCCCTCATCCTGCAGTTTCGCACGTTCTGATGGAACACACTGATGACCGCGACAGGGTGGACATCTGGGATGTTGCGCTGCACTTGGCTGAATCTCTGAATGTATTTGCGCAGGGGCTCTCCTTCCTTCTGGGCGAGCAGGTGAAGATCACTCTCCTGGCCATGAGGCTTGTGGCCGCCTGTAAAGGCGCCGATAAACTGATGGCACAGATCTGCCCAGGAAGATATGGAGTTGTCCGGCAAGTGCATGAGCCAGGACCTGACGTTGGGCTTGAGCACCAGCGGGAAGTAGTTAGCGAGAATCTTGTCGTCGCGCCCCCCGGCAGCTTGCACCGCAATGGTGTAGATGCTGAGGAACTCCGACGGATGCAACTTGCCGTCGTACTTCTCGGGTACATCTGGCTTGAAATTCTTCGTACTGGGCCACTAGACTTGCCGCAGCTCACGAGTAAACGCATGGCAACTCATCACAGACGGCAAGTCGCTGGTTCTTCGGGCGCATGCATGTCGACAGGGGCCCAGCCGCTGGTCTGATTGACGCCGCGCTTCTCTTCGACGCTCGATGCGGGTACGAGCGTCTTCTTGCTATCGCTCTTGAAGAACTTGGCACTGATCGCGACGAGCTCGTGGATCCAACGACGCGGTGGAGTCGGTGTCGAGGTTAACCCGGCGAGTCGGCGATCTTGGCCTTCGAGGCGGAGAGTGCACGGTGGTGGCACCCCCACCAGTCTTGTCGCCATCGGCTCGTGCCTGGCAATCTTGCCGCGGCTACGATGTAGCTGGCTGCCGTGGAGTGTCGCCGTTGGCGAAGCCGATGAGGCTCTGAATGGTGGCCCTCCAATCGTCGATCTTGTCCGCCGTCAGAGGGTAATCTAGGAGCAGTTGAGCTCGGGCCAACGCTTCTTCTGGAGTCTTCGGTGGCGGCGGTGAACGGTGCGAGGAGCGGGATATGCTTGGACTTCCAACTGGGTTTGAAGGAGCAGTACCCCGTCCAGGCGACCGCACCTCACTCGTCTTGCCGCATGTCGGGCGTGCATGCTGGTCTTGAGCGCCCCGAGATCCACCAGCTTGGCCTTGTTCTAACGCGCGTATGGTGCTGCGAGCACCATGACGCTGTCGGTCCCGCGCCTCCTGAGATGGGCGCGATGCATGTACGGACGCCGAAGTTTGCGGGGCCTTGTCCTTGGACCTGGCAGCAGCGCGAGCTCCCTCGTCGGTGCCCGTTCCTCCGCCGGCGTCTACCCCACCGCCCGTTTCCTCCGGTGGCGGTGGGATCGACATGGACGGAGTAGCCACCTCCGAAGCCTTCTTCTTCGGTGGCATGTCAATGAAGATGATGAAGACCTGGCTCGCGTGAACGCCCGATCGGGTTCACACAACCTCGACGCCCCCTACCTGGCGCGCCAAAGATGTCATGGGAACGAACACCTATGGGACCGGGGTCCCTTTCGGTCCGGCGGGGGGCGGAGATCGCACGAAGAGCGGATCGAGGCGAAGCACGCGAGCGGTTTTACCCAGCTTCGGAGCTCTCCGGAGAGATTAAACTCCTACTGCTGCTTTGTGATTGTATTATGTTCTTGCTCGAGAGCATGGGAGTGTTCTGGTTTCGAATGAGTCGAACCCCCCTACATTGCGCATGGGCCTCCTTTTATACGCTCAAGGGGTCACCGACAGGTGGCAACGTAGGTGAGGGCAAAAACGTAAAATATGTGGTCGGTACACCTACTTATACAGTGTACCCTACCTAACCCTGACGGCAGGGGACAAAGGCATTAAATGCCCGTCTGAGTCGCCCAAACAGTGCAAAAAAAGTGACCGTTAGGGGCGCCACCGCTTGCCACGATGGCCTTCTCGTCATCTCCGCTTGCCACCTCGCACCGCTAGCTTCACAGCTTCTTGCCACGCACGCCTGGAAAGGCCCCGAGGCGACACGTTGGTGGATGTGCTAGAGCGCGGGCGCAAAGTGGTAGCTTCACCGCGGCAAGCGCCTTGCCGCGGTCGTTGTCTTGTCGCGTCCGGAATCTTGTCGCTCACTGGGCCTTGCCGGGACGCGAGGCGTGTCGCAGCAAGTTGCTTGAAATGCCTTGGCTGTCCTTCCCGGCAAGCTCCTCTCACTGGGGCCTTGATCTTCCTGGCAAGCTCCTCTTGCCAGGGCCTTGTCTTCTCGGCTTTAAAACACTTTGCTCTTGAATGGCTCCAAAGGAACCAATGGAGGACCTTGGCGGACACCCGGCAAGCCTTGCCGCGTGGGGCTGCGATCGCCCGTGCACAAGTTCGGGATACTAAGGTACCCCTACTTTAGTACACCGACACACCGTGTACCCGCGCGGGTGTGGCTGGGCACGAAGCGTGAGTACGTGCACGGTACACCTATTCTCTTCTTGTATACGTACACCACCTACGTGGGGTTGTGTGAGAGAGATACAAACCTAGAGAGATATAGTGTGTGGGTTCATGAGAGTTTTTTTGGGGGGGTGGGGGGTCAATCAAAAAATGTAACATATGCAATGTGTGTGAAATAGAGTCCTGGATATAACATATATATAGAGGGGGCGATCCACGAGAAGAGAGTGGAGGTATCACCGGCTTGAGGTGTCCATAGAATCGAAAAGAGGGATGATGATGTGTGTGTGTGTGTGTGCGCGCGCGCGATCGATAAAGAGTGCCATCGAATTTGTGTGTGCCCACGTCAAAGATATAGAGTTGCTAGCCTACTGGAACGTGAGAGGGGACATGTGCAGTTTGTCTCTGTGGCATGGATACCTACCTGCAACGCTCGACTATCGGTGTGTGGTGGGGGAAGAGGGAGGCCCAATTAACTATAGAGGTACAATGGCTGGTATATGTGTGGAGGAGGAGATAGGCCTACCTCATGTATTAAGGAGATCGATCTGCCTCATGTATTAAGGGAGATCGATCGGCATCCATGCATATGTGCAGGAGAGGAATAAGGTTGGGAGAGAGACAGATCTAGAGTGTTGGAGGGGGTGGTAGTGGAGTTGCTTCTAACAAATGGTGGGATAGGCTTGCTAGACAAACGGAGGGCGCGTCCGCAATATCAATAAGAGAGGAGATGGCTGCTTGTTGTTTGTGCACGTGCGTGTGAGAGACGGGTCAGGAGGCATGCACAAATGATGAGGGGGGGGCGATGTGGCTATGGTAAGCAGACATAACTACATAGGAAGATCAATCGCCCTTTGTTAGAGAAAGGAGAGACATAACTTGTGAGGTACGTCGATCGATGGGGGGGGGGGTAGTTAAAGTCGATCCAGGTATATGTTGGGAGATCGATCGGTATACATGCATGTGTGTGTTAGAAGAAAACGAGGCACGATGAGAAGGATAGAGAGAGAGGGATGCATGTAGGAGGTGGTACAAGAGGCATACTATATCGAAAGGGAGGAGTGCGAGTAGTACGAGAACGATGAAAAGAGTGGTGGGAGTGAGGCATGGACGGTGACAAGAGAATAGGGAAGCTTGTGTTTGTGCTAGGAACACTGCTAGAGAGGCATATCGATCGATGTGTGTCAGAAGGAGCTGGGGCCTACACACACCGTGGGTGAACGACCTAAAGTGAAAAGACGAATTTGCTGATGGAGCTAGAGAATGTTCAGGGAGGGTGAGAGGGATGCGGGTGTGCATGCACAAGAGAAAGTTAGCGCTAGCTACAAACATAAGAGGGTTGTGTGGGTGTAAAAGACTAATAGAGATCATATATACTTCATTATAAAAGCTTAATTCGGATATTTGAAGAATTTATCATAGTGTTTTAAACCGACGCATGTGTGAATATATATAACGGTGATACACATGGTGTGTTTATGAACATGTTATACTACATTTAATATACTTTATCTCTACTCTTATAAAAAAACGGAGTTGTTGATGATGGTGTGCCTGCCATCCTGCATTATAGGCCGTCCGATTTATATCTGGCGGATAGCAAGGAAACTATGATGGTTGAAGTTGGCAACAATCATGATTTTAGATTCTTATTGAAATAGAGAAACAAATTCAAATTTAGTTCGAATTGCAGCGGTAGTATAGACATTTGGAATGCACTAAAATGTTGGTATGAGTAGGTTACATGCATTATACAGATAAGTTTAAAAAATTTAATCGGACATAACATGGATTCATATTCCCTCCTTCCATCTATATAGGGCGAATGAGATTTTAAGACCGCCTTTGACTATTGACAAGATTAATAGTACATGACATGCACAATGTGAAAATTATATCACTGAAAGAACCTTTCACAGACGAAGTTAATGGTGTGCTTTGTGTAAGTTGCATGTCATATATCATTGCTCTAATATTTGGTCAAAGTTAGCATCGAAAAATGCATTAGGCCCTATATAGATGGAAGGAGGGAGTAGCTTTGAATAGCATTTGTATAGTAAAACGGGGAAAGACTCTCTCTTTGTGTGGTGTGAATAGTTTTATTTTTTTCATTTTCTTTTTGGTTGAGGGAAGTGCGAATTGATTTGGTACGTACAAGTACAATATTACTACACGTTAGGCTTGTCCCTAAAATTCAACCCGCGTCTTGTTATATCCTGAAAATTCAAATATCGTGCTCCCAAAACTGGCGCCTTCACAACCCGCGCCTTGCTATCCCGAAATTATAACGCGTGCGAAAACTCCCTCCAGCTGCCAAATCCCGACACGCAAAATCCCCCTTCTAACCCTGAGCCGAAAGGGCCGCTAGTTCAAATCGGTGGGGGGTACTTTTGTAACACACCCTACATTTTGGACAAGCGCGTCCCTAAGTCATGTTTACCCCCTCCCATCGCCCCCTTTTCGCCATTCAAAATCCCAAGCCGCCATAACCTCTCCGCTCCAGCCATGAAACCCCACCCTCCTCCGTCCGCCACGTCACCACTGCCCAGCTGGAGCCTCTTCCCCGACGACGTCGTCCACCGCAACATCTCGACGTCCCTCGTCCACCTCCCCGGATGAGGATCCGTCGTCCATCTCGCCGTCCCGCCGGTTCAGCCGCCCCGTCCTCCACCTCCAAGAAACTGCTCCGACGATCGCCTTGTCTATCGCGGCTGCTCCATCCCCACAGCGCCGCCTTAACCTGCTCCACCGGAACCGCATCATCCTCACCAACTCCTCGGACGAAGCCGAGGCCTACTCGGCGCCACCAAAGAGGTTGTACACTCATCGCATCGCACCTTCTCCTTAACTCGACCTCCCGGCGCCGATGGTGCTCCATCCCGCACCCCCATGGAGCGGCTACCTTGAAGCCAGCGCCACGGGCGACATCTCCACGGCGGCTCTCCCCCAGTGCGAGGCCCCTTCGGTGGCGGCGTCCATACCAGCCGGATCTGCTGCTGCTGCTCCGGTTCTCGCTCGCTCGCTCGTGCTGCTGCTGCTGCTCTGGCTCTCGCCCGATCGCTCGCTTGCCGAGCTACTGCTGCTGCTCTCCCCCTCGCTCATGCTGCTGCTCTGCTCCGATTAAGCCACACTTCAGTCGACTGAATCGACTTTTGGGTCAGTCGATTTTCAGGGGTTGGGGGGGCTCGCCGGAGTTAAGGAAGAACCACCAGCAGCGGGGACGGGGGCTCGCCGGAGAGGTACCCCACTATCTATCTTAGGGTTCAGGGTGGGGGGCGGGGGCCTAGAGGGCTGGCCGAGGCGGCGGTGGTGAGTTATTTCGGGGCGGCTCAGGGGGGTTCGGCCGGTGGTGGCAGGCGGCTCAGGGGGGTGCAGGTTGAAGATGAACTGCAGGCCCTCCCTAAACTACATGTCAAGTGCCTCTCTGCTACCATTGCGTTCAGTTTCGACAGTAGCATTCAGATTCCACAGTAAATTTCAGTTTCGACAATTAAGTTCAGAGTCAACAATTTTTACCTCATCTGTTGTATTTAGGTGGTTTTTGGTGATGTTAATTTTACATCAATTTTACATCATCTATTGGAGATGCTATTAGAATCCCACTTGACATTGACGATGTCTGTCTTGTGCTGTTTCAGCCTTGACGTCTTACGGCTCACCGGAGCTGCTCCAACGACAGAACGATCCATCACAACAGAGCGGTGCCTTGGACGCCGTCTACAGATTCCTCAGATCTTCCTCCACACCTCCGACAGCCACCTCTGCCTCAACTGCTTCAGCGACCAACCCAATGATGCTGAGGTCGACACGGCTATGGCAAAGAGGTTGTACACTTGTTGCATCACTTATTACTATACATTCACATCGATCCGTTAGGGCTATTTTGGTTCAACGGAAAAACGTCGATCCAGTGGTTTTTATCATCACTCCAAATTTCTGCATGCTCTCCTTACATAATCTCACCATATTTTTTTCGTATGCATGTCAGATATTGTACACAGTCATGCTGAACATGTAGAGAAAAAGAGAAGAGTTTTATGCTGCAATACAATGTCATGCGACATCGCCCATGGTGGGTTCAATGGCAAACCTCCCCACCCCTCTCCGTTTGTAATCCAGAGGAAGATATCTGCTCGAGGCGATTCGACGCCACGACCACTCCTATTTACCCCCAAGGTGTTTGTTCTACCTTGGCATGATGATGTTAGTCATATCATGCATATGTTGCCTTGCAAAGGCCTACTTTTGACATCATATATGTCATCCGCTTAGTTTAGAGATGTTCTGTAATGCCACCTATTTAGTTTCTATATCATATATGGGAATTATGCGCCTCATGTCTTTTAGCCAGCCATAATATATGTGAAATGTGCAATGCCATCCTGCTTAACCAGCATCATATATTTGAATGATATCTTGCCCATCCTTTTCTTCATTACATTTCCATTTGTCAACAATGTTTGTACATTAAACTACTCTTCCCGTGAATCAGCCATTTGGGTGGGAGATGGAAAAATCTGGAGGAAAACAAGGCCTTCAGAGCGCATGCTGCTACCCGTCAAGCAGATCTGTTGTTGGGTCCCGATAGCTCCTCGAGAGATGGATTCAGAGATGATGACCAGTCCTATTCCCCACCGAGGTGTATGCTCTAACTTGGCACGGTTATATCGCTCATATCATGCATACGGTGTCTTGCATTGCATAGTTTAGACATCATATACACAATATTCAACACCATGTTCTTAGTTCAGACATCATATCGAATGCCCTCTGTTTAGCATATAAATCACATATGTGAATTAAATGATGCAATCCTGATTACTTAGATAACATGTAGGTGAATTATGTCATGCGGTCCAATTTAGTTATTCATCGTATCTTTGAATTATGTTATGCTATGCTATCCAGTCTAGATAGACATCATATATGTGAAATTATGTCATGCTATCCATTTTAGTTAAACAATATACATGTCAACTATTTCATGCCCTCTTTTTTCCACACTATCTATTGCATCTGTCTCTCATACGATGTCTCAGACATTCAACTATGTTTCTGCTTATCAGCCATTTGAATTGGAGCGGTGATGCCAGATTCAGCGGAATAAAACACAGTCTTCAAATAAAACAGTGCTACCTCTTGGTGGAGATAACACCTCGGTTGTACTTGCACCGAACCAGCCCTACCACACATAACCCAAACTCTCGCAGATTGTACCCCTCATCGATGGATGAGAACCAGCTTCACCCAATCTAACCCCAACCCCACCGATAGTAACCTGTTCTCGCTGACATAACACCATCTCCACCACAGAGCTCCCAAACAAGAGCAGTTAGTAAGGCAGCTCCAAAGCCCAAAGGGCCAAGATTATCTCGGCGAACCCCAACTCCACCAGCTTAGTACACCTATTCCTGTGGAGGAAGCACAACCAGCCAGTCGTAGTTTAGCATCTATCGCATTTGATGTTGTTAAATCGTATGTGCGTATCTTCCCATCTTGGAAATATTATACTGAAGATGAAGGAAAATGCCAGTTGCAGGTGTTTGTCCAAGAGTTATGTGTAAGTAATGTTATTCATGGCAATTACTTTGCTTCGTCCCATACATCAAAATTTCCCATTTTTCTCTATAGAGAAGGACCGATTTGGAAACTCGGGATGAGGTAACCTGTGCTAATACCTCTGCTATCTTCAAGAATACTTGGTGGCAGTATCGGAATTACCTGAAGAAAACGTACTTCACCGGCAAAGAAACTCATCAAATTCCCATACGTTCTCCCGAGACACATTTATCGGATGATGATCGGGAATGCCTTGTTCATACTTAGTCCCAACCAAGAATGTGGTAAGGTCTATGAGCTCATTTTCTATTTTTAAGTATTTTATTCTTGCGTCTTCATCAGACTGCTCATGTAGAACAAGTGCCTAAACCTGAAGAACAACTGTTCTAATTTAAGATTCCATTGCTATCATAGTTCAAAAAAGCGCTAGGTGTTAATTGTGCGTTTTGCCACCGCCTTGCGCTTTACTGACCAAAGCGCATGCTTATGCGCAGTTATGCATAGATTATGCGTAGTTATGCGCAATACATTTTGCCAACGCCTAGAGCCTAGGCACGCTTAAGCGCTCGCTTAGGCGCGCCTTTTTAACTATGATTGCTTTTAAATTGAAGGATCACTGTATTTACTCATACAAACTTATTTTTAAATTGAAGGATCCAATCAAAACTCCAATGGCACAGCAGGTATGTTCACGCATGTTTCTTTAACAGGTTTGCTCTTATCAATATCTCTATTGATTTCAATTTCAATTGTGTATACAGTTGACTTCCATATCATGCACATTACTAGCATCACAACAGAGCCAATAGTGTAGTTGTACATGTAGACCCGTGGTACCCATCTGAAATCTTGTTGTGCCTGTAGTTTCCTGCGCTTTGTATTCTTTCACTGCTGCTTTGTCTTGAACTGATATGATTTGAACCGTGTCTCTATTTTGATTTGGCAAGACAATGCAGTGACCATAGGACATAGATATATGTTTGTTTGATGCTTTTATTATGTACTAGTACTTGGCAATAGAAGACTTGGTAGTTTAATCCTGTCCACCTTACTAATGAACTGGTTCACCGAAATGAGTTTCATATACTAGTACATGCTAAACTTGTTATGTGTCCGCTTATTTCTTCTTTTAGAATGTTGATGAATATTGGGGAAGAGTGCCTTATTAAGCAATGGTAAAGGAAGTAATGCGATAAGGTTCAGATAGTGACACATCCTTGTTGGTCTCCAACAAAGCTGATAAAACAGCTAAGGAAGACTATCTTGAAGACAACAAGACAACCCCAAAGTCCTGTCTTGGTTTAGTGTTCGAAGTTATCGCCACTATGCATGCACAAGCTATTCAAACTCACCGTCTAATCAGCTCGGTTTCTTGAGTCTCAACTACAAGTCGAAAGACATTGATCTGCAGGTCATGCGACAAGAAGCGGAAGGATCATGCGAAAGTCCCCGGAGCATTCAGATGCATACTTTCCGTGTGCAACGGCAAGTGTTGGAGGATTTTAGCGCCAAACAGACAAAGCTAATCAGCTTGCTAAGCTTATTGCCAAAGATGGTGGTTACCCAGATAACGCTTTCTTGAGCTCTTCCGTTGTTTCATTATGTTTTGTTTTGTGCAGCGCTTATTTGCAATCGTGGCCAATTTTGACGGCCAAAGGTATGTAATATGTTGCTTTGTTCACTATATTTGCACTAGTGGCGAACTTTGATGCCCAGTGGATGTAATATGTGTAATAGCGGTAATAGGATAGCCCTAATTGCTTGCTTATTTATTTCCTTATTGTCTTGTTTAGTTGTTTGCTTGTAGTCACTGCAGTTCTTTTTCTGTGTTTTTCTAGTGGCCACAATAGCCTATTTTTGGTAACTAGGACAAAATAATCATGGCAACACACAAACTGTTGTAACCATGGGCCTCCTACAGGCTGTATGATCCAGGGGCCTTCGTCCGGCTGTAGGATCCATTGGTCTTCTATATGGGCCGTAGGATCCATCGGCCTTCTATACGGGCCTTAGGGTCCATGGGCCTTCTACGGGCCGTAGGGTCCATGGGTCTTCTAAGGGCCGTACGATCCATGGGCCTTCTACGGGCCGTACTATCCATGGGCCTCATACAGGCCATAGGATCCATGGGCCTTCTACGGGACATATCATCATTTCGCCAATCATGGGCCATACTATTCGTGGACCATAACGGGCCGTTAATAGGCCGTATTTGATAACTCTATGAAAACAGCCCAACGGGTTTTTTTACATGAAAACGGCCCAACGTATTAACGGTCCGCAAACGGGCCGACTGTAACGACGGGCTGAATTTGGCCCACAAGCAGAAAATGACAGTAACGGGCCGTATGTAACCGAATGTTGCAAATAAGCCCAAGAATCAATGGGCCCTGAGAAGACCGAAAGATAACTTGGGCTAGAAACGGCCCAATGGAATAACGGGCCGTTAATGGGTATAGAGAAATACAATGTTCATTACGGGCCAGTTTCACCACGGGCCGTTAATGGGCCAAGAGTTACAAAGGTCCTCATAGGGGCCGAAAGAAGTCATGGGCCACACATGGGCCGGAAGTTAAAATAGTCCGAATCATATTGGACGGCCCAGATGATGCTACTGGGCCTAATTTAGATAGGGCGTAACGGGCCCTAGGTTAGCGGGCTGTAAATGGGCTATATGCGAACAGGCCATTAACATGCTTTCCGTGGGTCGGGCCGCCACCTTTTAACCAAGTCAAATGGGCCGGCCTTTTCATAGGAATGGGCCTTTGTTGGGCCGTGCCACGTGTCGCCGTATCATAGGCGACTTCGGTCCAATGAACGGATGACATCTGTCCCAACGGTGAGCCGACACGTGTTTCCTCCAGCCAATGATGATTTTACACGTGGAAAATCCCCATTGGTCGGGGCTGTTAACAGGTTAGCGGAGCCAAAACCCGACCCGATAGCTTAACGGCATTCCGTTACGGTGGATGCCACGTGTCGGTTGTAACGCCCCGGATTCGATGCGCCAGGTGTCTGCCAGTTATTCGCCGTCTTTGCCGTGTCATTTGTTTGCGTGTTGCATTTTATCATGTCATCATGTGCAAGGTAGTCAGAGTCGGGATTCTGAGTCGGATTGATTTTCCTCAGACAGAATCTAGTCGTAAGATCGAGTCGTGGAATCGAGGATTCTACTAGATTTAGTCAAATAAGATATTTTGTATGCACACAACTAATTTATATGGGTTCTATAGAGTTTTGGCACTAAATATGAAGCAAAGAACGTACACATCAATTCTAGTTGTATTCCACTTCTTTTTATGGCTAACCTACCATCTAGCTCGCATGTATGGAACATATATGAGAGGGAAACATATAGAACATTTAAACCTTCAACGCACGAAATTTACTTAGGTTCTTTTTGGAGTGCGTGAATAGTCGATCACTTGTCTATTTGAGCTGCAGTGCTAAACCTTGAAGGGTCTTCCTCTCCTTCTCCGATCAATCTTGAAGCATCCTCCTTTTCACGCCAATTCCATCTATTGACCAGCCTGATCCTCAATTTTGATCTAGGGTTTCTGAGATCTAGATCAAAGGTGTCGGCGGTTGAGCATTTGGGCTTGGGAGGGGAATAAAGGTAAATGAGGTATATGAAAAGGGGTTTGGATGATTGCATACTATTCTGCTACAACTAAACAAACGGTTTAGATACATTAGTAGAATCGGACATAGTCCATAGCATAGTCGTGATTGTATAGTTTTGTATAGGATTCCATGATTTGGATCGCGACTCAACATGGATTCTACCTGATCCGGATTCATAGTGGGATTTGGATCGACATGCTTCTGTAGGGTCGTGAAGTCGTAGGATTCTAGCAGTCGAGTCGGGATTCTGACTACCTTGATCATGTGCATTTTATCATGTCTTCATGTGCATCTCATTTTGCATACGTGTTCGTCTCATGCATCCAAGCATTTTCCCCGTTGTCCGTTTTGCAATCCGACACTCCTATGTCCTCCGGCGTCCCCCTCTTGTCTCTTTTTGTGAGCGGGTATTAAACTTTCTCGAAATGGCCTGAGGTTTGCCAAGCGGCCTTGGTATATCACCGGTAGACCGCCTGTCAAGTTTCGTGCCATTTGGAGGTCGTTTGATACTCCAACGGTTAACCGGGTAACCGCAAAGCCCTCTTTTGTTTGCAGCCTGTAGGATCGAAGAAGGTGAGAGTGTCTAGAGGGGGGTGATTAGACTACTCGACAAGATAAAAATTATGCCTTTTGACAAAGACAAGTTTTTGGCAGATTTTGCATAACACACAAGTCAAGTAGCATACTACACATGCAATTCTAGAGTACGGGCAGCGGAAAGTAAATTGCACAAGTAGTAAAGAGAAGTGGAGAAGATCAAACGCAATTTGGAGACGCGGTGATTTTTCTCGTGGTTCCGATAGGTGGTGTTATCGTACTTCCACGTTGATGGAGACTTCAACCCACGGAGGGTAACGGCTGCGAGAGTCCACGGAGGGCTCCACCCACGAAGGGTCCACGAAGAAGCAACCTTGTCTATGCCATCATGGCCTCACGCCCACGGAGGGCTAGCCTTACTCGGGTAGATCTTCACGAAGCAGGCGATCTCCTTGCCCTTACAAACTTCTTGGTTCAACTCCACATCTCGACGGAGGCTCCCAAGCGACACCTAACCAATCTAGGAGGCACCACCTCCAAAAGGTAATAGATGGTGTTGATGATGATGAACTCCTTGCTCTTGTGCTTCAAATGATAATCTCCCCAACACTCAACTCTCCTCACCGATTTGGCTGTGGTGGAAGAAAGGATTGAGTGGAAAGCAACTTGGGAAGGCTAGAGATCAAGCTTCATATGGTGGGAGTGGAGCAACTTGATCTCAACACAAGGGTAGGTAGTTCTCTTCTCAAAAATGTAAGGTAGGAGTGGTAGTACTTTCGATGGCTCTCTCCACGAATGAAGAGGGGTGGAGGGTATTTATAGCCTCCACACAAAATCCAACCGCTACACACATTTGACCAATCTCGGTGGGACCGGTTGACAACTCAAGGAGACCGAAAGTTCAAATCATGTGAACGTTGGGATTTTCGTGGGACCGAAAATACAAACTCGGTTAGTCCGATTCGTGCAAAGACAGAGCTTGCCAATCTCGGTGGGACCGACTTCATCATCTCGGTGACACCGATTTGATGATGTATGTTCTGAAGCTTGGCAACTCAAGTTTCGTGAGACCGAGTTCGAATCGGAAAATCCGAGATTCCTAGGGTTTGGCTTTATAGCTGAGGTGGTTCATCTCGGTGTGACTGGTTTGGAATATCGGTGGGACCGAGATTACTTATGAGTGTATATGGCGGAGAGTTGCTGATAGTTTAGGAGATGTATCACTAAGCACTTTGAGCAACCAGATCATTATCATAACCTCATCCCCTTTTAATAGTATTGGCTTTCCTATGGACTCAATGTGATCTTGGATCACTAAACCAAAATGGTGTCTTGAGCTTTTGCCAATGCTTGCCTTAGCATTTTGAGGGTCCACCTCTTCATCCTTTTGCCAAGCCAATGTGATTGAATTTCCTGAAACATACTTGATAAAAGCATTAGTCCAACCACAAAGTATGTTGTCATTAATTACCAAAACCACCCAGGAGCAAATGTGCTTTCAATCTCCCCTTTTGGTAATTGATGGCAACACACAAATTAAGACATCAAAGCTATCAAAGAAAGATAGAATTATCACGAAAGCTTTGACAAACATGTAGTACACAGGCTCCCCCTACAAGTGTGCAAGATTTTCATATACTATGGTTTTGGACTACCACAAGCACACAAGAGAGAAAGGCAAGATGTGCTACATGCAGCTTGGCTATATGCATCAGAGCAGATGAAAAGAAGTGAGTGATAATGCATATGTGCATGGTGATTTCTTGCAAACAAGTATTCACAAGCAAGTCACCATCATGCACATTCTGCAAAGTGCATATACTTACCTTGAGGTTCCTTGGCATTGTACCTGAAGAAATAAGCTTGGGAAAACAAGGTTAGATAACACAAGAGTATTTCTTCAACCAACTGCAAGAACATCAAGAGTACCAAGCCAGGGATGACATGTGTAAAGAGTGTCTCATATTGAGCACAAGCTTGAATCAGCAAACATGTCTCCGAAACTAAAAGATTTTCAATGAACTCTGAGAGATTTTGCTTTCCATAAGATATCAATTGTGAAGGTTCCTCTCCCTTTGAGTTGTCTCAGATCAAGGGGTTTGATGGAAAGAGCAAAATCAAAAGAATGATGCCAAAAGTAATATCCAATGTGGAACACGGCAAAGCTTTGATGTGATTCTCTCCCCCTTAAGATAAGATTGCTCTTCTTCTCCCCCTAAATCTTCTTTACTCCCCCTAATCTTCTCCCCCTTTGACATCAAGTGCCGAAAAGGACAGCAAACTAGGAAGGTCAGGGAAGATGGAAAGAAGTGGGATCCTTAAGAATCACAACAGGGCAATAAAATCAGTGAAGCTGCAGAAGATGATATCCTAAAAGAAGTAAATCGGTGACACCGAAATAAGATGGATCGGCGGGTCCGAAAGTCAGGGACTTAGGGCAGATCCTTTTCGGTCGAACCAAATTTTTAAGTCGGTGACGCTTGAGTTTAATTCCAAGGAAATACGAAATAATTCAGCTCACTTTGCAAGGAATGTTTCAAAGGGTTTGCAATGAATTTGTAAATGATTTTCGAGGAATTGATCGAGCCAAAAGGATATTCACAAAAATGTAAGAATAGAAATGAAAAGATTCCTAGATGAAGTTTTTTATAAATTTATTAAAGAAAACTCAATGAGAGAACATAAGAGAAAACAAAACAAAACACTCAAAACATATGTACTTCATCTAGATAGGGTCGCGACTAGGTCACCTATGTTTGAGTATTTTGACTTAGGAGTCAAATGAGAACATTTGATCATAGGTCATACTCATCGTTTAAGCACAAAATGGGGTTGCCATTTTTCGATTAAGCATTTGATGTGATCACATCTTATGAAGCTGCTTGTACTCATGTCTTTGAGCAAAGCTCCTTAAAGATGTGAAGAACATACCTTGGGCTTGTTGTTGCTTTGCTCATGTAGGTGAACTTGATGTAGGTGCTCATAGAATGTGAAGGTGGAGCACCATTTCCACTTGTGTAGTTCATCTTCCTACATGGGTTAGGCAAGCAAGGAAATACTCAAGGATATCCAAGATGACAAGAGTGAAATACTAGATGTATAAGGTGTCAAAAGGATATGTGGAATTTTGTTCCTTGAACTCAACATCCCAAAGGGCTAGATACTTGGTCAATGACAAGATTACTCATGATTTGAGTGTGTGGTAATCTTGTGAAATGTAGATCTTCCAAGTACCTGCAAGGAGTTAGATGCAATACAAGGAGGCAAATGTGTCCAAGACATATGATCATCATCATAAGAGAAATATCAAGGATTAGTCAAGTAGGCTCATGCCTTGCATGCATCAATGGAGTTTTCACTCCAAGTTTGAAGCATCAATGATGTTCAACTCACTCCTTAAGCGACAAAACACCTTCTCATCAAGCGGTTTTGTAAAGATATCGGCGAGTTGTTTGTCATGCATTTAACATGCTTAAGATTGATGTCACCCTTGGCAATGTGATCATGAATAAAATGGTGACGAACTTCAATATGTTTCGCTCGAGAGTGTTGCACGGATTGTGTCCAATCTTAATCGCACTCTCATTGTCACAAAGCAAGGAACATGTCTCACATGTATCCCATAATCCTTAAGCGCTTGTGTCATCCATAGCAATTGAGCACAACATGAACCAGCAGCTATATATTCTGCTTCGGCAAAGGATAATGATATCAATTTTGTTTCTTGGAGGACCAAGATACAAGGGATCGACCAAGAAATTGACACGCACTGTTGACTTTCTATCAACCCCATCCACCGCATAGTCCGAGTCGGAATAGCCGACAAGGTCGAAAGAGGCCCTCTTAGGATACCAAATGCCAAAGTTTGGTGTGTGTATCAAATATCTCACAATTCTTTTAACAGCTTTAAGATGACATTCTTTAGGGGCTGCTTGATATCGAGCACACATGCATACACTCAACATTATGTCAGGACGAGAAGCACAGAGATATAATAGAGAACCAATCATAGATCGGTAAACCTTTTGATCAACGGGTTCTCCATCTTTTGTCAAGTCATTATGTCCACTAGTAGGCATGGGGGTTCTCATACCTTTGCTTTCTTGCATGTTGAACTTCTTGAAGAGATCCTTGGTGTACTTTGTTTGAGAGACAAAGGTACCCTCCTTAGATTGCTTGATTTGCAACCCAAGGAAAAATTTGAGTTCACTCATCATGGACATCTCATACTTCTCCGACATGAGCTTTCCAAACTTCTCGCTAAAATGAGGGTTAGTTGAACCAAAGATAATATCATCAACATATATTTGACACACAAATAGTTCACCATCAACCCTTTTCGTGAATAGCGTTGAGTCTATTTTTCCAATCTCAAAGCCTTTTTCAAGAAGAAAGCTAGTCAAGCATTTGTACCAAGCTCTAGGAGCTTGTTTAAGACCATAAAGAGCTTTGTGCAACTTGTAAACATGATTAGGCTTTTTAGGATTCACAACCGGAGGTTGTTTCACAAATACTTCCTCCTCAATTTCACCATTTAGGAAAGCACTTTTAATATCCATTTGATAGAGAGTAATATCATGGTGATTGGCATAAGCAAGAAGAATGCGAATGGACTCAAGTCTAGCAACGGGGCATAGGTCTCACCATAGTCCATACCTTCGACTTGTGTGTAACCTTGAGCTACTGAGACGAGCCTTGTTGCGGATGACTTGTCCATCTTCATCTTGCTTGTTCCAAACACCCATTTGGTTCCAATGACGCTTTGATCATCCTTGGGCTTTCTACCAAAGTCCATACATTGTTCCTCTCGGTTGTGTAGCTCTTCGTGCATAGCGTTCACCCAATCCGGGTCTTCAAGTGCTTCTTCTACCTTCATAGGTTCAATACTAGAGATAAATGAGTAATGCTCACAAAAGTTAGCTAAGCGAGTTTTAGTGCGAGTAATTCTCCCGGAGTTGATGTCGTTCATCATTTGTTCCACGGGATGATTTTTCTTGACTCTTGCTCGGACTCGGGATAGCTTTTGTTGAGGTTGTGGCTGGGCTTCCTCATCATCCTCATCTTCCTCTCCTTCTTCATTGTTGTTGGTGTTGTCTTGAGGCGGTGGAGAAGGAGGTTGTGGTGGATCTTCTTGTTGCACTTCCTCATCTTGGTGAGTTCCACTTGTGGAAGCCTCCATGTTGCCTTGAGGTTCATCTTGCCGTGAGGTAGGGGGCTCCACATATGTAGATGAGGTACTCTCCTTCACTTCCATGGGACGGATCTTTCCAATAGATAAATCTTGGATGGCTTCCGATGGGTCCTTGTCTCCTACATCAATAGGCATTTGCTCTACTTATGAGCCATTAGATTCATCAAACTTCACATCTACCGCCTCTTCAACCTTTCGGGTGAAATTATTGTAGACACGGTAGGTGTGGGAGTTTGATCCATAACCAAGGAAAAAGCCTTCATGAGTTTTAGGAGCAAATTTAGACCGACGATGCTTATCAAGGATATAGCATTTCAACCAAAGACACGAAAGTATCCCACTTGGGGTTTGTTACCGTGAGGAGCTCAGATGATGTCTTGCCGAGAAGCTTATGAAGATAAAGCCTGTTGATAGCATGACAAGTCTGTCTCGACGGCTTCCCCCAAAAGTGCTTCGTGTCTTGTATTCATCAAGCATCGTTCTCGCCATCTCTATGAGTGTTCGGTTCTTCCTCTCAACAACTCCATTTTGTTGAGGAGTGTACGAGTCGAGAACTCATGTAGAATCCTTCCTCATCGAGAAAAGAGTCTACATTGGCGTTCTTGAACTCCGTTCCATTGTCACTTCGAACTTTCTTGATCTTCACCTCAAATTGATTTTGGGCCTTTCTGGCAAAGGTTTTGAAGATTCTCTGAATCTGCGATTTGTCATCAAGGAAAAATACCCATGTAAATCTGGAATAATCATCAACTATAACTAGACCAAAGGAGTTACCACCAAGGCTTTTGTAAGCATTGGGACCGAAGAGATCCATATGAAGAAGCTCAAGCGGTCTCCTTGTGGTCATGATGTTCTTCACGGGATGACTTCCACCTACTTGTTTTCCTGCTTGACAGGCACTACAAAGTCTATCTTTGTCAAAGAAGACATCTTTAACACCAAGAATATGATCACCTTTGATTAGCTTGTCTAGATTACGCATACCAACATGTCCAAGCCTTCTATGCCATAACCAACCTTTAGCAGATTTAGCAATGAAGCAAGTTCTAGGTTGGGCTTTCTTAGTGAAATCAACAATATATAGATCGCCTCTACGGATACCGGTAAATGCCATGTTATGATTGTCACGACGAAAGACTTGGCAATCTACTTCGGTGAATAGCACATTGAATCCAAAGTTAGCTAATCTAGACACGGAAAGTAAATTGTATCCAAGTGATTCTACAAGCATGACATTTTGAATAGAGCTATCATGAGATATGGCCACCTTACCAAGGCCAAGTACCTTACCCTTGGAGTTGTCTCCAAAAGTCACATACTTGCGTGGACCATCGTTCTTTGCAAGCTCTCGAAACATGTCTTCGTCTCCGGTCATGTGATCGGTGCATCCACTATCAAGAATCCACTCTTTTCCGCCGGATATGTAGTCTCTCAGATTTGCCATAAGATTGAGACTCTTCATGATCTTGTCTAGCTCGGTGTCCCAATCGAAGTAATCATCATCATGCTCATGCTCATCATCATATTGACCCATAGATTGTTCATCATCAACTCCTAGGTCAATTTGACAACGACTTGCATTAGTTTTGTCAATGTGACAATAATCATCGGAATGCAATACAAGAGCATTTCTAATTAGAGTATTGATAAGACAAGGATCACCCTTCTTTTCATAAGATCACGAAGCTCAAAGAAGCATTTATCAAAGTTGGGATCATTGGGGCGCATCATATCAAATTCAATAGTCTTGTATAGAATTTCATCAAGACCTCTCAAAGAGTAGTCCGATAAAGTTCTTCCAAGAACTTCCACATAGCATAGGCGCACTCAAAGTTTGTAACGAGCTTAAGCAAGTTATCGGGTAACCTCTAATGATGAGATTTACAGTTCTAAGGTTACGAAGCAAATCAAGCTCTTCATCCATGGTAGGGTGCAAGGGGTCAAATGGAGGCACATAGGGGTTTCAACATATTTATGCAAGTTATACATCTTAAAGATAATAAGCATTTCAATCCTCCACGAGTTATAGGACACTCCATTAAGAATAGGCACTCTATGGCTAACACTCCCAAACGTGACACGCCCATCTTCCTCCAATGGTGTGTAAACCAAAGCAATGGAGACCAATGCTCGATACCAATTGTAGGATCAAGAAGGTGAGAGTGTCTAGAGGGGGGTGATTAGACTACTCGACAAGATAAAAATTATGCCTTTTGACAAAGACAAGTTTTTGGCAGATTTTGCATAACACACAAGTCAAGTAGCATACTACACATGCAATTCTAGAGTATGGGCAGCGGAAAGTAAATTGCACAAGTAGTAAAGAGAAGTGGAGAAGATCAAACACAATTTGGAGACGCGGTGATTTTTCTCGTGGTTCCGATAGGTGGTGCTATCGCATTTCCACGCTGATGGAGACTTCAACCCACTGAGGGTAACGGCCATGAGAGTCCACGGAGGGCTCCACCCACGAAGGGTCCACGAAGAAGCAACCTTGTCTATGCCATCATGGCTCACGCCCACGGAGGGCTAGCCTTACTCGGGTAGATCTTCACGAAGTAGGCGATCTCCTTGCCCTTACAAACTTCTTGGTTCAACTCCACATCTCGACGGAGGCTCCCAAGCGACACCTAACCAATCTAGGAGGCACCACCTCCAAAAGGTAATAGATGGTGTTGATGATGATGGACTCCTTGCTCTTGTGCTTCAAATGATAATCTCCCCAACACTCAACTCTCCTCACCGATTTGGCTGTGGTGGAATAAAGGATTGAGTGGAAAGCAACTTGGAAGGCTAGAGATCAAGCTTCATATGGTGGGAATGGAGCAACTTGATCTCAACACAAGGGTAGGTAGTTCTCTTCTCGTAAATGTAAGGTAGGAGTGGTAGTACTTTCGATGGCTCTCCCACGAATGAAGAGGGGTGGAGGGTATTTATAGCCTCCACACAAAATCCAACCGTTACACACATTTGACCAATCTCGGTGGGACCGAAGTTGACAACTCAAAGTGAGACCGAAAATTCAAATCATGTGAACGTTGGGATTTTCGTGGGACTGAAAATACAAACTCTGTTAGTCCGATTCGTGCAAAGACAGGAGCTTGCCAATCTCGGTGGGACCGATTTCATCATCTCGGTGACACCGATTTGATGATGTATGTTACTGAAGCTTGGCAACTCAAGTTTCGTGAGACCGAGTTCGAATCGGAAAATCCGAGATTCCTAGGGTTTGGCTTTATAGCTGAGGTGGTTCATCTCGGTGTGACTGGGTTTGGAATATCGGTGGGACCGAGATTACTTATGAGTGTATATGGCAGTGAGAGTTGCTGATAGTTTAGGAGATGTATCACTAAGCACTTTGAGCAACCAGATCATTATCATAACCTCATCCCCTTTTAATAGTATTGGCTTTCCTATGGACTCAATGTGATCTTGGATCACTAAACCAAAAATGGAGTCTTGAGCTTTTGCCAATGCTTGCCTTAGCATTTTGAGGGGTCCACCTCTTCAGTCCTTTTGCCAAGCCAATGTGATTGAATTTCCTGAAACATACTTGATAAAAGCATTAGTCCAACCACAAAGTATGTTGTCATTAATTACCAAAACCACCCAGGGAGCAACTGTGCTTTCACAGCCCAACACCCCCTCCAAAGTGTCCCAAAACCCATCTAACTCCCCTCCATGCTCTCGGTCGTTCGATCACGATCGCGTGGCCGAAAACCGATCCTCATTTGGACTCTCCTAGCTCCCTCTACCTATAAAACTAGACCTCCCCCCTCCCCCGAATTTTCGTGCAGACCTGACCCTAGCCCCGCTCCTCTCCGCCGCCGGACATGTCCGCGTCGCGCCGGACATGTCCGCGCCGCCCGCCGCAGCGAATCCCAGGCCGCCACGTGTCCCTCTCCCGCCCCGTCTCATTGCCCGGCCATGGGCCCAGATCGGGCCCGCTGAGCCCGTCCGCCGCCGCCGCCCGCCTGCCCGTCGCCCGCCATGCACAGGCCGCTTCGCCGCCGCCATGGAGCTTGCACCCAAGGCCGCTGCTTCGCCTCAGAGGAGCCCCGCCGCCTCCTCCGCCAGCGCCCCTCAAGGCCTCCTCTGCGCGCCGCCACCAGCGCCGCCTCAAGCGCCTCCGGCGACCTCGCCTCGCCGCCGCCTTGAGCGCCGCCCGTGGCGCGCCTCCGAGGTCGCCTCCCTCGCCGCCCGGCCTCCTCCCCTCCACGCCGGATCCGGTCGCCCCGCACCTCCCCGGGCCCTCCTTCGTCATCTCCGGCGACGAACTCCGGCGAGATCCCGGCGCCGTGGATATTTTCCCCGAGGTCCAAATCCACTAAGTCCTTAAGTTTTCATCATAATCATGCCATATTCGTCATATTGTATCTCCGCATCTGTAGCTTCGTTTCGTGCGTATAATATGTCAAATTTTTCTTCTCGACGAGTACTTCATTTCATTCCATTGCATCATTTTAATTTGAGCTCATCTTGATGCCCAAAATGCTGTTGGAAGAGTGCATGTTGATGTTAATCTGCTGAAACTGTTATAACTTGCTCATTTGCCATTTTTGCCATGATTGATGTGTGCATCCTATGAGGTTGATGTCTTCATGTGTTTTGATCTATGCCATGCCATCTTTCCAGGGGTGTATGCCATGTATTTTTGTGATCAATGTGGTGACTAGCACAAGCATGCAAACTAGGCTTCGTGATATTCCTGATTTTAGTCCCTATTCTGCTGTTATTTTGATGCCATGTAAACTTGATGCTACAGAGAGATCCATGCATATTTTGAGATACTTCAGTAAGGGTGTTTTGAACATGTGGTTGTTGTCTATCCATCCCTGCCCTTGGTTGGAATTATGGAGTAGTCTAGCATGTAATTTGAGTGCTCTACTTTTGCTTCAAAAATGTTTCCTGGCAGATTGTTTACATGTTATTCAATTTGGCCAAGGTTGCTATATTTGATCCTTGCATGCTATGGACTTGTTCTTGACTTGGTTTGTTTCAAAAACATGCCTTATTGATGATGCTATGCTTATCTTGTCATGCAATGACTTGAGGTGAGTGAATCGAGCTTGTTAAGTGGGGTAGTTGCTGTTGTTGTTTTCCTGACAGATTCTGTTATATTTTGTTGCTATGTAAACATGCTTCTACTAGTCATTTCGTGCATAATCTGGAGATGTTCTATAAACATGTTTTGATCTACATGTCTTGCTCTATCCATTCATGCCCTTGGTTGCAATTATAGCCTGCTGTAACATGTTTATATCTTGCTCCAAAGTTGCTTGAAAATGTTGCTATCAGCCTGTTAACATTAAGTTCACTAGTTCCCATGTGTTTTGCTAGTGATCCATGCATCCTATGACCTTGCTCTTGCCATGCTTAGCTTCATAAACATGCCTTCTTACTGTTGGTTGCCTTGCCATGCCATGTATTGCTCTGTGGTGAGTGGTTCAAGCTCACGAATATGCCTACTTATTGTTGTTCCTGCCATGTATGAATCTGTAATATAACTTGCCATGTTTACATGGGTGCCATCATATTTTCTGATCCTTTTTGGCTCATAGTCAGTAAGGGACTTTTGATCTATGCAATTAATAGATTCATGACATGCCTTTGTTTGCCATGATAAGTTCCTGTAACATGTTGTTAGATAGCTCTAAACATTGCAACCTAATGTTAATTCTGCAAAGTCTGAAACTGTTAATATTTGCAATCTTCCCATGTCCTTTTGAGCATGTTCTAGTTGTTTCTGGAGATAGCTCAGTGTTCATGTTTTGTTATGCTTTACCTGTACTTCATGCTCATGCCTTTTGTTCTTATGTTGGGGTGCTGTAGCATGTTGTTTTGATGCTTGTAATATGCCTAGTTGCTGTTTTGGACAGATTGTTGCTATGACTTGTATAGAGTGTATGTGTTGCACCGTTGCTCCGTTTTGAGTGTGCTCTATATGAAACTTGCTTGATTTTGCATGTAGTTTAATATTATCATGTTGCATCCTTGTTTTGAGGTGTTTGCTTGATGTTTGGGTGCATTTTGCATCAATGCCATGCTTAACTTGTTTTGCTCATATCTTCTAGGCCGTTGCTCCGAATCTAAAGAACTTTATATGTAACTTGACTAGAATTTCGTGTAGATCATCTTGGTGCATCTTAACTTGCTGTTTAACAACTTGAACATAAGGTTTATTCAGTTCTGGACCAATTTCAAAATATGCATATGAGGACTTACCGGAATTGTTATATGTTGTTCCCGGCCTCATTTAAACTTGCTTTGATGTGTTACTCTTGTGTGCATCATCTCTTGCCATGAGTAGCTTCATGTAGCTTTGTCATGCATCATGCTTGTTGTGCATCATGTCTTGTTCATGTGTGGTGTGTTTACCATGTTGTGTGCTTCTTCTCGATAGTTCCTGTTTCGTTGCGATCGTGAGGATTCGCTCGCTCACGTGTGGTTCGCCTTCGTGGCTTCATCTCCTTCATGGACTCGTTCTTCTTCCTTATGGGATTTCGCAAGATGACCGCTACCCTGGATCTCACTACTATCATTGCTATGCTAGTTGCTTCGTTCTATCACTATGTCTGCGCTACCTATCACTTGTTCATCAAGCCATCCCATATTTCCATGAACCCCTAACCTTTGACACCATTCCTAGCAAACCGTTGTTTGGCTATGTTACCGCTTTGCTCAGCCCTCTTATAGCGCTGCTAGTGGCGGTGAAGTTGAAGATTGCTCCATGGTGGATGGGTTTATGTTGGGATATCACAATATCTCTTATATTATTAATGCATCTATATATTTGGTAAAGGGTGGAAGGCTCGGCCTTATGCCCGGTGATTTGTTCCACTCTTGCCGCCTCTAGTTTCCGTCATACCGTGTTATGTTCCCGGATTTTACGCTCCTAACGCGGTCGGGTGATTTATGGGACCCCCGACAGTTCGCTTTGAATAAAACTTGTCCAAAGAAGGCCCAACCTTGGTTTTACCATTTGCCTCACCTAGCCCTTTTTCCCTTGGGTTTCGGAGCCGAGGGTCATCTTTATTTACCCCCTGTGCCGGTGCTCGTTGTGAGTGTTGGTCCAAATCTGTCACCACCGGTGGCTACCAGGGGCAACTCGGCTCGTGATACCGGAAGTTTGGACAATCCGGTGTGCCCGAGAACGAGATATGTGCAGCTCCTATCAGATTTGTCGGCACATCCGGCGGCTTTGCTGGTCTTGTTTTACCATTGTCGAAATGTCTTGTAAACCGAGATTCCGAGATCGATCGGGTCTTCCCGGAGAAGGTCTATTCTTCGTTGATCGCGAGAGCTTGTCATGGGCTGTTGGGACACCCCGCAGGTATAAACTTTCGAGAGCCGTGCCCGCGGTTATGTGGCGATGGGAATTTGTTAATGTCCGGTTGTAGATAACTTGACACCAGATCCGAATTAAAACGCATCAACCGAGTGTGTAGCCGTGATGGTCTCTTCTCGCGGAGTCCGGAAGTGAACACGGTTTCGTGTTATGATTGACGTAAGTAGGTGTTCGAATCACCTCTTGATCATTGCTAGCTTCACGACCGTTCCTTTGTTTCTCTTCTCGCTCTCATTTGCGTATGTTAGCCACCATACTTGCTTAGTCGCTGCTGCAACCTCAGCACTTTACCCCTTCCTTTCGTATTAAGCTTTGCTAGTCTTGATACCCATGGTAATGGGATTGCTGAGTCCTCGTGGCTCATAGATTACTACAACAGTTGCAGGTACAGGTTTATGCGATGATCATGACGCGAGAGCGATGCTTGCTTGCGTTGAGTTCTTCTTCTGCTTTTTCGATCAGGGGATAGGTTCCAGGTCGGCAGCCTGGGCTAGCAGGGTGGAATTGTTTGAGTTTTCTGTTTATGATTCATCCGTAGTCGGATGTTGTTCTTTTATGTTGTATTGTTTTATTCATGTGGCATAGTATGCCTTATGTATGTATCCCTATCTATTATGTAATGTTGATGTAATGATATCCACCTTGCAAAAGCGTCTTCAAGATGCACTTCTATCCTTGGTGGGACCTTCGAGTTCCTTTAGGATAGGGTCGCATCTTGGACGTGACAAGTTGGTATCAGAGCCTCGACCGACCCTAGGAGCCCCCTTGATTGATCGTGTAGTTTGGCCGTTGTTGAGTCTAGAAGAAAACTATTTTCGGAGTCTAGTTATATCGGAGAGTAGGAATTCTTTTTACTCCTCAGCCCCCTTCGTCGCTCTGGTGAGGAATCTTGACGTAGGTGTTTTGAACTACTTCTCTTCCCCTTCAAATTTTTCTTTAGGATCACGCGGTTAGTTTTCATTCGTTGTCCATCCTCTTTTATCTGGTGCATTTCTCGTCAAGTTGACTCGAGCCTCTTCATCATTGTCAAGTTCAATCCTCAGTTGTTTTATTTTCCCACCCGCCCTCCCTTCTTCTTCTCGGAACCGGAGTCCATAATCGAGTATCCTTCCTACTCGTGCGAAGTCTTTGCTTTCAACAGGTGTTTTTCTCTTCAAGATATTCGTCGATTTCCCCTTCCAGTTTCTTTGTTTTTCCGCGCTCCCACCCTTTTCTTCCCAGAGCCTGAGTCTGTTTCGAGCAGCTATTTCATCCGCTCAGAGCCTTTTCAGTCTTCCCTCAATGATTTCAACCGGTGAATTCTCTTTTGTTCGACATTCCTCATCTCTTTTCCGGTGGACTCAATTCAAGTTTTTCGGTGTTGATCGTATTCTTTTCCTCGGCTCAAGTGTTTTCCTTGCTCGTTTGCCTCTCGCGAGTTTATCCTTCCGGAGTGCTCAAGACATCTCAGGAGATTCGTCTGTGTTTCAATTAATTCGAGGGTGTCACCCCATTCAAATATTTCAATTGTTCCGATGCATCATCTACCTCTTCAACATCCCTTTCCAACAGAGATTTTCTCTTCAGTGGGCCCTAACCCACAGGTCTTTTCCCAGGATCTTACCTGACTCTTCTAATTCCCCCGGAGTCATTCATAATTCTTTTCAAGTGTGACGTAAGAATGGATTCATCAGTCACATGCCTTCTCCAAGATCGCTTTCAAATTCTTTCATTGTTGGCTCAACCTCTTTGTGTTTCATTCTACTGGAGTACCTCAGTTATTTTGGTGGTGTTTCTCGTCATCATTTGAAGACCAAAGAAGAAGATTCCTCTTTAATCTTGTCCGTTCCCCGGAGATTCGTGGTGCTAGCTCGATGTTATCCTATCAAATTGTTTCGAGTCATGCAAATTCTTTTCATCCATCCGGAGCATTTCAGGAGTTGCTTTCCCTCTCGATCATCCGGAGGCCATCTTTTCGGAAGATAACTTCATTCTAAGTTTTCAGATTCGTTCTCCAATTATTCTATATCCGTGCCCTTTCGTTCGTCTCAATATTCTTCCGGTGCTTCGTTCAAGTATTCTGCAATCAGTTCGCCATCTCTTCGTTCTTTTGCATCTAAATTCCCTCTAGCATATTGGTTCTTTGAATTCTTCCCGGTGATTAAGTCTCTTTCATCAGTCATTTTGAATTCTCACGGTGGTTTGTTCAAGATTCTTTTTCCTCGTTTGTCATTTTAATCCACTCGTTCTTTTCAATCCTACCGGTGGTTCATGAAGACCTTCTCAAGTCTGCGATATGTCAATTCTCAATTCTTTTTCAAGAAGAATAAGTACTATGTAAATCCATTGCTTGTCATCAATTTAATTTGATGAAGGATAAGCATACAATAAATCTTATTCTTATTTCATCCAAGTGAGTAATCCCTTCCTTCAGAGTTTGTTCTTGATGAATAAAATCTAGTTCCAAGTGTTTTCATCTTTTCTTTTCCGGAGTTCAAATTTCCTCGGCTATCTCATCGGAACCTCCATCTAAATAATCGCAAGGCCTTAATCTTATTCTTTCATTCTTTCATTCTATCTCATCATCCTTTTGTCACCGGAGTTCTTCACGATGTTTCTTCATGATTTAATTCATTCTTCAAGAGTTCATCAAGATTTTTGGTCAAGAGTTCTTCGTGTTCTATTCCTCAGTGTTTCAGACGGAGTGCTGCCTAAATTCTTTCAGTCTTATTCGTTTCTTTTCTCATTCTAACCACTCCGGTTAGAACGAGTCGTTTCTTAGTCTATCTGATTCCGTGAGCTTTCGATTCTCGTCATTCTCGTCGTTCCTCTCTTCTTCTCGAGTGCTCTCGATTCTTTGCTTCTTCTTTTGATTTCTTGTTTCACCTCATCCCTTTTCCCTTCCGTCTCGGTCCTAAGATCTCAGGACGAGATCTCTTGTTAGTGGAGGAGTGTCGTAACGCCCCGGATTCGATGCGCCAGGTGTCTGCCAGTTATTCGCCGTCTTTGCCGTGTCATTTGTTTGCGTGTTGCATTTTATCATGTCATCATGTGCAATTTATCATGTCTTCATGTGCATCTCATTTCGCATACGTGTTCGTCTCATGCATCCGAGCATTTTCCCCGTTGTCCGTTTTGCAATCCGGCACTCCTATGTCCTCCGGCGTCCCCCTCTTGTCTCTTTCTGTGAGCGGGTATTAAACTTTCTCGGAATGGCCTGAGGTTTGCCGAGCAGCCTTGGTATTTCACCGGTAGACCGCCTGTCAAGTTTCGTGCCATTTGGAGATCGTTTGATACTCCAACGGTTAACCGGGTAACCGCAAAGCCCTCTTTTGTTTGCAGCCCAACACCCCCTCCAAAGTGGACCAAAACCCATCTAACTCCCCTCCATGCTCTCGGTCGTTCGATCACGATCGTGTGGCCGAAAACCGCTCCTCATTTGGACTCTCCTAGCTCCCTCTACCTATAAAACTAGACCTCCCCCCGAATTTTCGCGCAGACCTAACCCTAGCCCCGCTCCTCTCTGCCGCCACACATATCCGCGTCGCGCCGGACACGTCTGCGCCGCCCGCCGCAGCGAATCCCAGGCCGCCACATGTCCTCTCTCGCCGCCCGTCCGCGCCGCCCGGCTCATGGGCCTGCGTCGCCCGCTGGAGCCTGCCCACCGCCGCCCGCTGCTGCGGCGCTCGCCGCCGCCGCGGTGCCGTTCGCCGCCGCTGCTGGAGCGCGCCACCAGCGCGCTCGCCGCGCCCGCAAGAGGAGCCCGGCCGCCCGCCTCCTCCTCGCCGGCGCCCTCAAGGCGCTCCTCACAGACTCGCTTGCTGGCGCCGCCTCCGCGCCCGTCGGCGGCGACTCGCCGCCGCCTTTGCGCCGCCGCTGGATCGGTGGATCCCGAGCCTGCCATGGCGCGCCTCCGAGGCCGCGCCTCCCTCGCCGCCTGCCTCCTCCCCTCGCGCGGATCCGGTCTTCCCGACCTCCCGGGCCCTTCGCCGTCATCTCCGCGATTTAACTCCGGCGAGATCTCGGCGCCGTGGATATTTTCCCGAGGTCCAAATCCACTAAGTCCTTAAGTTTTCATCATAATCATGCCATATTCGTCATGCTGTATCTCTGCATCCGTAGCTCCGTTTCGTGCGTATAATATGTCAAATTGTTCTTCTCGACGAGTACTTCATTTCATTCCATTGCATCATTTTCATTTGAGCTCATCTTGATGCCCAAATGTCATTGGAAGAGTGCATGTTGATATTAATCATGGCTGTTATAACTTGCTCATTTGTCATTTTTGCCATGATTGATGTGTGCATCCTATGAGGTTGATGTCTTCATGTGTTTTGATCTATGCCATGCCATCTTTCCGGGGTGTATGCCATGTATTTTTGTGATCAATGTGGTGACTAGCACAAGCATGCAAACTAGGCTTCGTGATATTGCTGATTTTAGTCCCTGCTCATTGTTATTTTGATGCCATGTAAACTTGATGCTACAGAGAGATCCATGCATATTTTGAGATACTTCAGTAAGGGTGTTTTGAACATGTGGTTGTTGTCTATCCATCCCTGCCCTTGGTTGCAATTATGGAGTAGTATAGCATGTAATTTGAGTGCTCTACTTTTGCTTCAAAATGTTTCCTGGCAGATTGTTTACATGTTTTTAAATTTGGCCAAGGTTGCTATATTTGATCCTTGCATGCTATGGACTTGTTCTTGACTTGGTTTGTTTCACAAACATGCCTTCTTGATGATGCTATGCTTATCTTGTCATGCGATGACTTGTGGTGAGTGAATCGAGCTTGTTAAGTGGGGTAGTTGCTGTTGCTGTTTTCCTGACAGATTCTGTTATATTTTGTTGCTATGTAAACATGCTTCTACTAGTCATTTCGTGCATATTCTGGAGATGTTCTATAAACATGTTTTGATCTACATGTCTTGCTATATCCATTCATGCCCTTGGTTTCAATTATAGCCTACTGGAACATGTTCATATCTTGCTCCAAAGTTGCTTGAAAATGTTGCTATCAGCCTGTTAACATTAAGTTCACTAGTTCCCATGTGTTTTGCTAGTGATCCATGCATCCTATGACCTTGCTCTTGCCATGCTTAGCTTAATAAACATGCCTTCTTACTGTTGGTTGCCTTGACATGCCATGTATTGCTCTGTGGTGAGTGGTTCAAGCTCACGAACATGCCTACTTATTGTTGTTCCTGCCATGTATGAATCTGTAATATAACTTGCCATGTTTACATTTGTGCCATCATATTTTCTGATCCTTTTTGGCGCATGGTCAGTAAGGGACTTTTGATCTATGCAATTAGTAGATTCATGCCATGCCTTTGTTTTCCACGATAAGTTCCTGTAACATGTTGTTGGATAGCTCTAAACATTGCAACCTGATGTTAATTCTGCAAAGTCTGAAACTGTTAATATTTGCAATCTTCCCATGTCCTTTTGAGCATGTTCTAGTTGTTTCTGGAGATAGCTCAGTGTTCATGTTTTGTTATGCTTTACCTGTACTTCATGATCATGCCTTTTGTTCTTATGTTGGGGTGTTGTGGCATGTTTTTTTGATGCTTGTAATATGCCTAGTTGCTGTTTTGGACAGATTGTTGCTGTGACTTGTATAGAGTGTATGTGTTGCACCGTTGCTCCGTTTTGAGTGTGCTCTATATGAAACTTGCTTAATTTTGCATGTAGTTTCATATTATCATGTTGCATCCTTGTTTTGAGGTGTTTGCTTGATGTTTGAGTGCATTATGCATCAATGCCATGCTTAACTTGTTTTGCTCATATCTTCTAGGCCGTAGCTCCGAATCTAAAGAACTTTATATGTAACTTGACTAGAATTTCGTGTAGATCATCTTGGTGCATATTAACTTGCTGTTTAACAACTTGAACATAAGGTTTATTCAGTTCTGGACCAATTTCGAAATATGCATATGAGGACTTACCGGAATTGTTATATGTTGTTCCCGGCCTCATTTAAACTTGCTTTGATGTGTTACTCTTGTATGCATCATCTCTTGCCATGAGTAGCTTCATGTAGCTTTGTCATGCATCATGCTTGTTGTGCATCATGTCTTGTTCATGTGTGGTGTGTTTACCATGTTGTGTGCTTCTTCTCGATAGTTCCTGTTTCGTTGCGATCGTGAGGATTCGTTCATCTACGTGTGGTTCGTCTTCGTGGCTTCATCTCCTTCATGGACTCGTTCTTCTTCCTTGCGGGATTTCAGGCAAGATGACCACTACCCTGGATCTCACTACTATCATTGCTATGCTAGTTGCTTCGTTCTATCACTATGCTGCGCTACCTATCACTTGTTCATCAAGCCATCCCATATTGCCATGAACCTCTAACCTTTGACACCATTCCTAGCAAACCGTTGTTTGGCTATGTTACCGCTTTGCTCAGCCCCTCTTATAGCATTGCTAGTTGCAGGTGAAGTTGAAGATTGCTCCATGGTGGACAGGGTTTATGTTGGGATATCACAATATCTCTTATATTATTAATGCATCTATATATTTGGTAAAGGGTGGAAGGCTTGGCCTTATGCCTGGTGATTTGTTCCACTCTTGCCGCCCTAGTTTCCGTCATACCGTGTTATGTTCCCGGATTTTATGCTCCTAACGCGGTCGGGTGATTTATGGGACCCCCGACAGTTCGCTTTGAATAAAACTTGTCCAAAGAAGGCCCAACCTTGGTTTTACCATTTAACTCACCTAGCCCTTTTTCCCTTGGGTTTCGGAGCCCGAGGGTCATCTTTATTTACCCTCGGGCCGTTGCTCGTTGAGTGTTGGTCCAAACCGTCACCGCCGGTGGCCACCAGGGGCAACTCGGGCTCGCCACCGAAATTTGGACAATCTGGTGTGCCACGAGAACGAGATATGTGCAGCTCCTATCAGATTTGTCGGCACATCCGGCGGCTTTGCTGGTCTTGTTTTACCATTGTCGAAATGTCTTGTAAACCGGATTCCGAGACCGATCGGGTCTTCCCGGAGATGGTCTATTCCTTCGTTGATCGCGAGAGCTTGTCATTGGCTGTTGGGACACCCTGCAGGTATAAACTTTCGAGAGCCGTGCCGCGGTTATGTGGCGATGGGAATTTGTTAATGTCCGGTTGTAGATAACTTGACACCAAATCCGAATTAAAACGCATCAACCGAAAGTGTGTAGCCGTGATGGTCTCTTCTCGGCGGAGTCCGGAAGTGAACACGGTTTCGTGTTATGATTGACGTAAGTAGGTGTTCGTGATCACCTCTTGATCATTGCTAGCTTCACAACCGCCTTTGTTTCTCTTCTTGCTCTCATTTGCGTATGTTAGCCACCATACCGCTTAGTCGCCTTTGCAACCTCACCACTTTACCCCTTCCTTTCCTATTAAGCTTTGCTAGTCTTGATACCCATGGTAATGGGATTGCTGAGTCCTCGTGGCTCACTGATTACTACAACATTTGCAGTGCAGGTTTATGCGATGATCATGACGCGAGAGCGATGCTTGCTTGCGTTGAGTTCTTCTTCCGCTTCTTCGATCGGGGATAGGTTCGTGTCGGCTGGCTGGGCTAGGTGGTGGATATTGTTTGAGTTTTCTGTTTATGATTCATCGGTAGTCGGATGTTGTTCTTGTATGTTGTATTGTTGTATTCATGTGGCACTGTATGTCTTATGTATGTATCCCCATCTATTATGTAATGTTGATGTAATGATATCCACCTTGCAAAAGCGTCTTCAAGATGCGCTTCTATCCTTGGTGGGACCTTCGAGTTCCTTTAGGGTAGGGTCGCATCTTGGGCGTGATATCGGTCACCCTTGACGAAAGCACTTCTATGACGCGCGATTTATGGTCATGGAAGTGGACACTTCTGTGATGATAATTTTGGTAATGTCATGGAACACTTCTACGATAGCACAGGTATGACTATCTTGATTCTGTCATAAATTTGTCATGGATGTACATGCATGACAAAAAACGCGAACTACAGTGACAAACGCGTATCATCATGGAAGTGTACTTGTAGTGTATGTCATTTCCATAGCCATTCCGAGATATATTGCCATGCAACTTTCCACCATTATGTTTATTATGACACGCTCCACCATTGTCATATTGCTTTGCATGATCATGTAGTTGACATCGTATTTGTGGCAAAGCCACCATTCATAATTATTTCATACATGTTACTCTAGATTCATTGCACATCCTGGTACACCGCCGGAGGCATTCACATGGAGTCATATTTTGTTCTAAGTATTGAGTTGTAAGTAAATAGAAGTGTGATGATCTTCAATATTAGAGCATTGTCCCATGTGAGGAAAGGATGATGGAAGCAATGATTCCCTCACAAGTTGGGATGAGTCTCCGGACTTTATGAGAAACAAAAGAGGCCAAAGAAGCCCAAATAAAAAAAGAGGCCAAAGAAGCCCACAAAAAATGAGAGAAAAGGAGAGAAGGGACAATGTTACTATCCTTTTTCCACACTTGTGCTTCAAAGTAGCACCATGATCTTCATGATAGAGAGTCTCCTATGTTGTCACCTTCATATGCTAGTGGGAGTTTTTCATTATAGAACTTGGCTTGTATATTCCAATGATAGGCTTCCTCAAATTGCCCTAGGTCTTCGTGAGCAAGCAAGTTGGATTCACACCCACTTAGTTTCTTTTGATGAGCTTTCATACACTTATAGCTCTAGTGCATCCGTTGCATGGAAATCCCTACTCACTCACATTGATATGTATTAATGGGCATCTCCATAGCCCGTTGATAAGCCTAGTTGATGTGAGACTATCTTCTCCTTTTTTATCTTCTCCACAACCACCATCCTATTCCACCTATAGTGCTATGTCCATGGCTCACGCTCATGTATTGCGTGAAGATTGAAAAAGTTTGAGAATACTAAAGTATGAAACAATTGCTTGGCTAAAACCAGGGTTGTGCATGATTTAAATATTTTGTGTGATGAAGATAGAGCATAGCCAGACTATATGATTTTGTAGGGATAACTTTCTTTGGCCATGTTATTTTCAGAAGACATGATTACTTTGTTAGTATGCTTGAAGTATTATTACTCTTATGTCAATATTAAACTTTTATCTTGAATCTTTTGGATCTGAACATTCATGCCACAATAAAGAAAATACATTGAGAATTATGCTAGGTAGCATTCCACATCAAAAATTCTGTTTTTATCATTTACCTACTCGAGGCCGAGCAGGAATTAAGCTTGGGGATGCTTGATACGTTTCCAACGTATCTATAATTTTTGATTGTTCCATGCTATTATATTATCTATTTTGGATGTTTAATGGGCTTTATTATACACTTTTATATTATTTTTGGGACTAACCTATTAACCGGAGGCCCAGTCCAAATTGTTGTTTTTTGCCTATTTCAGTGTTTCGCAGAAAAGGAATATCAAACGGAGTCCAAACGGCATGAAACCTTCGGGAGAGTCATTTTTGGAACAAACACAATCCAGGAGACTTGGAGTGGACGTCAAGAAAGCAACGAGGCGGCCACGAGGCAGGGAGGCGCGCCCAAGGGGGGTAGGCGCGCCCCCACCCTCGTGGGCCCCTCATGGCTCCCCTGACCAACTTCTTTCGCCTATATATACTCATATACCCTGAAAACATCCGAGAGCACCACGAAACCCTATTTCCCCCGCCGCAACCTTGTGTACCCGTGAGATCCCATCTTGGGGCCTTTTTTGGCGCTCCTCCGGAGGGGGAATCGATCATAGAGGGATTCTACATCAACACCATAGCCTCTCCGATGAGTTGTGAGTAGTTGACCACGGACCTTCGGGTCCATAGTTATTAGCTAGCTAGATGGCTTCTTCTCTCTCTCTGGATCTCAATGCAAAGTTCTCCTCGGTCTTCCTGGAGATCTATTCGATGTAATTCTTTTTGTGGTGTGTTTGTCGAGATCCGATGAATTGTGAGTTTATGATAAAGATTATCTATGAACAATATTTAAATATCCTCTGAATTCTTTTATGTATGATTTGTTATCTTTGCAAGTCTCTTCAAATTATCAGTTTGGTTTGGCCTACTAGATTAATCTTTATTGCAATGGGAGAAGTGCTTAGCTTTGGGTTCAATCTTGCGATGTCCTTTCCCAGTGACAGCAGGGGCAGCAAGGCACGTATTGTATTGTTGCCATCGAGGATAAAAAGATGGGGTTTATATCATATTGCTTGAGTTTATACCTCTACATCATGTCATCTTGCCTAATGCGTTACTCTGTTCTTATGAACTTAATACTCTAGACGCATGCTAGATAACGGTCGATGTGTGGAGTAACAGTAGTAGATGCAGAATTGCTTCAATCTACTTGTCACGGACGTGATGCCTATATACATGATCATGCCTAGATATTCTCATAACTATGCACGTTTGTATCAATTGCTTGATAGTAATTTGTTCACCCACCGTAATACTTATGCTATCTTGAGAGAAGCCACTAGTGAAACCTATGGCCCCCGAGTCTATTTTCCATCATATAAGTTTCGGATCTATTTTATTTTGCAATCTTTACTTTCCAATCTATATCACAAGAATACCAAAAATATCTATCTTATTATCTTTATCAGATCTCACTTTTGCAAGTGGCCATGAAGGGATTGACAACCCCTTTATCGCGTTTGTTGAAAGGTTCTTATTTGTTTGTGCATGTACGAGGGATTTGAGTGTAGCCTCCTACTGGATTCATACCTTGGTTCTCAAAAAACTGAGGGAAATATTTATCCTACTTTGTTGCATCACCCTTTCCTCTTCTAGGGAAAACCAACGCATGCTCAAGACGTAGCAGTCTTGTCCATCACATCATTCTCTAATGATGTGATCCCATTCATCAAATGACAACACATGTCTATGGTTAGGAAACTTAACCATCTTTGTTTAACGAGCTAGTCAAGTAGAGGCATACTAGGGACACTTTGTTCGTCTATGTATTCACACATGTACTAGGTTTCCGGTTAATACAATTATAGCATGAATAATAAACATTTATCATGGTATAAGGAAATATAAATAACAACTTTATTATTGCCTCTAGGGCATATTTCCTTTAGATGAAGCTTTTGAGATTTAGGAAAACCGTGATATGAGAAGAATTAAGGACACACAAAAGCTCAAGCTTGGGGATGCTCAAGGAACTCCAAGATAATATTTCAAGAAGTCTCAAGCATCTAAGCTTGGGGATGCCCCAGTAGGCATCCCACCTTTCTTCATCAACAACTATCAGTTAGTATCGGTTGAACCTAAGTTTTTGCTTCTTCACATGGGTTGTGCTATTCTTAGAATGTCATTTTATTTTCATTTTGCTTGTTTTTTAATAAAATACTTAGACCTGAAAGTTTTTAAATAAAATAGAGTCCTCAAATAGGAGGCTAAATAAGCGGCATTCACATCCCGTCAACGAAGCTCTTTTCTATGAAATTGCTCTAGTGCTTCACTTATATCGTATGAGTAAATTGTTGAATAAACTGAATATCATGAAGTTGAAATCATATCATGCCTAGTGGTAGCTTCACATTGGGTTTAGAAAGTGAAATCTTTTGAAGCTTGACAATCACAATATTGGTCATACAAGCAATTCACGAATAATTAGTATAAGGAAGAGAACTTACACATGCAAATACACTATCTTGGAAATCTTTTTTGATTGTGAGCCCCCATCAAAATATTATATGCAAAAATTGTTGACGTTGGACAAGGAAGACAACGCAATGATTTATGTTTATTCATATTCACATAGAAGTTATATTGTCATAGATCCTTCAACATTTGGTGCTTGCCCCCTATCTTTGCTAGCCAAAAATTCCGCACCAAGTAGAGATACTACTTGTGCATCCAAAAACCCTTAAACTCAAATATTGTTTTGAGAGTCCACCATACCTACCTATGGATTGAGTAAGATCCTTCAAGTAAGTTGTCATCGGTGCAAAAGGGCAATAAAAATTGCTTCTAAAAGTGTTAGATCATTTAGTGTAAGAGAAAATTGAGCGTTGTACGAACTTGCGATGGCAAAGAATAAAAGCGACAGACTGCATAATAAAAGTTGCTATCACAAGGGGCAATATAACGTGACGTTCTTTTGCACTAAGGGGTTGAGAATACAAACAAATAAGCACATGGCAACCTCTTCTTCCCTCTGCGAAGGGCCTATCTTTTACTTTTATGTATTTACTTTTATGCAAAGAGTCAAAGTTTTTCTCTTTATTCCTTTTTATTTTTCTCCTTTGGCAAGCATCATGTGGTGAGGAAAGATCTAGGAACATATTTCCAGTTGAATCTGGGTAGCAAGAGTTATTATTGTTGACATCACCCAAAGGTGAATATGTTGGGAGGCGAAATTATAAGCCCCTATCTTTCTATGTGTCCGGTTGAAACGTTTTGCTCATGTGTATGCGGTGACTGTCGGTGTCAAAACCAGCAGATCTTGGGTATGGGGTCCCGAACTGTGCGTCTAAGGATCAAAGGTAACAGGAGGCAGGGGACACGATGTTTACCTAGGTTCGGGCCCTCTTGATGAAGGTAATACCCTACTTCCCGCTTGATTGACTTTGATGAGTATAGGGGTTACAAGAGTTGGTCTACCTCGAGATCGTAATGGCTAAACCCTAGATGTATAGCCTGTATGATTATGATTGCCCATACGGACTAAACCCTCCGGTTTATATAGACATCGGAGGGACCTAGGGTTGTATAGAGTCGGGTTACAAAGAAACGAAGATGCAAGATCCGTACGCCAAGCTTGCCATCCACGCAAAGGAGAGTCCCATCCGGACACAAGGGATGGCCTTCTGTCTTGTATCTTCGCGGCCCATCAGTCCGGCCCATATCGCATAGCCCGGACGCCCGAGTACCCCCTAGTCCAGGACTCCCTCAATAGCCCCTGAACCGGGCTTTAATGATGATGTATCCGGCACGCAGGTTGTTTTCGGTATTGCAAGGCGGGTTCCTTCTCTGAATACTCCAAAGCAGTCTTCTGCACATAAGAGTTGTATCCGGCCCTACTTACAACCCTAAGCTCTAGAAGCAACAATACTTAAAAACAAAATAAGTCACATCTATGGGAAACCTTTTCAGCGAGATGTTATGTTCTGGCCTTGTTATTATTCTAAACTGTTTTACAGCCCCCACTTCACGTTTCGAGGCATGGCCATTGACACGTCTTGTCAAAGCAGAGAACGTGCCCCCTTATCACGGGATTCTCATCAATGCGGGTTTGGGTAATCCAACCATGCCGTTCGCACGTCTCCTTTGGAATAGGCAAGGTTTAAGGCTTATGAGGGGCGCTTGATATTCACTACCTCTATAAGAGGACAAGGACCCCTCTGTTCACATCACGCCTTCTTCTTCCTCTGTCCTTCCGTCCCCGAGCTCCAGCACCCAAGTTCTAAACTTTTCCTTCGCCCCAACTTCTCCAATGGCCGGATCCAGTTTCTAGGGCAAGTGGATGGCCTCCTCTATAACGGAGAAGGACATCAAAGATCTACATGAGGTGAGGTACCTGACGGCGGAGATTAAGCACAAGCTTCCAGCCCCGGGGCAGGTCATCCCCACCCCGAAGCCCGGTGAGAGGGTGGTATTTATCCCCCACTTCCTCTGAGGACTTGGATTCTCCTTCCACCCCTTCGTCCGAGGTCTCATGTTCTACGACGGGCTGGATTTCCATGATCTGGCCCCAAATTCCTTCCTCCACATCTCGGCGTTCATCATCGTGTGTGAGGCATTCCTCCGCGTCCCCCACACTTCGTCTTGTAGCTCAAGGTCTAAAGCTGAAGGTGGTCGAGGGACAACACATCAAGTGTGGTGGCACCATGGTGAGCAAGCTCAACCATGTTACCTGGCCCAAAGGGAGATCGTGGATACTGTCAAGTTTTGGCAGCAGGAGTGGTTCTACATCACCGAACCCCGCAACACCAAGTGGGCGGCTACTCCTGCTTTCAGATCTGGGCCTCTACTACGGCTCGTGTCCTGGACCACAAGGGTCTAGACTGGGGATCCCCTGACAAAGTATTGACGCTGCAAAAGCGCATCAAGAGCATGATAGCAAAGGACATCACCCTTGCTGATGTGATCCAGGTGATGCTTATCCGCCGAGCTCTTCCCTCCCAACAACGACCTCTCAAAAATGTGGGAGTTTAATCCGGAAGGGCCACGGACCCTGCAGTGATTCTTTGGCACGATGCACAAGGGGATCTGGAAGCTGCTCTTGAAAAATCAGAAGATGTGGCCAAGGATGTCTGATGACGCCGGCCTCAACTGCAACAATCCGGCATCCCCAGTAAGTATCATATTTTCGAACATTACTTAGCTCGTCAATCTTTGGGAGGGGTACTGAAAATTCCCAGTCGAGCCTCTATTGATGAGGATGCTAGTCCTGGCGCCCTACCAGGCGGCGAAGAAGAAGGACAAGAAGAAGAAGAGCAAGGAGGCCGAAAGTGGCCTCCATCACGAAGATACTTTGGGCGCTATGTTTGGAGGAACCGAGGCTCCTTCTCCCATGAGGGATACGAAGACAAGGACGAGGAGGAGGAGGAGGAGGAAGAAGAGTACCCTCCTCTCAAAGGGAAAAAGAGGGCGGCCTCTGTAGATCTGGAGGAGGGATCGTCCAAGAGGGGAAAGATATCCCTCTCAGATGATTCAGATTCAGGCACGAAAGCTGTCCCCAAGCACCACCCCGAGCCAAGCCCCTTGCCGAATCGTAAGTACCTTAGGATGCCGTACTGATAACCCACAAGTATAGGAGATCGCAACAGTTTTTGAGGGTAGAGTATTCAACCCAAATTTATTGATTCGACACAAGGGGAGGCAAAGAATATTCTCAAGTATTAGCAGTTGAGTTGTCAATTCAATCACACCTAGATAACTTAATATCTGCAGCAAAGTATTTAGTAGCAAAGTAGTATGGAAGTAATGGTAACAGTGGCAAAAGTAACAGTAGCAGTTTTGTAGTAATTGTAACAGTAGCAACGGCAAAGTAACTAAGCAAAGAGAAATATGTGAAAAGCTCGTAGGCATTGGATCAGTGATGGATAATTATGTCGGATGTGATTCCTCATGTAATAGTTATAACATAGGGTGACACAGAACTAGCTCCAGTTCATCAATGTAATGTAGGCATGAATTCCGAATATAGCCATACGTGCTTATGGAAAAGAACTTGCATGACATCTTTTGTCCTACCCTCCCGTGGCAGCGGGGTCCTATTGGAAACTAAGGGATAATAAGGCCTCCTTTTAATAGAGTACCGGACCAAAGCATTAACACATAGTGAATACATGAACTCCTCAAACTACGGTCATCACCGGTAAGTATCCTGATTATTGTCACTTTGGGGTTAACGGATCATAACACATAATAGGTGACTAGAGACTTGCAAGATAGGATCAAGAACTCACATATATTCATGAAAACATAATAGGTTCATATCTGAAATCATGGCACTCGGGCCCTAGTGACAAGCATTAAGCATAGCAAGGTCATAGCAACATCAATCTCAGGACATAGTGGATACTAGGGATCAAACCCTAAAAAACTAACTTAATTACATGGTAAATCTCATCCAACCCATCACCGTCTAGCAAGCCTACGATGGAATTACTCACGCACGGCGGTGAGCATCATGAAATTGGTGATGGAGGGAGGTTGATGATGACGGCGGCGACAGATTCCCCTCTCTGGAGCCCTGAACGGACTCTAGATCAGCCCTCCCAAGAGATTTTAGGGCTTGGCGGCGGCTCCGTATCATAAAACATGATGAATCCTTCTCTCCTATTTTTTTCTCCCCGAACGTGAATATATGTAGTTGGAGTTGAGGTCGGTGGAGCTTCAGGGGGCCCATGAGGCAGGGGGTACGCCCTAGGGGGGCGCGCCCCCACCCTCGTGGACAGGGTGTGGGCCCCTGACGTTGATTATTTCACTAATATTTTTTATTAATTCCAAAAAGTTTCTCCACAGATTTTCAGGTCATTCCGAGAACTTTTATTTCTGCACAAAAATAACACCATGGTAGTTCTGCTAAAAACAGCGCCAGTCCGGGTTAGCTCCATTCAAATCATGCAAGTTAGAGTCCAAAACAAGGGCAAAAGTGTTTGGAAAAGTAGATACGACGGAGACGTATCAACTCCCCCAAGCTTGAACCTTTGCTTGTCCTCAAGCAATTCAGCTGACCAACTGAAAGTGATAAAGAAAAACTTTTACAAACTTTGTTTGCTCTTGTTGTTGCAAATATGTAAAGCCAGCATTCAAGTTTTCGGCAAAGATTATGAACTAACCATATTCACAATAACAATTAGGTCTCATGTTTACTCATATCAATGGCATAATCAACTAGCGAGCAATAATAATAAATATCGGATGACAACACTTTCTCAAAACAATCATAATATGATATAACAAGATGGTATCTCGCTAGCCCTTTCTGAGACCGCAAAACATAAATGTAGAGCACCTCTGAAGATCAAGGACTGACTAAACATTGTAATTCATGGTAAAAGAGATCCAGTCATTGTCATACCCAATATAAATTAATAGTAATGCATGCAAATGACAGCGGTGCTCTCCAGCGGGTGCTTTTTAATAAGAAGATGATGACTCAACATAAATGTAAATAGATAAGCCCTTCGCAGAGGGAAGCAGGGATTTGCAGAGGTGCCAGAGCTCGATTTTGAAATAGAGATAAATAATATTTTGAGCGGCATACTTTCATTGTCAACATAACAACTGAGAGATCTCGATATCTTCCATGCTACACACATTGTAGGCGGTTCCCAAACAGAATGGTAAAGTTTATACTCCTCCACCACCAACAATCATCAGTCCATGGCTTGCCCGAACCAATGGGTGCCTCCAACTAACAACAATCCCAGGGGAGTTTTGTTTGCAATTATTTTGATTTGATTTGAGCATGGGACTGGGCATCCCGGTGACCAGCCATTTTCTCGTGAATGAGGAGCGGAGTCGACTCCTCTTGAGAATAACCCGCCTAACATGGAAGATATAGACAACCCTAGTTGATACATGAGTTGTTCGAGTATATAAAACAGAAGTATGGCACATACAAATTTACTTGGAACGGCAGGTAGATACCGCATATAGGAAGGTATGGTGGACTCATAAGGAGTAACTTTGGGGTTTATGGAAGTGGATGCACAAGCAGTATTCCCACTTAGTATAAGTGAAGGCTAGCAAGAGACTGGGAAGCGACCAACTAGAGAGCGACAATAGTCATGAACATGCATTAAAATTAATCAACACTGAATGCAAGCATGAGTAGGATATAATCCACCATGAACATAAATATCATGAAGGCTATGTTGATTTTGTTTCAACTAAATGTGTGAACACGTGCCAAGTCAAGTCACTCGAATCATTCAAAGGAGGATACCAGCCTATCATACCACATCACAACCATTTTAATAGCATGTTGGCACACAAGGTAAACCATTATAAACTCCTAGCTAATTAAGCATGGCATAAGCAACTATAATCTCTAATTATCATTGCAAACATGTTTATTCATAATAGGCTGAATCAGGAACGATGAACTAATCATATTTACAAAAACAAGAGAGATCGAGTTCATACCAGCTTCTCTTATCTCAATCATCTCATCATATATCGTCATTATTGCCTTTCACTTGCACGACCGAACGGTGTGGATAATAATAATAGTGCACGTGCATTGGACTAAGCTGGAATCTGCAAGCATTCAATTCAGGGGAGAAGACAAGGTAATATGGGCTCTTGGTTAAATCAACAATAATACATATGAGAGCCACTCAACATTTTCATCATGGTCTTCTCCTCTCGACCCCCAAGGAAAAGAAAAGAAATAAAACTCTTTACACGGGAAAGCTCCCAACAAGCAAAAGAAGAACGAGAAATCTTTTTGGGTTTTCTTTTAGTTATTACTACTACAGGCATGGAAAGTAAACTAGCTAAAAGCTACAACTAATTTTTTGGGGGTTTCTTAAGGTTATTTAAAAACACAAGAAGAAGACTTAGAAAAGAATATAAACTAGCATGGATAGTACAATGAAAAAGTATGAGCACTGACAACTTCAATGAGTGTGTGAACATGAATGTAATGTCGGTGAGAAATACGTACTTCCCCAAGCTTAGGCTTTTGGCCTAAGTTGGTCTATGCCCATGGATCAGAACTACTCTCTCCGGTGTACTGAGGAGTGTCATCTGAGTACCACTGGCTGGCAATCTCCTTCAGATCCCACTGATAAAAGTACGATCTATTAGGGTCAAGTGGTGGTTCCGGCTCAGGCTCTGGAGCTGGTGTCTGGCTTCGATACGCGTAAACGGCCTCCGGCAAGACGAGGTACGTGTTGATCGAGCTGGTCATGGAGGAAGTCGGTGAGGCCTCCGCGACACGAGGGAGATCATATTTGGGCTTTTTATTCTCCTTATTTTGTTTATCCTTCGAGCTTTGGCTCGAAGAGCCCCTAAAAAATGTCTTCATCATTTTCTGAAAATTTTTGAAATTTTTAGTAACTCGAAATAAAAGTGAACCAAACTCAACAAAATTGATAGCAACTACTCCCACAAGTGCCTAGAGACTATATCATGCATTAGAACTACTTGGGACCATATAAATTTGACATGCAAGCTCAAGAACAGGGTCACCTCAGCAGCAAAAATTTGCAATGAATAAAGTACTAGAACAAAAACTAATTGGACCATTGGAGGAGTCACATACCAAGGAACAATCCCCCAAAGCAGTTTTGTGAATGGAGCTTTGAGCAAGGAGATCGAAAATGGCAGCAAGATGAGCTAGAACTCGTGCTTGAGCTGGTTGGTGATTTTTTGGGAGGAAGAAGAAGTGTGTGGGTGCAGGAATAAGTGGAGGGGGGCCACCATGGGCCCACGAGGCAGGGGGTGCGCCCCAGGGGGGTGGGCACACCCTGGAACCTAGTGGCCAGGTCTTGCTCCCCCTGGTGTGTTCTCAGTTCCAGATATTCTTAAATAATCTAGAAAAAATCATATTTAATTTTTAGGGCATTTGGAGAACTTTTATTTTCGGGGTATTTTTTATTGCATGGATAAATCAGAAAACAGACACAAAATGCTATTTTTGCTTTATTTATGTAGCGACCAAACCTCAAACAGTCTGGTCTCTGTGCATCAGTGTCATCCCTGGATTGGTAATGCTGACACGCACAGTACTTGAAGGATTTATAACAGAGTAGCAATCACACACTTATTACATTGAATGCCTCAAAAGAGAACTTAATTACAATAAATATGGCTTAAGGACATCTAAATACAATAACAGCGGAAGGCTTGGAAGATAAAGCGAGTCCATCAACTCCAACGGCATCACTGAGTGAAAGATCATGACCTAAGGCACCTTACTCGTTGTCTGAAAAGTCTGCAACATGAACGTTGCAGCCCGAAAATGGGTCAGCACATGGAATATGCTAGCAATGTAGCACATAAAGAGTAATGAACAGAATAAGGCTATCACTACATGCATATATGGCTGGTGGAAAGCTCTATGGTTACAGTTTTGCATAAAGCCAATTTCCCCCTACAACAAAGGAATAAATTTTATTTAACTATCAGGGTGGTTGTTAAACATTGAGAAGGTTCACCCAACTCAACCCCAATTAAGCATCAACATTAACCCGAACAAATTTAACTTAAGTAACATGATGAGATTCACATGATAATCCAAGTACTAGATACTCAAAACGTCCATAACCGGGGACACTGCTAACCATGATTAGTTTGTACACTCTGCAGAGGTTTGCGCATTTCTCCCCGCAAGACTCGATCTCCTCCGTTGGATTTCTCGCACTACATGTTGTTTGAGAGACGGATGACCAAGACATAGTCTTTCAGAAGCGTTAGCACCATACGATGGGCAGACAGTACCACCTACATCCCCTACACCTGCTAGTCTACCACTGTAAGAGTTCACATGACTTAATCAACTACGCTAGAGCCCATAGTAGCTTGCGGTTGCACATGGAAGTTCTAGCATGAAAAATCTCATGATCCCTTTGAGCCTGGGTGGCAGTCCATAGGAGAATCACACGGTACCCTGAGATTCCCAAAAATACAGGCAACACTGGGTTCCCCAGGTGCCTCAATCCACCCAGATGTGTATTAAAGTAGGCACCTTAAGTTGAACCATTAATTAACGATCTCACATCTGTCATGGATACACTCACCCAATCCACGTCTACAAGCATAGCATAACAATATAAGCAAACGTAGAACTAACTCCCAAAGGTTTGATAATAAACAGGACAATAGGTACTACCTCATCTACTTCCCAAAACCCACATATTAATCAGATCCTAACCATGCAATTGTTTCAGGATTGATCTAATGCAATAAAACTGGGTAGTAAAGAGGTATGATCAAAGTGTTACTTGCCTTGCTGATGATCCGTGAAACCTAGAGACTCGTAGTAGCACGTCACGCGCCTCCTGTACTCTATCACAAACAAACAAGCATACAATAAGCACTCATCTAATGCACTGGTAAAACTCAAATAAGAGATCTAACCAGAAAGTTCAACTTAAGAACTCCGCCTTGCAAAAAGAATCAAATCAAACAAAGCAACGAAACTCAAACGGCAAAAGAAACAAGCTTTGTCTACTAATCTGGACCCAAGTCAAATATTATAGTAGCAAAAACTTGTTTGAGTTGGTTAAACGGAAAGAGGGTTTCGAGCCGAAACTCTAGGCGCTTGAATTGCCTGATTCTGAAAAACGAGCGAAAAGATAAACTAAAACGAAAATCAGGGCAGAAATTGCAATCGAAAATAATCGCGGAAAAATCCTGAAAAAAGAAAAACTGACGAATAGGCTAACGAACGAACGTTCGCTGTCTGCGGCTAAACGGTGAAAACCGTTCGTTAAAACGAACGTACGGATGAACGTCCACTAAATAAACTAAACCAAGAAAAAACCGATGAACCGATCTAAAAAAATAAACCGGGGTTTCTACAAAAAACCGTACGGTTTTCCGAGGAAAACCGCGGCGGCGGCGGGGCTACCTCTGACGGGTCCGGCGGGGTGGCGGCGAGGTGGCTTCGGCGAGGCGGTGGCGGCGGACGGCGGCGCTGGGCGAGGCGAAGTCATTGGTGGCGTCGGCGGGACGGCGGCAAGCGAAGCAAGCGGCAAGAGCAAGGCAAGCGGCGGCACGGGGCAATGGCGGCAGCTAGGGTTATGTTTTGGGGGCGCGGCTGGGCTGTCGGGGCGCTGGGGTCGCGGCTTAAAAAGGTCGGCCCGAGGTGTCCTTGCCGAGTACGGCCCGAAGTCGGTTTCCTTTTTTCTAAATAATTCCGACGTGCAGAAAATGAGAGAAAAGAAATACCAAACGGCCTCCAAAAATTCCAAAATAAATTTTTCCCGTCCTTTAAACATAAGCCGAACAAGATGAACATTTATTTGGGCCTAAATGCAATTTTAAAAAATGCACATTTTTCCTAATTCAAATAAAATAGCGATAAAAATGTGAAATAAAATCTTATTTGATTTTATTATTAAATCTCCAATTTTTATTTATTTTGGGAAAGTCATTTCTTTCCCTCTCTTTTATTTTTATAAAAGAAATATTCGAAGATAGAATACTAAAATCAAATGATTCTCTTTTAAAAATTTGAGAAAGCTCAAATATGAAAATAACGAAATCCCCAACTCTCTCCGTGGGTCCTTGAGTTGCGTAGAATTTCTATTATCAAACCAAAATGCAATAAAATATGATATGCAATGATGATCTAATGTATAACATTCCAAATTGAAAATTTGGGATGTTACAAACCTACCCCTTAAGATGAATCTCGCCCTCGAGATTTGGGTTGGCTAGAAAATAGGTGCACTACAAAAAAAAGACAGATCCGTGACATTTTGGGCCGAACAAAAAAAAATTATGTCATACATATGACACTTCTATGACGATAATTGTGACAAAACCCGGTATCATCATAGATGTGGTGGGCTCCTACTTCTATGACAAAAAATCATGACAGAAAATGGGCTTTTCGTCCTGGGCGGGCCGGAGACGCAGCTACATGACATTCTTTGGACCGTCCATGACGGAAAAAACCGTGGTAGAAGCGAGGGGGAGGAAAAATTTCGGGGAGTTGCCGGTTACGATGGGAGAGCGATGCGCGTTTCTCTCATCTGTGCACGCTGCGTGTGTGAGGCGTTGGCTCTAATCAAGCCGAAGCGAGGCGTTGGGCTCTAACTAAACCCGAAAGCGATTGCCTGCAGAACGCGCGTCGAACCCAAGCGATCGATCGATGGTTGTTAACTGAACCCGATGGAGCGATTCCTTCGCTACTGCTGCTAACTAAAGCCGATCGATTGGATGAACAGTGAGCGTTGCGAGGGGTTTGGATGAACAGTGAGCGGTGGCGTTGCCTCTGGATGATCAGGAACCCATGGTGTGGAGGGCTGGATGAACAATAGACGGTGGAGGGGTTGCCGTGGAGGGTGGTTGAACAGGACCCCGTGGTGTGGAGGGCTGGATGAGCAGTAGACGATGGAGGGGTGCCCGTGGAGGGGTGGTTGAACAGTAGCCGGTGGAGTAGCGCGCGGTGGAGGCTCGATGAACAGGAGCCCGTGGAGGCTGGAGGAGGTTGACGGTAGCCCGTGGAGGCTGGAGGAGGTCGACGGTAGCCCGTGGAGGCTGGAGGAGGTCGGCGGTGGAGATGAACAGTATCCCGTGGAGTCTAGTTTTGTGGTACGCCACACCCCTCCCCCCCCCCCGTTTCGACTGTAGGGCTCCAACACAAGTCCGGTTCATCCGTTTTGCGGTACGCCACACCCCTCCCGATCAACAGGACCCCCGTTTCAACCATAGGAGGTCCGTTTCTTCCGTTTTGCGGTACGCCACACCCCTCCCGATCAACAGAACCCCCGTTTCGACCGTAGGAGGTCTGTTTAATCCGTTTTCCGGTACGCCACACCCCTCCCGATCAACAGGACCCCCGTTTCGACTGTAGGAGGTCCTTTCCTCCGTTTTGCGATATGCCAGGCCCCTCCCGATCAACAAGACCCCGTTTCAAACGTGGCCGGTCGAACACAAGGCCGTTTCCTTCGTTGTGCGGTACGCCAGGCCTCGTTTCCATTTCCTATTCCGTCCAAGCCTCCCGATGAACACGACCACGCATTCCGTTCCGACCCAGCCGGTTGGCTCCCCATGAACACGAAGACGACACTGTTTCTCCGTTCCGACCCAGCCATGTACGTATGTGCGAGTAGGCGTTTGAGACCCTGCCCGTATGTACGTATGTGGCCGTATTTTCTTTCTTGCACCCTCGGCGCCGTACGTACGTGTACATGCTACGTGCGCGCCTCTACTACGACACGTGCACGCCTCTACATCTACGACACGTGCGCGCCTCTACATCGACCAGTATGTACATACACGTTTGCGACCAGAATGACAACGCTACGTACGCTTTGACCAAGTGGGTCCCGACTGTCAGGCACTTCCTTGCCTGCGAAGATGTAGCTGGTGGGTTCTAGCAGTCAGGGGGGCGAATCGTTTTGGTTTGTTTTTTTGGCCCGGACGCACTTCCTTGCGTGCGAAGATGTAGCTGGTGGGTCACGGCGATCGAAGCGAATCTCTTTTTTTCCCGGACGCACTTCCTTGCGTGCGAAGGTGTAGCCAGGGTCCCAGCAGTGTGGGGAAAAGTTTTTTTCGCGAATACGGTGGCCCGTCCGGTGGGTCCCCATTGTCGTGGAGGAATAATTATTTTCAGCGTAATAAGGAGGCACTTCCTTGCTACGGCCGTGGACCCACTATCGACCTCTCCACATCGATCCACGTCCGATGGAAATCGTTCCTTGACTACGTTGACCACGCCGCGCCGAGAGCACCAGGGCGGTGGACGACGGCGAGGCCTAGGAAGGGGACGATGGGGAGCCGGGGAAGACGTGGTAGTGGAAGCCCGCGCCGAGAGGAGTACGAGAGTTCACTGGTTCGGCCGCGGTGTGAGGCTGCCGCCGCCGCAGGATTGGCCAATGTGGGAATAGTAGGGCGGTGAGGCCTCATGGCAAAGACATCCGACCACAGGAGGCGGGAGCATGCAACCACGACCGCGCCGCTTTGGGCGGCCGGAGCAAGAAGACCAAGGGTGAAGAAGCACTACGGCCGTTGGATGGACATCGTCATATCCTTTGGAGCTAGAATCGTTTATATTGACTAAGTTGACAAAGCCCTCCGTCCCCGTCAACTTAGTAGGCCCAAAAGTCAGCCTCCCACCAAGGTGGGTCCCAGCTAGCTGGGGGGTATTCATTTTTTTGTGCGTAATAAGGAGGCACTTCCGGTGGGTCCGAGCTGACAGCAGGGGGAACGTTTTTTTCACGAAATACGGTGGCCCGTTGGGTGGGTCCCAGCAGTCAGGGGCAAATGTTTTTTTCACGAAATACTGGTGACCCGTCCGGTGGGTCCCTGCTGTCAGGTGAAGGAATAATTATTTTCCGCGTAATAAGGAGGCACTTCTTTGCGGCTGCCGTGGACCCAAATTGTCACCGTCCACGTCAAGATTCTTCTTCGATGGAATTTGGTCGTTGACCACATTGACCACGCCACGAGAGCACCATGGCGGTGGACAACGACGAGGCCTAGGAAGGGATGACGCGGCCGGGAAGACGCGGCAAAGGATGCCCACGGGAGAGGAGTACGAGGTTCACTGGTTCACCTTGCTTGCCGTCGCCCATGAGAATAACGGGGGTGTGGGTGAGTGGAGTGGAGGATGGCCTGCCTAGTGGTGGGAGTAGTATGGGGCGGTGAGGCCTCGCGCAAGACCTGACCGCCCACGAGAGGCAGGAGCAGGTGGCACGACCGGCGCTGCTTTGGGTGGCTGTAGCAAGAAGACCAGAGGTTGAAGAAGCACTACGGCCGTTGGATGGACATCGTATGGTCAGTCGAGCTAGAATCATGCATACTGATTAACTTGACAAAGCCCTTCGTCCCCGTCAACTTAGTAGGCCTACTATACTGGGTCCCAGCTAGCAGGGGGGTATTCTTTTTTTGGGCGTAATAAGGAGGCCCTTCCTTGCGTGCGAAGATATAGCTGGTGGGTCCGAGCTGTCATCGGCGGTAAGGCTTTTTTCGCGAAATACAGAGGCCCTTTTGGTGGGTCCCAGATGTCAGGTGGAGGAATCATTATTTTGCGCATAATAAGGAGGCATTTCCTTGCGTGCGGCCGTGGACCCAAATTGTCGGCCTCTCCACGTCAATCCACTTCCGATGGATGTCGTTCATTGACCACGTTGACCAGGCCATGCCGAGAGCACCGAAGCGATGGACGACGGCGAGGCCTAGGAAGGAACGAGACGGAGCTGTGGAATACTTGGCGCTTATTTCCCGCGCGAGGAGTATGATGGTTTATCGGTTAAATCTGCCGTCGTCGGAGAATAACAAAGATGTGTGGGGTGAGGGTCGATGAGAGGGATAGCTAGGCCGCGATGGGAGTACGGTGGGGTGGTGAGGCTGCTGGCAAAGACAACCGCCGAGGAGGAGGGAGCGAGCGATCCCTTGCCGCTTGTTTGAGCGGGCGGAGCAGAAGAGAGAGATTGAAGAAGGATTTACGGCCGTTGGATGGATATCCAACAGTATACAGGCCATCTGTGGAAAGCCTCAAATTTGTGGAAAACAGCATACAGCCCATCGGCCATTATTTCAAATAGTTTACAACCCATTTGCTAATTCTTACGGGTTTTTTTGGAGCCCATATTCTTTTTGTTAGCATTACAGCCCATATTGTGGCCACGGTTAAAAAATTATACGAAATTTTGCATATGTCGGTGCGGTCTGAACTGTTTTTAATCCCGAAATTTCGAGTCACATTCAGACTGATTTTAAAAATAAATGTATATCAATATAAAATCCAATAAATTGTCCATGCATAAAAATTAATGCAATTTAAAATCTCGAAATGAAAAAAAATATTTGAAACTAATTGCCGGCAAAAAGGGTTAATCACTAGAGCTGGGAGATTGGTGCTGGTTCATGATGTGGTTATGGCACGCCCCACTCACCATCTTACCATGTCAGACGCACCCAAGTGGGCTATTGAGCAAGTGAACAAGCGTTGCAGAGCATTCTTTTGGGACGGCTCAGAGGAAATCCATGGAGGGAAGTGTCTTGTTGCCTGGCAAAGATTGTGTAGGCCAAAGGAGCTTGGTGGCCTTGGCCTTCTAGACTTAAACCGCCAAGGCCTGGCTTTAAGATTGCGTTGGGAATGGCTTAGGCGTACGGACCCAGGCAGACTGTGGTATGGGCTCTCGATGAATACGGATCCGCAAGTGTAGCTGGCTTTTGACAGCATGGTACATTGCAATCTTGGGGATGGCCACAAGGTGTTGTTTTGGAAAGACAGATGGATGAGAGGTGCCACAGCCAAGGAGATTGCTCCGAGCATATGGGGCAAGGTTCATACGCAAACGGTGAACAAGCGGACAGTACACGATGGATTGTGCAACCATCGATGGGCCTCAGATATCTCCGGTGAGCTTTCCACGGATGATCTAGTTCAATTGGTCAGCCTTTGGGAGATTGCCATCACGATGCAGCTTATTCCCACCGTGAGGGATCAGGCTGTTTGGCCCTGCAGTTCCAAGCAGGTGTACACCTCGGCCTCCGCATACAAAATGCTCTTCTTGGGTGCGATCAGCATAGCCTATGCACATTAGATTTGGAAGTGTTGGGCACCTCTCACCTGTAAGATCCTCATGTGGCTGGCGATGCAGCACCGTATATGGACATCCGATAGGAGGCTGCGGCATGGGCTGCAGGATAGTCCCTCACCATGCTATCTTTGTGGTCAGGAGGAGGATAAATTTGATCATCTGCTGATCCAGTGCGTCTACTCGCGCCAGGTATGGCACAACATTCTTTCCAGCACGAGGGTTACCCCGGCACAAGCACCGGTGGTGAGCGACACTTTGGAGTCATGGTGGGGCGGCACCCGAAAACGGATCGACAAGGAGATTCGCAAAGCTTTTGATAGCCTGGTGATGCTAGTGTGTTGGCATCTTTGGAAGCAAAGGAACGAACGGGTCTTCCGCGCGGTGGACGCGCCCATCTCGGTGGCTGCACTTGCTAGCAGGATCCTCGACAAACTTCGCACCTGGGCGAGGGCGGGCGGACGTGGAGTTGACACCATTTTGTGAGGAGTTAGCGTAGTGTGTGGAGTTGGAGTTCTCTCATGGCCTTGGTCGGCTTGTGGCCAAGGGCCATGCATCACAAACTCTTGTACATTGTTTTCTCTCTTCTATAAAGCTAAGGTACGCAATTTGCGTACTCTCGAAAAAAAGTGTACAACCCATTTCTCATTACTGATAGGCCATTTTCTCGGCCAGCCGACTGAAGCTCTCCTCGTCTAGCCCAACAGGCCTGATAAAGTGACTTACTTGACAAATCACAAAAAAACTGGGCTAGCCATTTTCAAAAAGAAAAAAAAACTACTAGGCTGGTCTGTGGTAAACATAAAAGAAAAGGCTGTCTAGAAAGGCCAGAGTGTCCCGCACAGCCCAGTTGACACCCTGCTTCCGTCTCAAAAACATATTAGATAAATGCCACTCCAATTATGGCGATTCATAAAAATGCCACTGCAATTTTTGCAAACTTTGAAAAATGCCACTACAGTTTGCAAACTTTGAAAAACGCCACTCCAGACTTCAAAAAATGCCACTAGAAATGGCATGAAATGGCATTTTTCAAAGTTTGGAAATTGCAGTGGCATTTCTCGGAGGCATTTATCAAATTAACCCAAAACAAAAATAATTGGGCAAGCTCTTTGGGTCCCAGTGTCGGCCGCTCGTTGTAATTCTCTCGTTTATTGACTACGTTGACAATGGCATGGGACCCGGATGTCGAATCCACTAGGAGGAGCCATTTTTTATTGGCTTGAAATAAGGAGGCACTTGCTTGCGCTTCGCCACGACCTTGGCGGGTCCCTGCTGTCATCCTCTCCATGTACAATCATCTCCTGATTGTGTACGCGTCAACTTGCTAGGCCCACAAGTCAGCCTCTAAACCCGTGGAGGACAAATACAACCCATTTAAAAATATAACAGCCCATTCCATACGTTCAAACGGAAAGTTCAACATTCAGAGCAAAGTAACAGGTCTGATCCACATATAGAGTACTGAACTTCCACGTTGACAACCATCATAGCCAAGTTAACTATCTACTCCCACTAGACAAGTACTAACTTACTCTTAGCTAACTAGACAATGCCGGCGGTACACGCTAAACGCCGGCACCAGCGTCCTGTGCCTCGCCTCGGACTTGCCAGAGGTGCGATAGGGCTGCGTTGCTCCTGCTGCTGGCCCTTTCCATGCCGGCGTGGTCCACCGGCTGCTTCCAAGCGGAAACCCACTTGACGAGCTGGTAGTAAAATCGGCGTCACGACAGCGTCGTGCCGACAGCCTCCAGGGCTATTTGCCGGGCGCCGGCCTCCATGTAGTCGGCCCAATTGCGGGCGCTCTGTTCGCGACTCAGAGCGTCGGTGCGCTGCTGCTCCATGTCCCGTTGGCGGTGCAAATCGGCGTTACGCTGCTCCTCCGCCAGGCGGTCGCGCTCCAACAACTCCTGCTCCTCCGCCATGCGGTCGCGCTCCAACAACTCCTCGAACTGCGCATTGCCATCTAAAGACAAATAGAATGCCTCCTCCCTCCATCTACCTTTCGGTGAAAAACCGAATACTAGTTCCAGCGGTGACCGCCTCCGGTGTCGCCTACCATGGACGGGCGGGGGCATGGCGGACGTGGCGAGCGTTGTTGGGCTGGTGGGAGCTTATGAGTATATGGCGAGTTGGGTCACGGTGGCACGGGAGAATGCCGGGAAACAGTACTTATAGGGGGAAGGTAGCGCGATGGTCATCGGAATTCAATGCATAATGTCTTAGCGCGCCAGCTTGCCGTGGAAAACTAGGGAAACTGAAATTATGACTGTGCCGTCCCGTCCCGTCTGGGTCGTACGCCGGCATGGTGGTCAAACGAGTGCACTTGAATCATCTCCCTCCTTGTCAATAATGATTTCACAGATTTAAAAAGCCCGCAACAATTAAAGCGTATCTTTTTTCGCATCAGTTAACTGCCTTAATTACGGCCGCTGCATGCGAGCACTCGAATCACTTTCAGCAAAGACGCTGAGCAAAGATGCAACGAAGTCGCGACGAGGCACGATGCAGCCACTTAAATCGTTGGAATTAATTAGGCTTAAACTTCTGCATGCCGTTAATTATTGCCATGCCTTGGTCTTGCTGCTTTGCTCACGGGACTAATAAACCCAGAAAGGAGGTACTAGTACATGTGTGATCCGCTATTTATTCGTGTAGGATCGAGTAGGTCGTTTCTTGAATTGAGCCCTGCAAACCGGAAAGAAGGTAGTACGTGCGTGATACGCTATTTATCCGTGTAGGATCGATAGTGTAGCTTGTCAGTTTCTTCAGAGGTAGGCATTTTTATCCGTGTAGGATCGATAGTGTAGCTTGTCAGTTTCTTTAGAGGTAGGCATTTTTATTCAAAAAATGCCACTTTGCATCTCGCGTCGCAAATAAAACTGCCAGGTGCGCATTTGTAGGCTAGCTAGTGATCGATCAGTAACTTGTAAACACTAAGCGAACAGAAATAAGTAACTGTTAATGCATCTCAATGATTCACAGATCATATACAAATATGTAGCTCCAAAAGCAAAGATCAGCCACTTCGGATCTTGCGTCGCAACTTAAACTAACTAGTACGATTCCCATACATAAGATCAACATGTTAATGCATCTCAATGATTCACAGATCATATACAAATATGTAGCTCCAAAAGCAAAGATCTAGAAAAAACATTTTTTCTTCCTACTAACATGGATGCTTCTCTTGGCCAACATTCAGTACAGACTGAAAGACAAATTTGTTTGTGAAGTCTACAATTCCTCTTGCAAACGTAAGTCGTTTCACCAACAGCTGGAACCATGAGAACGAACCACACATGATGGAGGAACATCCACTGCAATATGATTTGGTCTTCTCTCGATCACATCGCAAGACTAGTTTCGGAATACAAACTTTAACTTAGGGAAAATGATGCCCATTGTATAATCAGACCAAAGCAATGAAGCACCAAGTGTTGGCCAGTAAGTAGTATAGTACTACTTTTCTGCAGTCCATGAAGTGACTATCCAATCTTTATGTCTATTTTCAAATGGCACTGCATGCAGTCACTATACTATTCTCTTGTGAAGTTCAACCAAAATTGCGGATACTTTGTTTGTTTGCCAAATAGCAACGGGCAGACATCTCTGTCTGCACAAATATCAAGCAGCTAGTAAACATATACCACACCATGTTTGCAGTGATGGAAGAGGTGAAATCGATACAACCGAAATTGAGCATCCAATCATTGAATCCTGTCCTGCACCTCCAATGTAGGTCCACCCTGCCAATAAATTCACATGCAAACCACTAGTATTACTATCTAATGACAGTACAAAAAGAGTAGCAAGATAGTAGCAAACCATGTACCTTCGTAATGAACAGCTCATAGTGCCACCAATTGGATATAAAGGTTTGGAAAAAACATGCTCCCAATGTTGAACCAGTTGGACTTTTTGTGCAGCTCCACTAAAATCGAGCATCCCTGTTTGCATAGATATTGAAAGTGTGATTACTATAGAAGTGGCACTAGTTGAAGCATAGACTCACAAATATAAGAATTCCAATTTCTTAATGGGAAAAGGTAGCAAGACTGTTTCTAACCACCTGTTTGAAGGAATAAATAAAGCAATAGTGGCTGATGTCAGGAAGACATACATAGTTTTTTTCTAAAAAACTGAGCCATTCCTGACCTTTCCTCTTCTTTTAAGCAAATTTTGTGCAGTTCTACTAAAATAAAATGCAATCACCGCCTTGACAATTTAGTTACATTGTACAAAAGGAAATGACTTAACATTACATCATGATGTCGGGTATGTAGTAGACAGGCATTAGAGACAAACATACAGACCTCCTCCGATAACATAATGAACATTAATTTTAACAAAGGTGTGACTAGCTTTACCGGGATAATTTGAGTGAACTCTGCACCCTCTGTTCCTTAATATAAGACGTTTTGGCGGTTCAATTTAAAGTACCCAAACGTCTAGTATTTAGAAAAATAGGTAGTAGTTTTCTTGAGCACATATCTGGGAAAGCTTGCCACACTTTATTTATGTCCAAACGCTAATGCAACACCATTCGAATACTACAGATATACACTAATCCAGTGGCTACTGCAACAGTAGAGTAGTTAGTTTATTACATGGTACAGTACAATGGTTTTACTGAACATATTTCAATAAACTCTAGCACTGGAAGGTTTCTATAAGAATTAACAATACAAAATGTAAAGGTAACAAGTTTCAAAGATTGGTATACTAGCTGTGCATGAGCATTAAACCAAATACAAAAGTCTCAAGGTAACTAGCATTATTAACTAATGACAAGATAAAAAATTGCAAACCATGTGCCTCCAAGGTAAATATCATTTCAACTCGGGGACCTTAAAATTGCTATCCCAATCTTGATAATCGATCAAACATAAAACTTGATCTTTCCTCTTGATAATCAAGAGAACAGCCGAGGAGGAGGTGCCCACTTGACCTTTCCTCTTGTCTTCATAAATGTCTGTGCGGTTTAACCAAAATAAAATGACATCAGCGCCTTGGCATTTTGGTGACACTGTACAAAAAATTAACTTATCTCATCAAAGTGAGGTATGTAATCTATAAGCATTAACGAAAGGCAAAAATCAAGGTAGTAACAAGTTTCATCGTTGGTATCTTGGCAGCAACAACATTAGAATGCCTTAGCTGAAAAATCTTTAATACATCCACAATCAATAGCTAACCTCGAAATGATCCAAAGGACATTAAATGGCACTTTGCTTAAATTTATCTGTGGCATTAGACCGAGAGCGGCATTAGTTAAATGTGGCATCACTTTAGCAATAGCATTGCTTGACTTGACTGCTGGCGTTATACTAACAGCAAAAAAGTGGCAATAAGAGCATGGGAGGCCCATTCGCACAGTGGGCGCACCAGTACGATGTACCTCCACGGACGCAGATTGGTGAGGGAGGTATGGTTGCCCAGAGCAACAAATATCCAGGCAGCATATGTAGATTGCGTCCCATTTTTGTTCTCTTTAGCCACCTTTTTCCTATGTGAGGACAACAAACCGATCGACCTGGTCATTCTCTATTGCGTTGTCATGCCTTTCTACCCTTCTTCAACCAAGAGACACGAGACTCGTTCCTTAGCTACTGATTTTCCCCTTTTCAACCTAGATGCGGGTTCGATGCCTACTCTCTTGGACAGTACAGTCTCCCTTCCTTTCCTTATTCAACCCAGACATGCATTAGTCTGCATGAAGTAGGGTTTCCTTTAATAGTGCAAATTATGGTTTTCGTCTGCGTGGCCAGCAGAGCAGAGGATAGCAAATTGGGAAGATGGTGGAGTGGAAAAAGATCCACATGCAACGACGTGCCAGATGGGGCAATAGAACAAGGGTATGGTTCGAAAAGAGGTAGCATACCTGAGGGTCGGCGGGAAGTGGCTTCGCTCGTGGTCGTCGTCCTCCGCACACACTATGGCAGTGATCTCGTGCGGGAGCTAGGTCTGAGAGGACAGCCTTGTCGTCAGTGCGTGACCTCACTCGCCGACGACGAGTGCGTCAACGATGCACGTCCTTTTCTTCCCCGGCGGATCTGTGACCACCGGTGAGGAGGGAGAGAGGGGCTGTCTTTTTTAGATCCGGAGAGAGGGTGGTAGTGTGAGAAGCAAGTGGGCAGCCCTTGGCAAGAAAGCATTGAAGCTCCAGCCTATATATCTTCTTTATACTACTAGTAGTGGAGGTGGATTAGTGGTAGAGTAGTTTATATTTTCTCTGCGTACAGTACCAGTTAGTCATGCTTCAAAACTGAACGGCGCGCCATTAAAAAAATAAAGGCCGATAACTAATGCGGCACCTCGGGCCAACGCGGCCAGATCGCATTTTGCACAAGAAATTACACACCATGTCTCGTTGACATGTGGTCTGTTCCACATATCAGTGAGACGACGGCGAGTAGTAGGAGTATTTCCGAACCGACGTGTAGGTCGGGGCGCCCCTTCGTGAACCGTGGCAAACTGGCAACCGTCCACCGACCCTTCACCTTTCCCTCTCGATTTGGAACTACTGTCGCATGCTCTTCCTCTCCCTCCTCCATTTTCCTTCAGCCCTTCACCCTTTCTTCTACCATTGTTCGATCGTCTTCTCCATGGAGGGAACAGGACGAAAACGACCCCGTTATTCTTGCCCCAATCTGAAAGATAACGTGGTGGAGGAACTCATTGATCGGTGCGACGTCATCACCTCGGCTAGCATGGCAGGTTCGTTCAAGCCCATTCTCGACTCAACTAATAACATCATTACAAAGAACCCAAGAGTCAAGGAGCGGTTTGATCTCCCCTATATTCTTCGCCGTGACCCTGATGACTGGCGCCGTCACGACGGAGGCCTCGCCCTTTGCAAGTTGATGCCGCTTGATAACGATACGTATGATGTTAAGATGCCATCGCTTGAGGGTAAGGCTTGGGCAGGCGCAAATGGAGATTGGGTCATTTACATTGGGTCCAACTACGAGTGGGAACTTGTGAATGTGTACACTCGTGACCGGGTTCCACTTCCAAAAATCTCAGCAGACTTCCCAGAGGTTGAGCACACCGGTATTGTACGCATGTTCAAATACAATCATGGTGATTGTCTTCTACGGAAGATAGCAATTTCTCGAGTCCCCAACCGCTCTTGGAATTACAACAACTATGAAGTTGTTGCTATCTTTGACAAGCTTGTTGCCGTCATCAGTGGTTTGACTGGATGGATATTGCTCAAAAATCAGTATCTGTACACGGATTAGTATTGTGATGCAATTCAATACGAGGGCCTTGTGTTTGCTGCCACCACTCGTGGCACTGTTTTTGCATGGCATCCTCATTGTTTCGGTACATTTGTCTTCCACGGTAATTATAATTGTTTCATCTACATGCATGCGGGTTAGCAAGGCTGGTCATAGTGGGGAGTAACTTAGACTAGTAACATGCATATGTTACTAGTTTATGTTACTACCTCTATAGTGCATAGTATCTTAGATTAGTATCATAGGTGGTCTCATTTATTGCCATGCATGACACATAGTAGCATCACATTTATTATGTTACGGTATCTACTTATGTTACTATAACCATCTCCCTCTTCCTTAATTGCCTGCCACATAAGCATGTTTGCAAGTCCCAAGTGCATGATACTACTTATGTTACCCCCACTATGGCCAGCCTTACTAATTAACCTTCTTCTTGTGTTTCCAAGGTCCTGTGAACATTCCACCACCTATACTTGAAGATTTTTATAACCAAGGGGGAGATGATGATGGTGATGATCACGAGCATGAGGATGAGCAATACCATATACTATTTGGCGCCGCAACTAATTCGATGGATCACCTCTTCTCGTGTGTATACAGCCCATCGATGATGTTATCGCTAAGGAAGCGTGTAGTCTCCCATGGTCGCACTCTCCGACCTATTCCAACACCCATTGCATGGTATTCGGGATGGATACTAGTGTGCTAGCGCCAACTCCTTCTCCCCGGATGTAATTGATAGTCTTGGAGAAAACTCGCTCTTCCTTGGACAAAACTATCCAATGATGGTGAAAGGCGATCCAACCTGTTGTTGACACAACGTTACAACCATTTATGAGAAGCAATTGTGTCTATACCTCGGACATTTGGGTGGTTCCCTACCACAATCGATATAGTAGGCCGCTTCAGCCTGGATGATCAGTCGTGCGTTGGTCTCCAGATCGACAATGGATGGCCCATCCCAGAGAATCACTTGTGGTTCAAAGCAAGCGTTTCCAACGCCGAGGAATGGTTGAGTTGAAGTTCATTTCGTTGCTTGTTATTTGTTGTGTGGTGAAAACTTTAGTATTTATAATGTATCCTCATTGTCGATGTGGGTTGATGACCTGTTGTATGTAATAAAATGATATGCCTGTGATAAACTTACTAAATTTATGAATGGCTTTCGAGTTGCTTCTGTGAGTGAGTGGTGCGACGAGGCAAAAAATATATTTTCCGAATACATAATTGTACGTGCATTGCAACAGGTTATCGGATGAGGACAATCAACAATAGTAGTACACTATTTGTACTAGCTTCACATGCTTTGCGCGTCGTGCGGGTGTTTCTACTGTAGCCATACTGTACTACGTAACCAGCACCTCGAATCCTCGATACTAGTAGTACTATATAGTAGTACTAACTAGTAGGAGTAGTAGGGTGGCATGGGCCAGAACAAGCATTCACGTCCAGGAGTACGGCACACGCCACCAGCACGACTTCCATCTGACATCATATTTCTTGGAGTCCGTGCTATAGCAATCTCTTCAACCTCATCGTTTCTCTAACTCAGCCATCGCGCGGCGGGCGAGGTGGGGGTTTGCCGATAGTCGGTTTCCTTAACTGCGGTCCCACTTGTAAGGCCAACTGCAACGCATGACCCCAAACGGACCTCCGTTTTGCACGAACTCCAACAATAATTTTGACTAGAAAAGCAAGACCAAAGAAAACAAGAACCACAAGAATACATTTTACTACTCCTATAAGTTGGATTAGTGCCTTCTCGATGCATTCATTGTTGATCTATGGAGGCTCGATCTTGCGTGCTTCTTTCTTCTTCGAGTGTAAACAAGTAGACGTTGCTTCCTCGCATCTAGTCTCATGTCTAGCCTCTATTCTAGTACTCCCTCCGGTCTGTTTTTCTCTGCATCTAAGCAGCAACACGCATACCAAGTAGGAGTATCAACAAGTGCACTAATCTCATCTATAGCCTCTATGCTAGCTAAAAGTGGTAGAACATCTACTAAATTGCGCTCTATCAATATATGGATGTACTCTTCTTCCCAGTACAAAAACTTGCATCCATTCTACTCCCTCCGTTGCACAATACATGCCTCCTATTTCTCAAAATATATATGTATCTAGACATGTTTTAGTATATAGGCACATCCATTTTTGGACAAATGGAAGTCAAGTATTTTGGAACGGAGGGAGTACACAATAAAAATTTTAAGTTAGCACAACTAGTCTAATCCGGGAGCACAACCCAAGATTTGGTCGGGTTCTTCCTCCTTTTGCCGACACGTGGGACATCCAGCATCCAGGTCGTGTCATGAAAGAAATTAGAGTGGTACTCCCTCCGTTCTAAAATAGATGACTCAACTTTGTACTAAAGTTAGTATAAAGTTGAGTCATCTATTTCAGAACGAAGGGAGTAGTTGATAAGTTGAAGCCATGAGATGTGCATCTTGGGTTAAACTGTAAATAGAATCTTACTACTCTTGAGTAACTCCAAAAGTGGCCACCGAAGATCTTTCTTGGATTTGTTTTTCATCACCAGCACATCGAGGTGAAAGATGTGCAGGTTCAGTTGGTCCGCTTGCGTTTTCACTGACATGTGGGGCCGCATGTGAGCAAACAGACGATGGGCTCCGCGCGTCCGTTGGCTGGCTGAGAAGAGAGATAGAGGAGTGTTGAGCACGGACTGCAGGAAATTTGTTCTACGTATTGTACCTCGATATAGGCTCGATATAGTGGGGTGGCATGGGCCATAACTAGCATTCACGTCCAGCACTACGGCACACGCCACCCACACGAGTCCCATCCGACACCAATTTTCTTGGAGTCCGTGCTACAGCCATCTCTTCTCCCTCCTGTTTTCTCAGCCATCGCGCGGTGGGCGAGGTGGTGGTTTGCCGATACTACGGTCCCACTTGTAAGTGAAAATGCAACACCACACGCATTCCCGCTTGAGCGGCCTGCCGGACCAACCGTGTGGGGGTGCGACGCGAACACGGTAGGCTTTTCCTTTTGAACTCGTAACTTGTAAAATTTGGTTCTGCTCCATGGCGCGATCGATAGATAGAAAATAACGATTTTTCCCAGAGCAAGGAGAAGTTTGGTTCTGGCGCCGTTCATGCACGGAGTACGTACGAAAATTATGAAGTTGATGCGAAAGGTAAAATAATTACTGTAGTATCAGATACTACTACATGGATTTGACGGAAAGATAAAAATACATACGGATCCATCAACGACATCCTCACGCCCTAGTGCGCCGGGTCACCAACCGACATGAGAGGAGTAGCGGCATTGGCGGCGAGCTCAACGTGCTTCTGAACAGTGCGTCCAAGGTTGCCCTGCGGTCCAAGAAGGCCAGCGTCCTATCGTCCTCCTCTTGCATGCGCGTAGACGTGGGTGATTACGTCCATGGTGTCTTGCTGCACCAAGCGCTGCGCGGCGAGCGCGACCTCAAGGTGGACATTCTCTGGCGCGACGGCGGGCAGTCGCAGGGCCACCAGTGGGTCGAAGAGGTTGTCACCATAGTGGCCGTTGAGGGTGGCGGGCATCGTAGAGCCTAGGCGCGTTGGCTGAAGGCTTACGTCAAAGTCGTCCCCGAGCTTCTTGACGACGGTGAACTTGTCGAGGAAACCAATGAGGACCTCATCGAACAAGGAGACAAAGTTGTCGTCCAAGCGGCCCCTCGCCCTGCTGGCCTCAAGCAATACTACCTGGTGACGTTCCTTGTTGCCGGGCCGCAGGCCGGCGTCGTGGACCATCTGGCACAGCCGGCTGATGCTCGCGCTCATCGCCTCCATGGGTCTAGCTTACCTTCTACTAGTCAACTGATCTTGCGATTCGAGTGATCACACTTGCCCTTGGTTAGCGTGCGTAGGTGCGTAGGATTTCGTACTACTCCTCGGCCCTCTACTGCACCTGCCTTTGGCTGTATGATAGGTGGGCCAGCCACCCCCTGGGCCCACGTGTCATTCACCCAAAGGCAGTTGTCGTAAGATAATGAAGCTGCGCCCCCCTCCGTGCCGGTGAAGTATAGTCATCCCATCGGAGTTGGGGCCAAACGAGAGAAGTTTGATGTTTACTGGTTTATTGGTCCCCTTTGCATTTCGCGCCAAGTTTTGACCTTTGATTTAACTAATAAAATGTTAATGCATGTAAACAAAAATGTTGTGTAAGTCACATTACAAAAAACAAATAATCCCAAAACACTTAGGCACGGTGCATCAACTCCCTCCTTGTTTCTTATTTCGTGACATATCAACCAATGAGAGATGTGGGCCGTGCATGCTTTCAATGACTTGAGACTACCAAACATGACATGCAATGTTTAGTTCATTGCATGTAATCCTATTAAGACTCTAGTTAGCAAGAAAACATTAAGTTCTCTCACCGATAGGAATAAAACACCATGTATTTATTTACAGAGGGAGTAGTACATTTTTTGTGACATGCATTACTAGATATTGCTAGTCAAATACTAAAATCCAGATGGGCGTGGTAGTACTCCTAAATCCAGACGGTGGTGCTACTAGTACTAGTAGTAGTACTACCAATGTAGTACTCCTAGGAGTACTAGCATTGTACTACCCGTTGGTCAAATTATTACGTGCTGCTCCTCACAGTGAAGTGACAAGACCCTGCGCCGGAGATGACACCTGAGTATAGGCATCGTGTTCGGCATACCATAGTCAGCGTCACCATCTACAGTCACTATCATCATGGTTGTAGAGCTAGCCTGCTTACAACTAGCCCTGTTCGACATAATTTCCCGTGCGTAGATGCCCGTGCATTGCACGGAACACCAAGATTGGGGGTGGACTGCTCCGGCAGCGGCCATCGCGCCAGATTTTTCCACGACCTTCTTGATGTGGTGGGAGGAGATAAGGCTGATTGTGAGATACAAGGAGTTGTTTGTAAATAGGGAACAAGTGCGGGCATCTTTTTGCAAAAATGGAGAAGCTTGGTTTGTATGCGTCAGATCTAGATCCGACGGCTACTGGTGAAAGATGGGAGGCACAACATCATCACCAACTTAGGACTTGTTTGATTCGTAGGATTTTGAAAACACAGGAATAGGACACAGCAATATTACAAGTTTCAAACTGATATTACAAATGTTAGGAGTAATGTTGCACCTAGGAAGAGGGAATTACTAGGAAGTTCACGTAAGAACTTTTGTTACTTTAGGTGCATGCAGCGTTATCGTACAAAGTAAAATCCACCGCCCTGACAAGTCACTAATGGGCAAATAAGTTTTCGAGTCTCTGGCCACTTGTTGTTTCAAAAACAAATTCAGCTTCTGGGGAGACTTTGTCATTTAGGCTTAGACGCTTGCGGTGATCAGCACGCCATTCATTGTTGCGCCAGAGAACGCCAAACCTCATTATCTTGAGCACACTTGCCTCCGGAACAAAGAACCTGGCCAATTTAATCTCAGATGTGCTGCCTCGGTAGTCGATCAAATCAATTTCTGTAAGATAGAGATCAAGGCATTCGATGAGATTGTTATAGTGCAGCACATTTTTCACTTTCGGGTCTTTTTTTATCTGCAAAAGAAGAGAACATATTAGAGCAGCTGGCTGCATAAGATTGTCGTGTCATCAAGAGGTACCAATATCATTCGCTCATACGATCGGGTTGGCTGGCTAGTGATATTTTTCACTCTCTCTCTCTCTCTCTCTCTCTCTCTTTTCCTTTCCCATTTAACTAGGAGCACGTGAAGAGCTTGGGCATTTGTTGCCTTCCACTATGTGGCCGATGCCATATTTCGCAAAAGTATGCCACATAATACGCATCGATGTCAAATCAAAAGATTTTCGCACCGCTCTCGCGATGTGAGAGAGTTGGCACCGCTGTGCACACAGACCCACATGTATAAACAGATCAATCAAATCAACTACACCAGCGTGTCACTCTCCCAAACAAGTGTTTTTTATTGCCTCAGTCCTCTCTCTCCCACGCAGTGTTTTTTCATTACGTGAGTTAATTTGGCACCGGAGCAAAGTAGGTGCTCCAGATTGGGGCACCAGGTGAGCAATGGAGGGGCATCGATGCCAAATGCATCACAAGTGAATTTGGCACATGTTTTGGCCTACATAGCCCACTTTTGTACTCCCTCCGTCCCAAAATTCTTGTCTTAAATTTGTCTAAATACGGATGTATCTAGTTACATTTTAGTGTTAGATACATCCGTATCTAAACAAATGTAAGATGAGAATTTTGGGACGGAGGGAATACTACCTTGTATGTAGTATAAAATTTTGACCATAGATTTACCTAAGAAAATGCCAATGCATGTCACTAAAAATTACACCATTTGAAATTATGTTCAAATATGAATCCAACGATATAGTTCTTAGTGACATGCATTAACATTTTGTCAGTTAAATCTATGGTCAAATTTTGATACTACAAAATTGGAAGAGTAAACCAGGACGGAGGTAGTACTTGCCCTTAGGGTAACCATAGAGTTACTGGAGTAGTCTAAGTTACTCTCCACTATGACTAGCCTAGGCTACTATAGTAGTACAGCATAAAAATGATGCAGGTGATCACGTGAGAAAAAATACTAAAAACATTTCTTTCGGTGCAGTGCGTAGATGTAGTTTTGAACACTACACTTGTCATCGTAATTTGGGAAAATTACGAAAAAATTGAGCTACATTGTGATTAACGTTTACTAATAGGAAAGAAGTTTCACCTCGATGAGTAGCTTCTCCGTGCATGGAAAGCATGTAAGGAATCCAACAACTTGATCTAGATTGGGGGCGATAGATTTTAGTGCTAAGATCTTCACTGTGCGCATGGACTGGGTCAAGCTTGTGGGAATCATTTTCTGGAAGATGGTCGTAAATACATCAAGAAGAAATTTAAAAATGTGAATTTCAAGAAGAAGGAGAAGAAGATGACTGCTGTACCTGAACGATTACGGATCCAATAAAGAGTTCGAAGAATTTGGCAGACGAGTACACCAACGCTGTCAATTTCGGCGCGTCAATGACCCTGATTTTTGTTGGACCTTCTAGATCCGATACAAGCAATCTCTCAAGGAAAGGCGCATTCTCAATGACCATAACGTGGAACAGCTGGAGTGATCTCTTCCCAATTGATGTCTTGTTGCGGGGCCAGCAAGACACATAAATCCATCGGAGATTCGTCGAGGCGATGTGGAGGCTAATGAACCCGTGGATCTGCTCAAGACGAAGGTACTCGATCGTAGTACAGCTGCGGAGCAGGTGCTCCATAGCCTTCTTTGAGATGACAACATCAAAGAGGTCGAGCTGCTTGAGTTGAGGGAGAAGAAGGGCGGGCGCGACATTAATCTCGGGAAGATAGCAGGAGCTGAAGCTGGCGCGGCGCAGCGTTGGCGTGAGGCGGAGCGTGGACGGCGGCAGAGAGTGACATCGTCCAGCTTCAAAGCTGAGCTCCTCGAGCTGATCTAGGGCAGGGGATAAGAACCACTCGTCGAACTTGGGTTGGACCTTGCAGTTGGTACTGAACATGCGGATGTCAAAGCATTTGGCTGGCCCAGGGTGCAATGAAAGGATCTTGGAGACTGCGGCCATGTGTTTGCTATCCCCGTCACAGAGGCAGCTGTCGACGATGAGGTTGAGGGGGACGCAGTGCCAGAGGGGGCACCACCGCCGGGAGAGCAGGGCGGTCCGCACGGCAGATTTGGTGGGGAGGAGGCCGATGATGACAAGCAGCATGTCATCGGGGAGGCTGCTGATGAAGTCCAGGCTCGCCGGATGCGGTTTTGGCTCGAGCGGCCTCCGCTTGTTGGCTGCCTCGCCGTCCATCTCAACCGGTGGAGACGCCGGTGTACACGTGTGCTGGTGTGTGTTGTGTGCTGGGTGTGCGCGAGTGTGTCCTTCTGTGCATGCCGCCGCGCGCTGGTGAATTGTGCGCGAGTGTGTCCTTCGCGCGCAAGAAGTTTGTCCTCAGTGCGCCCTCAATTTACTAGCGTGCGGGGTGCTACCGCGAGTGGTTTCAACTTTGTTTCCTTCACCGCGTGTCATATGGGCCTCTAGTTTACTTATTTTCACCCACTGCCACATGGGCCAGCACACCAAGATACAAAACACGAGCTGACAACACATGTGGATTGGTTGACCGGTCAACTAAACAATATACAGAGCTATACACTGACACAGTGAGCGTATAATCCGTCGGTATAGAGGGTTCGAGTGAGAGGGGAGGCCCGTGAGAGATAGCAGAGAGAGAGAAAGAGCTACTCCCTCTGTTCGATAATGTAGTTACAACATTTTTTTAAAGTCAAACTTTTGAAACTTTGACCAAGTTTATAAAGAAATTACTTATATCGGCAATACCAAAGATAAATGATAGTATGAAGTAAGTACATGTTGTGATGAATCTAATGATCGTTCTAGATGTAAATGTTTTTCTCCACATATACCTAGTCAAACTTTTTTGAGGTTTGACTTTTCAAAACATCCATATGCTTATGGACGTGACAGAGTCCCTGACGAGAGAGAGAGAGAGAGAGAGAGAGAGAGAGAGAGAGAGAGAGAGTGAAAAAAGTGTGTGTGCGTGTGTGAAAGAGACATGGAAAACACACGATAAAAGTGGAGAAAAAGTGTGCGTGTCTTATGCAAACATATGACACATGCATCTTGGACAACGGAGGCAAGGTGAGGAGATAGTGTGTGGTTGTTTGGAACCGAGAGAGGAAGACCCCTAGCACGTGGCCAAGAGGGGTCTGACATACAAGGGAGAGAGGTCGAGAGAGACGTACGGAGAAAATGCAGACATGGGAAGGAGAGAGTGTATGTTTGTGATAGAGAGATCCCCTGGAGATCATGATGGGACTACATGGGTGGGATATCGAGTGACAAGGTGTGTGCGTGATAGAAGATGCCCCGAGAGATATCGAGATAGACGTATGGATGGAAGGAGAGAATACGTGTGTTCCTAATGGCTAGCAAGAGATAATCATACTTAGGAGGGGGGGAGTGCTTGCGCCTATGGCCCTGTTTGGATACTCTAACTCAGTTAGAGGTTAGAGTTAGATTCTAACCCTGAACTAACTCTAAGTAAAGAGGTGTTTGGATGGCAGGGTTAGATGGAGCACGGATATGGCGAGGCACCTTCACGGGCGGTGCAAGAGGGAGGGAGGGACATGACGAGAAGCTTCGAGAAAGTGGGGAGGGATCTGCTGCGGGGAGAGCGAGAGAAAAAAGTAGTTATTAGTGGTCCCGAGAAGAACTAACCCAAATAAGCACCTCTTGGATGGGTTAGTTTTTTTGGATGGGTAGATGCATCTAACCTAAACTAACCCTCCTGTTTGGATCTTTTTGGGTTAGTTGACTCCAAACTAACCCAAACTAACTCTAACCCATGGATCCAAACAGAGCCTATGATGGAGTGAGGATTATGGTACTTAGGGGGGTGCGTGTCACATGGAGAGAGAACAAGGGCGGAGAGTGTTGGATGGGTCTATATGTATAGCGCGAAGCGAGACATGTGTATGTGTGAACCAGGGAGATATAAGGCCCGTTTGGCTTGCGTCGTGAGCATCTTTTGCGTGGCACAGGGGTTGTGGCTGGATTTCATGCACGCTTGTTTGGTTGCTACCTGTGAAAAAGAAAGCCCGCTGGGCTGGGTTCCTTGCACTTTAATTAGCTTTGGCTGAACTCCGGACATCGCAAGTAGCTTTGCCCAAGCGACCGATTTGAGCGCTGGCCGTGCTCGGTCGTGCGACCACGAGGCTAACAAAGAACATGGATGGATATTAACATTAAATAATTAATGCATGGATTGATTGATGGGGCGTTGATGCTTTGCTCGCCCGCATGAACCAAACGCTTGAAGACCACACAAGCCTGGCCAGGCATAAATATTTTACATCTCACGTCCACACCAGGCAGTACCGACCATCAAGGCATGAGGGTCAGGTCATGAACCAAACTGACCAATAAAGTTTGAGAGAGATTGAGGAGCCCCGATAAGGCTGAGTGGTGCGTCAGATAGCTGAGAGGGGGAAAGAGATATTCTCCGCTCGATAATGCAGTGCATGTAAATTTTTTAGAAGTCAAACTTTGGAAACTTTGATCAGGTTTACGCAAATGTTATTTATATCTACAATACCAAAGATACATCATACAAAACTACATCTCATGGTGAATCTAATGGTATATGTTTGTCGTACTAGATGTAATTCTTTTTCTCCACGTACATGGTCAAACTTTGTGATGTTTGAATTTTCAATAAATCTATGTGCTATGGATAGAGGTGAGTGCCTCAGTCGAGACAGATCAAGTGCGTGTGAAGGAGAATGAGTAAGTGTGCAAAAAGAGTATGTGTGTGAAAGAGAAAGTGACAACAAACAATAAATTAGAGAGAGTGTGTGTGTTTTCGTTTCTTATGTGAACATATCACGCATCAATCTCCGAGATGGAAAAGCGAGGCGAGGAGATACACGAAGATAGCTTGTGTGTTATTGTTTGCAACGGAGAGAGACACCCCTGTAGCACATGTCCAATAGAGGTCTGGCCAACAAGGAAAAAGGTCGAGAGGGACACATGGATGGCATGGACACATGGGGAGGGAGAGAGGGTGTGTTTGTGATAGAGAGATCCCCTCGAGATCGTGAGGGGACTATATGGGTGGGAGATCGAGGGAGTGGGTGCGCGATAGAAAGATGCCCCCGAGAGAAATCGAGATAGACCATGCACATGTTTGTGATGGAGACTAAGATTAGCTAGTCATATACATATAGGGGGGACTGCGTGTGCCTACAATTGAGTGAGAGACCATCATACTTGGCTAGCTGGGCATGAGATTGTGTGTGTGTGTGTGCGTGTGAGATGGAGAGAGAACGATGGAGAGAGATAGAGTTTTAGATGGGCCTATGAGATATGCATGTGTATGTGTGACCCAGGTGTATGGAGAGTTTGAGAGAGAGGGGGAAGAGCTCCGAGACGACATAGTGGTGCGTGAGAGAGTTACGGGCAAAGAGCCAAGGAATTTGTGTGCGTGCGATGAGTGCACCCAAGATATCTAGCTTGGACTAGCTAGAGTATCATACATAGTGTGCGAGAGAGACCTATAGATGGTGTATATATGAATGCGGACTAGAAAGACCCCCCCCACACACACACACACAGAGAGAGAGAGAGAGAGAGAGAGGGACCAACAAGGTTTTTGTGTCGGATGCGTGCAACAGAATTGAAGATTGTCGGCGAGAGAGTGAGAGAGAGAGAGAGAGAGAGAGAGAGAGAGAGAGAGACAGAGTCCGGGAGAGGGGGAGATCGCGTTTTATGCATCAAAGACTGATATAAACTTGCATTCAAATATTTAAATTGGAGACCATGTTGTCTGCAATCCACACAATCAAACAAGTTCATTAATTTGACATTCAACATGTTCATGGAGTACTATAATACTGTACAACATGCTACTCAATTGAGGTGTTCAATTTTGGATTTAGTTCACTATTTTGACCTACTGAATGAGCTAGTTCATTGAATCGAGATATTTCATTTTGGGTTTGATTCGCGTTTTTGAGTGGGTCAACTATTTGTCATATAGTAAATCGCTAGCAACGAGCATGTAAAAACACATTAGTCCCGAGCATCATCTCTCCATCTAAAAAAGAAGTGGCAAGCTAATATTTCAAAATTTGATTCAAATCGGCTTGGTAAGGTAGACGTGGATGCTCGTTCTCCCAAAATTTGAACGAACCGTTAAACATCCTCTCTGCTCGGTGGAATTCGCCCGAGCAAATAAATGGGAGACGCGAAATTACCGTCCTATGTGGGACACGCATCAATTGGCCCGTTGTACATCGAGGGTAGGTTCGTAACTTCATCCAAGCGCGCCTTCTCCTCGGCCGAAATGACATGTGCCGAATAATTCATAAACCATGGTCGAAAAAACACGCTCTCCTTGCCCGAAATAGCTCGCACCCACTATTTCAAAACACGCTCTCCTCGCCCGAATTAGCTCAGGCCCACTATAGTTCAAAACACGCCCTCCTCGCCCGAAATCGCTCCCGCCCACTATTTGGGGAGAAGCAAAGTTACTCTACTATCCCCGACCCTCAGTACACAAACCCAAGCCGAGAAGCCTATAGGCAAGGGTAGAACTGTAACTCCCCCTCACATTTTATACAAATGCATCCATAAGACATGGTTCCACTCCTCCCAATTCCCCCCCGCCCGCCCCCATTCATACCTCGTGGGTGCCAAATCACCTTCTCCCCGGGAAGCTCCCTTCTCCCGAGTCGTGAAACCTCAGCCCCACCTCTATGGAGCCCCCCACCGCACCAATTTCACAGCCGCCCTCCTCCCTAATGCCGGAGACGTTGTCCAATTGCCGTCGTGCACTGGGCCTTGTGCCTCTTACTCCGTGCTGCTGGTGCTGCCTCGATGACGGCCGCGTAAACCGTACCGGAGCCAATTCACCCCCGCCGTTGTTCACGGCGCCAGAGCGGATCCAACTTCGGATCCGTCTAGAGTCCTGGCGCTGCTTCCGCGTATCCATCGACCGTCGCGACATCGCTCTTTCCCTGCCGCCGGTCACCACCGCAACCACGCCGGCCTCACCGACTCGGCAGCTGGACCTGCTTACTTCACCATGCCGCCAGATAGGTCGCACCCTCATCTGAAATCACTTTATTTAGGCATCAGTTGTCTGAATTTTTGTTCTGGGCCAATCGATTCCCAATGGGAAGCAGCACCACTCGAGGCGGCGGAGCTCCTAGGATGTCGGTTGGCTGGTGTCTAACATAAGGGTGCGGGGCCGCAAGTTCGCCGCGGAAGCAGCGCTTAGATGGCTATCTTTTAGAGTTGCGTGGTTTGAAGGTACTACCGCCACCGGATCTGGATGACGGGGAGTCTTTGTGGATTGGCCCGGGGGCGTTGCAACCACGGTCTTGGTGGGGGGGGGCGCGGGTTTTGGGCGGGCCACGGACGGCGGAGGCAGCTGCTGCTCTGCCGTTGGTCGCTGTCTCTTGGGAAAATTCGAGCGATGTCACCGGGAGGCACAAGACGGCCATCAAGCCATCCGCGCAGATCAGACGATACTAAAATAAAATAAAATCGTGTGACCCCAATTTAGTCTTGATCAACAGACGTGTGACCACTCTCCTACCTTCTTTGTTGATCTCTTAGTGTATTTCTTCGGATCAAAGAGATATGTCGTTCTTAACTTTATGCGTTATCTGCATCTTCAGACACACCGTCTTCCGACTCACCGCAGCTGCTCCAACAAGGGAAGCATACACCAGAAGGGAGCTATAGTCCCCACTCAACAGTTCCCTGCATCGAATGCGCATGCCCGACATGGACAACCACAACAACTGCAGGGCCATCGACAAGTCAGCACATGATGCTCACTCCTATGGATGGAAGCCAGATAGGTTGTACCCTCATCTTACTTGTGGGCAACATTTATGGCTTTGTTATTCATCTAAGCACGGAAAATAGATCATCACATTTCACTGTATATTCATGCTGATCTTTTATGGGTCTTGTTCAGGAGTTCACACTGTTCCATAGTTCAGCTAAGATACTTGTTCTTTAGGGAACGCTATTCCATAGTTATCATCCATCAGCCAATGTTATCCCACAGGCTGGTGATTATAGTATTATACCACTTCTAGTATTACCTATGTTGTTCTTTAATACTTTTGTGTGCCATCTAGTTAATCTTGAGTACAAATGATACATATTCTATAGCTTTCATCTGTGTTCTCCCTTTAGTTTATGAGACCTGTTGCTGCTAGTTAACCCCAGTCCTACTATTTATGTTGTCTCCTATAGGCACTCATTTACATAAATCTAACTACTAGTTGTCTTCCATGCATGTCAGATATAATTGCACACACTGATATATCCACAAGAACCTCATGGAGCAATGTAAAGGCCAATAAACTTGATGTCAATGATACCCAATATGATGTAACATGTAAAGGCGTTCTTGAAGACTTGCGTAAAGATGATGAATCCTCTTCACCCCACAAGGTCCTTGCTCTAACTTGGCCTGTGATATGGGTACAACATGCATATAATATCCTGGAGTGTATCTACTCTCAGCAATGCCATGTGCTTAGCATGCTGATCATGCATGTAAATATGTCATGCCTTCCTGTTTTTCAAGACCTATTCCATTCATGATAACATGTTTTCAAATTCAAATCTTGTCATTCTACTCTATCACAATGCCATCTGCTTAATTTGGACATCATGCTTCAATATCTTATGCATTGTTATTCATCAAGATGTACTTCATCATCGCCATACCATGTTTTTTTACATTGAAGTGTTGTTCTAGTGCTCTGTGGCAATGCCATCTTATTTTCCCAATCATACACATGTATGTTGCCTTGGTTATTTCTGTACGTATTCCTCTAGCATATAGTTTTACATTCAACTAGTTTTTGTTTGCTGTGTTGTCCTGTCGTATCCCTAGCTCTTACACCATACTCCCTCCGTCCGGATTACATGTTGCCGAAATGGATAAAAAAGGATGTATCTAGAACTGAAATACGCCTAGACCCATCCATTTTTTCGGATGGAGGGAATACATGTTAATATGTCATGCCTTTCTATTCTTCAGTACCTATTCCATCTCTCTATTGTCGCATGTTTTATAATTAAAGCACCATTCTTCTATACAAGGCATGCAAGGGGAAGACGACTATGTTAAAATCTGAAGGGTTACAAACAAGGCCTTTGCAAAAGATCCAAACGCTAGGAGATAATAAATCAACTCCAGTTTTTATAGATACTGCTCCAGCACAGAGAAACCCAACTCCTACTGATAATAAGCATATTCCAGTGGCCAAAGAACTAGTCCGCTCCAGTCGAGAAAAAATATGTCAACTCAATTCTAAGAAGCGTGTGCGTATCCTTGCATCATGAAATTTTATAGCATGCTGATCATACTTTCTACATGTTTCTTACCCATCTCTCTTTTAGAAAATAAGCTTAACAGATAGAAGAATTTCTGCAATGGTATCGCTTATGAGGAAATATTCTTGCAGGAATTCTCTGTGCTCCAATGTAGATGTAAGTACCTGTTGTATATCACTATATTTTTACATCAGCATGTATTTTGTTAATCGGCGTGAATCCAACCTTTATCTGATCTAAATTTAGTTGTAGCCAAATGTATGATTAAAGGCCAGAATGTTGATTTTTGTAAGGAAAATTGCCTGGTAGTTTTGCATCCTGAGCTGCATGAGTGTACTATCTCATATCAGTGGGTTTGAATACTTTGGTTTTGCAGTGGGTTTTTCAGTGTTTTTTTGATGTGTTGTACTGTCGTATCCCTAGCTCTTACATCATACTCCCTCCGTCCGGATTAAATGTCGCAGAAATGGATAAAATTGGATGTATCTAGAACTGAAATACGCCTAGACCCATCCACTTATTTCCGGATGGAGGGAATACATGTAAATATGTCATGCCTTTCTATTCTTCAGTACCTATTCCATCTCTGCTGTAGCATGTTTTGTAACTGAATCACCATTCTTCTATATAAGGCATGGAAGGGGAAGACGGCTCTGTTAGAATCTGAAGGGTTACAAACCAGGTCTTTGAAAAAGATCCAAACGCAAGGAGATAATAAACCAACTCCATTTTTCATAGATACTACTCCAGCACAGAGAAACCCAACTCCCACTGATAATAAGCAGATTCCAGTGGCCAAAGAACTAGTCCGCTCCAGTCCAGCAAAAGAATGTCAACTCCATTCTAAGAAGCGTGTGCGTATCCTCGCATCATGAAATTTTATAGCATTCTGATCATATTTTCTACATGTTTCTTACCCATCTCTCTTTTAGAAAATAAGGTTAAATGATAGAAGACTTCCTCCATTGGGATCGTATTCGAGGAAAATATCTTGCGGGAATCCTCTGTGCTCCAATGCTGATGTAAGTACCTATTGTATATCACTATATTTTTACATCAACATGCATTTTGTTAATCGGCGTGAATTTAACCTTTATCTGATCTAAAATTAGTTGTAGCAAAATGTTAAAGGCGCCAATGTTGATTTTTGTAAGGAAAACTACCTGGTAGTTTTGCATACTGAGCTGCATGAATGTACTATCTCATATCACGCACATTACTGAATTGTAGTGATTCTATGGTTGCCCATTCATTCATTGTGTCAATGTTGCTTTCGTACTACCTTACCTGGCTGATGATAGTTGTGCCATATTGTGTTAATTTGGTGTAGGCTACTTACCCAAACATTCATTGTGTCAATGTTCCTTTCCTATTATCCGACTTGGCCAATGATAGCAATGCTAGTGTGTTAATTTTGTGTAGGCTGCTGAAGATAAGAAGACAAACTCTGAAAACAGCAAGGCAACCCCATTGTTTCTTTCCAAAAATCTAGGCGGTAATATGGCAATAACTCATGATTAATCTGTTTGGTTCCCATCCTAATTTATGTTATGATGCACGATGGTCGAGACACTCTCCACTATCAATAATACAAGCACGCCAAAATCGCCATCCTGAATCATTCAATATCCTCATCTCGAATGCAACGGAAGAAATGTATGTTTGAACCAATTAATGGCTGAAGCAATGATGGAAATGGTGGATGAATCAGAGGTGCGGAGTCGTGCGACACAACATCTGATCAATGTTTTCAGAGATAGTGTAGCAAAGCAGAAAGAACTTGCCCACATGCTTATGGGCGTCATCTCTTTGAGGTTGCAGATTGTGGCGTTGTAGATGGTTAGGTTACGCTCATTTATTTGCACCGCATCAATCTTTGATTGCCCAAAGGATGTAATTTCTGTAATATATCTTTGGATGTGCAACGTTATTCCCTATATGCCGTACCTTTGCGTGATCGGTTTTGGTCCTGTGCATAATTGCTCGTCGTAATGGGCTCAAATTATCTAATTTGGCCTAAAGGCATGTACGAACTTTAGTGGGCCCATTAAGTTAATGGGTCGTTACTAAGCCGAAAGTTATTGGTCGGCCCTCTTACCTCTCGGGTCGTTAACAGGCCGACATCAAAGCGGGCAACAGGTGGCCCCAGTTTATTTCACGGGTCGTTAACAGGCCGTTACTAAGTTTGGGCTGCATATAGCCCAACTATACTGTAGGCCTTTAGCATGCCGAAAGAGACAGCGGGCTTGTACTGGACCATGAAGACCATGGGCCGCTAAGAGGCCGAAATTCAGGTCGTATTGTAAATGGCCCAACTGTGTTGTGGGCCTTTAGCAGGCCGAAAGAGAAACCGGGCTGGTATTGGACCATGAAGGGCATGGGCCGTTAAAGGGCCAAAACTAAGGTCCGACTACAAATGGCCCAACTCATTTATGGTCCGTTAACAGGCCGAAAGTCACACAAGGCCGGGAATTGGCCTAATACTTAAATGGGTCACTAAAAGGCCAAAACTCATGTCCGACAAAAAAAGGCCCAACTGATTTATGGGCCGTCAATAGGCTGAAAGTGACACCGGGCCAGAAAATTGGCCCAACACTCAAATGGGCCGCTAAAAGGCCGAAACTCAGGTCCGACAACAAATGGCCCATCAGATTTATGGGCCGTCAACAGGCTGAAAGACACACCGGGCCGGAAACTAGCCCAACATATAAATGGGTCGCTAAAAGGCCGAAAGATGTACATCCTGAAAATTGGCCCATCCATTAAACGGGTCGTTAACAGGCCGAAATCTCATCGGGCCGATATTGAGCCTAGATATATAGCGGGCTGTTAATGGGCTCGAACTGACGATGGGCTGCAATGGTGTCAAATCTTTAACGGGTCGTTGATGGGCCGAATTGGCTCATCTCGTATGGGCCGTGGGCTTAAATGGACCTGACACAAGTAGGCCTTATATGGGCTGGCCTGCTAATTTTTACTGGGCCGGCCTTTTCACAGGAATGGGCCTCTGTTGGGCCGTGCCACATGTCGACGTACCATAGGCGTCTTCCGTCCAATGAGTGGATGACATCTGTCCCAACGGTGAGTCGACACGTGTTTCCTCCAGCCAATGATGATTTTACATGTGGAAAATCCCCATTGATCGGGGCTGTTAACGGGTTATTGGATCCAAAACCCGACTTGATAGCTTAACAGCGTCCCGTCACGGTGGATGCCACATGTCGGTCACACTTGACGAAAGCACTTCTGTGACACGCGATTTATCGTCATGGAAGTGGACACTTCCGTGATGATAATTTTGGTAATGTCATGGAACACTTCTACGACAGCATAGGTATGACTATCTTGATTCTGTCATAAATTTGTCATGGATGTACATGCATGACAAAAAACGCGGCCTACTGTGACAAGCACGTATCATCACGGAAGTGTATTTTTTTTGTAGTGGTGAGGGTGGTCCTTCCGTAGGTCTTCCTCTCTCTCCCAGGTGGCTTCATCCTCGGTATTGTGGCTCCACTGAACTTTGTAGAACTTGATAACCTTGCTGCGCGTGACTCTACTGGCAAACTCGAGAATCTTGACTGGTTTCTCTTCATAGGTCAAATCACTATCCAACTGAATCGCTTCCAGTGGCACTGTATCTCTCAGAGGGATATCGGCCATCTTTGCGTGGCACTTCTTCAACTGGGAAACATGGAACACATCATGAACTCCTGACAATCCTTCAGGCAATTCCAACTTGTAAGCAACTTCTCCCATACGTTCCAAAACCTTGTATGGTCCCACAAAACATGGTGCTAACTTTCCCTTAACTCCAAAACGCTTAACTCCTCAAAGTGGGGACACACGAAGATAAACTATGTCTCCGACTTCGTAAAATGTCTCCTTCTGTTTAGAATCCGCATAGCTCTTTTGCCTGGACTGGGCTACCTTGAGTCTATCGCGAATCAGCTTAACTTTCTCTTCAAACTCTTTAATCAAATCTGGTCCAACAACTGACGGTCTCCAACTTCATCCCACAACAACGGTGTCCTGCACCTCCTTCCGTACAAAGCTTCGAAAGGGGCCATCTTCAAACTTGATTGATAACTGTTGTTATAAGATAACTCTGCATACGGTAAATTGTCATCCCAACTAGATCCATAATCTAGCGCACAAGCTCTCAACATGTCCTCCAGAATCGGGTTGACTCTCTTGGTCTGTCCATCTGTCTGTGGATGAAAGGCTGTACTGAACTCTAGCCTGGTACCCAAAGTTTCGTGCAACTGATTCCAGAACTTTGAGGTAAACTAGGTTCCTCTATCTGATACAATGGTCCTTGGAACTCCATGCAGACATACGATCCTGGTCATGTATATCTTGGCCAACTTAGCACTGGTGTAAGTGGTCTTCACTGGGATGAAATAAGCTACCTTCGCCAAATGATCAACTACAACCCATATCGAGTCATAGCCTGAACGTGTCCTGGGAAATACCGTGATAAAATCCATGCCTAGCTTATCCCACTTCCATTCGGGTATCGGCAACGTGTTGGCTTCTGATGCTCTGCCTTTACTCTCTGATATACATCACAAACTGCTACATACTCCGCAATATCCTTCTTCATTCCGGTCCACCAGAAAGTGTCCTTCAAATCCAGATACATCTTGGTATTTCCTGGGTGAATCGAATACGGTGAATCATGGGCCTCCTGCATAATCAACTTCCTGATCTCCGGGTCATTAGGCACATAAACGCCGTCTTCAAACCGTAAGGTATCATGCTCATCCTCACGAAATCCCTTAGCTTTTCCTTTGCTCATCTTCTCCTTTATCCGGGCCATCTCCTTGTCAGTCTTCTGAGCTTCTCTGATCTTATCCATCAAAGTAGATTGAATCTCCAATGCTGCTACATAGCCTATCAGAACTATCTCCAAACATAGCTCGCAAAGATCCTCACCTAACTCCTTGGGTAACTCTCCGGTCATGAGTGTGTTGACATGGCTCTTGCGGCTCAACGCATCGGCTACTACATTAGCCTTTCCTGGGTGATAATGCAATCTCATATCATAATCCTTAATGAGCTCCAACCATCTCCTTTGCCTGAGATTCAACTCCTTCTGTGTGAAGATATACTTCAAACTCTTGTGATCCATGTACACCTCATAATGGTTTCCGATGAGAAAATGTCTCCATGTCTTCAATGCATGCACTACGGCTGCTAACTCCTAATCATGCGTGGCATAATTCAACTCATGGGGCTTAAGTTGTCGTGAGGCATACGAAACAACTCTTCCCTCCTACATAAGCACCGCTCCAAGTCCTCGACGAGAAGCATTACAATATACTTCATAATCCTTGCGCTTATCTGGCAGAATCAACATCGATGATGTAACCAAACGTTTCTTCAACTCCTGGAAGCTGGCCTCACATTCCTCAGTCCATTTGAATTTGGTGTCCTTCTTCAACAACTCCGTCATGGGTTTTGCAATCTTTGAGAAATTCTCAATGAACCTCCGGTAGTATCCTGCGAGTCCAAGAAAACTTCGGATCTCTCCAACTGTTGTGGGTGCTTCCCAGTTTGTCACAGTGACAACTTTGGTGGGGCCTACTGCTAGAATCTTCAGTTGGTGGTATCCTGATCGCAGATCGATCTTGGAAAATACCTTAGCTCCTTGCAATTTGGTCAAACAAATCATTGATCATCGGCAGTGGGTACTTGTTCTTGATTGTTACTTCATTCAATCCTTAATAATCAACAACAATCCTTAATGATCCCTCCTTCTCCAGTAGAAGCACTGGTGATCCCCAAGGTGAAGAACTTGGGCGAATATAGCCTGTATCCAGTAACTCCTTAATCTGCTTCTTAATTTCCTCCAAATCTTTTGCGGGCATCATGTACGGTCTCTTAGATATTGGCCCTGTGCCTGGCAAAAGCTCAATCAAAAAATCAGTGTCTCTATTCGGTGGCATGCCTGGCAAATCTTCTGGAAATACGTCAGGGAAATCCTTCACCACTGGTACTTCCTCCTGTACAACTCCCGATAAGGAATTCACTTGAGTCCTCTTCGGCACATGCCGGGATACATACTTGATCCTTCTTCCTTCTAGGGTGGTAAGCAACATCGACTTACTGGCGCATTCAATGTTCCCTCCATACTTCGATAACCAATCCATGCCTAATATCGCATCTAGTCCTTGTGACTCCAATACTACTAGGTCTAAGGGAAACACGTAGTTACCAATCCTTAAGGGTAACCGGTCACACCATAGACTAGCCATATACTCTGCTCCTGGCGAGGTTACTAACATGGGTTACCTAAGGGCTTGGGTTGGCAGTTTATATTTATCCACAAATCCCCTTGATATGTATGAATGCGATGCACCAGTATCAAAAAGAACGATTGCAGTAAACGACTTAACCAAAAACTTACCTATTACGTCATCTGGCTGGGCTTCAACCTCCTCCACGTTAACGTGGTTCCACCAGTCCCTTGTTGAAAGGGTTCGGCTTCTTCCCAGAGCTTCCATTGCCATTTCCGTTCATACCTTCAAGACATTCATTGGCATAATGTCCGGTCTTCTGGCACTTGTAGCAAGTAATGTGGCTCAAATCCTTCTTGGCTGGGGTGGCTGGGTTGGTACGGTTCTGACCGCTGCTTCCTCCATTCCCATTGCCATTCTTGGTGCCACTATGGTTATGCGAACTCCCTCCATTATGATTGTGGCCTCCATGGGTATGCTGAAAAGGTCCTACCAAGTTCGGGGTAAAACGAGGCTTCTGCTGAGCTCCAGAATTGTACTTCCCTTGTCCATAATTCCTCTTGCGGCTGTCAATCTGCTGCTGCTTCCCTTCAATCATGAGAGCTCTATCTACCAACTCCTAGTAGTTGTTGAAGGTTGCCACCATCAACTGCATGCTCAGCTCATCATTCAGTCCTTCAAGAAACTTCTCCTGCTTAGTGCATCCGTAGCAACGTCATCTGGGGCATAGCATGCTAGCTTACTAAAGTCATCCACATACTGGCCAACTGTACGTCCTCCTTGGCGCAAGTTGCGAAACTCACACTTCTTCATGGCCACAGCTCCTGCTGAAACATGGGCAGTATGGAAAGCCTGTTGAAACTGATCCAGTGTGACAGTGTTGATGGGGTAAGCGGCTGTGAAATTCTCCTACCATGATGCTGCGGGTCCATCAAGCTGATGTGCGGCAAAATGCACTCTCTCCACATCTGTGCATCCTGCAGTGGTCAACTCCCTCCCAATCTTGCGGAGTAAATCATCTGCAACTATCGGCTCGGTGCTACTGGAGAACACCGGCAGATTGAGCCTCAAGAAACGGGCTAAGTGATCAACAGGTGGTGGTGGTGGGTTGTTGTTGTTGTTGTTGTTGTTGTTGTTGTTGTTGTTGTTGTTGTTGTTCCCCTGATTCTGATTCTGGACTAGTATCTGCATCAATGCATTCTGCTGCTGGATCAACTGAGTGAGCTCCGGTGGGAAAGCAAATCCATTATCACGTCTCGGAGGCATTTGAGGGTTTAGAAAAGATGAGAAAGTAGAATAGATGAGGTCTAGGGAGATAAACACTACCCATATGCACATGAGACAAACACAAACATATCACTTCAATCAATTCAAACAAGGGCAAACAACAGTCTAACTGTCGTTACAAAAGTGCTCGGACTATACTATATACGTGGGGGAATACTACTACTGTTATGGTGGTCGACTAGAAAAATTGATCGGTCGAAGACTCCATGATGTCTACTCCAGCTTCATCAACAAAGTCATCATCGCTATCGTCAGGGTCGAAGTCGGTGTCGTCGATGATGATGTAGTTCTCCGGGCAAGTGGAATCATCATCATCTCCTCTTGGCGCGGGGTCTCCCATGAATACTCCGATCTTCTTTATCAGGTCGTCATTCTTCTCCAATAATGTTACGATTTCCTCCTCATATCCATCGCGTGTGTATTTTAGTTCTTCCTCCAGCTCGGTGATCTTGGTCATTGCCTTCTTCAGATCTGTCATGCCTACGCACATCTAGTTCTCCTGGCGACGAATGTGCTGGTTTAACTCCTGGATGAAAGCTGCAATAGATCTATCCTTCCTGGTGCTGATCATCTCCCATTGCTCATCTCGACACCCACAAATCTGGTAGATAGTATCCTTGAGATCCTTGTGGTACACTTCTCCAATGCGTCCCATGGTGATGTGGGCTGCCATGCTCTTTCCTAAACTCCAGGTTGGTGCATCAAAGGAAAACTCTATGGGCTCAGTGACTGGCATGAACGTTCTTCCTGGAACTTGAACTTGAATCATCCAATGCTCCTCTTCTGGCAAAGTGGCGATGTAGGTCCCGGTGAAGCTTGGTACTCCCATATTCAGGTATCTAGTGACTTCCTTCAAGTGGTGTCCGAAGCGTGTATCTTCATCCGGTTGCGTGAACTTGGTACTTGCATCCGCCATCCTAAAGAGTATAAAAGGGAGAGGTGTCAGAAATGAGAAGAGAGTAGTGATCTAGGGCTTTAACTTAGTGGTCGTGTCCTACAGTCAGCATGTGCTCTGATACCATCTTGTAGCGACCAGACCTCAAACGATCGATCTCGTGCATCGTTGTCATCCTGGATCGGTAATGCTGACACGCACAGTACTTGAAGGATTTATAACAGAGTAGCAATCACACACTTATTACATTGAATGTCTCAAAAGAGAACTTAATTACAATAAATATGGCTTAAGGACATCTAAATACGATAACAGCGGAAGGATTGGAAGATAAAGCGAGTCCATCAACTCCAACGACATCACTGAGTGAAAGATCACGACCTAAGGCACCTTACTCGTCGTCTGAAAAGTCTGCAACATGAACGTTGCGGCCCAAAAATGGGTCAGCACATGGAATATGCTGGCAATGTAGCACATAGAGAGTAATGAACAGAGTAAGGCTATCACTACATGCATATATGGCTGGTGGAAAGCTCTATGGTTACAGTTTTGCATAAAGCCAATTTTTCCCTACAACAAAGGAATAAATTTTATTTAACTATCATGGTGGTTGTTAAACATTAAGAAGGTTCACCCAACTCAACCCCAATTAAGCATCAACATTAACCCGAACAAATTTAACTTAAGTAACATGATGAGATTCACATGATAATCCAAGTACTAGATACTCAAAACGTCCATAACCGGGGACACGGTTAACCATGATTAGTTTGTACACTCTGCAGAGGTTTGCGCACTTTTCCCCGCAAGACTCGATCTCCCCCCGTTGGATTTCTTGCACTACATGTTGTTTGAGAAATGGATGACCGAGACATAGTCTTTCAGAAGTGTTAGCACCTTACGATGGGTAGACAGTACCACCTGCATCCCCTACATCTGCTAGTCTACCACTGTAAGAGTTCACACAACTTAATCAACTACGCTAGAGCCCATAGTAGCTTGTGGCTGCACACGGAAGTTCTAGCATGAAAAATCTCATGATCCGTTTGAGCCTGGGTGACAGTTCATAGGAGAATCACACGGTACCCCGGGATTTCCAAAAATACAGGCAAAACTGGGTTCCCCAGGTGCCTCAATCCACCCAGATGTGTATTAAAGTAGGCACCTTAAGTTGAACCATTAATTAACAATCTCACATCTGTCATGGATACACTCACCCAATCCACATCTACAAGCATAGCATAACAATATAAGCAAACGTAGAAGTAACTCCCAAAGGTTTGATAATAAACAGCACAATAGGTACTACCTCATATACTTCCCAAAACCCACATATTAATCAGATCCTAGCCATGCAATTGTTGGAGGATTGATCTAATGCAATAAAACTGGGTCGTAAAGATGTATGATCAAAGTGTTACTTGCCTTGCTGATGATCCGTGAAACCTAGAGACTCGTAGTAGCACGCTGCGCACTGCGGGTACTCTATCACAAACAAAAAAACATACAATAAGCACTCATCTAATGCACTGGTAAAACTCAAATAAGAGATCTAACCAGAAAGTTCAACTTAAGAACTCTGGTTTGCAAAAAGAATCAAATCAAATGAAGCAACGAAACTCAAACAGCGAAAGAAACAAGCTTAGTCTACTAATCTGGACCTAAGTCAAATTTTTACAGTAGCAAAAACTTGTTTGAGTTGGTTAAACGGAAAGAGGGTTTCGAGACGAAACTTTAGGCGCTTGAATCGCCTGATTCCGATAAACGAGCGAAAAGATAAACTAAAACGAAAATCAAGCCGGAAATCGTGATCGAAAATAATCGCGGAAAAACCCTGGAAAAAGAAAAACTAACGAACAGGCTAACGAATGAACGTTCGCTGTCTGCGGCTAAAGGGTGAAAACCGTTCGTTAAAACGAACGTACGGACAAACGTCCGCTAAATAAACTAAACCGAGAAAAAACCGACAAACCGATCTAAAATAAATAAACCGGGGTTTCTAAAAAAACATACGGTTTTCCGAGGAAAACATGGGCGGCGGCGGGCTACCTCCGGCGGTCTGGCGGGTGGCGGCGAGGTGGCTCGACAAGGCGGGCGGCGGACGGCGGCGTCGGGCAAGCCGAGGCGACAGTGGCGCTGAGCGACGGGCGACGGCAAGACGGGCGGCAAGCGATGCGATGATGTGGCGGTCTTTGGCGGCAAGGCAGCTGGCATGCAAGGGCAGCGACGGCAGCGACGGCAGGGTTAGGGTTGAGGTTCGCGGCTGGCTGTCGCTGCGCCGGGTCGCGCTTAAAAGGCGGCCGAGGTGTCTGGCGAGGCACGCCCAAGTCGATTCCTTTTTTAAATAATTCTGATCTGTATAAAAAGAAATAAAATAAATACTAAACGGACTCCAAAAATTCCAAAATAAAATTTGCCCGTCCTCTAAAAATAAGCCGGACAAGATGAACATTTATTTGGGCCTAAAATGCAATTTGGAAAAACTCACATTTTTCCTAATTCAATTAGAATAGCGATAAAACTCCGAAATAAAATCTTATTTGATTTTATTATTAAATATCCAATATTTCTTTATTTTGGGAAAGTCATTTATTCCCTCTTTTTTTTATAAAAGAAATATTCAAAGATAGAATAATTAAAATGAAATGATCCTCTTTTCAAAATTTGAGAAAACTCAAATATGAAATAACGAAATCCCCATCTCTCTCCGTGGGTCCTTGAGTTGCGTAGAATTTCTAGGATCAAAGCAAAATGCAATAAAATATGATATGCAATGATGATCTAATTTATAACATTCCAAATTGAAAATTTGGGATGTTACAATTTCTTCTAAATAATAGAAAGTAAAAAGAGGGTATAGAAGGTTTGTGCTTTCTAAATTCATCCATCTCATGCTCATCAAAAGGAATCCACTAACAAGGTTGATCAAGTCTTGTTAACAAACTCATTCCGAATAACATGAAACCGGACAAATTTCGAATAACACTAGGTTACCTCAATGGGGATATGTACATCCCCAACAATAAGAATATCATATTTCTTCTTGACAGTAGGAAGCGGAAATTCAAAACCTCCAATAATAATCGATGGAATTTTTCCAATAGAATTGATACTGTGAACTTGAGGTTGTTTCCTCGGAAAGTGTACCGTATGCTCATTACCATTAACATGAAAAGTGACATTGCCTTTGTTGCAATCAATAACAGCCCCTGTAGTATTCAAAAAGGGTCTACCAAGGATAATCGACATACTATCGTCTTCAGGAATATAAAGAATAACAAAGTACATTAAGCTAGTAACGTTTGCAACCACAACAGGCACATCCTCACAAATACCGATAGGTATAGCAGTTGATTTATCAGCCATTTGCAAAGATATTTCAGTAGGTGTCAACTTATTCAATTCAAGTCTACGATATAAAGAGAGAGGCATAACACTAACACTGGCTCCAAGATCACATAAAGCAGTTTTAACATAGTTTCTTTTAATGGAGCATGGTATAGTGGGTACTCCCGGATCTCCTAGTTTCTTAGGTATTCCACCCTTAAAAGTATAATTAGCAAGCATGGTGTAAATTTCAGCTTCCGGTATCTTTCTTTTATTTGTAACAATATCTTTCATGTAGTTAGCATAAGGATTCACTCTAAGCATATCAGTCAAACGCATACGCAAAAAGATAGGTCTAATCATTTCAGCAAAGCGCTCAAAATCCTCATCATCCTTTTTCTTGGATGGCTTAGGAGGAAAAGGCATGGGTTTCTGAACCCATGGTTCTCTTTCTTTACCGTGCTTCATAGCAACGAAGTCTCTCTTTCATGAAGCACGGTAGGAAGGATGGTAGATCAAGAGAGTCTCTCTTATCATAACGTTGATTCTTTGATTGTGGGTTATCAAGATCAATAGCAGGTTCAATCTCTACATCATTGTTATTGCTAGGTTGAGCATCAACATGAACATTATCATTAACATTATCACTAGGTTCATGTTCGTCACCAGATTGTGTTTCAGCATCAGAAATAGAAATATCATTGGGATTCTCAGGTGTGTCTACAACAGGTTCACTAGAAGCATGCAAAGTCCTATCATTTTTCTTCTTCTTTTTCTTAGAAGGACTAGGTGCATCAACATTATTTCTCTGAGAATCTTGCTCATTTCTCTTAAGGTGGCCCTCAGGATACAAAGGTTCCTGAGTCATTTTACCTCCTCTAGTTGCTACTCTAACAACAAAGTCATGTTTATTATTATTCAATTCATTGAGCAAATCATTTTGAGCTTTAAGAACTTGTTCTACTTGAGTGGTAACCATAGAAGCATGTTTACTAATAAGTTTAAGTTCACCTTTAACTCTTGACATATAATCACTCAAGTGACCAATCATGTAAGCATTACTTTTCAATTGTCTACCAACATAAGCATTGAAGTTTTCTTGTTTAGCCATAAAGTAATCAAACTCATCCAAGCATTGGCTAGCAAACTTATTAGATGGGATTTCAACTTTATCATATCTATAGAGAGAATTTACCTTTACTACCTATGTCGGGTTGTCAAGACCATGCATTCCTTCAATAGGTGGTATATTAAGGCCATGTATTTCTTTAACAGGAGGTAAATTCTTAACATCTTCAGCTTTAATACCTTTTTCTTTCATAGATTTCTTTGCCTCTTGCATATCTTCAGGACTGAGAAATAGAACACCTATTTTCTTCGGAGTTGGATTAGGAGTTGGTTCAGGAAGTGTCCAATTGTTTTCATTAGTCAACATATTATTCAATAGCAATTCAGCTTGATCAACAGTTCTTTCCGTGAAAACACAACCAGCATAACTATCCAGGTGGTCTCTGGAAGAATCGGTTAGTCCATTATAAAAGATATCAAGTATTTCATTTTACTTAAGAGGATGATCAAGCAAAGCATTAAGTAATCGAAGAAGCCATCCCCAAGCTTGTGGGAGACTCTCTTCTTCAATTTGCACAAAATTATATATTTCCCTTAAAGTAGCTTGTTTCTTATGAGCATGGAAATATTTAGCAGAGAAGTAATAGATCATCTCCTGGGGACTACGCACACAACCAGGATCAAGAGAATTAAACCATGTTTTAGCATCACCCTTTAATGAGAACGGAAATATCTTAAGGATATAATAGTAGCGAGTTTTCTCATCATTAGTGAATAGGGTGGCTATATCATTCAATTTAGTAAGATGTGCCAGAACAGTTTCAGATTCATAGCCATAAAAAGGGTCAGATTCAACCAAAGTAATTATCTTAGGATCGACAGAGAAATTATAATCCTTATCAGTAACACAGATAGGTGAAGTAGCAAAAGCAGGGTCGTATTTCATTCTAGCATTCAGAGATTTTTTTCTTTAAGCTTAGCTAGTAACTTCTTAAGATCAGATCTATCATTGCAAGCAAGAAAATCTCTAGCAGTTTCTTCATCCATAACATAACCCTCAGGCACAACAGGCAATTCATATCTAGGGGGAGAATCTTCATCATCACTTTCATCAATATTATCAGTTTCAATAGTTTCATTCTCTCTAGCCCTAGCAAGTTGTTCATCAAGAATTTCACCTAATGGCACAGTAGTATCAAGCATAGAAGTAGTTTCATCATAAGTATCATGCAGTGGAATCATCAATAACATGCGACATATCAGAATTAACAGCAGAAGCAGGTTTAGGTGTCGCAATTTACTCATAACAGAAGGAGAATCAAGTGCAGAGCTACATGACAGTTCCTTACCTCCCCTCGTAGTTGAGGGATAAATCTTGGTTCTTTCGTCTTTCAAGTTCCTCATAGTGATCAGTAGAGATAAATCCCAAGTGACTCAAAGAATAGAGTTATGCTCCCGGCGCCAGAAAATAGTCTTGATAACCCACAAATATATGGGATCGCAACAATTTTTGAGGGTAGAGTATTCAACCCAAATTTATTGATTCGACACAAGGGGAGCCAAAGAATATTCTCAAGTATTAGCAGTTGAGTTGTCAATTCAACCACACCTGGATAACTTAATATTTGCAGCAAAGTATTTAGTAGCAAAGTAGTATGGAAGTAATAGTGGCAAAAGTAATAGTAGCAGTTTTGTAGTAATTGTAACAGTGGCAACGGCAAGGTAACTAAGCAAAGAGCAATATCTGAAAAGCTCGTAGGCATTGGATCAGTGATGGATAATTATGACAGACTAATAGTTATAACATAGGGTGACACAGAACTAGCTCTAGTTCATCAATGTAATGTAGGCATGTATTCCGAATATAGTCATACGTGCTTATGGAAAAGAACTTGCATGACATCTTTTGTCCTACTCTCCCGTGGCAGCGGGGTCCTATTGGAAACTAAGGGATATTAAGGCCCCCTTTTAATAGAGTACCGTACCAAACCATTAACACTTAGTGAATACATGAACTCCTCAAACTATGGTCATCACCGGTAAGTATCCCGGTTATTGTCACTTCGGGGTTAACGGATCATAACACATAATAGGTGATTATAGACTTGCAAGATCGGATCAAGAACTCACATATTCATGAAAACATAATAGGTTCAGATCTGAAATCATGGCACTCGGGCCCTGGTGACAAGCATTAAGCATAGCAAAGTCATAGCAACCAAGGGCGGATCTGGAGCTAATCTTACCCTGATGCACTACTTAACCATGGCATAAATTTTGCAGCAACCGATGCATTAAATAAAGGTGTGTTTCATTGCTTGTAACAGCATTACCGAACATAATAGAAGTCAAATTGTAAAAAGTAAAAAAATGCAACACTCAAACTGTTTAACATAATGCCAAATCAAACAAAAAAATTACTTGAAAATCATGTCTTACATTCTGAAATTCGAAAACACATCATCGGACCCAAAGGTTTATTAACCTACAATAAAAAAACTAGAATTAAAATTTTGAGTAGAATATAATAAAATGCCTAAATCAAAGTACTTATATTTGCTAAAATGTTATAAATTACCTTTAGTACATTCTCTTCCTTCGAGCCATGAAATCCTCAACCACTTGATCATTGGTGACCTTTTTCATTTCTTCCTTCTCCACATAACAAATAACATCATCACTCAAGCTGTCATCGTTGAGGCGATTGCGCAAGCAAGTTTTGACCAATTTCATTGCTGAGAAACACCTCTCAACTGTAGCAGTAGCAATAGGCAACACAGTTACTAGTTTCAACAACCGATAAAACAAAGGACACATAATATGCCTCCTCGTCTGCACCATTTTTTTTTGAAAGCTCGGTGATTGTTGCTATGTTGGAAAAGCTATCACCTGTGCGCACATCAGCAATATAGAGCCGTAGATCCTTATCAAGATCCCTCAAATCCCCGGAATCAAAATCCTGAGGGTATAAGTTAGCCAAACTCATAAGATTCTCCAAATTGAAATCACGAAATGAGTCTCTTGGACTCAAAGCTGCTGACCAAACAAGCAAGTTAGAGGATGTCTCACTGAACCTATTGTCAAGCTCTTGAACTAGCCAATCAAAAACATCGTTGAAGCAATCAACTTGATAGTGATGTTTGTTGGTAATTCCAGCTATCTGCCTTCTCTTTTTTGGATTCACATATGCTTCTTCCATGTCAAATTCTATAATATCATGTTTCTCACAGAACACATGAACTTCACCTACCAAAGAGTCCCATCCATTTTCTCTAAGTTCATTCAAAACTGTTCTAGTCGACTTGACACATTTCATGGCATTCACTATGTCTTGATCCTTCCGTTGCAATGCTAATGACAATGTGTTGGTAGTAGTGAGGATTGTCAACATGAGATGCAAATAGAAGACAAAGTCAAAAGATTGAAAGTACATTAGAAGACCAATTGCTTGGTCTCTATTTGTTCTGTTGGTGTCTTCTTCTTTAACAAATTCAAGAACTTTAATAACTGACCTGAACATGGCAACCAAACTCTTAAGTGTTTTAGCATGTGAACCCCAACAAGTGTCTCCGGGTCTTTGAAGGCATTGCTCTTGATTTAGACCTGTTCCCGTTGTAAGCTGCCCACACCCTAAAGCCCTGCTCATTTCCTCAAGATTTATATCTCTAATCATGTCCCTTCGCTTGGAAGAACCACCCACAACATTTAACAAGGTAGAAATCATACTGAAGAAATTACTAACTCCTTTATGCTTTCTTACAACAGCCACAACAACTAACTGAAGTTGGTGAGCAAAGCAATGAACATAATAAGCATGCTACTTTCTCTCATGATCAATGATTTGAGACCATTGAACTCACCTCGCATGTTACTAGCACCGTCATATCCTTGTCCTCTAACTTGATTGTAGCTCAGCTTATATTTTGCAAAAAGAGAATCAATTGAACTCTTGAGGTATGAAGAAGTTGTTTCTTTCACATGAACAAGACCAACAAAGCTTTCTTTAGAATCTCCAGAACTATCAACATACCTCAAGGCCACAGCCATTTGTTCTTTGCAAGAGACATCTCTAGACTCATCAACAAGCAAGCAAAACATTGTTGTGAACTTCTTTGAGAATAGATTGGACTATCACATGCGCAAAACCTTCAGAAATATCTTTCTGGACTTGAGGAGCAACCATAAGAGCATTTTGTCTCTTGGTTCACCGGCCGCCGCTACAGCCTACAGAGTACAGACTATAGTACTACATACACAGTAGTAGACTAGAAGAATTAGCTAGATTTTGCCTCTTGGTTCGCCGGCCGCCACTGCACAAGTTCTCAATCTGCGGATCAATCGATCATCGCCGGCCGTTGCACAAGTCGACGAATCGGGAGTTGCGATAGATTAGGAGATGAGGAGACGTGGTTGTTTTAGTCAGATCGATTGTTTTGTTCGCTACAGGGGACACCAGATGGATCATTCATGTGCTTGATAGGCTACTAGAATCAGACCAAAGCAGGCCTGGTGCGCCTGGTATGTTGGGCCCTGTAGCACACTTTTCAGCCCACCCTGTTGCCCCGAGCTAAATACCTGATATTTGGTATGTAAAATGAAATCGGACCAGAGCCTATGCTCTGAGGTTGGCCATTGGGCTCCATACGATAGCAACATCAATCTCAGAATATAGTGGATACTAGGGATCAAACCCTAACAAAACTAACTTGATTACATGGTAAATCTCATCCAACCCATCACCGTCCACCAAGCCTATGATGGAATTACTCACGCACGGCGCTGAGCATCATGAAATTGGTGATGGAGGATGGTTGATGATGATGACATCGATGAATCCCCCTCTCCGGAGCCCCGAATGGACTCCAGATCAGCCCTCCCGAGAGAGATTAGGGCTTGGCGGCGGCTCCATATCTTAAAACGCGATGAAACTTTCTCTCTGATTTTTTTCTCCGCGAAAGCAAATATATGGAGTTGGAGTTCAGGTCGGTGGACGTCCAGGGGGCCAAAGAGGCAGGGGCGCGCCCCCACCCTCGTGGACAGGGTGTGGGCCCCGTGACGTTGATTCTTTCGCCAATATTTTTTATTAATTCCAAAAAGTTGCTCCGTGGATTTTCAGGTCATTCCGAGAACTTTTATTTCTGCACAAAAATAACACCATGGCAGTTCTGCTGAAAACAGCCTTGATCCGAGTTAGTTCCATTCAAATCATGCAAGTTAGAGTCCAAAACAAGGGCAAAAGTGTTTGGAAAAGTAGATACGACGGAGACGTATCACTTACATACATCCAATCTGTTTATAGATTGTAATATCAAATTATGTGTTTCAGTCCGGCCCGTGATATCCCTCAAGAGTCATCGTCATCGGGGGATCTTTCGCTGGAGATGATGGAGAGCGAGACGCCTCCACAAGCTTCCCTGCCTCCTAGGGCGGACGACACCGAGGTGTCATCCCAAAGGATCGCTCCGGGCTCCGGAGAAGTGCGGTTGGGTACCAAGACGGCGCCAGACGATAACGCCTTGGCTGCTAAGAACATGAGGGGCGCAACCCTCATGGAGACCGGGGTAGGGGGTCCCGGATCATCCAACCCCCGGCCGGATACTGTTTCGGAGACATAAACGGCTCCGGACTCGAATCAGCAGCCCCCTTCGAGGGAGGGAGATGGCTATTCAGGCGGCGACCTCTACTAATGTGAAGGCGCCGAACATGATGATGGACGCTCTACAAAGTGTGTCCGTCTTGGAGGAGCACCGTACCTTGACGGGTACGGTGGTTGAGAAGATTTAGTCCGCTAAAAGTGAGTTGAATGAAGCCTTCACGAGCCTACTAACAGGCTTCAAGGTATGCAATGTAATGTCTTTAGCCGTTTTCCATATGAAAAATCTGCCTGTGTATAGATAGTAGCCCCTGAGACTCTGTTTGGCCCATGAAGGAGGGCGAACAGAGGATCTATAGATATCCGCAGGAAATAACATACTTATCTTTCTGATAAAAAACAGGCTTCACTGTTAGCGGCGACCGCTCAGGCCACCGAAGTTTCCAAACTGAACCGGAAACTGCAGCTGGTCGACGAGGACAATATTCGTATTAACAAGCGGCTCGACGAGGCGCAGGGTATGTTTCAAGTACTCCATATATGATTGAATTAGTTTGCAAATGCTAAGTTGAAGCTTACGCGCTGCTATATGCATAATTACAGATGGCGCTATTGAGGTCGAGGCCCTCAGGAGTGACCTTGCTCGCATGAAGGAGTAGGCAGGGGTGAGAAATGCGGCCGCTGAGAAAATGGATGTTGATTTGAAGGCCGAACAGGCCACTCGACGCTAGTTCGAGGAGAGGGTATCCAAAGTTGAGCAAGAGCTCAAGGATGCCACTCGCAAGTGGGATCTCCTCGTGAAGGAGAATAAAGCTAAGGCGGCCGAACTCGCCAAGGCCCTTCAGGAAGCCCAAGAGGCCAGGTCCGCATCCCGAGTGGCTCGCGAGGCGATACGACAGGACGGACAGATAGCGGCTAGTAAGCCCTTTCTTTTACAGTCTAAGTTTGGCGATCAGAGGTATGCCTTGCTTAATCGACTATGGAGTTCTCCAAATGCCTTTGCAGATCTTCCAAAGAGCACCGTCGATGCTGCGCAATTCTATAGAGCCCGGGAGGGGCATGCGACGGAGAAGCTATTCTGGTCGCAGATCGCGATGCAAGAGCGCTCGGCGCTACCGAACGACCAAATGACGCAGTGGGCCGAGCTGCATAATATGTCCGGAGCAGCCATGAAGGAGGTCATAGTCCGGCTGTGGCCAGTCAAACCCGTTCGGGGCAGCTATTTTGGCCTAGTGCGGCGACTCATTGGTGTTGTGCCCCGAATTGATGCAATCAAGCGGTCAGTGTGCATAGAAGGTGCACGGATGGCCTTTGCCCGCGTCAAGATGCACTGGGTGAAGATGAAGGCCGCCATTATCGCGGTTGAGGGTCCTCCTGGAGGCAAGGACCACCGCACGCCGGAGCGCTATTTAGACGACGTCCTAGAGGGTGCTCGTTTGATAGAGGGTCAATGCTCAAAGGACATTATGTTCGAATGAATCTATCCAAGCGACCCGGACGTGCTTATTATATATATTAAGACTTTGTGATATATTTGTGCCATTGTCTGAAAGTTCTTTCCTCCCGTGTGGCCGTTTTTGTATTCCTGAGAGTTTTCCAGTCATCGGCTTCGGCCCCCACGTAGATGCTACGAGGGTGTTCGGAATGGCACATGAGCACTCTTGTCCCAACTTCTTGGTCTGTAAAGGAGGTGTCAGCGCGGTGAACCAGGCAAACGGACTATATGGCTTTACCACTCTCACTTAGCCATAGGAGTTAGATGATGGGGCTTTAAAATAGCCCCTGGTACGTACGCGGCTATCCAAACGGATGTGTTACGTATATGACCGAAAAAACAATCCTTCATTTAATATGGAAAAATTGTTAAAGATTTAGTAAGTCGTCGAGTTGCTGACCAGCTCTCGCCGCATCATGACAGTTAGTTTTTGGCTTTCTCTACTGAGGTGCTTGACCGGACGAACCAGAAACACAATCACAATAGTTCTCCCTTTACTACCCTAGCCGAACAAATGGAACGTAAGGTAGAAAACATAGGAGCTGGGCAACCCAACTATTGACCAAAGACATGATTCAGAGCCGATGCATATAATGCCAAGTTCGGGACGCCGAGTGTGCTACAAAGCTGTTCGGGCTTTCGTTTGGCGACACATATGTGGCCGTATAGAGCCGCTGGCAATGGGTGTCAAGGTATGTGAGTGAGACAACTAGGGAGACGGAGTACAATTTTATTAATAAAGTTGATACCAAAAAATTGTCCTCACTAGGATCTGGTTTATACGTCAAAACGTGATCTTATAGAGGGTACCGTTGAAGGAAATATGCCCTAGAGGCAATAATAAAGTTATTATTTATTTCCTTATTACATGATAAATGTTTATTATTCATGCTAGAATTGTATTAACCGGAAACATAATACATGTGTGAATATATAGACAAACAGAGTGTCACTAGTATGCCTCTACTTGACTAGCTTGTTAATCAAAGATGGTTAAGTTTCCTAACCATAGAGAAAGGAGTTGTCATTTGATTAACAAGGTCACATCATTAGTTGAATGATCTGATTGACATGACCCATTCCATTAGCTTAGCACACGATCGTTTAGTATGTTGCTACTGCTTTTATCCATGACTTATACATGTTCCTATAACTATGAGATTATGCAACTCCGTTTGCGGAGGAACACTTTGGGTACTACCAAACGCGTCTACGAATCGGGTGATTATAAAGGAGTAATACTGTGTCTCCAAAGGCAGATGTTGGGTTGGCGTATTTCGAGATTAGGATTTGTCACTCCAATTGTCGGAGAGGTATCTCTGGGCCCTCTCGGTAATGCACATCACTTAAGCCTTGCAAGCATTACAACTAATGAGTTAGCTGTGAGATGATGTATTACGGAACGAGTAAAGAGACTTGCCAGTAACGAGATTGAACTAGGTATTGGATACCGACGATCGAATCTCGGGCATGTAACATACCGATGACAAAGGGAACAACGTATGTTGTTATGCGGTCTGACCGATAAAGATCTTCGTAGAATATGTAGGAGCCAATATGGGCATCCAGGTCCCGCTATTGGTTATTGACGGAGGCGTGTCTCGGTCATGTCTACATTGTTCTCGAACCGTAGGGTCCGCACGCTTAAGGTTTCGATGACGGTTATATTATGAGTTTGTGTATTTTGATGTACGAAGGAGTTCGAGTCCGGATGTGATCACGGACATGACGAGGAGTCTCGAAATGGTCGAGACATAAAGATTGATATATTGACGGCTATATTCGGACACCGGAAAGGTTCGGAAGTTTCAAGAAAACCGAAGTGCTTGGGAGGGTTACTGAACCCCCGGGAAGTATTGGGCCTTATTGGGCGAGAGGGAGAGAGAGGCCGCACCAGGAGGTGGCGCCCCCATGGGGAGTCCGAATAGGACAAGGAGGGGGGCGCCCCCTTCCTCTCCTCTCCTCTCCTTCCTTCCCCTTCCTCCTTCCTAGTTGGACTAGGAAAGGAGTCCTACTCCCACTAGGAGGAGGACTCCCCCTCCCTGGCGCGCCTCCTAGGCCGCCGGCCCTCCCCTTGCTCCTTTATATCACGGGGCAGGGGCCACCCTAGAACACACAAGTTGATCCTTGAGATCGTTCCTTAGCCGTGTCGGTGGCCCCCTCCACCATATTCCACCTCGGTCATATCGTAGCGGTGCTTAGGCGAAGCTCTGCGTCGGTAGAACATCAAGATCGTCCTGCACGCCGTCGTCTTGTGGAACTCTCTCTCCGGAGTTTTGCTGGATCGGAGCCGAGGAGCGTCACCGAGTTGTCGTGTGTCAAGAACTTCGGGCGCCGAGTAACGCGCCGGGATCGGTTGGATTGCGAGGAGAGCGTCGACTACTTCCTCTACGTTGTGATCGCTTCCGCTTCGGGTCTCGAGGGTGCGTAGACAACACTCTCCCCTCGTTGCTATGCATCACCATGATCTTGCGTGTGCGTGGGAAAATTTTTGAAATTACTCGTTCCCCAACAAAGGCATCCGAGCCTAGGTTTTTATGGTTTGATGTTTTGCACGAGTAGAACACAAGTGAGTTGTGGACGATACAAGTCATCTTGCCTACCAAAGATGTCATACTTTGGTCAGCGGTATTGTTGGATGAAGCGGCCGGACCGACATTACGCGTGACGCTTCTGCGAGACTGGTTCTACCGCCGTGCTCGCACAAAGGTGGCTAGCGGTGTCGGTTTCTCAACTTTAGTTGAACCGAGTATGACTACGCCCGGTCCTTGAGAAGGTTAAAACGAGTCTATTTGATGAAATATCGTTGTGGTTTTGATGCGTGGGTGAGATTGGTTCTTGCTTCACCCGTAGCAGCCACGTAAAATTTGCAACAACAAAGTAGAGGACGTCTAACTTATTTTTGCAGGGCATGTTGTGATGTGATATGGCCAAGACATGATGCTATATTTTATTGTATGAGATGATCATGTTTTGTAACCGGTTATCGGCAATGGCGAGAGCCATATGGTTGTCGCTTTATTGTATGAAATGCAAGCATACGTAATTGCTTTACTTTATCACTAAGCGGTAGCGATAGTCGTAGAAGCAATAGATGGCGTGGCGACAACGATGCTACGATGGAGATCAAGGTGTCGCGCCGGTGGCGATGGTGATCACGGCGATTGCCGAAGATGGAGATCACAAGCACAAGATGATGATGGCCATATCATATCACTTATATTGATTGCATGTGATGTTTATCCTTTATGCATCTTATCTTGCTTTGATTGACGGTAGCATTTTAAGATGATCTCTCACTAAATTATCAAGAAGTGTTCTCCACGAGTATGCACTGTTGCCAAAGTTAAATCGTGCCCGGACACCACGTGATGATCGGGTGTGATAAGCTCTCGTCCATCTACAACGGGTGCAAGCCGGTTTGCACACGCGAATACTCAGTTAAACTTGACGAGCCTAGCATATGCAGATATGGCCTCGGAACACGGAGACCGAAAGGTCGGCGTGAATCATATAGTAGATATAATCAACATAAGATGTTCACCATTGAAAACTACTCCATCTCACGTGATGATCGGTTATGGTTTAGTTGATTTGGATCACGTGATCACTTAGATGACTAGAGATGTCTATCTAAGTGGGAGTTCTTAAGTAATATGATTAATTGAACTTAAATTTATCATGAACTTAGTCTGGTAGTATTTTGCAAATTATGTTGTAAGATCAATAGCTCGCGTTGTTGCTTTCATATGATTATTTTGATATGTTCCTAGAAAAACTGTGTTGAAAAATGTTAGTAGCAATGATGCGGATTGGATCCGTGATCCGAGGTTTATCCTCATTCTTTGCACGAAGAATTATGTCCTTAATGCACCGCTAGGTGACGGACCTATTGCGGGAGCGGATCGAGCGTTATGAATGTTTGGCTAGCTCAATACGATGACTACTTGATAGTTTTGTGCACCATGCTTTATGGCTTAGAATCGGGACTTCAAAGGCGTTTTGAGCGTCATGGACCATATGAGATGTTCCAGAATTGAAGTTAATATTTCAAGCAAATACCGAGTTGAGAGATATGAAGTCTCCAACAAGTTCTATAGCTAAAAGATGGAGGAGAATCGCTCAACTAGTGAGCATGTGCTCAGATTATGCAGGTACTACAATCGCTTGAATCAAGTGGGAGTTAATCTTCGGATAAGATAGTGATTGATGAATTCTCTAGTCACCATCACCAAGTTAGTAGAACTTCGTGATGAACTATAGTATACAAGGGATGATAAAAATGATTCGAGTTTTTCATAATGATGAAATCGATGAAGGTAGAAATCAAGAAAGAACATCAAGTGTTGAAGGTTAACAAGACCACTAGTTTCAAGAAAAGGGCAAAGGGATGGAAGGGAACTTCAAGAAGAGCGGCAAGCAAGTTCTTTGCTCAAGTGAAGAATCCCAAGTCGGACCTAAGCACGAGACTAAGTGCTTCTCTTGCAAAGGGACTGGTCCTTTGGGCGAACTACCCCAAGTATTTGGCGGATAAGAAGGATGGCAAAGTGAACAAAGGTATATTTGATATACATGTTATTGATGTATACTTTACTAGTGTTTATAGCAACCCCTCGGTATTTGGTACTGGTTGGGTTGCTAAGAGTAGTAACTTCGAAGCGGAGTTGCGAGATAAGCGAAACTAGTTAAGGGTGAAGTGGCGATGTGTGTTGAAAGTAGTTTCAAGATTGATATAATCATCATCGCACACTCCCTATACTTTCGGGATTAGTGTTGAACCTAAATAAATGTTATTTGGCGTTTGCGTTGAGCATGAATATGATTCGATCATGTTTATTGCGATACGGTTATTCATTTAAGTAAGAGAATAAACTGTTGTTCTGTTTACATGAATAAAACCTTATATGGTTACACATCCAATGAAAATGGTTCATTGGATCTTGATCGTAGTGATACACATATTCATAATATTAAAACCAAAAGATGCAGAGTTAATAATGATAGTGCAACTTATTTGTGGCACTGCCGTTTAGGTCATATTGGTGTAAAGCGCATGAAGAAACTCCATCTTGATGGGATTTTGGAATCACTTGATTATGAATCACTTGATGCTTAAGAACCATGCCTTTTGGGCAAGATGACTAAAACTCCGTTCTCGGAACAATGGAACAAGCTCTTGACTTATTGGAAATAATACATCTTGATGTATGCGATCCAATGAGTGTTGATGCTCGTGGCAAGTATCGTTATTTTCGACCTTCACAAGATGATTTGAGCAGATATGGGTATATCTACTTGATGAAACATAAGTCTGCGAAATAGTTGAAAGGTTCAAAGAATTTCAGAGTGAAGTGGAAAAATCATCGTAACAAGAAAATAAAGTTTCTGCGATCGATCGCGAGACGAATATTTGAGTTACAAGTTTGGTCTTCAATTAAAACAATGTGGAATAGTTTCACAGCTCCGCCACAGAACACCACAATGTTATGGTGTGTCCAAACATCGTAACCGCACTTTATTGGATATAGTGCAATCTATGATGTTTCTTCTTGATTTACCAATATCGTTTTGGGATCATGCATTAGAGACAGCTGCATTCACGTTAAATTGGACACCATCTAAATCCGTTGAGGCGACACTATATGAGCTGTGGTTTAGCAAGAAACCAAAGTTGTCGTTTCTTAAAGTTTGGGGCTGCGATGCTTATGTGAAAAAGTTTCATCCTGATAAGCTCAAACCCAAATCGGAGAAGTGCGTCTTCATAGAATACCCAAAGGAAATTGTTGGGTACACCTTCTATCACAGATCCGAAGGCAAAACATTGTTGCTAATAAATGGATCCTTTCTAGAGAAGGAGTTTTTCTCGAAAGAAGTGAGTGGGAGGAAAGTAGAACTTGATGAGGTAACTGTACCTATTCCTTTGTTGGAAAGTAGTTCATCACAGAAATCAGTTCCTGTGACAAATACACCAATTAGTGAGGAAGCTAATGATATTGATCATGAAACTTCAGATCAAGTTACTACAGAACCTCGTAGGACTTCCAGAGTAAGATCCGCACCAGAGTGGTACGGTAATCCAGTTCTGGAAGTCATGTTACTAGACCATGATAAAACTATGAACTATGAGGAAGCGATGATGAGCCCAGATTCCGCAAAATGGCTTAAGGTCATGACATCTGAGATGGGATCCATGTATGAGAACAAAGTGTGGACTTTGGTGGAGTTGCCCGATGATCGGCAAGCCATATTGTATAAATGGATCTTCAAGAGGAAGACGGACGCTCATAGTAGTGTTACTATCTACAAAGCTAGACTTGTCGAAAAAGGTTTTTGACAAAGTTCAAGATGTTGACTACAATGGGATTTTCTCAACTGTAGCGATGCTTAAGTCTGTCCGAATCATGTTAGCAATTGCCAAAATTTATGAAATTTGGCAAATGGATGTAAAAACTGCATTCCTGAATGGGTTTCTGGAGGAAGAGTTGTATATGATGCAACCAGAAAGTTTTTTTTCGATCCAAATGGAGCTAACAAAGTGTGCAAACTCCAGCGATCCATCTATGGACTGGTGCAAGCATCTCGGAGTTGGAATATACGCTTTGATGAGTTGATCAAAGCATATAGTTTTATCTGAGACTTGCGGTGAAGCTGTATTTACTAGAAAGTGAGTGGGAGCACTACAAGATTTCGATAAGTATATGTGAATGACATATTGTAGATCGGAAATAATGTAGAATTATTCGCAAAGCATAAAGGAGTGTTTAAAAGGAGTTTTTCAAAGAAAGACCTCGGTGAAGCTGCTTACATATTGAGCATCAAGATCTATAGAGATAGTTCAAGGCGCTTGATAAGTTTTTTCAATGAGTTCATACCTTGACAAGATTTTGAAGTAGTTCAAAATGGAGCAGTCAAAGAAAGAGTTCTTGCATGTGCTACAAGGTGTGAAATTGAGTAAGACTCAAAACCCGACCACGGCGAGAAGATAGAAAGAGAATGAAAGTCATTCCCTATGCCTTGGCCATAGGTTCTATAAAGTATGCTATCTTGTGTACCAGATCTATTGTATACCCTACCTTTGAGTTAAGCAAGGAGTACAATGGTGATCTAGGAGTAGATCACATGACAATGGTCAAAATTATCCTTAGTGGAATAAGGATATGTTTCTCGATTATGGAGGTGAAAAAGGTTAGTAAGTAAAGGGTTACGTCGATGCAAGTTTTGACACCAATCTAGATGACTCTAAGTCTCGGTCTAGATACATATTGAAAGTGGGAGCAATTAGCTAGAGTAGCTACGTGCGGAGTATTGTTGACATAGAAATTTGCAAAATACTTACGGATCCGAATATGATGACCAGTTGACTAAAATTATCTCACAAGCAAAACATGATCACACCTTAGTACTCTTTGGGTGTTAATCACATAGCGATGTGAACTAGATTCTTGACTCTAGTAAACCCTTTGAGTGTTGGTCACATATTGATGTGAACTATGGGTGTTAATCACATGGTGATGTGAACTATTGCTGGTAAATCACATGGCGATGTGAACTAGATTATTGACTCTAGTGCAAGTGGGAGACTGAAGGAAATATGCCCTAGAGGCAATAATAAAGTTAGTATTTATTTCCTTATTACATGATAAATGTTTATTATTCATGCTAGAATTGTATTAACCTAAACATAATACATGTGTGAATATATAGACAAGCAGTGTCACTAGTATGCCTCTACTTGACTAGCTTGTTAATCAAAGATGGTTAAGTTTCCTAACCATAGAAAAGGAGTTGTCATTTGATTAACAAGGTCACATCATTAGTTGAATGATCGATTGACATGACCCATTCCATTAGCTTAGCACACGATCGTTTAGTATGTTGCTACTGCTTTTATCCATGACTTATACATGTTCCTATAACTATGAGATTATGCAACTCCGTTTGCGGAGGAACACTTTGGTACTACCAAGCGTCACAACGTAATCGGGTGATTATAAAGGAGTACTATAGGTGTCTCCAAAGGCAGATGTTGGGTTGGCGTATTTCGAGATTAGGATTTGTCACTCCAATTGTCGGAGAGGTATCTCTGGGCCCTCTCGGTAATGCACATCACATAAGCCTTGCAAGCATTACAACTAATGAGTTAGCTGTGAGATGATGTATTACGGAACGAGTAAAGAGACTTGCCAATAACGAGATTGAACTAGGTATTGGATACCGACGATCGAATCTCGGGCAAGTAACATACCGATGACAAAGGGAACAACGTATGTTGTTATGCGGTCTGACCGATAAAGATCTTCGTAGAATATGTAGGAGCCAATATGGGCATCCAGGTCCCGCTATTGGTTATTGACCGAGGCGTGTCTCGGTCATGTCTACATTGTTCTCGAACCGTAGGGTCCGCACGCTTAAGGTTTCGATGGCGGTTATATTATGAGTTTGTGTATTTTGATGTACGAAGGAGTTCGAGTCCGGATGTGATCACGGACATGACGAGGAGTCTCGAAATGGTCGAGACATAAAGATTGATATATTGGGCGGCTATATTCGGACACGGAAAGGTTCGGAAGTTTCGGAGAAAACCGAGTCTTGGGAGGGTTACTGGAACCCCTGGGAAGTATTGGGCCTTATTGGGCGAGAGGGAGAGAGAGGGCCGCACCAGAGGTGGCGCCCCCCCCATGGGAGTCGAATAGGACAAGGAGGGGCGCGCCCCTTCCCTCTCCTCTCCCTCTCCTTCCTTCCCCTTCCTCCTTCCTAGTTGGACTAGGAAGGGAGTCCTACTCCCACTAGGAGGAGGACTCCCCCCCTGGCGCGCCTCCTAGGCCGGCCGCCCTCCCCTTGCTCCTTTATATCTGAGGCGGGGGGCACCCTAGAACACACAAGTTGATCCTTGAGATCGTTCCTTAGCCGTGTCGGTGCCCCCTCCACCATATTCCACCTCGGTCATATCGTGGCGGTGCTTAGGCGAAGCCTGCGTCGATAGAACATCAAGATCGTCCTGCGCCGTCGTCTTGTGGAACTCTCTCTCCGGAGCTTTCTTTGGATCGGAGCCCGAGGCGTCACCGAGCTGTATGTGTGTCAAGAACTTCAGAGGCGCCGAGTGCTTGGCTTGGGATCGGTTGGATTGCGAGGAGAGCGTCGACTACTTCCTCTACGTTGTAATCGCTTCCGCTTCGGTCTATGAGGGTACGTAGACAACACTCTCCCCTCTCGTTGCTATGCATCACCATGATCTTGCGTGTGCGTAGGAAAATTTTTGAAATTACTGCATTCCCCAACAACCGTAAGCATCAAAGCCATTTTACATGCCGGGGGTCTAATAATAAAGAGAAAATCTCAATACAGGTCCTTTGAATAAGGTTTGTTCTGAAGTGTACTTTGGATATCCTGCGGGCATGTCTGCACCGCTTTCACCTTATAGAGAGGGGTTCCTTAAAAGGAATGGTCTTCGGTTATCCGCACGAAACCGGGCTCGAAGTGAGTCCTTGTAAGTTCGTAGGATATATAGGTTCGAATGCACCCGTGGTAGGAGAGAAAAAGTAATCGAAAAAAGGTGGAACGTCATACAGGGTCGAACCATACTATAGACATGTCCGTATTGTGCCTACGTTGATGCCCAAGGTATTTTGAGTGCGTAATGATGCATGCACGGTACGAATTCCGCGGATGTGTGCGGCGATCAACTGAGGCGAAACTGCTAGTCTAGCTCTGGAAGTACCGAGCCGTCAGCTTGTGGGACTGACTAGACCTTTTAACAAAGTCCGGCGGCTTGATGGCTGATGAGGTGTGCGGCTTGAGGGGGCCGCTCTGTACTTCGGCCGCGAGAGCCGCAGTGTGCTCCTCCATACGGAGGGAGTGTTCCATGTTTCCATTGACTGTTATGACGCTGCATGGACCGGGCATCTTGAGCTTTAGATAGGCATAGTGCGGGACTGCATTGAAGCAAGCAAATGCAGTTCGTCCGAGTAGTGCGTGATAGCCACTACGGAAAGGGACGACGTCAAAGATCAAGTCTTCGCTTCGAAAGTTGTGCAGCGAACCGAAGACGACCTATAATGTGATTGAGCCCGTGCAGTGGGCCTCTACACCAGGTATTACTCCTTTAAAGGTAGTTTTAGCGGGCCTCATATCCACATATGTCCCAAACCAAAAGTCTAACTCGGCCCCACCGATTTGATCCATCCAGCGCCACCGAGTTTATTTGACATAGCTACTGCCAGAAAGCCTAGTCACTTCGGTTCCACCGGTAGGGATCTTGGTCTCACCGAGATGGGATTGCAAACTCTCTGTTTCCCTTCATAACGTTTCGGTCCAACCGAGATGAGCGATTGGTCCCACCGAGTTCGCAATGCAAACTCCATGTTTCCCTTTCGTAACATTGCGGTCCCACCAAAATGAGCGAATCAGTCCCACCGAGTTTGCCTGACCAACTCTCTAGTTTGCTTATTACCAAAGTTGGTCCCATCGAGTTTGTGTAATCGGTCCAACCGAGATTACGTTATGCCCTAACCCTAACAAAATCAGTCCCACCGAGTTGACATGTCAGTCCCACCGAAATGCCTAACGGTCACATTATGAACTAAATCGGTCCGACCGAGTTTTCTGATTCGGTCCCACCAAGTTTGGTAAATTGTGTGTAACTGTTAGATTTTGTGTGGAGGCTATATATACCCCTCCACCCTCTCCTCATTCGTGAGGTAAGCCATCAGAACATGCCTACACTTCCAGCACTCATTTTCTGAGAGAGAACCACCTACTCATGTGTTGAGGCCAAGATATTCCAATCTAACCATATGAATCTTGATCTCTAGCCTTCCCCAAGTTGCTTTCCACTCAAATTATCTTTCCACAAAATCCAATCCTATGAGAGAGAGTTGAGTGTTGGGGAGACTATCATTTGAAGCACAAGAGCAAGGAGTTCATCAACAACACACCATCTATTACCATTTGGAGAGTGGTGTCTCCTAGATTGGTTAGGTGTCACTTGGGAGCCTCCGTCAAGATTGTGGAGTTGAACCAAGGAGTTTGTAAGGGCAAGGAGATCGCCTACTTCGTGAAGATCTACCCTAGTGAGGCAAGTCCTTCATGGACGATGGCCATGGTGGGATAGACAAGGTTGCTTCTTCGTGGACCCTTCGTAGATGGAGCCCTCCGTGGACTCGCGCAGCCATTACCCTTCGTGGGTTGAAGTCTCCATCAACGTGGATGTATGATAGCACCACCTATCAGAACCATGCCAAAAATCTCCGTGTCTCCAATTGTGTTTGCACACTCCAATCCCATCCCTTTACTTTGTTGCAAGTTGCATGCTTTACTTTCCGCTGCTCATATACTCTTTGCATGCTTGCTTGAATTGTGTTGAGATTGCTTGACCTGTGCTAAATTGCTACAATTTTCCAAGAACTAAAACTGGGAAAAGGTTAAGTTTTTATTTGGTCAAGTAGTCTAATCACCCTCCCCCCTCTAGACATACTTTCGATGCTACAAGTGGTATCAGAGCTACGGTCTCTGTCGTGGAATTGTCACGGCAGATGTCCTAGTGTGTGGACTTAGTCGTGAGGCCAACGCATCTATGTGGTAGCTTGAGAGGGGTTGATCGGTATGAGAGACGCGAGGCAGATCAGCACACAAGACAAGGATTTAGACAGCTTCGGGCCCCGGGAAACATCATCTGGTAATAGCCCTACATGTTGTTTGTGGCTAGGTCCCATTATGCTCATGAGGGAGACGCCACATAAGCCGGCTCCCCTTTGTTGTGTTAGCCTTAACGATTATTTTCTGTCTTCTCACTCTTGGGGTGCCCTGCCCCTCCTTATATAAGTTGAAGGGGCGGGTTACATGTGGAGTCCTATTAGGATTAGGACTAGTATATTACAAGTGGAGTCTTAGTCTTGCTTCCTTTGTAAGGGAATATTCCTTACGCTTTCCTCTTAAATCGGCCCATCATAACATAAGCCGACCTTCTGGGCCTTGGGCCTTGTCATCTGTCTGACCTGCCGTCGGGGCCATTAGTGAGTCGCCAGGCTTATGAGTCGTTAGACCAGTGAGCCGCCAGACTCGTGAGTCGCCAATCCTCTGGCGGGTTACCAATGAAATGCCAAGTACGGCCAGGTCATACTGCGGGGTATATCCTCGACATTAGCCCCCAGTCTAATTTGGATTTATCCATGATAAACTGGTCCTGTAAAATAAACACAAGAACAAACTTGATAGCTTGTGCTCCGAGTTAAATATTTTCCTGAAACGGCACCTGATCATCCTTAAGTCCTTGTCATTTCCTCCTGGCTGCGCATTCATGATCTCATAGAAAATCTCCTTTAGCAGATGTGTTCAAACATTACCAATGCAAAAAGATTCGAGCACTTCTTCTGAAAAATCCGGGTCAATAGGCCAGCTTCATAACCAATTTGCTGACATTGGTTTCTTGTAGAGAAGTATTATAAGAAATAATCCATTTGAGTCAGTTTCCAAAGCTCCAGCTTAATAAACATATTGGACTCAAGATTCATCTGGTGATCCGCCGGTTTAAGGATATAGAGGCTGGCGAGTTATAATTGCCTAAGCTGTCGGCTTGTAAATACTAACAGCACCGGGTCACAACTATTGCTCACACCAAGTTTGAAATTGTACCTCCCTTATATTCATATAACTTGTAGCCCCCCAAGTGTCGGGTCATTATGAAATAATGAGCAGGGACTTTGTAAATATGATCATGTAGACTTGAACAGCAACGTGTAGCCCCCAAGGGCCGGCTCAGTAAGATAATACTGAGCTAGGACTTTGTATATAATTCATTGATAATAACATCATATGATGTAATCTCCACCATGGGGCTTGAACCCACGTCCATAAGGTTAAGAGCTTTGTTCTCTACCAACTGATTAGTAGATCTTTCAACATAATGGATTAAGGCTTGTGTACCTTGAATTTTTTACAGGAACAATAGGTAGCCCCCAAGGGCCGACTCATTACAATGAGATGAGTCGGGTCTTCAATAAATTGAGCAAAAAATGACTTTGCATTAGCCCTCAAGTGCCATGGTGCATGCTGGCAGTGACATGGGACTTGCATATTTGATGTAATCTTGACTTGAATAATGTAGCCCCCAAGTGCCGGGTCGTAAGCCTGCAGCGACTCGGGACTATTCCTTCCATTGTAGAATAAATCATATCCATTAATAAAATAATAGCCATTACGCTGAAGCGACTTTGAAAACCTCAATTATAACACTGGTTATTGATGGCCATAATACAAATCCAGCCATGTTGGCTGGCGGCTCTTGGCCGATGGCGACTTAATGCGCATTCATTGTAAGCCAGAATTTTTGTAACCCGGCGGCTTATAGCCTTTGAGAAAATCAATAATTGATAACCCTTTTGCACTTATGATGACATTGATTTGTGCAGATGAGATTTAGAATTATCCTGCACACAAGTAGATCACAAGAACCCTTGGCAGTTTACCGCAGGGCGGGTCATAATATCTCACATATAACCACGAATGTGTAAAAATGAGTCACAGATAAGCCTGTTATGAATCATAACTTTGAAACATAATAATATCATACCTGTGGTATTGAATTTGCACTACCGGTTTAAGTGGCATGCGCAGTAAGGGCGATAAGCCAATCCTTAGAAGCCAAAACTTCCAAAGATATAATGATTATCATATGCTGGTGACTTATCGTCCAAAGCCAAGCCGGATTAAATTGAAACCACACTTATACTTAGATCTGAACAAAAAAGTCTCAAGACAAAATCAAAGATTGCTTTCAAAGACTTAAGCCAAAAAGAAAGAAAAATCGAGGCTTCAGATTCGAATACGATCATTAAACCGTTCCAAGGGGGTTAAGCTAGGATTCGAATACCATCATGTAGCCCCCAGTGGCTTTGGCGTTGCGCCGATCAAGAGGGTACTGGCAGCTATGTTCTCTTTGGTTCGAATACGACCTTTGTTTGAACAGGAAGCCCCCAAATGACCTTGAGAGTTTTTTAACGACTCTAATTCAAATATGATCAAAGTCGGACCGAAAAGAGGTTAAGCTATGATTCGAATACGATCAAGAAGCCCCTAGTGAGTTTGGCATTGTGCCGATCAAAAGGGTACCGGCAGTTATGTTCTCTTTGGTTCGAATATGACCTATGTTTGAATAGGAAGCCCCCAAGTGACCTTGAGAATATTTAACGACTCTGATTCGAATATGATCAGGGTCGGACCAAAAGGGGTTAAGCTAGATTCGAATACGATCAGCCCCCAATGGTCATTGAAGTGGGTACCTATGTTTGAGTTGTGCTTTGCAACAGACTCTCTTTGGTCCCTTTAATTGTTTCCTGAGAACTCGAGCTTTGCAAGATATAAATTCTTCTTGAGCTGGATTTTTAAACCGGATATTGAGAGCTTTCAAAGCATTGTGAGAGACAAATTTCTCTTGAACCGGATTTTGAACCAGAATTCTTCATTTTGAGCCGGAAATTTTTCGACGGCTTTTAAACTGGCAATATTTACTAAACCATGTCCATGTAGCCCCCGAGTCTCAAGGCGGCTCGAGGAGTTGTCTTTGAGATTCTCCATATTTGACCATAGAAAAAGGTGTATATCATTGGTGTTGATAGTGCGATGTGAATCCATAGAATGTTGAGGTGACTGCAGCGGGTTATAAATGATCATGTATGAGCCGTGCCAGCAACTCGGCCAATGGTTCGTTCCAACTGGATGTTTGAAGTTAACCAAACTGTAGTGGCAGCGACTTGTGCGCCTGCCCATTGAGCCGTCCGGTGCAAACGGCGGCTGATAATACATGATAATTTGCCTCCAAGTTGTTGGAAGAAAACCGGGCTAACCAAGCAGTGACTTGCTCATACTCAATAAATAGCTCATGCACACAGGTGTGGCCCGGTATGTTGATATAGACCAGGCCGCGAGAGACGGACGGTAAAGACGGACGTAGTATCAGAGGCGGTACAGACAGATGAGTCGGTCACGGCGTTGTAAGCCAGTAAGCCGCGCAGACGGGCGAGTCAACCACGTCACGTCGATGTAGTGAGTAATTGTCCTGCATCAAAAACATCGCAAGCCAAAGTAATTGTTCTTTGACAAAAATCAATATATGCCAATAAGATAAATTTTTAATGGACATCACCTGATTTGTTCGGAGGACGGATGATCCGTTCATCTTGACAGAAGCGGCTCAGGCGATTCAATATAGTCCCGGCAGTTCAGGCAGAAGCGGTTCAACACAGCCCCGACGGCTCTTGGCAGAGAGGCAACTTATAGTGAAACGGGGCGGCTCTGAGGTGGCGGCTCGAGGACGATACTGGATTTTTAACCGTAGAGCAAATCACCTAGGATCAACCACAGACGTACTTGCAAAATCGGTTAGCTAGTAAGCAGCCAAGCACACAAGTAGCTGGACCGATTCCAGCTTGCAGCAGCTTGTACAGCGTAGACGTACTGTACTACGGTTGGATTGAATCAACTTTGCTTTTCTCAAATGGAACGTTGCTTTTTGTTTGTCCATCGTCCAATCAACTCCCCAATTCCTCTTTCTTCAGGAGTCAGCCAATAGGAAAGCACACAGGAGTGCAGTAACTTCAGAAGCAAAATCGAGCAGGGGTGACTTGAAGACTCATCGGCGGCCGTGGCTTGCAGGCCACAGAGGAGTAGCGAAGGCAGCTTGGCCGGCTCGAAGCAGGGTGACGCGGGAGACGGCGCTGCAGATCTAGATCCGGCCGGGCGCAGGTAGGCATAAAACGGAGAGACGGCAAGCTGGAGCCAGCAGCGTGCACTAACACGACGGCCCAAGCCAGAGCAGAGGCACATAAGCGCGGCCTCATGCAGGAGCAAATCGGACCAGGTCACAAGCGGCAGAAGGCGGTGTCCTCGCAGCGACTCAGGACCGGCCACAGCAAAGGCGTCGGCTCAAGGCGCCGCAGAAGCAGAGGAAAAACGGGGTGGCGACTCAGACAGTTGCCGGAGGCTCAGCGTGTTGGAGGCGACTCAGCGCGTGTCGACAAGTTTCTATAAATCGGAGATGACGCGTAAGACCTGGACGGTGGCTCCATGCAACGGCGTGGCCATGATTTGTTTTACGCGGCAATCTGCAAGTACTACTCCAGGGAGGCACACAGGTATTTACGAAAGAAATATTCAGATCGCTTGGTTTACATCCTCGATCCATGTGTCCACTGAAATCCTTGCTGTCTTTTCCTTCTTCAGACTGATGATAATTGACAGCAGTGGCCCTGTTTGGATCAGGGGGTTAGAGCTAGTATGGGTTAGTTGAGGCAGAACTAACCCTAAAGTATCCAAACATGTGGGTTAGAGCAGGGTTGTTTGCATCTAACCCAGCAAAAAAAACCAACCGAGTGGGGAGGTGCTATTTGGGGTTAGATGTGGTGGGTCCCATTAAAAAAGTACTGCATCGCATCCATCCCGCATCTGGATCCCGCACCTGGATCCCGCATCGCATCCCGCCTCCCTCCTGTTCGCATCCCGCCGCCGCCGCTGCCCTCCGCCCCCTACCTCTGCCCCTCGGCCCCGTCCTCCGCCCCCGCCCTCTTCCCTCCGCACACAATCCCTCCGCCCCTCTCGTTCCCGTCCCGACGCCGGCGCCCCCAGGCGCGCACTCCGGCGGCCGCCGCACCGGGCGGCCCACCTGCCATGGATGGCGACGGCTTCGAAGGGTGGGCTTCGCAGCCCTCTGCAAGCGCCCCAGGTACCCACGCTGGTCTCGACCACAACTCGCAAGCTTCGGCATCGGAAGGGTTCCCAGGGCTTGAACACATCTTAGTTTTTTACTGTGAGCAATCTCTGTTTATTTGCATGTGTGTTGCTCCTCCATCCGCTGATTTGCAGAGTTCCTACAGATTGTTGGCTCATGTTGCTGGAGATCAGATCAAACCAACAGCAAGCAGTAGGTTGTTTCCCTTTTTGTTCTATGAGTTGATTGCCAGGGGGTGTACACCAGACCAGAGGAGAGGTTCATCGCTCACAATTCAATTGAGTGTAGACTTTCAGTATTGTACGCACCTCCAACTGAAAGGAGCAAATGTGTCAGCCTTGTAGCTGTGCATACACTGATACACATATGTTCGGTGGTAGTCAGTTTTCTGACATTAATTTTGTCAAAAACCCTCTTTTATGCCTATAACATAACTTGTAGTTTTGGAATAAGAGAATTGCTCGGCAACAGCTTTACAGGAGGTTATATCATTTAGGGATAGAAACTATTTTTGTAGAGTATATAGATCGTTTATGCCTGAAATTCTTAAACAGGGTGTGCATACCGCATACACAGAGCTTTCTGTGTTGTACCTTTTCTCAAGTTGCCAAGAGCATGTGGTTGAGAAATTCTTTTGAGTAACTTTGCCAACCATTTTTAATGCCACAAGTTTTTAGTCCAACATTTTTTTTTCATGCATGTTAAATGAGCTGGGTCATACTCACATGAAAAGTTATTTTTTTCAGTTTTGTATGACTTGTCCTAGACTCCTAGTTAGTTTTCTCATCAGATTTTGTGCACTCCTTGTAGTTTAAGTCATTTCTGAGCGGGAGGAGGCCACACAAGAGCCGAGCACAATGAACCCGGCTGAAAAGAGGGCCAAATGATTGAGAAAGTGTATCTATTGTCAATCTAACCCTCTCATCCAAACACCACAAAAACTAGAGTTAGTTCAGGGTTAGTCACAAGTTAGAAACCAACTCTAACCTCTAACTAAGTTAGACTATCCAAACAGGGTCAGTGTAGATGTATTGTCTATGTACATCAGCTTTGGCAATTGTGGAATAGTGAATCAGCCTAGTCCTTTTACTTGATATGACAAGTAGTATTTGTTTAACTGATACGCGCTTGCTCGTACAAAAGTACTTGTCAATTGATTTGTAGTCTCCGGTCGTCAGGCGGAGGAATAGCAGCGATTTTGTAGGCGTGGTGAAGACAAGCCGGAGGCGGAGCAAGGCGACTCGGTCTTGACGGATCGGTACAGACTCAAAGCCGTGACGGCAGAGATGGGCAGTGGAGGCAAGGCCACAACCGCGAGAGCGGGCGGCCCGGCCATCATGGCAGAGGTAACTCGGCGGCGAGGCACGACAGAGTCCGGTGACGTAGCGCGAGCCGGCTCAGAGGCGCAGGCACGGAGGCGACCGCAGCAGAGGCGACCCAGGCGACGGCGGCTCGACGCGGAGGAGCACCGGTGAGGTGCGGCCGCGACGGCAGGGGCGGGACGGCGAGGATGCAGAGTTCGAGTCCAACCACCCATCCGTGTCCTTGTCTTGGTCGTTGTAGTTTGATTGTCCATGTCTTCCTCCAAGTCCGGGCCTTCCTTTCCCATCGATGGAAACGTTACTGGACTCTGCTCGTCCAAAATTATCCACTGTACCATCCTAGTCAGTTTGTGCGCCTGCATCTAGTAGATGATATTTTCCTTAGATTTGACCCGGTCTGCACGTCGCAAACTATGGATAATTCCTTTGGGAGAGGCTTCTGATTTGACGTGTATCCGTAGCAGCAATTCTGGTCTTGCGTACTTGTCCTCACATGGTGAGACGTGGCCGTGTTTTCTTGACTGACCACGCGCGGCTGCAGCAAAGTTTGCCTTCGACCCAGAAAACGAGACGCCTTCGATGGATTTCTGCAATGGTGCCAAGGGATCTTCCTGTCGGTCTCGGCGACTTTTGTGGAACAACGCAGCGAAAAGCGATCCGAACGGATTGCCTGATTGCGTGCGGCCACGAGGGCAACCCTAATTTCTCTTGATCTTAATCATATGTTCCGTTCCAGCTGCACGCTGATGACGTAGATTTCTTTGTGCCGGTTCTTTTTCATTCGGACAAACGCGAGCTTCTCGATTCCTACAGAGATCCCTCCAAGAACTCATCACCACTATGCGCAGGCCCCAAGGTGGGCGCCAACACAAGGATTTAAACAGCTTCGGGCCCCGGAAAACATCATCCGGTAATAGCCCTACATGTTGTTTGTGGCTAGGTCTCATTATGCTCATGAGGGAGACGCCGCATAAGCTGGCTCCCCTTTGTTGTGTCTAGCCTTAACGATTATTTTCTGTCTTGTCCCTCTTGGGGTGCCCTGCCCCTCCTTATATAAGTTGAAGGGGCGGGTTACATGTGAAGTCCTATTAGGACTAGTAGAGTGCCCGTGCGTTGCCACGGGCTCTTAAAATAGTTTGCAAGACTTACATATTAAATTTCACATGTACAAACAATATAACAGAAACACAATTATTGAATAATTGAAGTCCATTTTTGCAATGTAAATTAATAACAAAAAGAAAGATTAACGACATGTCCATGTAACAAACTGAGCGATGTTTCAACTAAACATCTATTACAAAACTATCAATACCTAGATGATGCGCTTAAGAAATTCTTTCACAATATCGGGAAAGTTGCCTTTAGCTTTATTCCTACGATGTTTTAGCAAGTATAATAAAAACCGCGTCCTCAACTCATACCCATCCTGCACAAACAATATATGTAGTTAGTATGAAAATTTCACGCCGAAGGTCTTAAAACATGTTACAGATGCATTGCCACTGGCATTTAAAAAAATACTGGTTGCATATATAATCATAAGGCATGTCAGTTTTCCAGCTTGGCATAGAAAGTGAGTCTAGAATTTCAAGCCTTGCAATATCATTGTCCTTGTTGATTCAAATTAGGCACTATAAATCTCTTAAAAAATAGGCACTATAAATCTGCAAAAAAAAACCCAACCTAAGCTATAGCCGTGACCGAAGACGACATCGCAACGTGCCCCTCCCTCCTATCCCTCAAATCGTGTACCAGCAAGAGACAGTACCAGTGTAGAGAAGCCCTTGCGAAAATATTATTTAGTTAGAAGGCTGATTGCTGATGAACATTGATTTTAGAACAACAAACATATATCTCTACTCCTAATGTTACAGTTAATCCTGAAAATATAGTATTGAACTATCCAGAAAGTGATCTAAAATGATGAAAAGTTGAGAACAGAAAGCAATCAACATCATCAAAATATTCTTCCAATTAAGAAGTACCATCAATGTTGATGTTCCTCCATCTGGCTCCATTCTCTTACTGTCAAAGAATGGAACTAATTCATTTATGACCAAGCAAAAATCTCTACCGCGCAAGAGCCTTGTGACAAAAAGATTGAGATGGTTACCTCACAGAATTCCTGCAATTAGATGCTCACTTCGGCAACAAATACTTGAAAGCGGATAATTAACTGAAAGGTGAAGCAGAAGTACTATGCTTATTCATATCAGAATATCACAAAGATGGATGTGTACCTTCCTTCTCCTAGACCATGAACTAAAGGGTTGTGATTTGCTTCTCTTCCTTCATTGGTCCTGCATGGAACCAAACATTACTCATACTCCTTTTTTATGCAGCTAAAATAATGAATCAAAGAAAAGTCTGAACAACTTCGCACAAATAAAGGAGCATATCTAATTAAACACGTCCAGTCAAAAAATTGTTCTTGCTGGAGAGCACATCAATATAAAATGAAAAGTATCAATAAACTTTTATATCACAGGTGATATTGGCACAGTTTATCAGAAGAAAAATATGTGCAAATTAGCAAACGCCTTATGTCCATAGTAGCATCAAGAGTTGAAAAACAAGTGAAATGTAGCATCATGGAACCACTGAATCAACAAGGATAGTTAGAATGCAAACATATTGGAGATGAGAACTCAATTAACCTTTTATCTGGCACAAGCTTCGCATCAGATCAACTTCATGGAGAAAATTACTTGTCAACTTCCATCTCCGCACGACAACTTCCATCGACAATAGTGCTGACTTGCTTGATTACTTGTCAAATTCTCCTTTTATAGTAGAGATAAGTAATGGTGTAGTAGCATGTATTAAATATGTTGAACCGGTATGGGCCCAAGCCCATCATATGTATCACTTAGGGCCCAAGCCCATGAGGATAAGCTGACCTAGAAGGGGCATCCAGTCCTCCCGTTCCCTGAGAGAGCCGCCACACACACTCACACTCACGCTGCAGGTACTCCTCTCTCCCTGAATCAACATGGTATCAGAGGCCAGGTTCGGCGGGGCCTGACGGACGGCGGCGCCGGCCGGCGAGGCGGCGGAGATCCGGCGAGGCGCAGGCGCAGGCTGCTGGCGGCACGACGTCAGCGCGTCAGCCTTCGCTGCTTGCTGCAGACAAGTGGTCGGGCGCGGCGCTGCCTGCTGGCCGTGCTGCACGGCCGACGGCGGCAGAGGACGGAGGACTCGCGACTGAAGGCTCTTGAGTCTTGTCCATGCGAAGGAGGAGTCTTGCGAGTCTTCTGGAGTTCTCTGCTATTGCTCTGCTGCGTGAGGCAGCGGGAGGAGGTAGGAGAGGTGGTCTGGAGCTGCCGTTCTTCTTCTGTTCCTTGGGAGGAAGAGGTGTTGCTTGCTGCCTTGGTGGTGGTCGATGCTCTCTCTGCTTTGTGGGCTCTTTGTTGTTGGGTGTGTAGAGGCGTGTCTGTTGCTACTCTTGAGTGTTCTTTGCTTCCCTCCTCCCGACCGAAGATGGCTGAGCCAACAGGCCTTCTTGAGGCTTCGAGAAGCTTGCTAAGATCTTGAGGAGTCGAAGTCTGGGGCCATCGTTCTCGACAGAAGTGGCTCGGAAGATCGAACTATCGCCCATGGACATGAAGTTAGAGGGGCTACCAATTATCCGAGCTGGTCCCGGAGGCGTTCTTTGGTGTGGAGCGAAGGAGCTTGATGGGCACTTGTTGGGTGTTGTTCTTTGAACCAGGAGACAAGACTCTTGTCGAGGAAAAAGATGGAAGGTCATAAACTCTGTGCTCATTGGCTGGTTGTTGAACTCGGTGGTGCCCCCATTGGGCGCTCTGTGGAGGGGCTATCCACATCCGCTGCGATATGGACGACTCTGTCCACCCTGTACTCAGGTAAGGGCAATGTCATGCTAATTGCTCGAGATTGAGGGAAGATCGATCGGCTGCATCAAGCGGCGACATGTCGATGATGACATATGTGGCGAGCTGCAGGCTTTGTGGGCGAAGCGGGATAATCTGCGACCCTCTGGAACTCTGATGCGGCTTGCATCGAGTCGAGCGCAAGTGGATTGCACGCAGCGTGTCTTTGAAACTGCTTGGAGGGCTTAGAGGTTGTTTTCATGGCGGGAGGGCATCCTGTTGCACCAACCTCTCCGCCCTCTATTGAGGAGACTATTGCTGCTATGTCTCAAGAGGAGGTGCGGCTATTTCTTGAGCATGCGAGACATGAAGGCTGTGCCGTCTTGACATTCTGCGATCCTTGGCGCATGGAGTGGGCGATCCCAACAAATGTCATATCTGTGGGGAGGCAGTCACCGGAAGTGGGCGTGTCCAACTCGTGGTAGAGGCGAGATACAACGGAGGGGAACTGGCGAGGCGGGAGTGCTAGAGGCGAGGTGGATACTCGGGGACCTCAAGGGTCAGGGCTTCTAGGGGCGAGGTGGCTACTCAGGACACTCAGGGGATCAGAGGGCTCACATGACAGTGGCAGGAGACACTGGGACGTCAAAAGGCAAAGATGCAGATGATGTTGACTATGGAGACTTTGCTCTCTGGGCCTCCACTGATGAAGGTAATCCAGAACAGGCATCTCTTGCTTCTACTGGGAGTGCTCCAGAGTGGGTTCTCGACTCTGGAGCATCTAAGCATGTTGCTAGTAAATCTTGCGTGTTTGAGTCTTACACTAAGCACCCTCCGTCTCACACGGGCACTATGCAAACTGCTGATGGCACAAACCAGCCTGTCATAGGGGTTGGCACAGTCAAGTGCACTCCGACCATCTCCCTGTCCTCAGTTTTACATGTGCCAGCTTTTCCTGTCAATTTGGTCTCCTTCAGTGCCCTAATTGATCAAATTGACTGTCGTGTGATCCTTGACAAATTTGGTTGCGTGATTCAGGGAGCGGCACAGCAGGCAGACAGTTGGGGCGGCACCGAGCGTGGGGCTCTGGTACATGGACCGGGAGGTGCGGCCGGACTTGGTGTGTCTTTGCGACCATGGAGGACAAGGAGAAGGAGGCGATGATCCATCACTGTAGGATGGGACATGTATCTTTTGATAAGATGAGTAGAATCTTTCCGGATGTTATGTGTGGGATAGGCAAGGGCAAGTTGACATGTGATGCTTGCGAATATGCCAAACACACACGAGCCTCATATGTGAGTAAGGGGCTTAGGAGCATATCTCCTTTTATGCTTATTCATTCGGATGTATGGAAGAGCCCAGTTGTATCAATGAATGGAATGAAATACTTTGTGACATTCATCGATTGCTATTCTCGTATGACCTGGATTTATTTGATGCGTCACAAAGATGAGGTGTTTAGCTGTTTTCAGAATTTCCATGCCTTGGTGAAGAATCAGTTTGGTGCAGTGCGGTGATCGGGGTGACAATGGGACGAGTATGTGAACAACACATTTGGGGCCTACTTATGCGATCAAGGTATTCTTCATCAAACTTCGTGCCCGACACCCCTCCTCAAAATGGAGTGGCGGAAAGGAAAAGCGGCATATTCTTGAGGTTGCTTTCGGTCATTGATGTTTACGATGAATGTGCCCAAATTCTTGTGGAGTGAAGCAGTGATGACAGCCACATACCTGATCAACCGGACACCATCAAGAATACTAAGCATGAAGTCTCCGTGTGAGCTAGTATATGGAGAAACTAAGTTTGTTGTTCCCCCAAAATTGTTTGGCGATTACTGTTTTGTTCGTGATCACCGTCCTACATTGGAAAACTTGATCCATGACGGTGAAGTGTATTTTTCGGGCTATTCTTCTAGTCGGCGAGGATATAAATGTTGGTGTCCCTCGAGAAAGCGCAGGTTTGTCGAGATGGATGTAACCTTGAGTGAGTCTGAGCCATTCTATGGTGAGCCAGCAGATCTAAGTGTGTTGTTTCAAGAGCTTGACCATTTACACTCTGTGCGGGATGGTCAAGAGGGGAGAAGGCAGTGTCTCACACTCGGGAGGATTACTGTGGGCACTAACATTGATGATGATGTGCGGGTTCAAGTCCAGCCAATTGTGGGTACAATTCCGGTTGGTACTCTCACGATGGTGATGTGCGAGTTCAGTCCAGCCAGCAAGGGTTCCATTCAGATTGGTAATCTCCGGCTCCTGTTCGGATCGGTGGCGAATATTCCCCTAGTGTACTCTCGACGGCAGCCACAAGTGCCGCAAGTGCATAGCTCATCTGACACACGTCTGGTCTATTCACGGCGGCAACCACTTGTGCAGGAAGAGCAGCAAGTGCAGGGGGAGCAACAAGGCAGTGGTGCAAGCTCATCTGACATGGTGGAAATGCCTATTGCGTTGCGAAAGGGGACACGTGAAGCGGCACAGAAGGCTTTACCACCGAAGTTTTTTGATGATCATGACATTGGAAATTGTGTGTCTTATGAGGCTTTGTCTCCTTCCTATAGAGTGTTTGTTGCCTCTCTTCAAACTGTGTCAATCCCAAAGGATTGGAAGGCTGCAAAGCAAGATCCGAAGTGGCGTGAAGCGATGATAGAAGAGTTGGAAGCACTGAGGAAAAACAAGACGTGGGTGCTAACCACATTGCGGCGGGAAAAGAAAGCGATGAGTTGTAAGTGGATCTATCTGTGAAGCGAGAATCACGAGGGAAGGTGGAGCGGTATAAGGCAGATTAATCGCGAGAGGATATAGTCAAACTTATGGAATGGACTATGGCGAGGCGTTTGCTCGATGGCAAAGATGAACACATAAGGATATTGGTTTCTGTCTGCAAACTTTGGGTGGAAGTTGCATCAATTAGATGTCAAGAATGCCTTCTTGCATGGTGAGTTGAGGAAGAAGTGTACATGGAGATACCACCAGGTTTTGGTACTTCACGCACCACGGGGAAGGTATGCAGGTGAAGAAATCCTTGTATGGATGAAGCAATCGCCGAGGGCTTGGTTCGATAGGTTGGATGTCTTGTCCATGCTATGGGGTATGGTCGATGTAATGGTGACCACACGGTGTTCTACAAACACTCACTCTCTGATCGGAAGATCACCATCCTTGCAGTTTATGTGGATGACATTATCATCACTGGAGATGATAAGGAGGAAATAGAGAGATTGAAGGGGTGTCTAAGCAAGGAGTTTGAGGTAAAGGATTTGGGCAACCTAAAATACTTCCTTGGCATTGAAGTGGCTCGGACGAGAAGGGAATATCTTTGTGCCAGCGGAAATACACCTTGGATCTCTTGAGTGACATGGGCATGATGGGATGTCGTGCAGCCCTCGCCGATTGAACAAAATCATCGAGTGACAGACTCAATCGGGTGAGTGGTGAATAAGGAAGATTATCGAAATTAGTTGGGAGGTTATTGTACTTGTGTCATACCGGGCTGACATTACATATGCCGTGGGTGTGGTGAGCAGATACATGCATGAACCAAGGAGGGCATCTTGATATTGTGCATGAGTGCGAGATACTTGAAGGGGACTCGGGTAAAGGGTTGTGGTTTGCGAAGAGTGGACATCTTGAGGTGGATGGCTATAGTGACTCTGATTGGGCGAGTTGTCAAGATGATAGAAGATCAACTTCAGCTCTTGTGTGTTTGTGGGAGGAAATTTGGTGTCATGGAGAAGCAAAAAATGACAGTTGTGTCTAGATCAGCAATGAGAGTGAGTCTGAGCATTATCTCAAGGGTTGTGTGAGATGCTCTGGGTGAAGTACCTCTTGGCGAGTTGAAACTTCGAGGAAGGGCCCTTGAAGGTGTGGTGTGACAATCGATCGGCTATAGCCATTGCTAATAACCCAGTTCAACATGATAGGACAAAGCATGTGGAAATTGATCGCTTCTTCATTAAGGAGAAACTTGATCTTTGGGATCATCGGCCTTGGTCATGTCGATTCTGGGCAGCGGTTTGCGATTGCTTGACAAAGGGACTAGGAACAAAGGACTGTAACTTGGCATGTGACAAGATGGGAATGATAGATATCTACCACCCATCTTGAGGGGGAGTGTTGAACCGGTATGGGCCCAAGCCCATCATATGTATCACTTAGGGCCCAAGCCCATGAGGATAAGCTGACCTAGAAGGGGCATCCAGTCCTCCCGTTCCCTGAGAGAGCCGCCACACACACTCACACTCACGCTGCAGGTACTCCTCTCTCCCTGAATCAACAAAATATAATGTTGAGGGGTTGAATACCAGATTAAATTCAATAATTCATATGATAGTAAAAAAAATCATACTGATCTTTCACACTCAATATTTACTTGTCTTCTCCTTTATAACATATTGTATATCTACTTCCCACATTAATATGCTTGATACCCATGTTTCTTTAATCGCCAATCCCAAGTCACTACAGGACCATCAGGTTATGTAGGTGCTAAACATTACAACTAATAAGCTTCTTGTAAGAAAAAATGTTTTAAAAGTCAACCTGCACACACTTTATATTGGCTTAAATTTTTAAAAAAAAGTTGTATTTTGATCCCAAAAATTTGAACATTGCAAATTTTAGGTGAACTCTGAAATGATAGTATCTACTGGAAGCAGTGAGAATGCATCGCACAATTACATATATCTATCATCTATAATTGTAATCTTCGTTTCTATTTAACAATGAAACCTTCAGTAGGGATGCATAATATAAACCCGGTACGATGCAGTAACTGATATTGATATGTTATTGGGTGATGGGAGTATGTAAGCTGCATCATACAAATCCAAAAGCAATTGGAATTCTACTATTAGGCAAACAAATCCCCATGAGAGAATGACTCACTCCTCCACAATTATGGTTGTTTTTAAATTACAAACAACACATCAGCAAACCTGATCAGACTTTATTCGGTCCGAGCCCTATAAGAAAATGTAAACTTTCTTATCCTTTAAATTTGGATCAATTCTTGAACATACAGTTACTTAGAAAGAGCACCAACACCAAATAGGAGTGTTCGGATCGAGATGAAAGAAAATGCCTCTATTTATCAGATGTTTATTAGGTACATAACACCCTGCAATATATTCTCTAGGGATGCTGCCTGTGCAAAGTGTAGTATGCACATGTTTTCGACCCACAAACACAGCTAAGGGATGCCAGTGAAATTCAGAAAAGTAGATGATATATGTTTGTAGGATAGATCTTCTACTGTATGCAAGGATTAAGTTAGATGACCACATACCTTGCTCAAGTTGCAGAACTGATTTTAGGATTCCATATATCTGAATTTGGTCAGTGGATATCATGTATATATTACGAACAGTGGGTGTTAAATGTTGGCTGTAACGTCATACAAATGAGGGACTACAGTTACAATTGGATGTGCTGATATCACAAACAATGTGATTTATGGTCTAGGTGGACCTTGTTGTCTATATCCCTTAGTACTACATTAGCTCGCTATAATCCAATCCAAAACCCTGCAAATATGAAGAGCATAAATAATTGCGCTAAAGCCTTTTGGTTGTCTGAACTCTGAAGTAGTGGAATTAGGACTCACTGAAATAGCAGCTTCAATAAAAGGAGGCAATATGACTTCCATCCTGGTTCCGCCAACTGCTGTTGCTAGTCCTAGCTCATGCACAAAAATCATCATCCTTGCCGAGCACAATAAAGCCTTTCCTCATTTCAAGAACCTTCTCTGGATATGGGATAAAATCATGTTCTACAGCAGCTGCTACAAAACCAAAATTGCAGACTGCATCAAAACATCATCATTGTCAATTTATAAGATAATTCAAGGGCTAAATAGTTGTCCAAGTTTTGACATATAGATTAGTTATGAGTAATGAACCATACGAACCATGCATGTATCTTGCAGCTTATGAGGACTGCTCTGCAAAAGCTTGACTAATCTGCATATCAAACAGGTTCTAGATATGGTAGGATATCTTCACCCATAGACGTTGATATGTGTACAACCTTCTACTGCCTCGGAAGCACACGATGGACAGCATCGGAACATCCACACTCTGATACAAATCAGAGCATGCCACAGGATCCTCGGACAGGGTCAGACACAAATAATGTTGTAGGCACGGAAGTTTCAAATCCATATCTACACAGAACGCAGCATGTGCACAAAACAACTCACAGTGCGATAAAAAATTTGGCTGCAAGTGTTCAGATAAAAGGCAAATGATGCACTACCTCAAACCACCCACTATTTTTAAAGCTTATAAAACATCTTCGAGGCATTCCTTCAACTTATCCTTAAATCGTTTCCACCATCGAAATTGAAAATAACCGCAGAAATATAACAGAATTTAGATTTCTTTTCTTACGGTTCGATCGATCGGCCTGCTCCTCCCCTACCTACTCCTCCTGGCCACGATCACCTTCCCGCAGCGCCCCGGGAAGCCCAACCCGTCTGCGCCCCTCTTCCTCGGCCCCGAGCGCCTCCTCCTCGCCGCGCACATCGTGGGAGGGTTCCTCGTCGGCGCCGCGCTCCCGGCGCTCTACATCCTCGACGGCCTCCGGTCCGGGAACACCACGGGGATCACCGCTGCGGCCCCGCACACGTTCCTGCTCTCCGCGCAGGTCTTCACCGAGGGGCTCACCGCCACGTTCCAGTGGCGGTTCTCACTCCCCGTCAGGGCCGCCGTACCGGTCATGTACAACACGCGCAGGATGTTCGTTCAGGTGACTACATATGTGTACGTGTACGAGAAATCTATAAGTATACGTTAAACTCGATTAATGTCAAAGAACCAACTAATGTATGCCCCATTGCTTGTAAATATACAGAAATCTCAGTGCTAATTTACTTCTAAAAACATTCTCAGTGCTAATTCTTGTATCAGGAAAGGTACTCACCTGAACGAACCTGACTAAGGAGCTTCAACTTTTACTGCCACTGACTTGTTCCTGTGAAACTGTTGGATGTACAAGATTTCATGATAAAGACCCATAATATGCATAAGATATTTTTCTGATTGAATAATTAATACATAGCTTGCTTATGTAGGCTGTAGCTTCCGTATCTAAGAATATGGGAGAATATCGGGTGCTCCCACACACAAGGTGCTCATGCTCCCACCCTTCATAAAATATCCCCTACCATGTGTGTGGTTCCTGACATATGAGATGTGCTTTTTGCACTGGTTGTATTGTTGTAGCATACACATTAGGGCTGGTTTCCAACAGAGCACGTGAACTAACAAAGTTGATCCTAACTGAACAAAAGGCATTCATATAGTATATGCAAGCAGTAACTGAAACTATTCTAAATTATATGTAGGTCTACTCTTTCCATTGACTTGGAGAATTTTTTTGACGAAAGTACAATATGATGCCCATTAGTAAATCACTTCACCTGTATGCCCAGGGATGCTAGATCCTTGTGAATTTCTTCCAATCCCACGAGTCCTGAAGTGTCAATGTTCACCACGTCTGCAGACCAGAATCATAACTGAATCGGAGATGTCTTTGGAATTTTTTTTATAAGTTTAGCAATTATCAAACTTCCCTGTAGGAGCTTACTTGACATGTCAAAGACAGCTGATTGCACCCTTTCCCTGACCTTCTCATTGGATGTATCCACTTCAGCCCTTACCCATTCCATGATCCTGAATTAACAACACCTATGTGAGCACTTACATCGAACTTTGGACAATGCGAGGTTTGCTTTCTTTGATCATGTTGGCACCTTTCTTTGATGAAAGTCGCATTGACCTCGCAGAGGAAGGACATATCGATGCGTGTGACTTGTATGGCCGGTGTTCGGCATCGAGCTTGTACCATCTAACCGTGGCGAAAGATCGATGCGTGTGACTTGTATGGCCGGTGTTCGGCATCGAGCTTGTACCTTCTAACCGTGGCGAAAGATTGTCAAACAGCAATGGCTTCCTGAAACAGGCAACATGCACAAACTTGTTTGGTCAGTTCAACCTGCATTTCGCCGTGAAAACAAACATGTGCTGAATTGTGTACGATGATGATTTACCATGAGCACAATAACCGCGCAGATGATGTGAGACATGTACCTTGACAAACTTAATTTCTGGTTCAAAGATCAACACACGAATTCGAAGAGAAACTGGGAGAGCGTGAAGCCAAACTCAGAGGAGAAGACATGTACCTTAACAATGAATCTCGCGGCGGCGACGGTCATGTTGATCTTGCACATCGGCACCAACCGCAGGTCTTGTACGCCACCATCCATGACTGTCGCAAGCATTGGATGTGCGACTCAACACGAGCGGTCGTCGTGCGCTGCCGCCCCCACCAGCTAGCACCACAGCATGCCAGCCGCCGTCACCATCGCCATGACTGGTCCCACTGTGATGCAACAGATCGGAGGAGGACGCTGGCGTAGAAGAGGGGACTTGGCTAAATTTGGACTGTAGCACTGCTTTCAATTGTCTGAAACCAATAGAATGTCCGCACAACATTCCCATATGCCTGAAAATATTCTGGACGCGCACACTTAACTTCATATTCAATATCACATTCAGTTTCACTAATGCATCTACACACAACCAAGGACTTTCATTTGTAGAACTCATCTTCAAACTTTTTGTATATCGCGCTTGTATAAATTTCACAGACTTCAATCTCGAGATGCCCCCATTGTTTTTTCTTTGTTTCTGTTGGCAAAAATTGTTAAGGTGCCAGAAATGCATATTAAGAAAAAGGATGAGTTTTTTGTAAAGAGATGGTGCATATCCATGTGGGGTGCATGTAATAAAATACGAATTGGTTCCTCTGTACTACAATTTCAAGCAAGACGCTATGTACCTGACCTAGCACCAGCACACAATTTTGTGCATCAACTGGTAACGTGCATGCCCTCATCTCGGCTTTCCAGATGAATTCCGAAACCATTCTCCCAAGCGAATAGCTTATACTGTTTGTACGCTTCTTGGCATGAATCAAACGACATGCCTTCTACAGTCTCGGGGTTCCATTGTCAGTCGTAAAAGAGTAAAACCATGCACAATCCTGATATTTCACACTATTTAGTAGTACTATTTAGCATGGATACCCATATAATCAATGCATGGTAGTGCTAAAAGTTAACTCTGACCCCGAGTTCTGATCAAATGTGCAGGAAAGGATAGCATGGTAAGCACACCTTGTCGATTGCAAGCTTCCCATCTTCTTGCACAGTGCATTTGCAAGACATCTTGGAAACCATTCCCTGCTTGTCGACCACCTATCAGATATTTACAGGCCGCAAAGTCAATTCACACTCGTCTAAACAACAACCAGGGGATAATTATCAAATTGTTAGACGCATAACCCTTGACATGGTAGTGTTCTTTTGTTGAAACGAACTCCAGCCCCATCCTCTCCACAGCGAATCACTCCATGTCATCCAAGAAATCACTGGGCAGATTCGTATGGAACGTTTTTGATGCAGGCTCTTGGATCATACATCTCTGCCTCTGCGAGGTCGCGGACGGCGTCCAGGGAGACGGGCGATCCACCAACACAAAAGCTGGGTGGTGGCGCGCGTTAATCACAATGCTATGTGAGTTGTGACATGAAGCAGAGATCCAAGAACTGGAAATGGTGGGACGCATAGAAGAAGACTCACCGTTGGAACAGGACCTTGCCCACCCTTGCCATGAGACTCAGTTTTGCCTCCTTGTCTTCCCTGGGCACATCGTGCGTCCTCGCCCTTGCCTTCTCCGCCGCGTATAAGAGGTCCGGCAAGAACCTCTCGGCGATGACTGCGGCCGCGTCCGCGGCCTCCGTGGAGCCGGAGGATGGGGAGGAGAGGCAGGGCGAGGGCATGGTGCGGTCATGCGCTTCGGCGGTGTAGCGAGGAAGGGCTCGGCGGATCCCACCCGCGTCGCCAGCCGTGGTTAGGGAGGCGACGATGTGACCAGAGAGGCGAGGATGTGGGCGCCGCCGGCCTCTGGATCGAGTGCGGCGCGTTCGCGAACCCGCACGCGCGGCGCCCACTTTGTGGTTAGGGGAGACCGGTGTGGCGGAGAGGAGGGCGGGCATCGCCGCGGTGGCCGCCACGCTCGAGGAGGGTAGGCGGCGGGAACCCTAGGCGAAGATCGAGGCGGCGAAGGATGGAGCGGCGCCGGCTTTGATGTGGGAGGCGGCGAAGGATGGAAGCGGTGGCGGCGAAGGATGGAGCGGTGGCGGTGAAGGATGAAGGGCGGCGGCGAACAAGGGCAGAGAGTCGTGCGTGCGACTGTTTCTCGCTCGAGGCCAGGAGACCTCGCTCGTACGTGCGATTGGTTTAGGATTTTTTTTTCACTGGTTAATTTTCGTCGGTTATTTTTTCGCTGGTTAATTTTCGTTCGTGTCAGTTTGATGCGAGGGGAGGTTGGGCGCGTGGGGGCGGGTGCGGGACTCGATCGTGGGGTTTTTCTTGGTTTTTCGCGGCTGAGAGGGAGGTGGGAGGAAGTACCAAAGAAGTACCAAAAAAGATCGGGTGAGGTGGGACGAAAATAAAACCCAGAACGCGACCTACCAACTGAGACATTAGGAGTAGAGATTAGGACTAGTCTATTACAAATGGAGCCTTAGTCTTGCTTCCTTTGTAAGGGAATATTCCTTACGCTTTCCTCTTAAATCGGCCCATCATAACATAAGCAGACCTTCTGGGCCTTGGGCCTTGTCATCCGTCTGACCCGCCGTCGAGGCCATTAGTGAGTCGCCAGGCTTATGATTTGTCAGACCAGTGAGCTGCCAGACTCGTGAGTCGCCAATCCTCCAGCGGGTTACCTATGAAATGCTAAGTCCGGCCGGGTCATACCGCGGGGTATATCCCCGACAGTCTCCATTTACCTTGATTTACATAGCTTTTGGTGATCATAGCCTTGGTTTCACAACCTAGGAGAGTATGGTGTCTAGCAAGGAAAATTATCACCGTAGAGGTCCTTATTGTAACGCCCCGGATTCGATGCGCCAGGTGTCTTCCAGTTATTTGCCGTCCTTGTCATGTCATGTGCTTGCGTGTTGCATTTTGCCATGTCATCATCTGCATTTCATATCATGTCATCATGTGCATCGCATTGGCATACGTGTTCGTTTCTTGCATCTGAGCATTTTCCCCGTTGTCCATCTTGCAATCCGGCACTCCTATGTCCCCCGGCGCCCCCTTTTGCCTCTTTTTTGTGCAGGTGTTAAACGTTCTCGGAATGGACCGAGGTTTGCCAAGCGGCCTTGGTACACCACCGGTAGACCGCCTGTCAAGTTTCGTGCCATTTGGAGGTCGTTTGATACTCCAACGGTTAACGGGGGAACCGTAAAGCCTCTTTTGTTTGCAGCCCAACACCCCTCCAAAATGGCCCAATAACCTATCCAAACCCCCTCTATGCTCTCGGTCGTTCGATCACGATCGTGTGGGTGAAAACCGCTCCCCATTTGGAGTCTCCTAGCTCCCTCTACCTATATATTAGCCCTCCTCGTCCAAATTCGCAGTCCAAACCCTAGCCTTCTTCCCTTCGCGCCACCGGACAAACTTCCCCCGCCGCCGGACATGTCCGTCGCCGCCCTCAGCCACTCCGCCGTTGCCACGTGTCCTTCCCGGATTCCCCGCCGCCACCAGCCGCCGAGGTCAGCGTGGCCAGCGCTGCCCGCCCGAGCCTGTCGGCCGCCCGCAAGGCCTATCGCCTCCTCGCCCCGCGCCCATGCGGCGCCGCCTCCGCCGCCTCGGACATCGCCGCCGTCGTCACCCCCCCCTTCGCTCCGCCACCGTCCCCCTCACCGACCTCGCCGTCGAGGTCCGCTCCGCCGCTGGCAGCGCGCCGCTCCAAGCGCCTCCCAGCGCCCGCTCCGCCGCCTTTCGCCGGACCGCGCCCGCCGCGCCTCCCCCGCCCGGCCGCGCCGTCCCTCTCCTCCGCGGCGTCCGAGCCACCGCGCCCTCCGCCCATGACCGCGCGCCTCGCAGCGCCACCCACCGACCCTCGCCGCCTCCCATGCCCGGTACCGCGCCGGCCTTCCCCGCCGCCGGATCTCCTCCGTCGCCGGCGTCCAAGCTCGTCGGCGCTGCCTCCTCGCCGGATCGGGTCGGGGTGGATGAGATCCACCCGTCCCCCGAACCGAACTCCTGCCCCGTCCCCGGATCTCTCCATCCCGGGTCTTCTCCGTCCAGTTTTCACGGGGTATAAATTCCACCAAGTCCCTAAGTTTTCAACATTTTGTGCACCTGTTCATCATGCCATAACTCTGTGCATACTGCTCCGTTTCATGTGCATGATATATCAAAATGTTCACCACGAGGTGCTCTTCATTTTGTTCCATTGTGTCATGCTTGTTTGAGTTCATCTTGATGCCCTAATCATCGTTGCAAGAGTGCTATATGATGTTAACCTGCTGAAACTGTTATAACTTGCTGTTTTGTCTTTTTCGTTGCATTTCGTGTGTGCATCTTATGAGCTTGATGTCTACACGAGTTTTGAGCTATGTCATACCATCTTTACAGTGGTGCAATCCTTGTATTTTTGTGAGTCTTGTAGTGAGTGCTTTGAGCTCGTGAAGTAGGGTACTTGTTGTTGCTGTTTTGCTAGGCTGAATCTGTTATATCATGATGTTATGTAAACCTGCTGCTACAAGTCATTCTATGCATAATCTAGAGATTTTCACTAAGAATGTTTTGTTATACATGTCATTATCTATCCATTCGTGCCCCTGGTTGCATTTATAGCCTGCTGTAACATGTTGTTATCTTGCTCTCAACTTGCTAAATAATGTTGTTGTCAGCCTGTTAACATTAAGTTCAGTTTTTCCATGAGCTTTGCGAGTGATCCATGCACCCTATGAACTTGCTCTTGCCATGCTTAGCTTCACAAACATGTCTTCTTACTGTTGGTCACATTTCCATGCCATGTATTGCTCTGTGGTGAGTGGTTCAAGCTCACCAACATGTCTACTTATTGTTGTTCCTGCCATGTATGAATCTGTCATATCATTTGCCATGTTTGTATGGATGCTACCATCTTTTCTATTGATCTTTGGAATAAGTTCAGTAAGGGAGTTTTGTTCTTTGTCTTTAGTACTAGCATGCCATGCCTTTGTTTGCCATGTTAAGTTCCTGTAGCATGTCGTTTGATAGCTCTAAACATTGCAACCTGATGTTATTTCTGCTAAGCCTGGAAGTGTTATTATTTGCAATCTTGCCATGTCCTTTTGAGCATGTTCTAGTTGTTTCTGGAGATATCTCAGTGTTCATGTTTTGTCATGCTTTATCTGTACATCATGTCCATGCCTTTTGTTTTCATATTGAGGTGTTGTAGCATATTGTTTTGATGCTTTCTAGATGCTTAGTTGCTGTTTTGGACAGATTGTCGTTATGTCTTGTTTGGAGTGTATGTGTTGCACCGTTGCTCCGTTTTGAGCGTGCTCTATATGAAACTTGCTTCATTTTGCATGTAGTTTCATATTATCATGTTGCATCCTTGTTTTGAGGTGTTTGCTTGATGTTGGAATGCCTTTTTGCATTAATGCCATGTTTAACTTGTTTTGCTCATATCTTATAGGCCGTAGCTCCGAACCAAATGAACTTTATATGTAACTTGACTAGAATTTCGTGTAGATCCTCTTGGTGCTCTTTAACTTGCTGTTTAACAACTTCAACTTAATGTTTATTCAGATCTGGACCAATTTCTAAATTTGCATATGAGGACTTACCGGAAATTGTTATATGTTGTTTCCGGCCTCATTTAAACTTGCTTTGATGTGTTGTTCTTGTATGCATCATCTATTGCCATGAGTAGCCTCAACTAGCCTTGTCAGGCATCATGCTTGGTTGTGCATCATGTCATGTATATGTGTGGTGTGCTTACCATGTTGTGTGCTTCTTCTCGATAGTTCCTGTTTCGTTGCGATCGTGAGGATTCGTTCGTCTACGCTTGGTTCGGCTTCATCCGTTCGTCTTCTTCATGGACTCGTTCTTCTTCCTAGCGGGATTTCAGGCAAGATGACCGTCACCTTGGATCTCACTACTATCATTGCTATGCTAGTTGCTTCGTTCTATCGCTATGCTGCGCTACCTATCATTTGCTCTTCAAGCCTCCCAAATTGCCATGTCAGCCTCTAACTTTTTCACCCTTCCTAGAAAACCTTTGCTTGGCTATGTTACCGCTTTTGCTCAGCCCCTCTTATAGCGTTGTTAGTTGCAGGTGAAGTTGAAGTTTGCCCCATGATGGACATGATTATGTTGGGATATCACAATATCTCTTATTTAATTAATGCATCTATATACTTGGTAAAGGGTGGAAGACTCGGCCTTATGCCTGGTGTTTTGTTCCACTCTTGCCGCCCTAGTTTCCGTCATACCGGTGTTATGTTCCCGGATTTTGCGTTCCTTACGCGGTTGGGTGATTTATGGGACTCCCTTGACAGTTTGCTTTGAATAAAACTCCTCCAGCAAGGCCCAACCTTGGTTTTACCATTTGCCTCACCTAGCCCTTTTTCCCTTAGGTTTCCGGAGCCCGAGGGTCATCTTTATTTACCCCCGGCCAGTGCTCCTCCGAGTGTTGGTCCAAACTAGAGCCACTTGCAGCGCCACCTCGGGGAAACTTGAGGGATGGTTTTAGTTGTACGTAGTGTTCATCCGGTGTGCCCTGAGAACGAGATATGTGCAGCTCCTATCGGGATTTGTCGGCGCATCGAGCGGCTTTGCTGGTCTTGTTTTACCATTATCGAAATGCCTTGTAAACCGGGATTCTGAGATTGATCGGGTCTTCCTGGGAGATATATCCTTCGTTGATCGCGAGAGCTTATCATGGGCTAAGTTGGGACACCCCTGCAGGGTATTATCTTTCAAAAGCCATGCCCGCGGTTATGTGGCAGATGGGAATTTGTTAATGTCCAGTTGTAGATAACTTGACACCAGATCCGAATTAAAACGCATCAACCGCGTGTGTAGCCATGATGGTCTCTTTTCGGCGGAGTCCGGGAAGTGAACATGGTTTTGGGTTATGTTTGACGTAAGCAGGAGTTCAGGATCACTTCTTGATCATTGCTAGTTTCACGACCATTCCGTTTGCTCTCTTCTCGCTCTTATTTGCGTATGTTAGCCACCATATATGCTTAGTCGCTGCTGCAACCTCACCACTTTACCCCTTCCTTTCCCATTAAGCTTTGCTAGTCTTGATACCCATGGTAATGGGATTGCTGAGTCCTCGTGGCTCACAGTTTACTACAACAACAGTTGGAGGTACAGGTTATGCGATGATCATGACGCGAGAGCGATGTTTGCTTGTTTTGGAGTTCTTCTTCTGCTTCTTCTTCGATCGGGGGATAGGTTCGGTGTCGGCTTTGGCTAGCGGTGGATGTCGTTCGAGTTTCTGTTTGTGTTTCATCCGTAGTCGGATGTTGCTCTTATGTATTGTGAAGTTGTATTCGTGTGGCATTGTATGCCTTTTGTATGTATCCCCATCTATTATGTAATGTTGATGTAATGATATCCACCTTGCAAAAGCGTATCAATATGCGGTTCTATCCTTGGTGGGACCTTCGTGTCTCTTTAGGATAGTATCGCATATTGGGCGTGACACTTACTTTGATGGTACTAATTTTGCTAGTTGGAAGCATAAGATGAAACTACATATTCTTGGACATAAACCGTCGTTTGGGCTATTGTGTGTATTGGCTTGCAATGTGAATTCTTTGATGGGAGAGAACCGAACCATGAAGCTACCGTGGAAGAATTGAAGATGCTGCAATACAACGCTCAAGCTTGTGACATTCTCTTCAACGGATTGTGCCCCGAAGAATTCCACAAAATCAGCCGCCTTGAGAATGCAAAGGAAATTTGGGATACTTTGATTGATATGCACGAAGGTACCGACTCCATCAAGGAATCCAAATTGGATGTGCTTCAAAGTCAACTTGACAAGTTCAAAATGAAGGATGGTGAAGGTGTCGCTGAAATGTACTCTAGGCTTGCTCTCATCACAAATGAGATTGCCGGCTTAGGAAGTGAAGAGATGACCGATAGATTCATCAACAACAAGATCCTAAGAGCCTTGGATGGAAAATATGATACCGTGTGCACATTTATCCAAATGATGCCAAATTACAAAGATCTCAAGCCAACGGAAGTCATTGGAAGAATTGTTGCTCATGAGATGTCACTCAAGGATAAAGAGGAACTTTACAACAAGTCAAGTGGTGCTTACAAAGCCTCATGTGATGCTCCTACATCATCAAGTGAGAAACAAACCTTCAATGAAGAGTTGAGCCTAATGGTGAAGAACTTCAACAAATTCTACAAGAGTAGAAGCACGGAAAGAAGTTCCAAGTCAAGGTCCTCCAATGACAAAAGATCTTCGAGTCGTGAACGTAATTGCTACAATTGTGGAAGACCCGCACACTACTCCAATGAGTGTATGGCTCCCTAAAAAGGAGAGAAGATTCACCTAAAAGAAGAAATAGAAGAGAGGAATCACCACCAAGAGAGAGAACGAGTACAGATGATCGTTATGAACAAAGAACCTCCCGGAGAAGCAAGGATTCGGAAAGGAAGGACAAATCATCAAAGAGCTACACAAAGCGAAGACATCAAGCTCATGTTGGTGAATGGGTATCCGGCTCCGACTCCGACCATCACTCCGAAAGAAGCTATCACTCCGACTCCAAATATACTCAAGATGAAGGTGTTGCCGGTCTAGCACTTGTGTCAATCAACTCCTACGGCATATTTGACTCACCAAATGAAGGAATTGGAAGATGCTTCATGGCTAAAGGCCAAAAGGTATCACACCCCGAGTATGTTGATTTCAATAGTGATGAAGATGATTTGTTAGGTGATGGCGATTTGCTTGTTGACAACTCTAGTGAAGAATACTATGATGAAATGCCAATTAATCATGCTAATCAAGATAAAATGAATGACAATGATAAGGAGAATATTGAGCATCTAACTAAAGAACTAAACACTCTTAAGTTAGCTCATGAAACTATCTTGGAAGATCATCGAGAACTTTTAAAGACTCATGAGAAGTTACACTTTGAAAAGCTCAACCTAGAGCAAGAGCATGAGTTTTTAAAGGCAATCAACGATGATCTTCGCAAGAAAAGTTCTTCTTACATTGCCAAGCGTTTACTCTTATCTACTTACATGCCACAAGTAAAATCTAGCAACAAGAGTAAGAAAGATTCTTCTTCTAGTAGTAACAATAATCATGCTAAATCCAATGTTGTTGCTTCTAGTAGTTCTCTTGATTCCACTAATGATTCTCTTAGCCAAGTTACACTTGAGCAAGAAAATAGCTTATTTAAGGGAATTGTAGAGAAAGGTGTTTACAAGAGCCTTGCTGGAAGTAAGCAATTTGAGGAAATTGTACGCAAGCAAGGAAGGCACCGGAAGAATCAAGGTGTTGTTTTTGAACGAAAGTCCAATGCCAATGGAGTTGAGTGGGAAGAAGATCAATACCCCAAGGTGAAGTTTGTTCCTCAACAAGAGAAGTATGATCCTACTTCTTTCCAAGGGACACAAGCTCAAGATGATCTTCCACCACAAGACCATAAGCAAAATGGCAAGGACAAGCTTCAAGAAGAGATTGATGCATTTGAAGAAGCTCCCAAGGCCTTGGTCAAGTGGGTTCCCAAGACCACATCAAGTTCTACTTCATCAAGTACGACTCCCAAGGATCCCCATCAAGATGATGTGGATCCCAAAGAAGAAGAACTAGAGATTCTTGAGGGTGACTCCGCCAACACACTTCACTCATATTATTTTGGCAAGAACAAGTGCAAACTACTTCCACATCTTGCACTAGTTCAAGGAGTCACAAACCCTCTTGTTGGAAAGACAAGGGACAAGGTAACCTAATGCTTTCATGGACGTCATCTTTTGTGTTCATCACTCTATGTCTATGGATATCCTTGTTTGTTCCTTGTGGGACTATGCGACAGCCTGATTTTTGGCCCTTTCTTTTTCTTTTGTTTTTCCGAGGTTTTTGCCTGAGTTTTCTTTTTCCGTGGCTTTGTGGTCTGGAAACAGAGGAAGATGCCCTCTTCTTTGCTTCCAGAGTGGCTTGCCATTCCCAAATCTTTCCCTAGACCCTGTCATTCCCATCCTAGCCCAAATCCCAATATTCTTTTTTATTGGGAATATTCCTTTTCATTAAAGGAATAACTCCAATTGCCCTAGGTTGTGAAGCAACCTATATTTCCATCACTCCAAAAATTCCCAAATAATTCTCATAAATTTTTTGGGTCATATCTTGATCAAATATGGCAAAACTTTTCATTGCCATGTTCAAAAATAATTCCCCAATATTCCTTTTTCTATTCTGCCCTAAATGGCACTTTGTGAAGGAAGTGTCATTTCTATTTCTCCTATTGACTCCCAACCTTTTTGGGCATGTTTATATGTCCAAATAATTGCCCCATGCACAAGATCAAATTTATTTGCCTGGCCAATATTCCTCAGTGAATTTTCAAAGTTTCTGTCAGACAGAAAGCTTTGTGAAGGAAGTACTAGCTAGGAGTACCCAAATGATATAAACTTTTGCAAACTCCTTAATGTTCTCATATTAACCCCTTCCACCCATTTTCAGCCCCATCCAATTATCTATGTGAGCACAGGAGCAAACCTTTGTTTCTGGCAATATTTTCAGGTTGTGAAGCAAGTATATTTGATATTGCTTCAAAAATCCTGATAAATTACGAGATCATTCTTATACCAATAAAAAATCTCTCCACCCAATTTGGCATAATTTCATAGATCCATTTGACCACCATAATTATTCCAAGTTTCTGGACAGAAATGATGTTTGTGAAGCAAGTGCTATTTTGGCTTGTCCATTTAGCATGATCTTTTTACAGCATCTTTATATGTCCATATAATGAGGATTTGCCAAGTTGCATCCCATTCCATAACTCCATGTGAGAGCACCATCATCATCTTCATTTCTGGACCATTTTGGCAGTTACAAAGCAACTGCAGTAAATCTTGGTCCATTTACCCTCAAAACCTCCAGGATCATAGTCCTTCCTAGCTTAAGCACCCCAGACATCTTATTTGGATCCTAGCATATCCCTGTTGATCACCAGTGCACGGCTAAGTTTACTGCTGCAGTAAACTTCAGCAGTTGATAACCATTTAACCATAGCCGTTTTCACCCATTTACCACCTTAGTTGAAACCACCCTACGAAGGACTACGCGGTAGACATGGTTTGACCTCAGTAAAATCTCCAGAGCGCGCTATGCCAATGGTGACCACGAGTGCAGACAGCCAAAACGGTGGTCTAGCCACTGTTGGCCTCGGCATCGTTGCTCCAGCTGGATTTGGCTCGTCCCCGCATGTCCAGTAGCTCCACCACGTCGTCTCCGTTCGCCTGGACCCCTCTCCCCCTCCGTCCTCTTCCTCACCGACGCTCGCCGACAAGCGCCCACGAGAGCATAGTGCACCGACCGTCGTCTTCCTCCTCAGCAGCATCCTCCCTACGCTCCTTTGGCCTCCTCTGCCCCGTGAGAGCTCTCCCATGTGCCCTCCCCGTCGTTTGCCCCCGAGTCCATGCGCGCGGGCACGCGTCCGTGGCGCCGGCCACGCGTCGCCGGCGGTGCCAGCTCGGCCTCCCTCGCCCCACAGCTATTTAAGCCATCCCCAAGTCGTCCGAGCTCGCCAGCCGCCTCACTCCTCTCCCCTAGTCCTCCCGAGCCCCTTCCCCGAGCCTCTGGAGCCCTCCCTGCTCGCCATCGCCGCCATGGCCGCCGCGGCCATCTTCTCGAAATCGCCCGGAGTCGTTCCCCTCCTTGCCTTCTACCACCACCAGTAGAACACCACCACTCCGGTGACCCTCCCCATGCCCTTTTCCCCTCGTCGAAGCCACTATGGCCTCGAGTCCCATCTCCACCCGAAGCCCCCTCCGCCGGAGTACTTGCTGCTCTCAACCCCGCCCTCCTCGAGGTCCGTTCTGTCCTGGAGCGGGTCGGCCTCGTCGCCCTAAGCACGTGGGTAGGTTGAGCGCCGCCTATAGTGGCCGGAGCAGCTGGCGATCATCATCGGGGCGGCCGGCCTCGCCTCTGCCTCAGCGCGCGTCGGGAGAAGGAGAGAGGAAGAAGGGAAGAAAGGAGAGAGAGGGAGTGGATAAGGTGGGACCCACCTGTCAGCCACACGAGCCGGCCCTGCCTCTGCCCTTTGGCCGGTCCACGCCAGGTCAGCATAAGTGGAGACGTATTTCGTCAAATGCATTTTCACTTTTTCTGTTCAGGCCCCTCGTTGAAATTATTTTCATTACAGATGGGTCCCTCGCAGTCAAACCTCCATAACTTTTTATCCGTAGCTCCAAATCTGGTGAAACCAATGCTCACTTCTTCGTTTCATCGAGCCCTTTCCGTTGGTGTCACTTTCATTATGTTTTGGCGTACTTAAATGACCGTTTTGCCCATGCCCTTAATCAGCCTCCTCCGAGAGAGAACGTTTTCCGGCGAATCTTTTCGCGGCTTCACCGCACTTCTCCCCGGTGCCTTCTTCATCCCGAGGAAAGCCACAATTGAAGGAAATATGCCCTAGAGGCAATAATAAAGTTATTATTTATTTCCTCATATCATGATAAATGTTTATTATTCATGCTAGAATTGTATTAACCGGAAACATGATACATGTGTGAATACATAGACAAACATAACGTCACTAGTATGCCTCTACTTGACTAGCTCATTAATCAAAGATGGTTATGTTTCCTAACCATAGGCATGTGTTGTCATTTGATTAATGGGATCACATCATTAGGAGAATGATGTGATTGACATGACCCATTCCGTTAGCCTAGCACTTGATCGTTTAGTATATTGTTATTGCTTTCTTCATGACTTATACACGTTCCTGAAACTATGAGATTATGCAACTCCCGTTTATCGGAGGAACACTTTGGGTGCTACCAAATGTCACAACGTAACTGGGTGATTATAAAGGAGTACTACAGGTGTCTCCAAAGGTAGATGTTGGGTTGGCATATTTCGAGATTAGGTTTTGTCACTCCGATTGTCGGAGAGGTATCTCTGGGCCCTCTCGGTAATGCACATCACTATAAGCCTTGCAAGCAATGTGACCAATGAGTTAGTTACAGGATGATGAATTACGTAACGAGTAAAGAGACTTGCCGGTAACGAGATTGAACTAGGTATTGGATACCGACGATCGAATCTCGGGCAAGTAACATACCGATGACAAAGGGAACAACGTATGTTGTTATGCGGTTTGACCGATAAAGATCTTCGTAGAATATGTAGGAACCAATATGGGCATCCAGGTTCCGCTATTGGTTATTGACCGAGAATAGTTCTAGGTCATGTCTACATAGTTCTCGAACCCGTAGGGTCCGCACGCTTAACATTACGATGATAGTTTTATTATGAGTTTAGAAGTTTTGATGTACCGAAGTTTGTTCGGAGTTCCGGATGTGATCACGGACATGAAGAGGAGTCTCGAAATGGTCGAGACATAAAGATTGATATATTGGAAGCCTATGTTTGGACATCGGAAGTGTTCCGGGTGAAATCGGCATTTTATCGAGTACCGGGGTTCTGGAACCCTCCGGGGTTATTGGGCCTACATGGGCCATAAGGGAGAAGAGGAGAGGAGGCAAGAGGTGGGCGCCCCTCCCCTCCCTAGTCCGAATAGGACAAGGAGAGGGGGCGCCCCTTCCTTCCTCCTCCTCCTCCTTCCCTTTCTCCTACTCCAACTAGGAAGAAGGGAGTCCTACTCCCGGTGGGAGTAGGACTTGCCCCTTGGCGCGCCCTCCTTGGCCGGCCGCCTCCTCCCCCCTGGCTCCTTTATATACGGGGGCGGAGGGGCACCCTAGACACACAAGTTGATCTACGGATCGTTCCTTAGCCGTGTGCGATGCCCCCCTCCACCATATTCCTCCTCGGTCATATCATCGCGGAGTTTAGGCGAAGCCCTGCGCCGGTAGAACATCATCATCGTCACCACGCCATCGTGCTGACGGAACTCATCCCCGACGCTTTGCTGGATCGGAGCCCGGGGATCGTCATCGAGCTGAACATGTGCTGAACTCGGAGGTGTCGTACGTTCGGTACTTGGATCGGTCGGATAGTGAAGACGTACGACTACATCAACCGTGTTGTCATAACGCTTCCGCTTACGGTCTACGAGGGTACGTGGACAACACTCTCCCCTCTTGTTGCTATGTCATCACCATGATCTTGCGTGTGCGTAGGAAATTTTTGAAATTACTCGTTCCCCAACAAAGGCATCTCGAGCCAGGTTTTATGCGTTGATGTTAGATGCACGAGTAGAACACAAGTGAGTTGTGGGCGATACAAGTCATCTTGCTTACCAAAGATGTCATACTTTGGTTTAGCGGTATTGTGAGATGAAGCGGCCCGGACCGACATTACGCGTACGCTTACGCGAGACTGGTTTCACCGTTACGAGCACTCATGCTTAAAGGTGACTGGCGGGTGTCTGTCTCTCTCACTTTAGCTGAATCGAGTGTGGCTACCCCCGGTCCTTGCAAAGGTTAAAACAGCACTAACTTGACGAACTATCGTTGTGGTTTTGATGCGTAGGTAAGAACGGTTCTTGCTAAGCCCATAGCAGCCACGTAAAACTTGCAACAACAAAGTAGAGGACGTCTAACTTGTTTTTGCAGGGCATGTTGTGATGTGATATGGTCAAGACGTGATGCTATATTTTATTGTATGAGATGATCATGTTTTGTAACCGAAGTTATCGGCAACTGGCAGGAGCCATATGGTTGTCGCTTTATTGTATGAAATGCAAACGCCCTGTAATTTGCTTTACTTTATCACTAAGCGGCAGCGATAGTCATAGAAGCAATAGATGGCGTAACAACAACGATGCTACGATGGAGATCAAGGTGTCGCGCCGATGACGATGGTGATCACAATGGTGCTTCGAAGATGGAGATCACAAGCACAAGATGATGATGGCCATATCATATCACTTATATTGATTGCATGTGATGTTTATCCTTTATGCATCTTATCTTGCTTTGATTGACGGTAGCATTTTAAGATGATCTCTCACTAAAATTATCAAGAAGTGTTCTCCCTGAGTATGCACCATTGCCAAAGTTCGTCGTGCCCAGACACCACGTGATGATCGGGTGTGATAAGCTCTCGTCCATCTACAACGGGTGCAAGCCAGTTTTGCACACGCAGAATACTCGAGTTAAACTTGACGAGCCTAGCATATGCAGATATGGCCTCGGAACACGGAGACCGAAAGGTCGAGCGTGAATCATATAGTAGATATGATCAACATAGTGATGTTCACCATTGAAAACTACTCCATCTCACGTGATGATCCGTTATGGTTTAGTTGATTTGGATCACGTGATCACTTAGATGACTAGAGAGATGTCTGTCTAAGTGGGAGTTCTTAAGTAATATGATTAATTGAACTTAAATTTATCATGAACTTAGTACCTGATAGTATTTTGCTTGTCTATGTTTGTTGTAGATAGATGGCTCGTGTTGTTGTTCCGTTGAATTTTAATGCGTTCCTTGAGAAAAGTTGTCCGTAACTTGAGGATTATCCTCATTGCTGCACAGAAGAATTACGTCCTGGAAGCACCGCTGGGTGCCAACTTCTTCGCCGATGCTGGCGACGATGTTAAGAACGTCTACGAGCAAAGCGATGACTACTCGATAGTTCATGTGCCATGCTTTACACTTAGAACCGGGTCTTCAACGACGTTTTGAGCGTCATGGAGCATATGAGATGTTCCAGAGTTGAAGTTAATATTTCAAGCAAATGCCCGGATTGAGAGATATGAAGTCTCCAATAAATTCTACAGCTGCAAGATGGAGGAGAATAGTTCTGTCAGTGAGCATATACTCAAAATGTCTGGGTATAATAATCACTTGATTCAACTAGGAGTTAATCTTCCGGATGATAGCTTCATTGACAGAATTCTCCAATCACTACCACCAAGCTACAAGAGCTTCGTGATGAACTATAATATGTAAGGGATGAACAAGACAATTCCCGAGCTCTTCGCAATGCTAAAAGCTGCGGAGGTAGAAATCAAGAAGGAGCATCAAGTGTTGATGGTCAACAAGACCACTAGTTTCAAGAAAAAGGGCAAAGGAAAGAAGAAGGGAACTTCAAGAAGAACGGCAAGCAAGTTGCTGCTCAAGAGAAGAAACCCAAGTCTGGACCTAAGCCCAGAAATCGAGTGCTTCTACTGCAAGCGATGGACACCGGAAGCGGAACCGCCCCAAGTATTTGGCGGATAAAAAGGATGGCAAGGTGAACAAAGGTATATGTGATATACATGTTATTGATGTGTACCTTACTAGAGCTCGTAGTAGCACTGGTATTTTATCTTGGTTACATTGCTAATATTTGCAACACGAAACAGGACTACTGAATAAGCGAGCACGGCAAAGGACGAGGTGACGATGCGCGTGGGAAAGCGGTTCCAAAGTCGATGTGATCGCGGTCGACACGCTACCTCTACATCTACCTTCGGATTAGTTTTAGACCTGAATAATTGTTATTTGGTGCCAGCGTTGAGCATGAACATTATATCTGGATCTTGTTTGATGCGAGACGGTTATTCATTTAAATCAGAGAATAATGGCTGTTCTATTTATATGATTAATATCTTTTATGATCATGCACCCTTGAAGAGTGGTCTATTTTTATTGAATCTCGAAAGTAGTGATACACATATTCATAATGTCGAAGCCAAAAGATGCAGAGTTGATAATGAGAGTGCAACTTATTTGTGGCACTGCCGTTTAGGTCATATCGGTGTAAAACGCATGAAGAAACTCCATACTGATGGACTTTTGGAATCACTTGATTATGAATCACTTGGTACTTGCGAACCGTGCCTCATGGGCCGGTACTATGGAGAGAGCAACAGATTTGTTGGAAATCATACATACAGATGTATGTGGTCCGATGAATGTTGAAGCTCGTGGCAGATATCGTTATTTTCTCACCTTCACAGATGATTTGAGCAGATATGGGTATATCTACTTAATGAAACACAAGTCTGAAACATTTGAAAAGTTCAAAGAATTTCAGAGTGAAGTGGAAAATCATCGTAACAAGAAAATAAAGTTTCTACGATCTGATCGTGGAGGAGAATATTTGAGTTACGAGTTTGGTTTACATTTGAAACAATGTGGAATAGTTTCGCAACTCACGCCACCTGGAACACCACAAAGAAATGGTGTGTTCGAACGTCGTAATCGTACTTTACTAGATATGGTGCGATCTATGATGTCTCTTACCGATTTACCACTATCGTTCTGGGGTTATGCTTTAGAGACGGCCGCATTCACGTTAAATAGGGCACCATCAAAATCCGTTGAGACGACGCCTTATGAACTGTGGTTTGGCAAGAAACCAAAGTTGTCGTTTCTTAAAGTTTGGGGTTGCGATGCTTATGTGAAGAAACTTCAACCAGATAAGCTCGAACCTAAATCGGAGAAATGTGTCTTCATAGGATACCCAAAAGATACTGTTGGTACACCTTCTATCACAGATCCGAAGGCAAAACATTCGTTCCTAAGAATGGATCCTTTCTAGAGAAGGAGTTTCTCTCGAAAGAAGTGAGTGGGAGGAAAGTAGAACTTGATGAGGTAACTGTACCTGCTCCCTTATTGGAAATTAGTTCATCATAGAAATCAGTTCCTGTGACACCTACACCAATTAGTGAAGAAGCTAATGATATTGATCATGAAACTTCAGATCAAGTTTCTACTGAACCTCGTAGGTCTACAGAGTAAGATCTGCACCAGAGTGGTACGGTAATCCTATTCTGGAAGTCATGTTACTTGACCATGATGAACCTACGAACTATGAGGAAGCGATGAAGAGCCTAGATTCCGCAAAATGGCTAGAGGCCATGAAATCTGAGATGGGATCCATGTATGAGAACAACGTATGGACTTTGGTTGACTTGCCCGATGATCGGCAAGCCATTGAGAATAAATGGATTTTAAGAAGAAGATCGACGCGATGGTAATGTAATCGTTTATAAAGCTCGACTTGTTGCGAAAGGTTTTCGACAAGTTCAAGGGTTGACTACGATGAGACTTTCTCACCAGAGCGATGCTTAAGTCTGTCCGAATCATGTTAGCTATTGCTGCATTTCATGATTATGAAATTTGGCAAATGGATGTCAAAACTGCATTCTGAATGGATTTACGGAAGAAGAGTTGTATATGATGCAGCGAGAAGGTTTTGTTGATCCAAAAGGTGCTAACAAAGTGTGCAAGCTCCAATGATCCATTTATGGACTGGTGCAAGCATCTCGGAGTTGGAATAAACGCTTTGATAGTGTGATCAAGGCATATGGTTTTATCTGAGACTTTTGGAGAAGTCTCAGATTTACAAGAAAGTGAGTGGGAGCTCAGTAGCATTTCGATATTATATGTAGATGACATATTATTAATTGGAAATGATATAGAATTTCTGGATAGCATAAAGGGATACTTGAATAAAAGTTTTTCAATGAAAGACCTCGGTGAAGCTGCTTACATATTGGGCATCAAGATTTATAGAGATAGATCAAGACGCTTAATAGGACTTTCACAAAGCACATACCTTGATAAAATTTTGAAAAAGTTCAAAATGGATCAGGCAAAGAAAGGGTTCTTGCCCGTGCTTCAAGGTGTGAAGTTGAGTCAAACTCAATGCCTGACCACAGCAGAAGATAGAGAGAAAATAAAAGATGTTCCCTATGCTTCAGCCATAGGCTCTATCATGTATGCAATGCTGTGTACCAGACCTGACATATGCTTAGCAATAAGCTTGGCAGGAAGGTACCAAAGTAATCCAGGAGTGCAACCACGCTTACCGGTATGGGACGATCCTAACTGGGTCTATTGTCGTGCCTCTCGCCGGTGCCTCCAACAAGGGAAGGTTATGGGCGTGTTGTACCCTGGCCCGGTAAGCAGGCATACCTTGTGTGCCCGTAGTTATTATAGCCGGCGGATCCCCGTGTGGGATCATTTATGTTTTGGGCCACGACGGTGGTCGTTGTGTCTGGAGGTAGACACAGGGCCACCCATGACTTAGCTCAGTGAGGAGTGAGTCAGAGTGGCCGGGAGAGTGTCATGACAGTAGATCGGTTTTGTCGGAACGTCGTTGGTCCACCCAAATGGGAGTGCGAGGCCATGGGTTTCGTAATGTGGGTACAGTGTACTAACCTCTACGGAGTGTATATTAATCTATCGATAGCCGCACCCACGGATAAGGGCCCAGGTCGAAAGAAGGTCACACCATGAGTCAATAGTAATAATAATAATAATGTGGTTAATAACAATGAGATAAGTTGGTTGTGATCGTCGTAAGAATCACGGGCCATTTAGTGGTCGGGTTGTGATCACCGTAAGGATCACGGGCCAAGTGTTGGTCGGGTGGTGATCGTCGTAAGGATCACGGTGGTATCGAGGATACCGAGTTGTTGTATATTCGTGATGTTGTACGAGAATCGTGGGTAAAGGTCAAGCTCCTTGTGGTCATTTACTGATTACTGCGGTATTGTTTATACCAAGCTTGATTTGATCCTGAGATGATCGTGTGATGAACGAGGTTGGTAAGTGATGCATATGTTGGTTACGAGGTAACCCGAGCAGAATAAGTGGTGCATATGGTGTCATCATGTTGCATGCTAGTATTGTCGGATTAATATGTTCATGTGGAGATAGCTGTATCATGTTTATGTTGGTCATGCCATGTTATTCTGATGATATCATGATAATTCCTGTTTAACCTGCAATTGCCATGATGTTGTTTGTCTTGAATGCTTCTGGTTTATTGTGAGCTTGCAAGTACATTCAATGTACTGACCTGGCATGTCATGCCAGTTTGCAGGTCATGCCGGATTTGATTGCTTGCTTGTCGTGGTTTCTGTTCGTGCGAGCTAGGATAAGCGTTTCAGCCAGAGTCCCTGCGAAGTGGAGTTCACCACCTTCAACATTGTTCTGCTGCTAGAGTTATTCCGCTGCTTTGAGTTGTTCTGCTACTTGCATAGAGCAACTGAGGATGGCGTAGTGTCGCCGTGCCGATGTTATTCATTGTAATATCGGAGACCTTGTATTCATATTCATGTAATAATATAAAGCTGGTTTGTTCTATGCTAAGCAGTGTCGTATTCCAGAAGACTTCTCCTCGATCTCTGGACTGGAATACGGGGCGTTTCGGTTTTCTCTGAGCCGGGGTGCCACAGACTAACCCGTGTAGGTATTGAAAGTGCAACTCACTCCAAAGGATGGCTTCGAATGATCTAAATCAAGATTGAGCATCCACATCTTCAACACCTACATGAAGTCATCGTTGACAAAACCCAAGGTTAGTTCATCCCTCTTAGGGGGATATCACATCTAGGGGGAGCTTTACTCTAAGACTTGAGCTAAAGCAACTCTAATGGTGTGAACACAACAATGCTTTATGTAAAAGTGGTAACCCCACTTGTGCTTAAACGATGAGTATGACCTATGATCAAATGTTCTCATTTGACTCCTAAGTCAATATACTCATATATAGATGACCTAGTCATCGCAAATTGCTTGATAGATGCTAGAGTGATTGTGCATGCCTTGCCACATATTTAATTTGCCATTTTATTATGTGAGCATGTTGGTTGCATATTTTACTCATTCGAGGACATCCACTTGTTGTTTTGATTGTTTGGCTCTTTCTCTTTTGCCAAGTGGATGGACAAGAATGCCTAAGAACCTTTTCTAGCTATCTATGCTTTTCTCGTCTCAAACTCTATTCATGCTACACCACAAAGTTTGATCAAGTCAAATTCGAGCCACTCTGTGTGAGGAGCACTCGGAGTCCCCAATTCATCATAGACTTAAACTTCCAAAACCTCTTTGTGCATTTCGGTCTGACTAAGTCATCCAATTCGATCAAACCGAGTTCACTAAGTTGATCTAGGTTTTCATCTCGGTGCAACCGATTTGAACACTTCGGTCACACCAAGTTGTAGCAACCGCTTGCGATTCTGCAATCTCGGTGCCACCGAGTTGTTCCACTCTGTCACACCGACAGGGTCGGGATATAAATACCCACGGGTGAGATTTTGGAAAATTCTTCAAAACCCCTCAGCCCGCGTGTGTCCTGCTCTGCCTCCTCGGGTCTCGGGATCGCCTCCTCACCGCCAGCAACCTCCCGCCGCTGGTTTCTACCGCCGTCGACGGAATTTGCTCCATCGTCGCCGCCATAGTGAACACCCGCCGAACTAGGGGTCTGCTGTCAGTTTGCCTGCCAAGATGTCTGACCAAAGTGATAGCCAGAACAAGTCTGAAGAGCAAGTGCAAATGAGTGAGGGCACTAGTACCTCAAGCAGCTAGGATGAGGGCAGCAGGAGCACACCTAGTAACTTGCCCAAGGCAGCCACTAGAGCTAGGAAGAAGAGAACCTTAGATTCTGAAGAGAGGGTTATGTTGCAGCTGAGGATGAGGCCATCTCAAAGAGGAAGGTAGTGAAGAAGTAGTTTGGCACTGCTGCATCTACAAAACCTGGCATGAACAAGAAGGCACCAGCTAGGAGAATCCAACATCCAAGCCAAGAAAAGTTGCCACGGGACAAACCATGAAATTCACAATTGAATCTGATGATGAAGAGGCAGCTGGTGATGACAAGAAGAAGAAGAGGGTAAGAACCACTACTGCTGAAGTTCTTGGCAAGTCAACTATGGTAAGAGATCCATTTGATGATGAAGAGGAAGAGGAAGAGGATGATGCACCAGCACCCAAGTCCCAAAAGCTTATGGGAGATGCAATCAAGTCAGGGGCTGCTCCTAAGCCCAAATCTGCTCCCAAAGCTGCTGCTCCGGCCACCAAGTCTGCACCCAAGAGAAGCACAAGAAACATCCTTGCTGAAGAGAAGAACAAGGCCCAGTGCCTGGAGCTGAAGAAGAAGAAGCTAAAGCCCGAGTGTTGAGAAATCTCACACCAAATATCCCAGACCACAATGACACTCATCCAGTGGCCGAGGACATGAGCATCAAGAAGGATGCAGGTCTGAGACTGTGGAGGAAAAGTGATCCTTATGCTGTGAGAAGGAAAACTGTTGTAGATTACAGGTTCCACACTAAGGAACAACAAGACTTCTATGAGACCATTCTGCTTGACAAGAAGCCAATTGTCTATGACATGAGATGGGTTGACTGGACATACATCAGAGAGAATGAAGATCACTTCCCAGGTGTCTATGATAGCTTCAAGGTTTGTGGAGTGGACAAGTTTGTTAGCCAGAAGCTCACTAAGTGGAATGATGAGCTGATCATGCAATTCTACTCCACTGCTCACTTCTATCCAGATGGTAGGATTGTATCGATGTCAGAAGGTACTAGGTACCAATCAACTGTTGATGAATGGGCCAAGTTGATAAATGCCCCAGCAGCTCATGAGGATGCCTTGGATGTGTATGCCAAGAAGAAGAAAGACCACAACTCAATGGCAAGTATGTACAAGGAAATTCCTGATGATGCCCTAGAAACTCATAAGTTGGGCTCAGTAAAGTTTCTGTTATTTGGACTGCCTACAATCAACACCATCTTGAGGCATACTCTTTTGCTTAAGTCTGGAGATCACAGGATGATAAGAGGACATTCTATCAACATGATGCACATTTTTTATGTCCCTCAGAAATTCAAGGTGATGAGTCTGATTGTAGAGACAATCAAGAGGACAGCTACAGATCAGAAGAGGTCTTCTGGGTATGCTCCACAAATTCAGGTGTTCATCAACTCAAAGATGGGCATAGGCACTTATTTGTTGGACAAGGAGCACTTACCTCTCAAGTCAGATTTTGAGGATAACACAGTGGTCATGGATGAGAATGAACCTTCACCAGTGTAAGCACATGAGAAGAGAGCAAAGGCAAGGGCAGAGAAAGCTGCAAAGATGCCAAGTGTTGAAGAGGCATCTCAGGTGTTCTTAAAGAGCAAACAAGATCAGCTTGGATTTCTGATCCAATCCACCTTGAGGATTGAGAAGGGCTTGGCCACCCTGACTCAGAATCAGGAGAGTTTGGAGAGAATCATTGAGCAGAAATTCTATGATTTTGATGTAAAAGTAACTAAGATTCAGTCACTAGTTGAGCAGCTCCAGGAGGAAGCAGAGGAGAAGAATGGCAAGGCAACTACATGAGCTTTTCAGTATGTGCCAAGAGGTCAGAGGTGTGCTGCAGTGCTAGTAAAAGATACACGAGCTACTACATCTGCACCAGCAGCCACAACTTCAATGCCACCTCCAGCATCCACTCCAGCAACTCCAGCTACATCAACTGAACCCTTTGTTCTTGGAGTCATCACTACCCCACCTCATGGAGACCAAGCCTGAGAGACGCATAGCACTATGCATATTTGAACTTTTTGGTAACTTGTTGCCAAAGGGGGAGAAATATGTATATATCATAGTCTGAGAGAGAGAGAGAGTTGCATTTTTGTCTCTCATGCACTTTATTTGGTTGAACTTTATTGTGTGTTTGTTTGATACATTATGCCTTTTGTGAGATACTTGGATGATCATGTGGTTGACCATATGCTACTTTAATGTGTGCTTGAATGATAGTATCCCTTATATCCATATATGATCATTCACTTCGCTTGGTGATGAGTGCATGCTTTTAATTGTTATCATTTTGAGTGCTCCACCAAGATGTATGTGACATGGAAGAGTGACCCATGATCCTAACAGATTGTGCATTTGCAGTCCAAAGCAAATTTTAAACAATGCACAAATTTAGGGGGAGCTCTTGCTTATCACATACTTCTCAAAGTGATGATGTATTTCAATCTTATTATCATTCGAAGCTTTGATATATATGTTGTCATCAATTACCAAAAAGGGGGAGACTGAAAGTGCAACTATCCCTGGGTGGTTTTGGTAATGATTAACAACATATAGCTCATTGAACTAATGCTATTTCAAGATGAATATTTCAGGAAAGTTCAATGATTGGCATGGGATGGATTAGGATTGTGGAACCCTCAAAATGCTAAAGACAAAGGATTGGATCAAGCTCTAAAGATCAAGACTCTACATTTTACTTTTAGTGATCCAAGATCACATTGAGTCTATAGGAAAGCCAATACTATTAAAAGGGGATGAGGTGTTGCTTAATGGCTTGCTTGCTCAAAATGGTTAGTGATATGCTCCAAAAGCCCTCAACCACTTTCTCATATCCACATATGTCCCAAACCAAAAGTCAAACTCGGCCCCACCAATTAGATCCATCCGGCACCACCGAGTTCATTTGACATAGTGAAAGTGCAACTAATCCCCGGGTGGTTTTGGTAATTAATAACAACATATATATCATTGAACTAATGGTTACTTCAGAATCATTTCAGAAAGTTTAGTGATATGGGTATGGCAAGGACTGAAGAAGTGGACCCCTCAAAATGCTAAGGCAAGCATTGGAAAAAGCTCAAGACTCCATTTTTGGTTTAGTGATCCAAGATCACATTGAGTCCATAGGAAAGCCAATACTATTAAAAGGGGATGAGGTTATGATAATGATCTGGTTGCTCAAAGTGCTTAGTGATACATCTCCTAAACTATCAGCAACTCTCACCGCCATATACACTCATAAGTAATCTCGGTCCCACCGATATTCCAAACTCACCACACCGAGATGAACCACCTCAGCCATAAAGCCAAACCCTAGAAATCTCGGATTTTCCGATTCGAACTCGGTCTCAAATGAAACTTGAGTTGCCAAGCTTCAGAATCCTTCGTCATCAAATCGGTGTCACCGAGATGATGAAGTCGGTCCCACCGAGATTGGCAAGCTCTTGTCTTTGCACGAATCGGACTAACCGAGATTGTATTTTCGGTCCCACGAAAATCCCAACGCTCACATGATTTGAACTTTCGGTCTCACCGAGTTGTCAACTTCGGTCCCACCGAGATTGGTCAAATGTGTGTAACGGTTGGATTTTGTGTGGAGGCTATAAATACCCCTCCACCCCTCTTCATTCGTGGAGAGAGCCATCAGAAAGTACTACCACTCCTACCTTACATTTCTGAGAAGAGAACTACCTACCCTTGTGTTGAGATCAAGTTGCTCCACTCCCACCATATGAAGCTTGATCTCTAGCCTTCCCAAGTTGCTTTCCACTCAATCCCTTCTTCCACCACAGCCAAATCAGTGAGGAGAGTTGAGTGTTGGGGAGATTATCATTTGAAGCACAAGAGCAAGGAGTTCATCATCATCAACACCATCTATTACCTTTTGGAGGGTGGTGCCTCCTAGATTGGTTAGGTGTCGCTTGGGAGCCTCCGTCAAGATGTGGAGTTGAACCAAGAAGTTTGTAAGGGCAAGGAGATCACCTACTTCGTGAAGATCTACCCCGAGTAAGGCTAGCCCTCCGTGGGCATAGGCCATGATGGCATAGACAAGGTTGCTTCTTCGTGGACCCTTCGTGGGTGGAGCCCTCCGTGGACTCTCGCAGCCGTTACCCTCCGTGGGTTGAAGTCTCCATCAACGTGGAAGTACGATAGCACCACCTATCGGAACCACGAGAAAAATCACCGCGTCTCCAAAATTGTGTTTGCTCTTCTCCACCTCTCTTTACTACATGTGCAATTTACTTTCCGCTGCCTATACTCTAGAATTGCATGTGTAGGGTGATGCTTGACTTGATCATAATCGTGAATCTGCCAAAAACTTGTCTTTGACAAAAGGCACAATTTTTATATTGTCAAGTAGTCTAATCACCCCCCTCTAGACATACTTTCGATCCTACAAGTGGTATCAGAGCTTTGGTCTCCATTGTATTGGTTTTCATTGCATTGGACTCCATAAGCTTGGTTTCACAACCTAGGAGAGTATGGCGTCTAGTGAGGGTAATTTTCAGAGAGGTCCTTACTTTGATGGTACAAATTTTGCTAGTTGGAAGCATAAAATGAAAATGCATATTCTTGGCCATAACCCAGCCGCATGGGGCATTATTTGTGTTGGTATGCAAGGTGAATTCTTCTAGGAAGGAAAAGTTCCGGATCGTGAAGCTACAACGGAAGAATTGCGGATGTTGCAAAACAATGCTCAAGCTTGTGACATTCTCTTCAATGCTTTGTGTCCCGAGGAGTTCAACAAAATCAGCCGTCTTGAGAATGCAAAAGAGATTTGGGATACTTTGGTCGAAATGCACGAAGGTACCGAGTCCGTGAAGGAATCAAAGCTAGATGTTCTTCAAGGTCAACTTGACAAGTTCAAGATGAAGGAAGGTGAAGGAGTCGCTGAAATGTACTCTAGGCTTGCTCTCATCACAAATGAGATTGCCGGCTTAGGAAGCGAAGAAATGACCGACCGATTCATCATCAAGAAGATTCTCGAGCTTTGGATGGAAAGTATGACACCGTGTGCACTTTGATCCAAATGATGCCAAACTACAAGAATCTCAAGCCAACCAAGTCATTGGAAGAATTGTTGCTCATGAGATGACACTTAAGGATAAGGAAGAGCTTCACAACAAGTCAAGTGGTGCTTACAAAGCTACAAGTGATGCTCCCACAACCTCAAGTGACAAGCTAGTTTCCAATGAAGAGATAAGCCTAATGGTCAAGAACTTCAACAAATTCTACAAGAGTAGAAGCAAAGAGAGAAGCTCAAAGTCTAGATCATATGATGAAAAGAGATCTTCTAGTCGTGATCGAATCAGCTACAATTGTGGAAGACCCGACACTACTCAAATGAGTGTTCGGATCCCCACAAGAGAAGAGAAGAATCTCCAAGAAGAAGAAGCTCAAGAGATGAGTCACCTCGAAAGAGAGAAGGAGTAGAGATGATCGTTATGAACGAAGACCCTCTCGGAGAAGCAAAGATTCGGAGAGGAAAGACAAGTCATCAAGGAGCTACACAAGAAGGAAACATCAAGCTCATGTAGGTGAATGGGTCTCCGGCCCGACTCGACTCGACAATCAATCCGAAGAAGCTATCACTCCAACTCCGACTACAGTCAAGATGAAGGTGTTGCGGTCTTGCTCTCGTGTCCTCCAACTCCAACTCCTATGACTTATTTGATTCACCAAATGAGGGAATTGGAAGATGCTTCATGGCTAAAGGCCCCAAGGTATCATACCCTGAATTCATTGACTTTGATAGTGATGAGGATGACTTGCTAGGTGAAGATGAGCTCTTACATGATAAATCTAGTGAGCCTAGTAATGATGAACATGCTAGTAGTCTTTATAGTCGAGAAGAGTCGAATGACAATGCTATGAAGGAGATTGAGCGTCTAACTAAAGAACTAAACACTCTTAAGTTAGCTCATGAAACAACTCAAGAAGATCATAGAGAGCTCCTAAGATCTCATGAGAAGCTACGCTTCGAGAAGCTCACTCTAGAGCAAGAACATGAGTTCCTAAAAGCAATCAATGACGATCTTCGAAAGAAGAGTTCTTCATATCTTGCCAAACGACTTCTCTTGTCTAATTTCTTGCCACCTATTAAAACTAAGCATGACAAGCATAAGAAAAATTCTTTCTCTAGTAGTAACAATAACCATGCTAAATCAAATATTGTTGCTTCTAGTAGTTCTCTTGATTCCACTAACCATGTTTCAAGCCAAGTTACACTTGAGCAAGAAAATAGTTTATTGAAAGGGATTATAGAGAAAGGTGTCTACAAGAGCCTTGCCGGAAGCAAGAACTTTGAGGAAATTGTTCGCAAGCAAGGAAGGCACCGGAAGAATCAAGGAATTGGTTTTGAGCGAAAGTTCAACGCCGAGGGTGTTGAATGGGAAGAAAGTCAATATCCCACTCCACAGTTTGTTTCTCAAAAGGAGAAGTATGATCCTACTTCTTCCAATGTGGAACAAGCACAAGATGACCTTCCACCACAAGACCACAAGCTAAAAGGCAAGGACAAGCTTCAAGAGGAGATTGATGCATTTGTTGAAGCACCTCAAGCCATGGTCAAGTGGGTTCCCAAGGAAACATCAAGTTCTACTTCGTCAAGCTCAACTACAACCCCAAGGATTCCCATCAAGATGATGTGGATCCCGAAGAAGAAGAACTAGAGAGTTCTTGAGGGTGACTCCGCCAACATACTTCACTCAAATTCATTTTGGCAAAAACTTGTGCAACCAACTTCCACATTGTGCACTAGTTCATGGAGTCACAAACCCTCTTGTTGGTAAGTCAAGGGACAAGGTAATCATTGCTTTCATGGACATCATCTATTGTGAACTTCAATCTATGTCCATGGATATCCTTGTTTGTTCCTTGTGGGACTAACCCATGTAGGTATTGAAAGTGCCCGAATCCAAAGGATTGCTCCCAACTCTTGATGATCTTCATCAACATTGAGCATCCACATCTTCAACATCTACATGAAGTCTTCTACGACAACCCAAGGTTAGTTTGACCCTTTAAAAGGGTTCTCACATCTAGGGGAGCTTTGCTCTAAAAATTGAGCTAAAGCATCTTCAAATGATGTGAACACATTAATGCTTTATGTAAAAGTGGTAACCCCACTTGTGCTTAAACGATGAGTATGACCTATGATCAAATGTTCTCATTTGACTCCTAAGTCAATATACTCATATAAAGATGACCTAGTCATCGACAAATTGTGTGATAGTAGCTAGAGTTTTTGATGGTGCATGTTTGACACATATTTCATTTGCTATCTTATTGTGTGAGCATGTTGGATGCATGATTTTATCCATTCGAGGACATCCATTTGTTGTTTTGGTCGTTTTGATTTTTCTGACCAAATGGATGGACAAGAATGCCTAAGTACCTCCCCTAGCTATCTATGCTTTCTTGTCTCAAATTCTATTCATGCTTACATCACAAACTTTGAACAAGTCATTTTCGGACCCTCCGAGTGAGGAGCACTCGGAGCCACCGATCCGTCAAAGGCTAACTTCCAAAACCTTCTAAGTGATTTCGGTCGACCAACCCACTCAAACTCGGTCGAACCGAAAGCATTTAGATCGATCTAGGTTTTCACCTTGGTGAAACCGAGTTGTGATTTTCGGCGTGATCAAGTGCATAATCGCCTCATAGCGATTATCCATCTCGGTGCCACCGAAGTTTTACAACTTCGTCCCACCGACAAAGAAGGGGTATATATACTCGAGGGCCGCGCTGATTTCTCCTTCAAACGCTTCGCCCCACACCCTTTTGCCGCCGCCGCTGGTCTCTGGATCGCCTCCGCTGCCGCTCAGGCACCCTCGCCGCAGTCTCCGTCGCCGTCAACGGACATCTTCTCCGCGCCGTTGCCAGAGAGAAAAACTCCACCAAGTTAGGGTGAGTTTCGATCCCACTCGTGCTCCCATCTCCGATTCAATGCACGTTTGGTTTGCCTAGTATCTTGCCACGATTGAAATCTTCCTGAACACTAGATTAGTTCGTTTGAACTAGATTCGAGTAAAAGTTTTAGGGTTAGGTTTCCGCCGAACACATCTCGGTGAGACCGATTTTACATTTTCGGTATGACCGATTTGGCCTATGGCCATTGCACTGCACCTTTCGGTCCAACCGAGGTTGTGCAAATGGTGTGACCGAAATGAGGATTCTGTGAAACCCTAGTGTTTTTGGCAGATCGAAACCCACTTCGTCCAACCGAAAGTGGTGTGAAGGCTTCGTTCAACACTTCGGATTCACCGAATTTTAAACTCGGTCGACCAAATGTCTTCTCGTGAAAATCTAATACTAGAATTTGAACTCATTTGTTTGCAAAAACTTCGCAGTTTGTGATAACTCTTCTACTCGCCTACACCTTATCTATTCACAGGTTGTCACCATGTCGATGCCAAGTGACAGCCGAACAGGTCGAGTCACCTATTGCAGATATTCCAGAGGCGGTGCACTAGTCCCGATCCCAAAGAGCTCATCGATGATGGTGAGAGGAGTACACCAAGTGGTTTGCCTCCTGCAGCCACCAGAGCCGAAAGAAGAGGAACTCGGATGAAGAAGACTCAGATTTTGTTGTTGAGGAAGAAGTCACCTCAAAGCCCAAGAGGAAAGTAGTTGCCAAAGAGCCTCAAGGTCACAGACTAAGAAGGGCACCGAAAGTCAAGCGACCAACTGCTGCCAAGAAGCTGAATTTGGAAGAGGCAACAACAAGCAAGGTGAAGAAAACTTCCAAGAGGAAGAGATTAGTGCATGATGATGCAGCAGAGAAGATGAGGATGAGGAAGCACCCCAGCCTCCTCGAAGCCTAAGCTCATGGGTGATGCCATCGTGGCTGGAGCCACTTCAAAGCCCAAGCAACTGCTCCACCAAGGCAGCTCCAAGAAAGCCTCTTGCCAAGCCCAAGAAGACAAATCGAAACATTCCAAGATCTCGAGAAGAACAAAGACGATGTGCCACCAGCTGTGTCAGATGATGAAGCACCAGTTTTGCTGAAACTTCGATAGAAACTGCCACTACACAATGATGCTCATCCTCAAGCTGAGAACATGAAGGAAAGGAAAGATAGAGGTCTCAGGCTATGGAGACAAGCTGATCCATATGCCGTGAGGAGAAGAACTGCTGTTGATCCCAGATTTCATACCAGAGAGCAGCAGGACTTCTATGAGACTGTGCTGATGGACAAGAAGCCCATAGTGGCAGACACAAGATATGTTGATTGGAAGTACATTGATAGTGAAGAGCACAGAGACTTCTTTCCACATGTGCATGAAAGCTTCACTGCATGTGGTGTTGCAGACTTTGTAGGTCAAAAGTTGACAAATTGGAATGATGAAATGATTATGCAATTCTATGCCACAGCTCATTTCTATCCTGATGGAAAGATCACATGGATGACTGAAGGACAAAGATATTCTTCAACTGTTGAAGAATGGGCAGAACTTCTGAATGCTCCAGTGCCAAGAGAGGATGATATTGATGTCTATGGTATTCCCAAGAAGAATCATGAATCCATGAAGAACATGTACAAAGAGGTTCCAGCTAAGGATTTGGGAATCTGAAGCTCGGCTCGATGTACTATCTCCAGTGCAGGTCTACCTACCACCAACACGATTCTCGAGGCATACCTTGATGCCCAAGTCTGGAGATCATCCCATGATCAGAGGATACTCTATCAACATGCTGCATATACTTGATGAGAGAGCACCTTTCAAGGTGATGGACTTGATAGTTGAGACTATCAAGAGGACTGCAATGACCGTAAAAGGTCATGTGGATTTGCCCGCATATTCAGATGCTTATCAATGCCAAGTTTGGCACGGGCACATACTTGTTGTATAGAGCACACTTACCACCGCAGCCCGAGCATGAGGATAATGTTGTTGTGATGGATGAGGAGGACCCAACATCGCTTGAAGGTCAAGCAAAGATTGAAGCTGCCAAGAAAGCCAAAGTCGACAAGGAAGCAGCAGCAGCAGCTAAACCAAAGAGTGTCGGAGAGCAGCTCCTTGAAGCTACCAGAGGATTGAACAATGCCTGCCAAGATTGTACAGCCTCGGGAGAGCCTAGAGAGGATTGTTGAAGACAAGATCCACGCCTGATGTGAAGTCGATCAAGTGCAAGTAATCACAACAAGCTTGAGGCAGATATTGAGGAAGCAAAGAGGAGAAGGAAGAGCTTATGCGTGAGATGCAGGATGACTTAGTCCAGATGCTTATCAACAGATCGCTCCGGTTCCCACAGACCCGATCACCGCTATTCCAAAGGATCGACACCAGACTACAGCTTCAAAGACCTCCCACAGCTCCATCATTGCTCCAGCTCCAGCTCCAAAGGACCACTCCTCCAAAGACAGACATCAATCTGAAGTCTTCGCAGATGCTGCCATATCAACTCCAACATCAACCCGGACAGGAGCCGCCAGCAGAGTCCCCAGTGCTTAGCTCTATGCCTTTTCGAACTTTTTGGTAACTTGTTGCCAAAGGGGAGAAATTGTATAGATCATAGGACTTCGAGAGAGAGTGCTTTTGTCTTTGCGCTTTTGCTCTTTCGTTCTTTTGCGGTTTCTTTGAGATACTTTTGGTTTTCGAGACATTCAAGTGTTTGATACTACGTTTCATTCTACCTTAATGAGTGCTTGGTCGTACTATGCTTTAATGTGTGCTTAATGCTTATCATATGCTATTCCTATCTTGTATGACCATTTACTCATGTCTTGGTGATTGGGTGCATGCTATTCATTCTTATCATTTTGTGCGCTCCACCAAGATGTATGTGACATGGAAGAGTGACCCATGATCCTAATCGATTGTGCATTTGCATTCAAACACAAATCTTAAATAATGCACAAATTTAGGGGGAGCTCTTGCTTATCACATACTTCTCAAAGCTTATTTATATTATTCATTGATTATATCCTTTGTCGAAGCTTTGATCTATATGTTGTCATCAATTACCAAAAGGGGAGATTGAAAGTGCAACTAATCCCGGGTGGTTTTGGTAATTAATAACAACATATATATTATATCATTGAACTAATGGTTACTTGAGAATCATTTCGAAAGTTCAGGATATGGGTATGGCAAGGACTCAAGAAGTGGACCCTCAAAATGCTAAGGCAAGCATTGGCAAAAGCTCAAGACTCCATTTTTGGTTTAGTGATCCAAGATCACATTGAGTCCATAGGAAAGCCAATACTATTAAAAGGGATGAGGTTATGATAATGATCCGGTTGCTCAAAGTGCTTAGTGATACATCTCCTAAACTATCGGCAACTCTCACCGCCATATACACTCATAAGTAATCTCGGTCCCACCGATATTCCAAACTCACCACACCGAGATGAACCACCTCAGCCATAAAGCCAAACCCTAGAAATCTCGGATTTTCCGATTCTCAACTCGGTCTCACCAAACTTGAGTTGCCAAGCTTCAGAATCTTCGTCATCAAATCGGTGTCACCGAGATGATGAAGTCGGTCCCACCGAGATTGGCGAGCTCTTGTCTTTGCACGAATCGGACTAACCGAGATTGTATTTTCGGTCCCACCGAAAATCCCAACGCTCACATGATTTGAACTTTCGGTCTCACCGAGTTGTCAACTTCGTCCCACCAAGATTGGTCAAATGTGTGTAACGGTTGGATTTTGTGTGGAGGCTATAAATACCCCTCCACCCCTCTTCATTCGTGGAGAGAGCCATCGAAAAGTACTACCACTCCTACCTTACATTTCGAGAAGAGAACTACCTACCCTTGTGTTGAGATCAAGTTGCTCCACTCCCACCATATGAAGCTTGATCTCTAGCCTTCCCAAGTTGCTTTCCACTCAATCCCTTCTTCCACCACAGCCAAATCAGTGAGGAGAGTTGAGTGTTGGGGAGATTATCATTTGAAGCACAAGAGCAAGGAGTTCATCATCATCAACACCATCTATTACCTTTTGGAGGGTGGTGCCTCCTAGATTGGTTAGGTGTCGCTTGGGAGCCTCCACAAGATGTGGAGTTGAACCAAGAAGTTTGTAAGGGCAAGGAGATCGCCTACTTCGTGAAGATCTACCCGAGTAAGGCTAGCCCTCCGTGGGCGTGAGGCCATGATGGCATAGACAAGGTTGCTTCTTCGTGGACCCTTCGTGGGTGGAGCCTCCGTGGACTCTCGCAGCCGCTACCCTCCGTGGGTTGAAGTCTCCATCAACGTGGAAGTACGATAGCACCACCTATCGGAACCACGAGAAAAATCACCGCGTCTCCAAAATTGCGTTTGCTCTTCTCCACCTCTCTTTACTACATGTGCAATTTACTTTCCGCTGCCTATACTCTAGAATTGCATGTGTAGGGTGATGCTTGACTTGATCATAATCGTGAATCTGCCAAAAACTTGTCTTTGACAAAAGGCACAATTTTTATATTGTCAAGTAGTCTAATCACCCCCCCTCTAGACATACTTTCGATCCTACACGTAGCCACTGCCAGAAACCCTAGTCACTTCAGTTCCACTGATAGGGATCTCGGTCTCACCGAGATGGGATTGCAAACCCTATATTTCCCGTCGTAAAGTTTCGGTCCAATCGAGATGAGCGACCGGTCCCACCGAGTTTGCAATGCAAACTCCCTGTTTCCCTTTCGTAACATTTCGGTCCCATCGAAATGAGCGAATCGGTCCCACCAAGTTTGCCTGGCCAACTCTCTAGTTTGCTTATTACCAAAGTCGGTCCCACCGAGTTTGTGTAATCAGTCTAATCGAGATTACGTTATGCCCTAACCCCTAACAAAATCGGTCCAACCGAGTTGACATGTCGGTCCCACCGAAATGCCTAACTGTCACATTATGAACTAAATCGGTTCGACCGAGTTTTCTGATTAGGTCCCACCGAGTTTGGTAAATTGTGTGTAACATTTAGATTTAGTGTGGATGCTATATATACCCCTCCACCCTCCCCTCATTCATGAGGGAGTCCATCAGAACATGCCTACACTTCCAGCATTCATTTTCTGAGAGAGAACCACCTACTCATGTGTTGAGGCCAAGATATTCCAATCCAACCATATGAATCTTGATCTCTAGCCTTCCCCAAGTTGCTTTCCACTCAAATTATCTTTCCACCAAATCCAATCCTATGAGAGAGAGTTGAGTGTTGGGGAGACTATCATTTGAAGCACAAGATCAAGGAGTTCATCAACAACACACCATTTATTACCTTTTGGAGAGTGGTGTCTCCTAGATTGGTCAGGTGTCACTTGGGAGCCTCTGTCAAGATTGTGGAGTTGAACCAAGGAGTTTGTTAGGGCAAGGAGATCGCCTACTTCGTGAAGATCTACCCTAGTGAGGCAAGTCCTTTGTGGGCGATGGCCATGGTGGGATAGACAAGGTTGCTTCTTCGTGGACCCTTCGTGGGTGGAGCCCTCCGTGGACTCGCACAGCCGTTACCCTTCGTGGTTTGAAGTCTCCATCAATGTGGATGTACGATAGCACCACCTATCGGAAGTACGCAAAAAATCTCCGTGTCTCCAATTGTGTTTGCACACTCCAATCCCATCCCTTTACTTTCTTGCAAGTTGCATGCTTTACTTTCCGCTGCTCATATACTCTTTGCATGCTTGCTTGAATTGTGTTGAGATTGCTTGACTTGTGCTAAATTGCTAAAATCTGCCAAGAACTAAAATTGGGAAAAGGTTAAGTTGTTATTTGGTCAAGTAGTCTAATCACCCCCCCTCTAGACATACTTTCAATCCTACAGCATCACGACGCAGTTCGGATGAAGTCCGTATGCGGTTTTCGACCCGGGTGAGGTTGTGCTTGTTGCGCCAGTCCGGATGGTCGTCTTCTCGCGCTGGGGCATGTCCCCTTGATCCATAAATTGATCTAGTATGACCAGCTCTATTGTCTAGGTTCTGTCGCAGGTCGTACGTGTATCCTGCGGCCGCTATCTCTCTGCCTCTAGGGCGAGGTGGTGCGGGTTGGTGTTCGACTTGAGTTGCCGCACTAATCCGGCCACGAGGTGGTCGGTCAGGTCCGTCAGCCACGTTACGTGTTGTCGGTATAGGTTCTAGGACCTCATCATCGAATTGGGATAGCAACATGCGCTTTGGGTAACTCTTAGTTGGGCGCTCGAGTCCGTATTCCTCGGCTGCCAGGACGTTAGCCCATCTGTCATTGAGTAAATCCTGATCAGCTTGGAGCTGCTGCTCCTTCTTTTCAAGGCTTCTTGCCATGGCTATTAGCCGGCGCTTAAAGCGCTCTTGTTCGAGTGGTTCCTCCGGCATGATGAAATCTTCGTCGTCGAGGCTCTCGTCCTCCTCGGAGATTGGTAGGTAGTTACTATCCTCTAAACCCTCATTTCCGGTAGGATCATTGGGGTTGACTTACCCATCCTCCCAATCATCTTGTTCGGATGTTGGCTCGATAGGGGCTTCTTGGTCTTCGGCATCTCTGGAGTGTTATTGTCTCTGGTGCCAGTATTGCTATCTTTTTCATGATGCGATTTTGATTGGCGCCGCTGATGTCGACGCTTCGGAGGTGCTTCGACGGGCTTGTCCTCTAGATTCTCCCCACCGTCGTCGTCATTCTCTTTGAGGGTGTCCACCATGTACATGTCATATGAGTAAGTGGTCATCCAGTGTCCGGTGAACGGCGCGTTCTGGCTCCTCTCATCTCTGGTATCGTTGCCCATACCGTCGATGTCTTCGGAATCATAGTCAAGCATGTCGATTAAATCTTCGACAGTGGCTATGAAGTGGGTGGTGGGTGGGACGTAAAATTCCCCGTTCTCAGCCCCTAGTGTGGGTTGGACGTAGTTCAGCAGTTATTCTTCTGCAATGGCGAGAGATCGCATTAAGTCAAGGGCCTCGTTTAAGGGCGAGGTTTGGACGGGGAAGCGAAAGTCTCTGGAGTTGGGCAGGACAAAAGTTCCTTGGCCGAGCTCGCATAACACGGACCTCGAGAGTTCGGAGCTGGTGTTCGGGGGTGAGTCCGGCTTCATGTTGATGAAGGGAGCTTGGCATGACTTCGGGCTTGCCGGTGAAGCAATCCCCTCCATCTCTCCGGTGTTAAGCTCTATGGCTGCGGAGAGTCCAGCGGGCTCTAAACTCCCGTCTTCGGACTTGGTGATGTGTTCCGGATCTAAGGCCAGAGCTGTGGTCAGGGCCGCGAACCCTTGGAAGATCAAGTCTCCTTGGATATCAATGACATAGTTTAGATTTCCAAAACTTATCTGATGACTAGGGGCGTAGTTGTCGATCTGCTCCAGATGGCCGATCGAATTGGCACGCAGTGCGAGGCCGCTGAATACGAAGATTTGGCCAGGGAGAAAAGTCTCCCTCAAGGCGGTATTGTTGTGGATGATTGACGGAGCCATCGAGCCTTCTAGCGACGACACAGTGGAACTCTCAATGAAAGCACCAATGTCGGTGTCAAAACCGGCAGATCTCGGGTAGGGGGTCCCGAACTGTGCATCTAAGGATCAAAGGTAACAGGAGGCAGGGGACATGATGTTTACCCAGGTTCGGGCCCTCTTGATGGAGGTAATACCCTACTTCCTGCTTGATTGACTTTGATGAGTATAGGGGTTACAAGAGTTGATCTACCTCGAGATCGTAATGGCTAAACCCTAGATGTCTAGCCTGTATGATTGTGATTGCCCCTATGGACTAAACCCTCTGGTTTATATAGACATCGGAGGGACCTAGGGTTGTATAGAGTCAGTTTATAGAGAAAGGAAGATGCAAGATCCGAATGCCAAGCTTGCCATCCATGCAAATGAGAGTCCCATCCGGACACGAGGGAGGGCCTTCTGTCTTGTATCTTCGCGACCCATCAGTCCGGCCCATATCGCATAGCCCGGCCGCCCAAGGACCCCCTAATCCAGGACTCCCTCAGTGAGTGTTAGCAATCATAGAAGACTATATGATGGTTGAGTATGTGGAGCTCTTACTTAGACTCTATTGAATAAGTTGAATTGCAATTGCTTGGTGACTGAGAACATAGGTTGTTGAGTTTCAAGAGAATTCGTTGTTTGAACCTTAACATGTGAATTGGTTGCTACTATAACATGAGAAGTTCTATAAGAAAGAATTGTTGTTATGATGCTAGGAAAAGTGATTGAAATTATCATTGATCAAACTTATGCACTTTGCTAGCATTCACACTTCATAAATTATTTCTTTTATCATTTACCTACTCAAGGACGAGTAGGAATTAAGCTTGGGGATGCTGATACGTCTCCAACGTATCTATAATTTATGAAGTAGTCATGCTAATATATTATCATTCTTGGATGTTTTACAATCATTTTATAGCAACTTTACATCATTTTTTGGGACTAACCTATTGACCCAGTGCCCAGTGCCAGTTGTTGTTTTTTGCTTGTTTTTTACATCGCAGGAAACCAATATCAAACGGAGTCCAAACACCGTGTAAATTTTTGGAGATTTCTTATGGACCAGAAGAAAGCCAGTGGGCCAAGGAAGCACCTGGAGGGCTGCTCGAGGGGAGCAGCACCCACCAGGGCGCTCCAGGAGGCCCAGGCGCGCCCTGGTGGGTGTTGCCCACCTTAGGTGCCCCCTAAACCGCCTCTTCCCCTATAAATTCTGGAATATTCCACCCTTCGGGGTAGCCCTAGATCAGAAGTTCCACTGCCGCAAGGCCTATGTATCCATGAGATCCAATCTAGACCCCATTCCGACACCCTGCTAGAGGGGAGAATCATCTTCAGTGGCCATCTTCATCATCCTGGCCGCCACCACGATGAGGAGGGAGTAGTCCACCCTCGGGGATGAGGGTTTGTACCAGTAGCTATGTCTTTAATCTCTCTCTCTCTCATGTTCTTGAGATGTCACGATCTTGATGTATCACGGGCTTTGTTAATATAGTCAGATCATATGGTGTTTCCCCCTCTCTATCTTGTTGTGATGAATTGAGTTTTTCCGTTTGAGATTTCGTTGTTATCGGATTGAATACTTTTATGGATTTGAGAACACTTGGTATATGTCTTGCAATTTAATACTCGTGGTAACAATGGGGTATCGTATTGATTCACTTTATATATGTTTTGGCACTCAACTCACAGATTCCCGAGGTGACATTGGGGTAATCTATGCATAGGGGTTGATCCACGTTCTTGTCTTTGTTTCTCCGGTAGAAATCCTGGGTCACTCTTTGAAGTTCTTTGTGTTGGATTGAATATTATAAATCTGAATTTGCTTTGGTATTATTTTAGTACAAACTCTAGGATAGATCAAACGGAAAGAATATCTTTGTGTTATTTTAGTACGAACTCTTGAATAGATCGAATGGAAAGAATAGCTTTGATGTGGTTTCGTGCCCTACAAACAATTCCGTCTTATGTTCTCCGCTAGATAGGAACTTTGGAGTGATTCTTCATCGCACTTTGATAGATGGTTATATGATCCAATTATACTAGCACTGTTGAGAGATTGCACTAGCGAAAGTACGAACCCTAGGCCTCATTTTCAAGCATTGCAATACCGTTTTTGTGCTTGTTTACTATTTGCTACCTTGCTGTTTTTATTTATTCAGATGATAAAAATATGTTTCTACCATCCATATTACACTTTTATCACCATCTCTTCACCGAACTAGTGCACCTATACAAGTTTCCATTGTATTGGGTGTGTTGGGGACACAAAAGATTTCTTGTATTTGGTTGCAGGGTCATTTGAGAGAGACCATCTTCATCCTACACCTCTCATGGATTGATAAACCTTAAGTCATCCACTTGAGAGAAAATTGCTACTGTCCTACAAAACTCTGTGCTTGGAGTCCCAACATGTGTCCACAAGAATAAAGTTGCATAGTAGACATCAGGCGGTCAAGCGAATCTTTCGATATTTGGCTCATACCCCAAACTTTGGCTTATGGTACCCAAGAGGAGCCAACTTCAACCTTTTGGGCTATTCAGACTTAGATTGGGTGGCAGACAGAGTGGACAGGAAGTCAACCTCCGGAGGGTGCCAATTTCTTGGTTGCTATTTAGTGAGTTGGTCTTCTAAGAAGCAAAGTTGTGTGTCTCTCTCGTCCACCGAAGCGGAGTATGTGGCTGTCGGTAGTTGTTGTGCTCAACTTCTATGGATGAGGTAAACTTTGAAGGATTACGGTGTCATTTGTGACGAAATGCCTCTTTGGTGTGGCAATGAAAGTGCCATCAAGATCTCTCTCAACCTGGTGCAACACTTCAAGACGAAGCATATTGAGATTCGGTATTACTTCATCCGGGATCACATTAGGTGAGGGGAGATAAAGCTCAAATATGTCAACACTCATGATAACCTTGCAGATATTTCATGAAGCCCTTGGATGAATCAAGAATTCTCGAGTTAACGCATGAGCTAAATATCATTGATTCGAGCAATGTAGCTTGAACACGTGCACACCCACCATACTCATCTTGATATCTTGTTTAGGTGTAGGCATGGACATAGGGGGAGTGCTCTCAATGAACTCTCCCTCCCCCCATTATGAAATTGATCAACTCTTTCACATTAGCCATTCTTGATGGTACATGTGCTTCAAATACGGGTTTTGGTCATGGGCCCAAGGATAATTTTTCGCGGTGCCATACCAATTGACTCAAACATAGGTGGCTTCGGCCAGCGCCCTCTCCTCTAGAGAGGTTTTGATTCGTGCTTGTTCCTAGTTGTCTTTTGCCTTCTTGTTGAGCTGTGCTTGTGCTTGAGTTGGCTCGTGTGTGTGCTCGTTTGCGTGTCCGGTCGCTTGAAGGTTGCTTTGCAAAGGCCGTGTTTCTCTGTTTTGTTGAAACATGCACTTTCTTGGGTTTACGATACTACCGTGGCAAGCCACGGTACTACCGCAGGAGATGGGCTGCCCTGTGCTCGCACAGGTGCATCCGCGGCACGGTACTACTGCTCCCATCGCGATAGTAAATTTTTACTGCCGCTGGAAGAGCGATACTACCGCCCTGCATGCGGTACTTTTGCCTGGACGGTACTACCGCTATGACCCGTGGTACTACCACGCCGTCGTGAGCGGGTGGGGGTCAAGAGCGGGCAGGGGGAGTTCCCACTCCCCCATACCCATTCAACTAATTTTCCCCACTTCGTCTCTCTCTCCTGCCCAAGAACAGCGCCGGATGACCTCGCCGGATCTCCATCTCCAGCCGCTCTCCTCGCATTCCGACCGGTGGGATCGATCCCCACCTTGCCCTCTTGCCATGGAACAAGGTTTCTCCCCTAGTCCCTCTCTCCTTGCCTCGTAGTTTTGGCTCTAGGTTTTGGGGAGATGCATGTTGTTCTTGAGATTTTTGGCTAAGTCATTGCAAGAGGAGGATGTAGGAGAGTGCTAGTGTAGTAGAGATGCTATTTGGTATGTTGCAACACGGTAATTTTGATCAACCGTAGTACCGATCCAAATTTGCGGATGTGCTTAGATCCGTTTGTGCCAGATTTGAATCCATGCGGTACTACCGTGCCTCCCGTGGCAAGATTACCGCTCGTCAAGATTCGCCTCAGACGGTACTACCGCTCCTCTGGAGCGGTACTACCGCTCACGGCGCGGAAGTAAAATTTTACTTCCGCTCTAGGCGTGGTAGTACCGTGCCATCCCGGTGCAGTACTACCGCGGCTAGAGCAGATGTAAACTTTTACATCTACCTCGTGGTGAGGTACTACCATTGACATCTGATATGTCTCCAATGTATCTATAATTTTTGATTGTTCCATGCTATTATATTACCCATTTTGGATATTTATGGGCTTTACTTTACACTTTTATATCACTTTTGGGACTAACCTACTAATCGGAGGCCCAGCCTGAATTGCTGTTTTTTACCTATTTCAGTGTTTCAAAGAAAAGGAATATCAAACGAGGTCCAAACGGAATGAAACCTTCGGGAGCGATCTTTTTGGAACAAACGTGATCGAGAGGACTTGGACTGGAAGTCAAGAAACAAAGGAGGCGGCCACGAGAGTGCACGGCGCGCCCCCCACCCTCGTGGGCCCCTCGGGTGTCCACCGACCTACTTCTTCCTCCTACATATACCCATGTACCCCAAAAACATCAGAAGTGACCATGAAAAACTATTTCCACCACCGTAACCTTCTGTATCCGCGAGATCCCATCTTGGAGCCTTCGTCGGAGCTCCGCCGGAGGGGCAATCGACCATGGAGGTCCTCTACATCATCTCCAAGGCCTATCCGATGAGTTGTGAGTAGTTTACCACAGACCTTCGGGTCCATAGTTATTAGCTAGATGGCTTCTTCTCTCTCTTTTAATCTCGATACAAAGTTCTCCTCGATCTTCTTGGAGATCTATTCGATGTAACTCCTTTTGCGGTGTGTTTGTCGAGATCCGATGAATTGTGGGTTTATGATCAAGTTTATCTATGAGAAATATTTGAATCTCCTCTGAATTCTTTTATGTGTGATTAAGTTATCTTTGCAAGTCTCTTCAAATTATCAGTTTGGTTTGGCCTACTAGATTGATCTTTCTTGCAATGGGAGAAGTGCTTAGCTTTGGGTTCAATCTTATGTGTCCTTTCCCAATGACAGCAGGGGCAGCAAGGCACGTATTGTATTGTTGCCATTGAGGATAAAAAGATGGGGTTTATATCATATTGCATGAGTTTATCCCTCTACATCATGTCATCTTTCTTAATGCATTACTCTGTTCTTTATGAACTTAATACTCTAGATGCATGCTGGATAGCGGTCGATGTGTGGAGTAATAGTAGAGATGCAGGCAGGAGTCGGTCTACTTGTCATGGACGTGATGCCTATATACATGATCATGCCTAGATAATCTCATAATTATTCGCTTTTCTATCAATTGCTCGACAGTAATTTGTTCACCCACCGTAATACTTATGCTATCTTGAGAGAAGCCACTAGTGATACCTATGGCCCCCGGGTCTATCTCTTATCATATAAGCTTTCAATCTACTTTTATTTGCATCTTTAATTTTCCAATCTATATCATAAAAATACCAAAAATATTTATCTTATCATATTATCTCTATCAGATCTCACTTTTGCAAGTGGCCGTGAAGGGATTGACAACCCCTTTATTGTGTTGGTTGCGAGTTCTTGTTTGTTTGTGTAGGTGTGGGACTTTTGAGGAGCCTCCTCTCGGATTGATACCTTGGTTCTCAAAACTGAGGGAAATACTTACGCTACTATTGCTGCATCACCCTTTCCTCTTCAAGGAAAACCAACGCAAGCTCAAGACGTAGCAAGAAGGATTTCGGCGCCGTTCCGGGAGGTCTTCGCCAAGTCAAGACATACCAAGTACCCATCACAAACTCATCTCCCTCGTATTTACATTATTTGCCATTTGCCTCTCGTTTTCCTCTCCCCCACTTCACCCTTGCCGTTTTATTCTCTCTCTCTTTCCCAATAACCTCTCTCTTTCGCTTGCCTTTTTGTTTGCTTGTGTGTTGGATTGCTTGTCGCGATGGCGCAAGATAATACCAAATTGTTTGACTTTTCCAAAACCAATAATAATGGTTTCCTTAGTACTCCGATTGCTCCTCTTAATGATGTTGAGTCTTGTGAAATCAATGCTACTTTGCTGAATCTTGTTATGAAAGATCAATTCTCCGGCCTTCCTAGTGAAGATGTCGCTACCCATCTAAACAACTTTTTTGATTTGTATGAGATGCAAAAGAGGAAAGATACGGATAATGATATTGTTAAACTGAAGTTATTTCCATTTTCACTTAGAGATCGTGCTAAAGTTTGGTTTTCGTCTTTGCCTAAGAATAGTATTGATTCATGGAATAAGTGCAAAGATGCTTTTATCTCTAAGTATTTTCCTCCCGTAAGATCATCTCGCTTAGGAACGATATTATGAATTTTAAACAACTTGATCATGAGCATGTTGCCCAATCTTGGGAAAGAATGAAATTGATGATTCGCAATTGCCCTACTCATGGTTTGAATTTATGGATGATCATACAAAAAATTTATGCCGGACTGAATTTTGCTTCTAGAAATCTTTTAGATTCGGCCGCGGGAGGCACGTTTATGGAAATCACCTTAGGAGAAGCTACTAAACTCCTTGATAATATTATGGCTAATTATTCTCAATGGTACACCGAAAGATCTACTAGTAAAAAAGTGCATGCTATAGAAGAAATTAAAGTTTTGAGTGGAAAGATGGATGAACTTATGAAATTGTTTGCTACTAAGAGTGCTTCTATTGATCCTAGTGATATGCCCTTGTCTACTTTGATTGAGAATAATAATGAATCTATGGATGTGAATTTTGTCGGTAGGAATAATTTTGGTAACAATGCTTATAGAGGAAACTTTAATCCTAGACCGTTCCCTAGTAATTCCTCTAATAATTATGGAAATTCCTACAATTATTCTTATGGCAGTTTTAATAAGATGCCCTCTGAATTTGAGAATAGTGTTAAAGAATTTATGATCTCTCAAAGAATTTTAATTCCTTTCTTGAAGAAAAATTGCTTAAAGTTGATGATTTGGCTAGGAACGTTGATAGACTTTCGCTTGATGTTGATTCTTTGAAACTTAGATCTACTCCTCCTAAGCATGATATCAATGAGTCTCTCAAAGCTATGAGAATTTCCATTGACAAGTGCAAAGAAAGAACCACTAGATTGCGTGCTAAGAAAGATTGCTTTGTAAAGGCGTGTTCTTCTAGTTTCCATGAAAATAATGATGAAGATCTAAAAGTTATTGATGTGTCCCCTATTAAATCTTTGTTTTGCAATATGAATCTTAATAGTGATGGGACTGGAGATGAGTCAACTTTAGTTAAAAGGCGTCCCAATGATTCGGAGTTCTTAGATCTTGATGCTAAATTTGGTAAAAGTGGGATTGGAGAGGTCAAGACTTTAAATAGCATTGAACCCACCATCTTGGATTTCAAGGAATTTAATTATGATAATTGTTCTTTAGTAGATTGTATTTCCTTGTTGCAATCTGTTGTGAATTCTCCTCATGCTTATAGTCAAAATAAAGCTTTTACCAAACATGTTGTTGATGCCTTGATGCAATCTTATGATGAAAAACTTAACTTGGAAGTTTCTATACCTAGAAAACTTAATGATGAGTGGGAACCTACTATAAAGATTAAAATTAAAGATCATGAGTGTTATGCTTTGTGTGATTGTGCTAGTGTTTCCACGATTCCGAAAACTTTATGTGATATTCTAGGTTTCCATGATCTTGATGATTGCTCTTTAAATTTGCACCTTTCGGATTCCACCATTAAAAGGCCAATGGGAAGGATCAATGATGTTCTTATTGTTGCAAATAGGAATTTGGTGCCCGTAGATTTTATCGTTCTTGATATAGATTGCAATCTTTCTTGTCCTATTATTCTTGGTAGACCTTTCCTTAGAACGATTGGTGCGATTATTGATATGAAGGAAGGGAATATTAGATTCCAATTTCCATTAAGGAAAGGCATGGAGCAATTTCCAAGAAAGAAAGTTAAATTACCTTATGAATCTATCATGCGAGCTACTTATGAATTGAGTGCCAAAGATGGCACTACTTAGATCTATCCTCGCTTCTATGCCTAGTGAGGGGCGTCAAACGATAGCGCTAGTTGGGAGGCAACCAAATTTTATTTTTGTTTTTTGTTTTTGCTTCTGTTTAGTAATAAATTTTGCATCTACCTTCTGTTTGGATGTGTTTTCATGTTTTAATTAGTGTTTGTGCCAGGTAGAACCTATAGGATAACCTATGGTGATAGTTAATTTGATTCTGCTGAAAAACAGAAACTTTGCACGCACAAAAATAATTTTAGTAATTCACAGAAACATGCTTTTGTGTTTATTCTTTTTTATGTAGATCAATAGACAAATTTCCCAGGACTCCTATTTTGGTAGGATTTTTAGAGTTCCATAAGTATTCAAGAGTTACAGATTTCTACAGACTGTTCTGTTTTTGACAAATTCTGTTTTTCGTGTGTTGTTTGCTTATTTTGATGCATCTATGGCTAGTAATTAGGGTATGAACCATAGAGAAGTTGGAATACAGTAGGTTTAACACCAATATAAATAAAGAACGAGTTCATTACAGTACCTTATGTGGTGGTTTTTCTTTCTTGCACTAACGGAGCTTATGAGATTTCATGTTGAGTTTTGTGTTGTGAAGTTTTCAAGTTTTGGGTAAAGATTTGATGGACTATGGAATAAGGAGTGGCAAGAGGGATGCCCATGGCACCCCAAGATATTAAAGGATAACCAAAAGCCTAAGCTTGGGGATGCCCCGGAAGGCATCCCCTCTTTCGTCTTCGTCTATCGGTAACTTTACTTGGAGTTATATTTTTATTCGCCACATGATATGTGGTTTGCTTGGAGCGTCTTGTATGATATTAGTCTTTGCTTTTTAGTTTACCACAATCATCCTTGCTTTACACACCTTTTGGGAGAAACCCACTTGATTGGAATCTTTAAGAATACTCTATGTGCTTCACTTATATCTTTTGAGCTAGATAGTTTTTGCTCTAGTGCTTCACTTATATCTTTTAGAGCACGGCGGTGGCTTAATTTTTGTAGAAATTGTTAATCTCTCATGCTTCACTTCTATTATTTTGAGAGTCTCTTAGAACAGCATGGCATTTGCTATGGTTATAAAATTGGTCCTAGAATGATGGGCATCCAAGTTGGGTATAATAAAAACCATCATAGGAAGTGAATTGGATGCTATGATCAATTTGATACTTGATAATTGTTTTGAGATATGGAGGTGGTGATATTAGAGTCATGCTAGTTGGGTGATTATGAATTTAAAGAATGCTTGTGTTAAAGTTGGCAAGTCCTGTAGCATGCACGTATGGTAAAAGTTGTGTAACAAATTTATTGCATGGGGAGCTCTTTTGATTGCCTTCCCTTGAGTGGAGGTCGGGGGCACGCGCTGGTTAACTCCTACCAACCTCCCCCTAGGAGCATGCATAGTAGTACTTTGCTTCGAGGGCTAATAAACTTTTGCAATAAGTATATAAGTTCTTTATGACTAATGTGAGTCCATGGATTATACACACTTTTACCTTTCCATCATTGCTAGCCTTTTCGGTACCGTGCATTGCCCTTTCTCACCTTGAGAGTTGGTGCAAACTTCGCCGGTGCATCCAAACCCCGTGATATGATATTGTCAGTGTTCTGGGAATGGGGGTCCCAGACTTGCCTGCCTGCAGCCTGCGGCGTGGCTCAAGTGGTGGCCCAGTACGGCCCAACTTCATCAACTCAAGCTCAAGACCCTCGCGAGGGGCCAAGCCTTGCGGGGCGGATGACGCAAGGCTTCCTCAGGAGCGGCCTCACCAGGCAGGCTCGCGAGGAGGCAGAGAGATCAAGGCAGGGGTACCTCGCGAGATGCTCGTGACGCAAGCCATGACGATCGAGACCAGGCGGGCGCCAAGTGGGCACCGGCTAGTGCAGTGTCCTTGTTTCCTCTTTGGTGCAAAGGGGGCAAGCGCAGGCGTGGAGTACCGAGGCGTCAAGAAAAGGTTACCATTTCGGTGCAACGAGACCAAGACCAGCAGAGCGACAGTACGAACGTCACCGTGGAGCCCAAGACGGTGTCATCGCCATTGCCTTTGGAGTCGAAGACCAACTTTAGTCAGGATAACTTGTACAAAATGTTCCCCTTCAAAATGGCCATTGTTGGCGCCCTTCCTGCTCAATATTTGGGAAGAGGACCAGGGCCTGTATAAATAGGGCTAGCCACCACGATAGAGAGGCAGCTCGCCTACATCTGAGCCAGAGCCATCGAGAGCGGATCGAATCCTACTTAGGCAAACCACCACCACAAGAACACCTCTCGCGAGGATGTTCTTCCCTTGTACTATTCATCATCAGCCCCTGAGGCAATCCACCACACCACACACTAGAGTAGGGTATTACACCACAACGGTGGCCCAAACCAGCATAAATCTTGTGTTCCTCATATTATTCATCGTTTAGCTTAGATTCTCAGCGAAGCGTTTGGACGTGGATCGGTAGGGGAAGATCTCCGCGCCCACCCCAGAGTTCGAACCTTAAGGGTTTTGCCAGAACCCGATATCCGACATTTGGCGTGCCAGGTAGGGGTGCGCCGGAATCTTTCTTCCGCTGTTCCGCGTTCGATTGTTCGTCGTGTCCATGGCTGACGATCGCCGAGCTCGCGCCAAGTGTCGGGCTGCTCTTGCCGCCCACGTCGCCCAGACGGCTCCTGTCGATGGGCCTCCCCATCGTTCTCCATCGCCTGCCGCCTACGCCGCCACCGACCCGGCGGGGAACGAGCAGCAGGCGTCGTCGCTACATCCCTCGGTGCGGCGGGAAGGCCGCACCGCCACCCCGTCGCTGACTCCAGCTAGTTCGTCGTCGCATGCCCGTCGCGCTCCCATGGACGCGCATGCCGCGATGCTCCTGACACGAGAGCTCCTGCACTACCGACCCGTCGACGACCTCAACGAGGAGTGGCTCGCTCGCATCACTAGCTCGTCAGTGTCGCAGGGGGCTCCCTTGTGCCGTCCCTCTCGCTGCCTCGCCCACCATCCTGCGCGGGTGATGCAGCTCAGGAGGTGCCTCCGCCACCTCCTCCCCAAGAAGGCGCCCTGGCTCCGAGGCGTGCGGCCCCTAGACGAGACCCACCGCATCCACCGCCCGCACGACAAGAAAGGAGCTGCCAACCAATCCCTCGTCCTCAAGAAGGTGCTCGCGTGCTCCCTGCACCGGCACGCCATGACCGCATCCCTGCGCCAACACGTCAAGACCCCTCGTTGCCCCTGGCGGTGGCGCGCGGGAATCCCCAGGAGCAAGCCCCGCATCAGCAAAGAGCTCCGGTGGCCACCGTAGGCTGTCGCGCCTTCCCCACCGAGCTGCGCAGTGTCGCCTGGTCGGGCAAATTCAAGCCGGATCTGCCTCCTCGCTACGATGACACTGTTGGGGAACGTTGCAGAAAATTAAAATTTTTCCTACGGCTTCACCAAGATCCATCTATGAGTTCATCTAAGCAACGAGTAATGGGAGAGAGTTTGCATCTACATACCACTTGTAGATCGCGTGCGGAAGCTTGCAAGGTGATGATGGAGTCGTACTCGAACGTGATTCAAATCACCGATGTCCAAGTGTTGAACGGACAGCACCTCCGCGCTCAACACACGTGCGGGATTTGAGCGACGCCTCCTCCATCTTGATCCAGCAAGGAGGAAGGAGAGGTTGAGGAAGGCAGCTCCACCGGCAAAGACGACGGCGTGGTGATGGTGGAGAAGCAAGATTCGGCAGGCTTCACGAGCACCTACGGAGGAGGAGAAGTGTTGGGAGGGAGGGCTGCGCCTTGAGATGGGTACAACAGCCCCCTCCTCCCCCTTTATATAGGCCCCTGGTGGCGGCCCTCGAGATCCAATCTCCGTGGGGCGGCGGCAACGGGGTGGAGTGCCCAAGCCAGGTGGGCGCCCCACCCCTAGGGTTTCAACCCTAGGCGCAGGGGTGGGCCTAGGGGCGCACCAACCCACTATGGGCTGGTTCCTCCCACTTCAGCCCATGGGGCCCTCCGGATAGGTGGCCCCACCGGTGGACCTCGGGACCCTTCGGTGGTCCCAGATTTTACCGGAGACCCAAACTTTCCCGATGGCAAAACACCACTTCCTATATATTATTCTTTATCTCCGGACCCTTCCGAACTCCTCGTGACGTCCGGATCTCATCCGGACTCGAACAACATTCGTAGTCACATACTTGACTTCCTACTAACCCTAGCGCCACCGAACCTTATGTGTAGACCCTACGGGTTCGGGAGACACGCAGACATGACCGAGACGACTCTCGGCAATAACCAACAGCGGGTCTGGATACCCATGTTGGCTCCTACATGCTCCTCGATGATTTCATCGGTTGAACCACGATGTCGAGGATTCGATCAAACCCCGTATGCAATTCCTTTGTCAATCGATGCGTTACTTGCCCGAGACTCGATCGTCGGTATCCCAATACCTTGTTCAGCCTCGTTACCGCAAGTCACTTTACTCGCATCAGTAATGCATGATCCCGTGGCAACACCTTGGTCATCTTGAGCTCATTATGATGATGCATTACCGAGTGGGCCCAGAGATACCTCTCCGTCATACGGAGTGACAAATCCCGCCTCGATCCGTGTCAACCCAATGATACTTTCGGAGATACCGTAATGCACCTTTATAGTCACCCGATTACGCCAGTGACGCTTGATACACCCAAGGCACTCCTACGGTAACCGGAGTTACACGATCTCATGGTCGAAGGAAGAGATACTTGACATTGGCAAAGCTTCTAGCAAACGAACTATACGATCTTTTATGCTATGCTTATGGTTGGGTCTTGTCCATCACATCATTCTCCTAATGATGTGATCCCGTTATCAACGACATCCAATGTCCATAGTCAGGAAATCATGACTATCTATTGATCACAACGAGCTAGTCAACTAGAGGCTCACTAGGGACATTTGTGGTCTTCGTGTTCACACGCAGTATTACGATTTCCGGATAATACGCTTATAGCATGAACAAAAGACAATTATCATGAACATTGAAATATAATAATACTTTTATTATTGCCTCTAGGGCATATTTCCAACAGCCTCCCACTTGCACTAGAGTCACCAATCTAGTTACATTGTGATGAATCGAACACCCATAGAGTTCTAGTGTTGATCATGTTTTGCACGCGAGAGAGGTTTAGTCAACGGATCTGCGACATTCAGATCCGTGTGCACTTTGCAAATCTCTATGTCTCCATCTTGAACATTTTCACGGATGGAGTTGAAACGACGCTTGATGTGCTCGGTCTTCTTGTGAAACCTGGCTCCTTGGCAAGGGCAATAGCTCCAAAGTTGTCACAGAAGAGTTTGATCGGCCCGACGCATTGGGTATGACTCTAGGTCGGTGATGAACTCCTTCACCCAAATCGCTTCATGCGCTGCCTCCGAGGCTGCCATGTACTCCGCTTCACACGAGATCCCGCCACGACGCTCGCTTGCAAACTGCACTACCATCGCTTCCACCATTCAACATATACATGTATCCGGTTTGTGACTTAGAGTCATCGGATCTGAGTCGGCTAGCGCCGACGTAACCCTTCTGACGAGCTCTTCGTCTCCTCCATAAACGAGAAACATGTCCTTTGTCCTTTTCGTGTACTTCAGATATTCTTGACCGCTGTCCAAAGGTTCCTTGCCGGGATTACTTTGGTATCTTGCAACCAAACTTACGGCAAGGTTTACATCGGTCCGTACACAAAGATGGCATACATAATAGATCCTATGGCTGAAGCATAGGGATGACACTCATCTCTTCTTTAACTTTTGCCGTGGTCGCGGTCGAGCCGAGCTCAATCTCACACCTTGTAACATAGGCAAGAACCCTTCTTGGACTGATCCATTTTGAACCTCTTCAAAATCTTATCAAGGTATGTGCTTTGTGAAAGACCTATGAGGCGTCTCGATCTATCTCTATAGATCTTGATGCCTAATATATAAGCAGCTTCTCCAAGGTCCTTCATTGAAAAACACTTGTTCAAGTAGGCCTTAATGCTGTCGAAGTTTTGTATCATTTCCCATCAAGAGTATGTCATCTACATATAATAGGAGAAATGCTACAGAGCTCCCACTCACTTTCTTGTAAACGCAGCTTCTCCATAAGTCTCATAAACCCAAACGCTTTGATCATCTCATCAAAGCGAATGTTCCAACTCCGAGATGCTTGCACCACCATAAATGGATCGCTGGAGCTTGCATACTTTGTTAGCGCTCGAGGATCGAAAAACCTTCCGCTGCATCATATACAACTCTTCCTTAAGATGTCCGTTAAGGAATGCCGTTTTGACGTCCATCCGCCATATCTCATAATCATAGTATGCGCAATTGCTAACATGATTCGGACGGACTTAAGCTTCGCTACGGAGAGAATGTCTCGTCAGAGTCAATCCCTTGAACTTGTCGATAACCCTTAGCGACAAGTCGAGCTTTATAGATGGTAACATTACCATCCGTGTCCGCCTTCTTCTTAAAAATCCATTTGTTTTCTATCGCCGCCGATCATCGGGCAAGTCTGTCAAAGTCCATACTTTGTTTTCATACATGGATTCTATCTTGGATTTCATGGCTCCAAGCCATTTGTTGGAATCTGGGCCCGCCATTGCTTCTTCATAGTTTGAAGGTTCATTGTTGTCTAGCAACATGATTTCCATGACAGGTTGCCGTACCACTCAGTGCGGAACGTGTCCTCGTGGACCTTCGAAGTTCAAGAGTAACTTGATCCAAGTACCTTGATCATCATCATTGTTTTCCTCTTCGGTTGGTGTGGGCATCACAGAACGGTTTCTGCTACCGCACCACTTTCCCGCTCGAGAGGTAGTACTTCATCGAAGTTCTACTTTCCTCCCACTTACTTCTTTCGAGAGAAACTCTTTCTCCGAAAGCATCCGTTCTTAGCAACAAAGACCTTGCCTTCGGATCTTAAGTAGAAGGTATACCGACGGTTTCCTTAGGGTATCCTATGAATACGCATTTTTCCGACTTGGGTTCGAGCTTTTAGGTTGAAGTTTCTTGACATAAGCATCGCATCCCCAAACTTTTAGAAACGCATACTTAGGTTTCTTCCCAAACCATAATTCATACGGTGTCGCCTCAACGGATTTAGACGGTGCCCTATTTAAAGTGAATGTAGCTGTCTCTAGAGCGTATCCCCAAAATGATAGCGGTAAATCGGTAAGAGACATCATAGACCGCACCATATCCAATAGAGTGCGATTCGACGTTCGGACACACCGTTTATTTGAGGTGTTCCAGCGCGTGAGTTGTGAAACGATTCCACATTTTCTTAAGTGTATACCAAATTCGTGACTTAAGTATTCTCCCCCACGATCTGATCGTAGGAACTTTATCTTTCGGTCACGTTGATTCTCTACCTCACTCTGAAATTCCTTGAACTTTTCAAAGGTCTCAGACTTGTGTTTCATTAAGTAGACATACCCATATCTACTCAAGTCATCAGTGAGAGTGAGAACATAACGATATCCTCCGCGAGCCTCAATGCTCATTGGACCGCACACATCGGTATGTATGATTTCCAACAAGTTGGTTGCTCGCTCCATTGTTCCGGAGAACGGAGTCTTGGTCATTTTGCCTAAGAGGCAAGGTTCGCATGTGTCAAACGATTCATAATCAAGAGACTCTAAAGTCCATCAACATGGAGCTTCTTCATGCGCTTGACACCAATGTGACCAAGGCGGCGATGCCACAAGTATGTGGGACTATCGTTATCAACTTTACATCTTTTGGCATCCACACTATGAACATGTGTAATATTACGCTCGAGATTCATTAAGAATAAACCATTGACCATCTGAGCATGACCATAAAACATATCTCTCATATAAATCGAACAACCATTATTCTCAGACTTAAATGAGTAGCCATCTCGTATTAAACGAGATCCAGATACAATGTTCATGCTCAAACATGGCACTAAATAACAATTATTAAGGTTCAAAACTAATCCCGTGGTAAATGTAGAGGCAGCGTGCGACGGCGATCACATCGACTCTGGAACCATTCCCGACGCGCGATCGTCACCTCGTCCTTCGCCAGTCTCCGTTTATTCCGCAGCTCTGCTGTGAGTTACAAATATGAGCAACGGCACCGTATCAAATACCGGTGAGTTACTACGAGTAATCGTAAGGTACACATCAATTACATGTATATCAAATATACCTTTGGTGTTGCGCCTTCTTATCCGCTAAGTATTTGGGGCGGTTCCGCTTCGAAGGACCCTTCCCTTGCAATAAAAGCACTCGACCTCGTGCTTGGGTCCATTCTTTGACTTCTTCCCAAGCGGCTTACGGCGCGGCAACATCTTTGCCGTCCTTCTTGAAGTTCTTCTTACCCTTGCCCTTCTTGAACTTAGTGGTCTTATTGACCATCAACACTTGATGTTCCTTTTTGATTTCAGCCTCTGCGACTTGACCAACGAGAACACTTCAGAATGGTCTTTACCATCCCTCGCATGTTGTAGTTCATCACAAAGCTCTTGTAGCTTGGTGGGAGCGATCGAGGATTCTGTCGATGACCGCCTCATCCGGGAGGTTAATGTTCACCGGGTCATACGGTTGTGCAACCTGACATCTTCGTGGATGTGTTCACCGACGTAACTGTTCTCCTCCATCTTACAATCTGTAGAACTTGTCGGAGACATCATATCTCGACCGGGCATGAGCTTGGAAAACTAGTTTCAGCTCTTGAACATCTCATATGCTCCGTGATGCTCAAAACGCTTTTGGAGCCCGGTTCTAAGTCAAAGCATGCCGACCGAACGAGGGAGTAATCATCGGCGACGAGTTTGCAAGCGTTCATAACGTCTTGGTTCTTCGACGGAGCGGCACCTAGCGGTCCTTCTAGGACATATTGCTTCTGGCAGCTATGAGGATGATCCTCGAGTTCCGGACCCGATCCGTATAGTTCTGCCATCATCTTTCAGCTTGGTTTTCTCTAGGAACGCGTTGAAGTTCATGTTGACATTAGCGTTGGCCATTGATCTACAAGACATATTTGCAAAGGTTTTAGACTAAGTTCATGATAATAAAGTTCTAATCAAATTATGAACTCCCACTTAGATTAGACATCCTCTAGTCATCTAAGTGTTACACGATCCGAGTCGACTAGCCGTGTCCGATCATCACGTGAGACGGACTAGTCATCGTCGATGAACATCTTCATGTTGATCGTATCTTCCATACGACTCGTGTTCGACCTTTCGGTCTCCATGTTCCGAGGCCATGTCCGCACATGCTAGGCTCGTCAAGTTAACCCTAAGTGTTTTCGCTGTAAAACTGTCTTACACCCGTTGTATGTGAGCGTAAGAATCCATCACACCCGATCATCACGTGGTGCTTAGAAGCGACTTAACCGTAGCAACGGTGCACGCTTAGGGAGAACACTTCTTGAAATTTTGTAAGGGATCATCTTATTTACTACCGTCGTCCTAAGTAAACAAGATGCATAAACATAATAAACATCACATGCAATTATATAGTTGTGACATGATATGGCCAATATCATCAAGCTCCATTGATCTCCATCTTGGGGCTCCATGATCATCTTGTCACCGCTTGACACCATGATCTCCATCATCATGATCTCCATCATCGTGTCTTCATGAAGTTGTCCGCCAACGACTACTTCTACTTCTATGACTAACGCGTTAGTAATGAAGTAAAGTAGTTTACATGGCGTTCTTCAATGACACGCAGGTCATACAAAAATAAAGACAACTCCTATGGCTCCTGCGGTTGTCATACTCATCGACATGCAAGTCGTGAATCCTATTACAAGAACATGATCTCATACATCACAATTCATCATTCATCACAACTTCGGCCATATCACATCACATGATCAATCGCTGCAAAAACAAGTTAGGCGTCCTCTAATTGTTGTTGCATCTTTTACGTAGCTGCGATTGGGTTCTAGCAAAACGTTTTCTTACCTCTGAATCACCACAACGTGATTTTGTCAACTTCTATTTACCCTTCATAAGGGCCTGTTCATCGAATCCGCTCCAACTAAAGTGGGAGACAGACACCCACCAGCCACCTTATGCAACTAGTGCATGTCGATCGGTGGAACCGGTCTCACGTAAGCGTGCGTGTAAGGTTGGTCCGGCCGCTTCATCCCACAATACCGTTGAGCAAGAAAAGACTAGTAGAGGCAAGTAAGATGACAAGATCAGCGCCCACAACAAATTGTGTTCTACTCGTGCATTAGAGAACTACGCATAGACCTAGCTCATGATGCCACTTTGTTGGGGAGCGTTGCGAAAATTAAAAATTTTCCTCGGCTTCACCAAGATCCATCTATGAGTTCATCTAAGCAACGAGTAGCGGAGAGAGTTTGCATCTACATACCACTTGTAGATCGCATGCGGAAGCTTGCAAGGTGATGATGGAGTCGTACTCGAGCGTGATTCAAATCACCGATGTCCAAGTCTTGAGCGGACAGCACCTCCGCGTTCAACACACGTGCGGAGACGGCGGCGTCTCCTCCGTCTTGATCCAGCAAGGAGGGAGGAGAGGTTGAGGAAGGCAGCTCCACCGGCGGCCTGACGGCGTGGTGATGGTGGAGAAGCGAGACTCGGCGAGGGCTTCACCGAGCACCTACGGAGGAGGAGAAGTGTTGGGAGGGAGGGCTGCGCCTTGGAGATGGGTGCAGAGCCCCTCCCTCCCCCCTTATATAGGCCCCACAGGGAGTGGCCCCCTGAGATCCAATCTCCGGGCGGCGGCCAAGGGGTGGAGTGCCCCCAAGCCGGGGGGCGCCCCGCCCCTAGGGTTTCAACCCTAGGCGCGGTGGGCCTGGGGCGCGCCAGCCCACTATGGGCTGGTTCCTCCCACTTCAGCCCATGGGGCCCTCAGGATAGGTGGCCCCACCGGTGGACCCGGACCCTTCCGGTGGTCCGTGCTTTACCGGAGACCCGAAACTTTCCCGATGGCGAAACACCACTTCCTATATATTATTCTTTACCTCCGGACCCTTCCGAACTCCTCATGAAGTCAGGGATCTCATCAGGACTCAACAACATTCGGTATTCACATACTTGACTTCCTACTAACCCTAGCGTCACCGAACCTTAAGTGTGTAGACCCTACGGGTTCGAGAGACACGAACATGACCGAGGCGACTCTCGGGCAATAACCAACAGCAGGGTCGGATACCCATGTTGGCTCCCACATGCTCCTCGATGATTTCATCGGTTGAACCACGATGTCGAGGATTCGATCAAACCACGTATGCAATTCCCTTTGTCAATCGATGCGTTACTTGCGAGACTTCGATCGTCGGTATCCCAATACCTCCTTCGGTCTCGTTACGGCAAGTCACTTTACTCGCATCGTAATGCATGATCCGTGGCCAACACCTTGGTCATCTTGAGCTCATTATGATGATGCATTACCGAGTGGGCGAGAGATACCTCTCCGTCATACGGAGTGACAAATCGATCTCGATCCGTGTCAACCCAACAGATACTTTCGGAGATACCTGTAATGCACCTTTATAGTCACCCGATTCGTTGTGACGTTTGATACACCCAAGGCACTCCTACGGTAACCGGAGTTACACGATCTCATGGTCGAAGGAATAGATACTTGACATTGGCAAAGCTTCTAGCAAGCGAACTATCGATCTTTTATGCTATGCTTATGATTGGGTCTTGTCCATCACATCATTCTCCTAATGATGTGATCCCGTTATCAACGACATCCAATGTCCATAGTCAGGAAACCATGACTATCTATTGATCACAACGAGCTAGTCAACTAGAGGCTCACTAGGGACATTTGTGGTCTTCGTGTTCACACGTGTATTACGATTTCCGGATAATACAGTTATAGCATGAACAAAAGACAATTATCATGAACATTGAAATATAATAATACTTTTATTATTGTCTCTAGGGCATATTTCCAATAGACACTACCGACCCCGCGGAGTTCCTGCAGCTCTACAAGCTGGGCATCGAAGCGGCCAATGGAGACGAAAAGGTCATGGCGAACTGGTTTTCCATGGTGCTCAAAGACGGTGCCCGCACCTGGCTCCTGAACCTGCCTCCTGGCACGATCTCCTCCTGAGACGAGATGCGCACCTGCTTCATCGTCAACTTCTAGGGCACTCCCGACCGTCCTCACGTAAGTGGGTGACTGCGGCGCATCAGCGACAACCGGAGACCTGTGATACATCCAGCGCTTCAACAGCGCTCACCTCAAGATTCCCAAGGTGACCGAGGAGGCCATCATCTCAGCGCTCTCTAATCGCGTCCGTGATGTCAAGATGAAGGAGGAACTGGTGATCCACGAGGATTTGTGCACATCTCTGGAGCTGTTCAACCTAGCGACCAAGTGTGCAAGGGCTGAGGAGGGACGCCTCTCCCTCCTCCAGCTCCCAGCCGTTGAACCAGAAGAGAAGAAAGCCAAGGCCAAGGACGTGAAGCGCAAAGGAGCAGCTGTGCTCGTAGCAGAGCCAGACACGCAGTGTGGCAGGGACCAGCCGGAGTCGTCCAAGGGCAGCCGGTACTGCGTGTACCACGACCTCCACACCCACAACACCAACAAATGCCAAGAGCTCAGGGCCGTGCGAGAAGGACGTGTCGGTCGACGCCCCGAGCGCAACGATCGGGGCTACGGCCGAGGCGGGGGAAGAGGTGGAGGACGATGGGACGACCGTGGCCCTCGCCAAGGGTGGCGTGACCGGCCTCACGAGGACCGCTGGCAGGACCAGCCTCGCGAGGGGGCTTGGAGGGATCAACCTCGTGAGGATCGCCCGCAAGGCAACACAGGCCTTCCTCTGCTGCCACCACCACCAAGAAGGAAAGACGACCATCATCAGGAAGAGGGGGCTGGGGGCTTCCAGGAGCCGCGTGCTATCGCTTGCATCTTGGGCGGTGCCCAGGCCCCAGACTCTCAGCGCATCTTCAAGCAGTTTGCTCGCGAGGTGAATGCAGTCCCTCCCAAGCTCGAGGCCACGCGCCCTTTTAGGTGGTCCACGTGCGCCATCACGTTCAGCTCAGCGGATCAGCTCAAGTGTGCCGCAACAGCCGGTGTCCTCCCAATGCTCTGTTCCCCAGTCATCAGCAATGTGCAAGTCACCAGGACCCTCATCGATGGCGGCACAGGACTCAATGTTCTGTCTGTCGAGACGTTCAACAACTCCAAGTGCCATATGATCAGTTTCAGCCAACCAAGCCTTTGTCGAGTCGCGATGGTTCCACCACCCGATAGGGCAGGTCTGCGCCTCCTGTCACCTTTGGACGGCGCAAGAACTACCGCATCGAGCTCATCAACCGGCGTTGCTCACATTACGCTTTGCCATACAATGCCATCCTCGGGTACCCAGCCACCGCCAAGTTCATGGCGATCACTCACCATAGCTACAATGTCCTCAAGATGGCGGAAGCGACGGAGTCATCACAGTCCCCTGTGAAGAAAAGGTTGCGGTGTGCTCTCTCGAGAGTGCCTTCCAAGCTGTATCAATTGAGGACCCAGACAGCAACAGTGGGAACCTTCCCGAGGCAGCTCCCAAGAAGAAGAAGACATCACCCAGCTCAAGGCCTCGGGAGGCAGGCACTTCCGGAGGCACCACGCCAGGATCTGCGCCCGTCCAAGGGGCGCCTCCCTCGGTCGCATAGGAAGGCGCGCCCGGTGCCCTCCTCGGGCAAGGCTCGGGGGCTCTCTCCTGGAGGTCCACTGACTTTGCCAAGATCAGGAGGGAGGCGCTCGGGCACCATTTCGGCGTGCTTGGCCAGCGCGTTCCCTCGGAAGGCATGAGGCAAGGAGGGCCTGTCGGTTCCGTTCCGGCCCGACCCTTGAGGTTCGAACACTTGGGTGCGCGACGAAGATCTCTCCCTACCAGCTCACGTCTCTAAGTCTCGCAAAGATCTAAGCAAGAAAGATGAACACACAAGGGAAACGAGATTTATACTGGTTCAGGCCACCATTGTGGTGTAATACCCTACTCCAGTGTATGGTGTGGTGGATTGCCTCAGGGGCTGATGATGAACAGTACAAAGGGAGAACAGCCTCACGAGGGGCTGTTCTTGAGCTGGTGCAATGAACTGCTTGGGTGAGTTCAGTCGCTTCTCTCTCTCTCTCTCTCTCTCTCTCTCTCTCTGGTCGATCTCTGGATGATCTAGATCCTCTACCTTGTGGTGGCTAGTCCTATTTATAGAGCGAGGCCCTGGGCCTCTCCCCAAATAATGAGCGGGAAGGGCGCCAACAATTGGCCATTTTGAAGGGGAACATCTGGTACACTTATCCTGACTAAAGTTGGTCTTCGGCTGCCAAAGGCTCTGACGGTGACACCGCCCTGGGCTCCACGATGACCTCCATCATGTCGTTCTGCTGGTCTTGGTCTTGTTGCACCGAAACGGTAACCTTTGCCTGATGCCTTGGCATGTGCTTGCCCCCTTTGCACCGAAAGGGAAACAAGGACACTGCGCAGGCCCGCCTGGCGCCCGCCTGGTCCTCGATCGTCATGGCTTGCGTCATGGGGCCCCACGGGAGGTGCCCTGCCTTGATCTCTCCGCCTCCTCGCGAGCCTGCCTGAGGAGGCTGCTCCTGAGGAAGCTTCCTGTCGTCCGCCCCGTGAGGCTTGGCCCCTCGCGAGGGTCTAGAGCTTGAGCTGATGAAGCTGGGCTGCATTGGGCCCCCACTTGAGCCACGCCGCAGGCCATAGGCAGGCAAGTCTGGGGACCCCCATTCCCAGAACGCCGACGGTAGCCCCCGGACCCAAGGCATGCCCGGACTTGGCTTAGCAGAGAAGCAAAGGGGCAAGTGCGAAGCGCCGCGGGCCCCAACAGCCTGCGGCCTTGGGCACCACGTGGCGGTTGATTGGACGTGGGCATCTCCGCTTCCCCATGATGCCTCGGCAACCGCACGACTTGACAAGTCCCTGCATGCAAAAACAGGTCATGATTACCTGCGATCGTGGAGGCCGACGGTTGGCCTCCTCCGGCTATAAGTACGGAACGGCGCGAGCCATTCCAGTTCATCTTCCTCTGCTACTCCTCCTCTTCTTCATCTTCGCCATTGCTCCGCCTCACACTGATGGCACCCATCGGCCGGTTCTCTGTAGAAAGAAGGAAAGGCCCCGAGAGGTCTGACCCGCTCCGCCCGGCGGTTAGTCCTCTGCCGCCGAGGCGAGGTCTTGTGACAGAGATATCGAGGCCACTGATGCGGCGGCCACCACCGGGGTTCCTGCTGCCCTTGTACGCCCGGATCGAGGGCCCTGGAGAAGAAGGCATCGAGCAACACCGGCAATGCCGCCGTCGACGCCGGCGGGTCATGGCGGTGTGCATCGTTCCTCCTGGAGTCCACGCGGAGGGCTCCTCCCGCGAGCTTGTGCTCCACGCTGCCATGCCTCCTCGATCTTGGATTCGCCTTCCTTCCTCCTTCGCCTTCAAGATCCCGCCGAGGGGGCCTATCGAGCTCTGGCTGCAGTACCCCTGCGACCGGAGCGGAGGTCAAGGTCGTCGCTCTGGGCAAGGTCTACATGACCCATGGCTGGGGCGAGATCGCCCGGGTCTGCAGGACAAGTGGTGCCGTCGTAATCCACCTTGAGTATGATGGCGCCTCCCTGATGTTCTTCAAGGTCTTGACGCGAAGGATGCTGGTGGAATCTTGCCACGAGAAAGCGGCGGGGCCTTCTTAGTAGCGAGACTAGGCTCGCCAATCGATCCCCCAGCAGCTCCTCAGGCGACAGCGGAGGTGCCGGAGGATCCAGCGACTCCGCCGAGCTCCTCGCGACTCTGGAGACGAGCGACAACAGCTATGAGCCCCCGAGCTCGTGTCGCGCTCGGAACAGGGCGGGCTCGTCAGGCCACCGTCGCCACTGATCTGTATGGGGTTGGCGCCGGTGCCTAACGGCCCACTGTTGATGATGGCGTCTCTTGCGGAGGCGCGTGTAGTTAGCGCTCTTCAGGATTAGCTCCTTTTGTCCCTGAGAATCGATCAAGTACCACCCAGCGGGGTATGTAAGCGCGGGCCATATCTTTTGTAAATATTATATCCCTAGTATGAATCGTCACGAGTGCTTGTCTGTCGAGCTCGGCTCCCCTTTCTTTCCTCACGAGGGCTTGGTGCTCTCTGTTGACAGTCCGGTCCCCAAGCGAGCTTCGGCCGTCGCTTATGCCGATCCGCGATGTAAGTGGTCAAGGCGAGAGGTGGCGGCCGAGGTCGATGAAGAGCCTGAGTCGCGATGCTCAGGAGGTCCCCTTTAACGCTCAAGCAGCCTTCGCTGGGCGAGAAAGGCAAACAGCGTTGCCGTGACATCGCGTGACTTATCTCATAGGCTTGGGGTAGCTTCCGTTGAGGCGTCGGGCTTGCGCAACGGCAACTGAGGTGCTCCTGGGCTAGGCCCTCGCGAGCTTCTTCCCTCTCCCCCGCGCTTCCCTTAATGCTCTATGTCCTCAGGTCCCAGCCCTCGAGCGAGCTCAGCCGCCACTGGTATGATAGGTCGCGATGCCGTGGGTCAACGCCAGGGGGTGAGGGATGGAGAGCCAGTAAGGGCCCATGAGTCGCGATGCTCAGGCGCCCCCCTTTTAACGTGCAAGTGGGTCGTGCCGAAGAGAAGGAGAACAAGGCTCGCGATGCCACCATCGTTACTCCCGGAGGCGGGTCCCGCATACCAACCATGAGAAACAAGGCTGTTGTCTCGGTTATCGATTAACCATCGGTCGCTCAGGGAGTGATTGGGAACCGAGGGCTCTGGTGAGGTGGCGCCTTGCGGGGCTGTCGCGGCGAGCTCAGCCACTCAGATTTTTCGGCGTTGAGGGACGTGACCCGTGCGCCAAGTGCCGTGCAGGCGGCGGCGCCAAAGGTGGCGTTGTCGAAAGGTGCAATTAAGTATAGCATGTTAAGCACGAAGGAGCTAATTCATTTAGATATATGCATGGAAGTAAATGCCACTGGGTCTGGCCCGAGCGGCCTGGGGATAATGCAGCTCGAGGGGCGCCCCCAACAAAGCAGATGAAAACATAAGCAAAAGCGGATACATGCGCAGGATGGACCCACGCGACACAGGAATGATGCAGCCTAACGAGTAACTCAGTGAAGAAAACTTGAAAAGATGTCACGATACCATTGCAGAGCGGCGTCGGAGTAGCTGTCGGCCTTAGCGTGGAAGCAGCCAACCCTCCGAGCCCTCGGGCCTGAGCCTCGGGAGGCTCGGCCAGTCAGGCGGCTCCTCAAGGCCTATCTCCATCTCCTCCAAATGTGTGGTGCACAGCCACAGAGCTCCCGGATGCTCCTCATCAGTGGTGGGCGGCAGCCGTGTTCGCAGGCAGAAGGGCATGCAAGCGTAGGCGTGAGGTGGACCCTCACACAGCGCCCCATGCGTGAAGGCAGGCGCTCTGAGATGCTGGCTCGGTTGAGCCCGGTATGTCGATCTGAACCGTAGCCCACCATCCTCGCCGGGATGTGGGGCTACAATGAGTAAGCGGCGGCCGCCACGCATGACTGCAGACTCCTGTAGCTCTGAATGTTCCTCGCGATGAACTCACAGGGGTTTTGCCTTCCTTGCCTTATACCTTCTGAGGGAAGCGTGCCTTGAAGCACGCCTCCAAGTGGTGCCAGAGTGCCTCCCTCGTGACCTTGGCGAGGTCGGTGGCCCTCGGGAGAGAGCCCCGAGCCTGCCCGAGAAGGCGCAGGCACGCCTTCCTATCTGACGGTGGCACCCTTGGGCGGGCGTGGATCTGACGCAACGCCTCCGGAGGCACGCCTCGTGAGTTTTGGGCAGGTGAAGCCTTCTTCTTCTTAGGAATCGCCTCGGGGAGCCTCGGCTCCTGTGATCTGGGTCTTCGATTGCAGCGGCTGGAAGGCACACTCAAGAGAACCTGCTGCATCCCTTTCCTCGCAAAACCTTTGTGATGATTCCACCGCTTCTGGCATCTTGAGGACATTGTAGCCATGTTGAGTCCTTGCCATGAACTTGGCGAGCTGGGTACCCGAGGATGGCATTGTATGGCAAGCGGATGTGGCGGCGTCGAAGTCGATAAGCTCGGTCTGCGGTAATTGCGCTGCCCAAAGGTGACGGGAAGGCGAACTTGCCCTATTGGAGCAGTGGAACCATCGGTGACTCTGAGAAAGGCTTGGTTGGTGAAGCTGATCGTATGGCACTCGAAGATTGTTGAGCGTTTGACGGACGGGGCGTTGAGCCCAGCCCGCCGTCGATGAGGGTCTGGTGACTTGCACATTCTTGATGGTAGGGAACAAAGCATTGGGAGGACCCGGCCGTTGCCGCACACTTGGCTGATCATTGAATCAGGCGTGATAGCGCCGCGGACCACCTAAGTGGTAGCGTGGCCTCAAGCAGGGAAGGAATGCATTCACCTCATGGCGGCATGCTTGAAGATGCGCTAGAGGCTAGGGCTGGCGCCACCCGGGATCTTGACGATTGCGCGGCTCTTGAAGCCCAGCCCCTCGTCCTGGTGATGGTCTCCATTCCTCCTTGGCGGTGGTGGCAGAGGAGGGAGGTCGGCATTGCCTTGAGGGAGGTCCTCACGAGGCTGATCCCTCCAACCTCCCTCGCGAGGCTGGTCCTGCCAGCGGTCCTCGAGAGGCCGGTCACGCCACCCTTGGCGAGGGCCACGGTCTTCCCATCATCCTCCACCTCTTCCTCCTCCTCGGCCATAGCCCCGGTCGTTGCGGTCGGGGCATCGGCCGATACGTCCATCTCGCACGGCCCTAAGCTCCTAACATTCATTGGTGTTGTGTGTGCGGAGGTCGTGGTACACGCAGTACCGGCTGCTCTTAGATGACTCAGGCTGATCCCTGCCTCGCTTGGTGTCTGGCTCTGCTGCGAAACTTGCAGCCCCTTGCGCTGACGTCCTTGACCTTGGGCTTCTTCTCTTCTAGGTCGGCGGCGGGGAGCTCGAGGAGGGAGGCACCCTTCCTCGAACTGGCGCACTTGGTCGCCAGGTTGAGCAACAATGCCTGGTCTTCATGGATTGCTAGCTCCTCTTTCATCTTGATGTCACGCACGCCGTCAGAGAAGGCTGAAATGATGGCCTCCTTAGTCACCTTGGGAATCTTGAGGCGAGACCCCACGGAGTTCCTCCAGCCTTCTCGTCCCCATTGGCAGCCTCGATGCCAAACTCGTAGAGCTGGAGGAACTCCGTGGGGGTCCCTTGATGCCGTCGTATGCGGAGGCGAGTCTGGCTTGAACTTGCCGAGCCACGCTTGACCTCTGCGCTAGCTCGGAGGTGGCTTCGGCGTCGTGATGTACCGGAGCTCTCTGGCTGGTGGGGGCTGCTCTGAGGGATTTCAGCGTGCCATTGCACGGAGCAACGCTGGGTCTTGACATGGCGGTGCGGGGATGCGGTCATGGCGCCCGGTGCTAGGAACACGCGAGCACCTTCAGGGGCGAGGATCTCTTAGCAGCTCCTTTCTTGTTCTTGGGCGCCGGACCTTGTGGGTCTCGGCCTTGGGCTGCGCGCCTTGGAGCTTGGGCGCCTTCTTGGGGAGGAGGTGGAGGAGGCACCTCCTGCTCCTTGCCTCCTGCTCCTTGCCTCCTGCATAGGATGGAGGGCGAGGCGGCGAGAGGAATGGCATGGGAGAGGCCCCTGCAGCGCTGACGAGCTCGGTGATGCGGGCGAGCCAATCCTCATAGAGGTCGTCAATGGGGCGGTAGTGCAGGAGCTCACGCGCCAGGAGCAGCGCGGCATGTGCTTCCGTGGGGGCGCGACGGGCGTGGGACGACGAACCGGCTGGAGTCAACGACGGGGTGGCGGTGCGGCCATCGCGTTGCACCGAAGGACACAGAGATGAGGCCTGTTGCTCTTTCCCCGCTGGGCCGATGGCCGCATTGGCGGCAGGCAACGGAGAACGACGGGGGCGCCGTCGACAAGCGCCGTCTGGCGACGGCGAAGCGAAGTAACCCGCGCTTCGGTGCGAGCTCGGCGGCGTCGACCATGGTCACGGCGGAAGATCAGACACGAATGGAAGAAAGATTCCGGCGCACCCCTACCTGGCGCGCCAAATGTCAGATTTCGGGTTCCGACAGACCCTTGAGGTTCGAACACTGGGGTGTGCACGAAGATCTCTCCCCTACCAGCTCACATCTCTAAGTCTCGCAAAGATCTAAGCAAGAAAGATGAACACACAAGGGACACGAGATTTATACTGATTCAGGCCACCATTGTGGTGTAATACCCTACTCCGATGTGTGGTGTGGTGGATTGCCTCGAGGCGATGATGAAGCAGTACAAAGGAGAACGGCCTCACGAGGGCTGTTCTTGGTGATCGATGAGCTGCTTGGGTGAGTTCGATCGCTTCTCTCTCTCTCTCTCTCTGGTCGATCTCGGGATGATCTAGATCCTCTACCTTGTGGTGGCTAGTCCTATTTATAGGCGAGGCCACAGGCCTCTCCCAAATAATGGCGGGAAGGGTGCCAACAATTGGCCATTTTGAAGGGAACATCTGGTACACTTATCTGACTAAAGTTGGTCTTGGTGCCAAAGGCTCGGGCAGTGGCGCCATGCTGGGCTCCACGATGACTTCCATCCTGCCGTTCTGCTGGTCTTGGTCTTGTTGCACCGAAACGGTAACCTTTGCATGATGCCTTGGCCTGTGCTTGCCCCCTTTGCACCGAAAGGGAAACAAGGACATTACACTGGGCGCGCCCGCTGGTCTCGTCGTCATGGCTTGCGTCACGGGGCCCCTCGGGAGGTGCCACGCCTTGATCTCTCCGCCTCCTCATGAGCTTGCACGAGGAGGCTGCTCTGAGCTTCTGTCGTCCACCCCAGGCTTGGCCCCTCACGAGGTCTTGAGCTTGGTGATGAAGCTGGGCTGCATTGGGCCCCCACTTGAGCCACGCCAGCAGGCGCAGGCGAGCAAGTCTGGGGACCCCATTCCCGAACGCCAGACAGGCCCAACGAGAGTTCATCACCAAGGTCACTCGGGAGCTGCGAGGTCGAGAGTCATGCTTGGCAACCACCGCCTACCGGCGTAGCTCCCCATCCAGGCGAGGATGGCGGGC